>JAHLJT010008446.1:239262470-239483926 GCA_031308135.1 Acheta domesticus
TATTTTGACATTAATTTCTGTCAAATCATATTTGGAAGCGTGGTCAATAGGTAACATCTAGAATATATTTGCATTCATTTCACACACTCCAGTTGACTCCGTGAACTGAAGAATGTTCACAAGAAACCAATATAGCTAAATGCAACAACAATACGCTTATTACTTTTAAGGATTGTTCTTTGATTAACACTGGACTGCCTGAGTGTTATTTTTGTATTGTCAGAATCCATGTTTTGTTAGTATGGGTTACCAAAGAATTGGTTGACTGCAAAATTGTCCATCCGTCTGGCCAGCACTACTACCTAAACCATTAAGATGATCTTCATATCGATTTCCCCAATTGATATGGCCAAACTCAAGCGAATTTGAAGTGGATATTTTATACTCTGGGGTTACTTTATGTAAAGTCCTAACATTTTAAAATTTTTTATAAAAATCGCCCCAAATTTTTCAAGTAATGTTTTTCTTAAGATGGATCTAAAAACTGACACGTCTTAGTTTTGGTGAACTCTCTGAATTTCCAAAATTCCTACTTGCCAACTTTCGGTTTCTTTAGCTCTCCTTATTTCCACATTTCTGCCACCATGCTTCAGCATTGATTTTGGTGGAATGATAAGAATTCTCATAATAGTTTTTCTCACTTGTCCAATATCTGTTTCTGTTATTCTGTTTATTGTATTGTATTTTTGTATATATTTTTCCCTTCTGCATATCCTCCTTAGCTAACCCAATTGAGTTTCCAAGACATTTAATGGAGATAACTTGTTCAATTATTGAATTTTCTATAACTACTATTTTTCCTCTTGTATAGGCCGCATCTGTTTATAGCCTGCACTAATGATCTTCGATGTGATAATTTGAATAAATCTTATGTATAAGCCACACTGAATATTTCAATGCTGCTCAGAAAATTTTATTATTTAAAAAAAATAATATTTTTGTTAAAAAACTAAATAATAAATGTGAAATTAGGGGAAGGGGGTATTAGGCAGAATTTGATTGGTTGCTTTTGCACATTCACCAGAATGCAAATTGTTATTACTTCCATGATGTAAAGCATGACTTCTCCTATGATGGAAAGCTCTGAGCATGTTTGAGAATTTTTTTCATCAGTTTGCATGTCTCAGCCTTACCAGTTGGAGAAGTGTGTGAATGTTATAGTGCTTAGTTTAAACTTGCAGTAATTAATTTCACCAAATGGCATGGGAATTGGGCAGCTGGAAAGAATCTTGGATGTTGATGAAAATAATGAAGAATGTGATACGTAGGGTGTTCCAATTTGAATTTTGGAAAAAACTACAAAATGAGAAAATAATGGTGTAATTTTCATCAACATTGCACGATAAAAAAAATCGACGCATTTAAAGGAAATACTGAAACTCGTGGGAGTCAAAGATGTATAATTTACACCTGTGTCACACGAGCGTTGCATTGACGTGCGTCATGTAACGATTATGTCATCTCCATAGATGCACGTCGATACCTGTGCATAGATGTCCCTTAACGTGCGTCGTAGATTGTTTCCATATCTTAACGAAATGATACACAAGCAGTCTTTGCGACGTATGGTGGTCGGAATCTCTGCGATGTGCGTTGTGCCATTGCTCAAGCTACAACGTAAGTCAGTCTCCCTTCTTGGCCATAGAGGATTAGTGGTGGGTTTTATAATCTCCATGTGCACCACTATGTGCCGAAACCCCGTGCGTTGTTTCGAGTGTCAGAGGTTCGGCCATACCCAACGACAGTACATGTTCGCGCATAGTGCAGCAAATCTACACATGATCCGGATGCTGTGACTCTCCACTTTGCTGTGTTGACTTTGAAGGGGATGGTGCGGCCAACTCTAACAAGTGCCTAACAAATCTGAGGGAGAGAGAGATCCAAAAGATCAGAGATGGAGAAAGTGCTTTTGCTTAGTCGAAACGCCAATACCTGGTGAAGAATCCTGTTCATCTCAGGTGTTCATTCTCTAGTACTCTGACCAAGACGGTGAAAGCAACAGCGAGTTGTAGACTTCACCTTCTTCTCCCCCAGTTGCTCATTCCTATTGTCAGGTGTCTCCAGCTGGCTTCCCTGAGGAAACATCTCTTCTGGAAGGTGGGAAAATAATAATTCCAAGTATGAAACACTTCCCAAGAAGCTACACAGACGAAGTCGGACCAAGAATCCACTTCTCAGCCCCGCAAGAAGGTTGATGTTAATCGGCTTTCTGGCCTGGATAAGCTGAAAAATGATAGATTCTCCAAACTCTGACCATGTACCCAGATTCGAGAGACTCGCTCTGAGCGATCTCTTAGTTTGTCAACCAATGGTCAGGATGAATCTGCCTCGGAGGGAAACTTCAGCCGTGGTGGACACTCGCCCCCTTCGGGTAGCAGATGCGGGAAACGGAAAAAGGCAAAGAAAAATCCCCTTAACGACTTCTTAACGCTAGAAGGACCGGAATTTCGTTCTACCTATAAGGAGGGTTGTTTGTCATTTTGACACATGATCTCCTGAGCATTTAAAAAGCTAATATTGTATATTTTTCTCATGTACTACGATGCTAAATGGATAAATAAATAAATGCACATATTTCTAGAACATTTTAATACATTATATTTCAAAAAGTTTGAAGTTATTCAATACTAAATTGTAGAAAGTTTACAGAACTTGAAATAAAAGAGAGAATACTGAGAAATGAATGAAACATTGACGAATATTTGTTAGTTTATGAAAATTTAATGTTCATATTTATGTAGAAAGAAAAAAATTAAACACAGTGTAGGCATATTGATTTGTTTCTCACAGCATTTTCCGTAAACAAACTTTCAAGTCAGAATATGCAGTGGAAGTAAAGCAGTTACAATTGCTTTCTCTTTGGCAATGCTTCCTTCTCATATGACTAGGTGTAACTGGGATTTTTATCAACTGTGAAGGGTAAGATTTAACATTTTCAGATAATATTTCAACTATTATCCTGTGAATAAATTGCCTTCTACTTATGTTTTTCTTGCAACTTTCTTTAATAATATCAGCACATTTGCTGTTGGGACAACTAGAATCTTGAATAAGATGTGAACTGGCTATCTTCTTGTCCCTGTGCGCACTGCATGCATACGAACATCTGATATAATGTATCTATTCCACCTTTTCTTTTATAAAAAAACCTCTTTGGCTTCTTTTTCCCGGTGTTCTGTGTGCTGATGCTGTCATGTAAGGTGCTCAGGATTAGAACACTTTTATTCTTTTTGCCCTGATAATCTGTGAGAGTGTGACCAAAGTTTTGTTTGTCCAAATTTATAAAATTTACTATGATACTACTGCTTTTTTTGAGATGCTACTTGATTTTTGATACTGACAGGGAATGATACTACTTGATTTTTTGAGTGTTTTTGCTTCAGATATCAAATATTGCTGATTCCTTCTTGTTACACCTAGGATGCTTATTTTATTCTTATTCGGCTTTTCTGCCAGGGACACAGAAGAAAAAAGTTATTGCAGTTCACGTTCAAGCCCTCCCCTCGCACTCACTGAGCTGCTTTTCCTATATCCCGGATAATATTGAAATTTCTTCTTCTTCATTTTCTTTCTCAGAAATGTCTCCATTATTTTCACTGACACCTTCACTGTCTTCTTTAGTAAGATGTTAAAGTTCACGTAGTATTTATTGTACCCTCAGTCCTTTTTCTTTAGTCATTATGCAAAGTTTCACTCACACTCACGGCTTGCATGCTCTGCATGCGAAAAGCTCTCTGTAACAACTACTGTTGATTCGAGATGAGCAGGATGTATCCGGCGATATTTATGGGAACTTTATCATCTTGCATCGAATTTCAAGAAGGCAACAATGTTCTTATCAATCTGAAAACCAGAGATATACTACTTCCTTTAGGAAACGGAAGTATGAGACAAAAATGAAATAGCAAGACTTGGAAATATGTAATGTGTCAATATGACACGTGGCGGTCCTTCTAGGTATATCTAAGATTTTTTCCAATTCTATGAAAACCACAGGATTGAGCTTTACCGCACATGAAGTTCGTGCACTAAAGAAAGCACTTACACTAAACCAGTTTTCTAACTTATAAAACTCAAGCACTACGTTGTAGTATATATCACAAATGTGTCATTTTGACACACTCGGTCTTTCTAGTGTTAAACTCGTCACTACGGCTCTCTTATCCTGGAATCTTAATGGATTTTCTTGCCGACGGGACGAATTAAAACTCTTGTTCAATCACGCTCACTATCCTTTCGCGGTTTTACCCCATACAGGGTTGATGTCAATGATGGCTTTCGTGCTGGCGCAGAGTTACTACTTTGGTCCACGACTCACTGCTTTGTGTAGAAGTCCCTGTTCAGACCGACCTACAAACTGTGTGTGCGTGCGTGCGTGCGCAGTTGTATCTCGTCAATCACACTCACTGTATGTAACATCTATATCCCTCCAGGGCAAACTGTGTTGGTCGATGACCTCCTAGGCCTAATAATCCAATTGCCCACACCTTTCTTGATTGTTGGTGATGAAAACGCCCACAGCCCTCTTTGGGGTTCTTATCGTACTTGTCAAAGGGGTGCCGTTTTGGAATCGGTCTTCGACATCAATCTGGTGATTCTCAACACTGGTGAACCAACAGATTTCGCCATAGCCACGAATTCGAGCACGTCTATTGACGCAGCCCTTCGTATCTCTTCACTCGTTACTGCTGTACGGTACCATATTAGATCTATATGTAAGCGACCATTTCCCCACATCGATCAACTTCGCCGTAGTTTTGCTCCAACCCCCCCCCCCCCCCAACGGATGGTGCAACGGACTGACTAGAAAAGGCCTACAACACCACTTTGAGGTGTGGCATTCTGCCAACCTTGCACTTATGGGGATTGAGGGGGAAGCTCCCTCTATTCCTCCAAAAAATGTATCGAATAGATCTTTCAGAGCTCGCGTCGGTGACAAACTGTTTAGCAGTTACCCTCTTGAAAACTGCATCCCAAGGGTCGGTGCTAATTGTCACACTGTTTTCCATAAACAGTATAGCGTCGGTCGTGCATCGCTGTTTGTGGATGATTTTGCAATCTTTTATTCATGGAGCAGCATCAGTGTGATTCAGAGGCAACTCAATGGTGCTCAACACGCTCCGTGAATGGAGCACGTCAACAGGTTTTAAGTTCTCGCCTACTAAATCTATTGATGTGCACTTCTCCATAATATACACTTGCATAGCGATCCAATCCGTTACTTGGGAGGAAATCAGCTTCCATTCGTCGACTTTGCAAGGTCCTGGGGCTTTTTTTGGACTCGTCCCTCACGTGGCGTGCTCGTATCCCCACACTAGAAACTAGATGCGCCTCTCCCCTTAATCTTCGATTGCTGAGTGGTGCGTCATGGGGAGCCGACCGCATTACCATATTACGGTTATATTGATCACTCATCCGCTCAACATTAGATTGCGGTAGTGAAGTGCATGGCTCTGCAGCTTCTTCCATTCTCCGACCCATCAACAACATACACCATGCTGGTATCCGCCTCTCAACAGGTGCGTGTCGCACCAGCCGAATCGAGTGCATTCTAGCTGACGCTGGGGAGCCCTCTTTAAAAAGAAGGTATTAAATTGCGAAATCTTTTGCGGGAACAGTGTCGATCTTCCCACTGCTGTGAAAGCCCCAAGTGACTCGATTCCCCGAGTGGAAACTCCTCCTCCCCAATATTGACCTCTGACTCTCCAATCTTTCCAAACAAACTTCTAGTCCTTTGGTTTACCAGGTGCAGTTTCAGGGTATGAGGGCAGCCTGTCTGGAGCATATAATCTTGTACACAGAGGTTCATCGTACGGATGACGCAGTGGCATGTTTTTATTGTATCAGGGCCACCAAATCACATCGGCTTCATTCTCAGTGCAGTATAATCAGTACCGAAATGTGTGCAATTCCCGAAGCCCTAAAATACATCGAGGTCAGCGATGTCGCGACGAATAGTTCTCTGTTCTGATTCTCTTAGCTCTCTTCAAGCTGCCTCCTGTTCTTCCTCAGACAAAATCAGTTCAAAACCTGATTCCTCATCTTCTGTCCAGCTACTACGACCTGGTACTTAGTTGGGTTCCATGCCATGTGAGAATCACAGAGAATGAGCTGGCCGACCAGGCTGCGAAATCGGCGATGCGAAAGACTCGTATATTGAGATTCCTTCTGTACCGTTGTCCGATGTTAAGGCTTTCTTGAAACGATCCGTGTGTAGAGCGTTGCAAGATTGGTACAAACCACTTTTAAACTACGTGCGATAAAGAATTTTGTTAATCCCTGGCGTTCCTCATCTCTCTCCTCTAGGCATGAGAAGTTATTTTTACCCGCATTCGTATCGGTCACTGCAACGTTTCCTATGGTTTCATTCCTTGTAGGTGAAACTCCTCCCATCTGTGACTCAAGCAGGACGGTTCTTTCTGCGGAACACGTCCTCCTGCATTGTACGAAATTTACTGGCAGCCGACGAAGACATCCTGGGCAACTCGCGGCTGGAAAAGTTTTTTTTTGAGAGAAAGCCGAATATATAATTTTATTTGAGAGATATGGGCAATGTTTTATGTTTCTTGGCAGCTTCACAGCCAGTTGTACGATTTATGATAAATTTTACGTGTTCGTTTTATGTTTTCCTTGTACCTTTTCTATTTGTATATTTGTTGCGGTATTCAAGCCCTCTTTTTAGGTTATGTATATGCTTTTAATCAGCTAGTAAGTTGCATCTGCAACACTTACTAAATCTATTTTTTTAAAAATACTTTTGACATGAGCGCCAGTAGTTAAAACTCCCTCTCAACCCTAATCAATCCCGCATTTGAAAATATGCGCCACACGTACATAATGAACTTACTAGTTGACGCGCCCGGGAACAGTAATCGATCAAGACGGTCCTACTGTAATGTTTCTATACAGGAATGTGAATTTACATCTGCAAGTATAGTTTCTTTGGATTCGGGGAGGACGGAAATTGAGTTTCTCGATTAAGTATGTTTAGTGTTAGGCCAGGAGGTATATTATCCAAAATACCGTGTGTAAATTATATTTCTCTTTAATGGTATTGAAAAATCTTAGAGAACATTCGACAGCAATTAGCGCAATTAAAGGGTTTATTTGCGCTCCTAGTAACTACAAGCTTAATTTGGCGGCCACATTTTTACCAGTACTGACGAGTTTTGCTGGAACCCTTGGTGATCGCAGACAGGTTTTACTCGATGTTTCTCTTGTACATTATGAAAATATAATCGGTGCATCGTATGCTGATAGCATTGAATCTGGTTTTTCTAAAATGTTTCTTCTTTAATTTGTTATTTAAATCATACTATTTTCATTAACCCTTCAGCGTGGGAGCATTTCAGCTTGCTGATACGGGACGATTTTTCTCTACGAATAATGTGCATCGTTCGCAAGATTTTGTTGAATGTGCAGATTATTAGATACATTGTTACTAACGTATTGCGCCATGGTTTTCGACAATGTTTATCCAGAGTGGTACTTTTTGTATCGTATTGTATATTGTAGATGTTTTGCGCGAATCATTATGTGAATTTCCGGAACGTTTATTATTTCAGAGCTTGAAGAAATTTATTAGTAATATGTATTAATGAAATATAGTTAATTCACGGTAGTCTAGCACGAATTTCTAGATAGAATCATCCTTTTCACTACCCAACGAATTAATCTAAATATAATTCGCAATGACATGCAATTTCAGAGCCAGATCTTCGTCGTTACAGGACGCCACTTTCAAACTGAATGAAATTTTTTGTGTGTATTGATAGGACTTGCTATAAATCGTTCTCCTTAACAATTACGCATGCATACGTAAAACCTAATTCATTGTTTAGAAACCTGTGAAACAAGCTTTTTCATGTTTTGTAATCTGACCAAGAGAAAGAAAATAACAAGAGCATGGAAGTGTTAATAAATGTCATAAATTGAAGTTTTGAAATCCAAAAGTAAGTTGAAAATGGAAAGAGAGTGTATTCAGATAGTATTAATGAGGGTACCTTACCGTCCCGGCCCGGGTCGCGCGCGGGCAAGCCGGAGGCCGCTAAGAGAAGGGCACTATTGGAGAACTGGAACAAAGAGGGAACTAATGTTGCAACAATACCACACTTTCTCGAATTATTTGTAACGCCCGAGGTACGAGTCCTGACGGTGCCAGGATTTTTGACCCTGGCTACATAGGTCGAATTCAGCACTGTATAGAGGAGAATTCTAGCGGCCGGCTGGTCTGATCGTAGTTTTCCGTGGTTTCTCCGATCAATACCGGACGAATGCCGGAGCAATACCCTAATAAACGGGCCGGTATTTCCTTCCTCTTCCTTGTCCTGTTCTCATCCCTTGTACAGATATGCACTACACTACCATCTATATATATATATATATATTTGAGTGGGTCGAACATTGTTTTTTTTTCGCCCGCTGGGCGCTTAAATTGAAGTTTTCGATGAGAAAATATGTTTTGTGAAACTTTACTATTTTTATCATAATTCTAGAGGGCCCACCCATCCCTCAACATAACATTTTTGGTACTTTAACATTTAGTCTTGTAGAACAGATACGTTGGGAATGTCTGAATATTTTTTGTTTGTTTTTCCCACATTGATACCGAACAACCGTACTGTGCCAACCTCCTTTTTGGACGAAAAGTGGAGGTGAACAAAGAAAAAGAAGACCCACAAGACTTGCTGACTTATCATGACTGATTGGCCTTGTATTGTGGAATGTAAATGGTTTACACGCCTATTCGGAAGACCACATATTAATTTTATCCCTATCCCTCTATTACCCACTATTACGTATTTGTGGAAAGCGCATCTTTTACACTATTAAAAATCTCCTGAATCAAACTAGATATAAACGACGTTGAAACATTTGGCAGAACAAGGGAAACAATTTCCCCTTTTCCGTTTGAATCTAGTTTAGGGAAGGCAAAAAATCGAAATTTTTAAAACCTACAATTTTGATCAGAAACATCAATATAACACATCGTTGTTTACCCAAACAATGTTCATATAAATAAACTTTCCAGAATCTTTTTATTTTTGTGTGAATTGCTGCAAATCTACAGTGACTGATAACATTGTCGATCCTGTCAACCCGAAACAGTTTCCTATTTGCAACGTTTGTCCAATGTTACCAGGCTAGGGGATTAATTTTGGATGTGTATTATCTTCTGTAGGTAAATTTGAGGGGGAGGAGATTTCGTAAAAGTTATTTTTGGAGTTTTTCAGGATGTCTCACTTCATTAACATCTGAAGACAATTTGGCCACCATTTTCTTGTCAGTCCGAGTCCCTTAAAAATATTAGAATGAAAATCATAGAATCATACATTTTTAGGTTTTATTCTTCTTTAACAGAGTTTTATCTTGACGTTCCGCGGATCATCTTTTTTTCCCCATCTTGAATCTACAAAAGAATAATGCAGGAAATTTGTAGTGAACGTTAGAGTATATCACACGTTACTCTAATTAAACACACACAAAAACATGATGTAATTATAGTTATAAAAACGGTAGCTCTCAATTTAATATGATACGTGAAGGCTCACCATTTTAAATAACAAAAGTTAATTAACATATTTTAAAAAATATGAACGCCAGCCAGTGCAAAAGCACTTAAGGCATGGCGGTAGTATGAGGAGGGTCAAACCAGCACCCTCTCCACAGGGTGCTGGTCAAACAGTCGTCTCCGAATGGAAGAAACAATGAGCTGAGAGCAGTATGAGTAGGGAGCAGATCTCTATGATGTTGCATATTTTTGTCCATTGCTTCAGTGCATAGCTAAGTGAAGTTTCTTGACATATGGTTAGAATATGATGCTATATAGTCTAAGGTACTTTCCCTTCTAATTACCCGACATAGACCTGAATTGGGCATATGTAGATTTACTTGCTATTGCAAGCTTGTATTTCCTCTCAGTTTCAGGGCAATGCATTCTACAGTGGTAAGGAAATCCAAGGGTGAATGCACAGACACACAAATCAGTATAACAAATTAGAATGTATTCTGAAGCAATCTGTTTGAATACACTTTCGTTAATTGAACTACAAAACACAGTCAAGGAATAGCAATAATACCCTTTTTTCAAATTACTCGTGATCATTCAAGTCATCATTACCATATATTTCCGTGCCCGGTTTGCAAATTAAATATTTTTGAATGACTAATACTACTATGTACAAGATCTGTTATGCAATATAAAAACAATTCTGTTGAAATTTAGCAACGAATTAACAGCATGTTATCAAATTTAATTGATCTGGTTTCAAATTCCACAAAAATCAAGAAAATCAAAGAAAATCGTTTACATTCATCACAACAAAGAATAATATCCAATTCTCTAGGCATTCGTTACTCTGGGCAATACAATTACTAGTTTCTTCTGCTTTGAACAAGTCTATTTCCTGTACTCTGTCTCTGCTTCTGAATTTTCACTGTGGTTGGTCGCGGTACCGCTTTGGCCTGCTGCTTGTGCGAACGGCGACCTCGGCGTCAAAACTGCCCTCTCCCCTCTGACGCCCCGTTACCTTACCGCAACCCTCGGCGCTCGCGCTCCGGACGATCTCGGTACTGCGACCTCGACGCTCGCTGATCGGACGTGCGGCCTGGCTGGGTCCTCGTCTTCTTCGGTCCTTCCTCACGTTCGGCCCCTCTTCTTCTTCCCGTTCCGGCTTCCTCCCTCGGGCTGCTTCTCGTACAGGCCTCTTCCCGTTCTGGCTTCCTCGGTCTTCTCGTTCAGGTGGTTTCCGCCGCGATTAATTTGCCTGTACGCCCGCGTGCGAAAAGTTCTCTGCACGATAGCAGTCTTGCGACCGCGAGAATAGCTCAGTTCATGGGCGTCGCGCACTCGACTCACTTAACGAGTGTTCTGCATCTTGCTTCACCCGATTGTCCTAGTTTCAACACGTTCGTGCGCACCGCCTATTTAACAACGCACTCTTCTCCTGATTAAAATCCGTACACTTTTTTCTATTTCCCTATTGTTAACCACAAAATCCACTGAATAATTAATGCCGCCACTTCGGTCTCTCGCACAACTCGCACTAATTCTTCCTATCACACTAACGTCGTTACTTCGATCAACAAAATAACTGTCACTCGACGGTTATTCTAATAAACTGCGATCTCTACTATAGTCCAGGCAAGAAGCGTTCTCTACAACGATTAATGTAAAAGCGTACTCCACAAAATTTCGGGCAATAACGAGTGGTCAACGGACCGGCGTATTTATTTCGCCGCTCTCCCTCCGATAGGGGTGGGACGGACCTCCCTCCCCTCTCCGGCTGACCGCGTAACACGTCATTGCTACGGACTTCGCACCGAGCAATGGCCGCATTCGTATGCCGCCGCCGTATTCCGCGCGCCATTCAAACTGTTCTGATGTCTTCAATTTTTAGCGTTAATAACGGACGGGAAAACTCACGTTCGTTACAATAGATTAATGATGGAGCATATTTGGCCGATTTTTCCTGTTGGTGCATATTAGTGTAATTATAGGTGCAACTTTTGCATAATTCCTTAAAATAGAGACTTTTCTATAAAAAGTATTTCTTTGTGAGCTTTCATTATTTCTAGCTTGTCATAGTTCGCGTGTTTGTTTTTGTGTTCTAAAGATAATAAAGTACTTGTGCAAATGTTGGATAATTCTTGATAACATATTTTTTAAACCGGTCAGAAGTACAAGACATACAATGTCTATATTATGTTTGCACAAAATATAACTTTTCATTCCAAGCAAGCTTCTCCTGAATTTTATCAAGAAAATTTTATAAAGGAAATGACATTTTGTTAATTTTAAGTGCATATTAAATTGCTTATTTGAGAATTTTTAGCTCATAAATGCATGTTTTAAAGCATATTCCAAGATTTTGTATGCCATAAAAATCCTTTCCCTAGTTATAAGGTAGTAGGAGAAGGGAAAGAAACTCACTTGTACTTTTAGCTAAACCTATTGTTTCAAGCGGAAAGTAAACGATGTACGAAACAATCAACTGGTTCAGTATCTGCTGCAACTTCAGATGTGCAGAGATGACAAAACAAACGGTTTAAAAAACATTTTTACTAATAGTGAACCACGCCTGTGTCATCGAAAAGAGAATTTTGTCGAACCTACTATTGTAATGTATTGTATTGTTATTGTATTTTTACTCCCTAGAGAGATCTATCCCTAAGTATCTATTGTATTGTTACTCTCTAGAGAGACTGATTGAACTGATTGGCGAGGGCACGTTGGCTGCAGCCTGCTAATGGGAGAGGTGGTTCTGCCATCGTCTCCTCTCCGTCATAGATCTGCCTTTGCCAACGCGGTCGGACAATTCAAGCAGAGAGCTCCTCTCAAATTCTTCGGAGAGAATCTGCTGGCAGTGACTGCAGTCTGCTAGTGGGAGGGGTGGTTCTTCCATCGTCTCCTCACCGTCATAGGTCTGGTGGCGATGGTAGGGTTAGCGTATCGGACTGTTATACCCAAGTTCGCGGGTTCAAACCCGATCGAAGCCATGGATTTTTAGGGTCGAAAAAATCCTTCGTACGCCTTCCTTCGGAGGGGAAGTAAAGCCGGCTGTCCCATGTTGGTAGATTTACTGCTTTACTGCATGTAAAAGATCATCAAGCCTAAATGACGCCTCTGAGCAAAATTCAAAATCGCCTGTTTCGTCGCCCATGGAATACCTTCTTTTTCCGCTAGTTGGTGAAAGGATCGTAGAGAAATTTGCGTGGTCAGACGGAAGAGCAGGCCACATGGCCTGAGTCTCGCCACGTAAAATAAGGCATTTCAATTCAATTCAATAGGTCTGCCAACATCAAGCAGTGTCCGGACGTGACGAGTGTGTGGATTGCGGGCAAACCTGCACCATGTCTAGTGCAAAGTTAAATGCCCGAAATCGGGGAAAATGTATACCAAAGGACAAAGAGGCGGGGTGATTGTCAGCAAGGCGGTCGCCAGACATTCAGAGGAATGGAAACAACAAGAACTGTGCAAGAAATACAATTAGCAAGAAATGTTCAATATTTTGAGACAAAGGAATGCTGCGTAAAGAAATACAGTGCGTATGAGACGTTACTGCGTGGAAGAGCTCTTTCTGTACCTCATGACGCGGAGTACGAGCCGCACGTGCGGTCAGACCTGGGAGGCTGCATCTGATTCTGTTTCAAAATCTTGAAATCAGCGTAATTTTGATCCTTAAGAATCAGTACATATTTCTCTGAAAAAAAAAAAAAAACAATGTTGATTTCTGCATCCATATTTTTGAAAATTAATCTCTTAAGTTTGAGACGAGAATGTTCTTTCAATTCACTTCATTCAACATATATACGAAATAATACTGCTTACAATTCTTTCTACAGAGTTACTTGGCTGAAATTTATGTGCAACCTTGTTATACTTCCCTATACGTACGTCTACTTGTTTAATTATCTTCGTTTCTTTTAATTCTTCTGATGAAAATACACTTGTACATAGCCATTAATACGTGTACTTATTTAATTCTCTTAATTTCTACAAAAAATGAATTAATACTATTAACTTACATTTTCCCTTAATACTTTTGTACAGAAATCTATTCTGTTAATTCCCTAATATTTACTTATTT
The DNA here is from genome assembly GCA_031308135.1 of Acheta domesticus. Classification (NCBI taxonomy): domain Eukaryota; kingdom Metazoa; phylum Arthropoda; class Insecta; order Orthoptera; family Gryllidae; genus Acheta; species Acheta domesticus. The sequence continues at coordinate 239,276,060 of JAHLJT010008446.1, forward strand.
ATATTTTATTTTTGCATTATACTTGGGTTTCGCGGACTGCGGCCTGGTAGCTGGCGTAGGGTAATACGCCCAAGGTATCTGTTGTGAGGGCATCGGCGGTGACGCAGGCGACGGTAGATCGTCGCTCGTTCCTGCTTTCTCCTGACGCAGAGTATTATCATATTTTGTACTTCTGTAATCATAGTGGAAACCTTTGTCTCTGCCTCTGGTGGGCGCAACTGGTGCTTTAAAGTAAGCTTTAAAGCTTTCATTTACTAGTAAAATTTGAGCTAAACCCTCGTTTACCGTTGACACTATAGGAAATGCATGTTCCTCGTCGTCCTCAACGAATATCTCTGAACCATCTTGTGCCTCAACCCCCATTGCCGTTTTCACCACCGATAACGGTTTAACTTTTATTTTGCTTATAACTTCTCCCCACTGAATACTGCTTGCAGCCGACGGCACTGGGTCGGCGTGGAGCGCCGCATAATGAGCCTCTGCTGAATCATGACTGTCAGTGTTTCCGGTTGTAACCGTGTACTTTCTGTCTCACGCATCCACTTTTCCGCATGCTCTACATAATTGATCAGCCAAACGTTCTTCCTCAATATCTGAAGCGGCCAACTTATCAATCGCCTTCCAGCAACTAAAACGGACACATCTGAACCTTACGTACACCCAATACATATATTCATACACATTCATATACATTCAACAACATTCATACAATAATGCGGGCATTTTTGTATGAATGTATGTATGTACGTATGTATGAATGCATACACATTCGTATACATTCAATAACATTCATACAAAAATGTGGGCACGGTTCCTGGACCCATTCACTACTCTTCCCTGATTGTTCACTGGAAACTGTGCGACACAAGGTACAGGAGCTACTCTTTGACGTCGATTCCACTTCGGCCTGCACTTGTAATGTTCCATTCTCTTCAGTATCTACTAGGGCACAACTGTTCTGCTCTGGCGAAGAAATTATTGGCAACATTGACTCTGGAAACGTATCTACAACTTCGTTATCTAACTCTGCTAAGAAATCCGAACATATATTATGGGGTTTTGGCCCGGAACTTACCGGCAATATGGGTTTTGGCAGGCTTTTTCCGACTTCTACATCTAAATTCGAGTAGAAAAAAAATCCGAAGAATTTCCTGGTTCCTTATTCCGTGGTAATTCAGATGACAAGGGTGTTTGAAGTTTGTCATTTTCTTTAACTTCGAGTGAACCTAAAAAATCTAAAATGTCTCAGTTACCCGTTCTTGTTCTGTAACTTTTATCTCCACTCACATCCATCTGAATAGTTCTCTTACTCTTTTTACAATGTTTCGTATAATTGTTCTTCGCTCCTATTCTGTCCAAATTGCTATTTGTCTCTCTTTTTATGTGAGCCGTATCTTTCTGTTTCCTTCGCTTCTAGACTGAAATTTCTGTTTCTCGTCCTGTTTATTCTAGACGTTATTGTACTCATGTTCGTGTAGTGATTTTGTGCTACCACCATTTTCTCCGTTTTCGGCCTCATAATACAATCCTGCCGTTTAAGAAAATCCAATCCCAGAATACCATCGTAATTGGTTCTTCCCAACTCTGCAATCAGAAAATCTTGGGTATATTCCTCATTGTCGATTTTAAACTTTACTGGGCATTCCCCGTGAATTTTTAGCGGATGTCCTGACGCACTACGTACACTATTATAAAAAGGTATTAATTTAAATTTTGTCTTTAAAAGAGCGTCCCCCTTGATTACACTACAAGCATCCGTATCTACTAAAAGGATAAAATGTTATTAAATATTTGCACTTCTGCCGTTAAACCAGGTTCTGGGTTAACTCTTAGAATTACTGCATCCCCGCACCGCTCGAAGCGAGGCCCTCCGAGTTTTTTGGTGAAATATCGAAATTTATCGGCCTGTGCCCTGTTTTTCGAGAAATACCGCGAATGATTAAGGGACAATTATCCGCCAAATGCGATGTGTCGCCGCAGCTAAAACATCTCCTCCTCTTAGTAGGGCAGTGTTTGCTGACGCCCTCGTTTCCCACAGTAATTGCAAGTTATGTGTTTCGACTGCGCCTGCTCGGCGAAACGCTGCGTCTGCTGCTCTCCGGGCGGCGATTGTTGTATCGCGCCCTGAAGAAATCCAGCCGCCTGGGACATTTCCGACGACGACGTAGCAAAACACGCGGAAGATGGTAGCGTGTTAATCGAGTTATATCCCTGCATTACCATTTCTTGCGAACCCGCAAATTCTTCCGCTTGTAATATGCTTTGTGGGTTCTGTACTAATACCAAACGCCCAATTTGTTCTCTTAGCCACGATTAAAATTGTGCCAATAATCGTTGTTGAAACATTACGGATGTTGTCTCCGATTCGCTTCTCTTAATTTGCGCCAAATCCCTCTTAATCTGGTAGAATATTCGGACACCGATTCTGTTTCCCTGCACCGTGCTATTGAATTTTTTTCTAGAGTTATTCTTGAAACCTTGGGGCAAAATCTTTCTTTCATAAACTTTGTAAAATTGGGAAATGATTGTAGTACGTGAGGGTGGTTTTACAAGAACTCATTTGCTGTTCCTGACAATCGAAGACGGGCGGCTGCCAACGTGCCCGCCGCGGACCATGCGTTAAACTGGCTATTTTCAGTCTTTCTAAAAATGTTTCTATAGAGATGTCATCTCTCGTGAAGCATGGTATCAGCGTAATGTTATTGGCTAAGCCCAGTTTGAACGTTTTATCTCTAATAAATTCATTACTGGTGTTTCTGTCAGTTGTGCTAGTTTTTTCGTCGCCATTTAGTGTATTAATGGTGTTTTCTAGCACTCTTTGTCCCGTAGGGGTTAAAACGTCCCACGATAAAAAAAAATTCATTACGATGCTTAATGCACTATCCTATTCTTTTGACCAAATCGCACCTTCCTAGAGTTCCAGAGGAAAAAGGGGGAAAGCAAGAAAAAATGACTTCGGGTCACACCAGCCATTTTCGCCTAGCGCTTAGCTAATCAACTGTTTTGCCATCACCGAGGGTATTTCAAAATGGTAGGACGAAGAAAAAATCATCGGTGGAGGATACGTGGAGGGAAAAAATTTTAATTCTGCAAAATTTCCCTTTCTGTTTTGATAAACTTATGGCATGTTTCTCTAATTTCTTTTTTCAAGAAATTAAACTGTTCATGACACAGACCGTAAGCTGCTGTGACATTCTGCAAGAATTTGTTCAATATATTCCGGTACCGTGGCTGTTCGGGACTGTTCTTTTCTTCTATACTTATTTTCCGATTTTATTACGCTTGATCTATCCATTTTGGTCCAGAAGAAAAAAAATTAGAGTGCGGAAAACAAATTCTGAATTTTGACCCTAATTTTCCTAGCTCAGCAGGTAAAATCACAATCCCTGACATCCACGTTGCGCACATACCGCATCCCTTATGGTGTTGTTCTCGACACTCCTAAATACTGGTCTTAATCGTCGTGTGTCGCGGATCCTACACCTGACACCATTGTCGTGGGAGAAAGGGTCTGTCACCACGTGCAAGAGTGTGGAAGGACCGTAAAGGCGAATGGCGCCCTCAGGGCCGTTCCCTATTCTCTTAAAGGCCTAAGGCGGATGAGAGGGAGCAATAAGAACAGGAATGACCCCAGTCATGGCAAAGCAGTTTATTGGGGAGGTATTACTTACATGGGCACCTGACGTAGCCCAGCCTCGGCGAGGACGGTTCTCCGGAAGAGCGAGTTTGCAGCAACCATGGTGACACTCGAAGTGCACGGCGGACTGGGGCAAGGGTGGGAAGCTGCTAGCAGGACCCCGGAGGGTCGGTCTGGACTAGCAGTGTGGAGGAGTGTCGGCAGGGCCGATGTGAACCGACGGAGGGGTGAAGGGAGGTCGGCAGGGCCAGTTTGGGCCTATCTGAACCGACTGGGGGTGAAGGGAGGTCGGCAGGGCCAGTTTGGGCCTATCTGAACCGACTGGGGGTGAAGGGAGGTCGGCAGGGCCAGTTTGGGCCGATCTGAGTCGACGGAGGAGTGGAAGGTCTGTGCACACGGGCGACGAGCTCACGAGTAGCATTCGTTCCCCCGCTAAGCAGAGGTCAAGCTGTTAGATAAGCCTCTAGTGCTGAGACGCTCTTTTCTCAGCGGAACTACGTCATTATGCTTACGCGGGCGCCAGCCGTCTGGGGCCACGCGACAACATAATTAGTCGTCAGTTGTTTCGCGAATACGCCGGAGTACTTTGAAGTGTACGGGGTCATCAGGGAATCACAGGTAATGAATTAGCTGAACAGGCCGCGAAATTAGGGCCTGGGAACTCTGACATTGATATTACCTCTGTCCCCTCAGCGTAAAAAAAGGCTGTGTTAAAATATCTAAATAGTTGTGAGAACATTTTAGTGGGAGAGCAAAATTAGATTAAAACTGCTAACGTTGGCTGGCGCAGTATTCAGTAATTCTGGCTCCTGAGAATGGAACAATTATGCTGTCAGCACATGTAGGTGTTAGAATGTTTGCCAATACCAAATATTTCAAGAACGATATTGTGTCACCTATCTTGCCTTATTTCCACTTTTTACCAAATATCTGCGTGGTTCACGTCGCACAGAGCGCGTGTGTATTTGTTCAAGGTGCTTAAATTACGTGGCCGGCAAAGATAGTCAATAACGCACCGATACTCAAATGGCATCCAAAAGCCCCCTCTCTTCCTATGGGGAAAATAGTCTGCTCCGGATACGCGACGTAATAAACGACCAGATGATGCTCTGTTCGCGATTCAACAACGCAGGCGAACGGCGTCTTTTTGTGAATTTTTGTTTTCTTGTAATATTTTATCGCGTTGGCCTGGACAGTGCCGTCATCTGTTCGTAACATTGCGAAGTACTGTATTTTAAATGTAAATATTATTTGCGTATTTTACTCTCTGCAAATGGGTTCGCGGGTTTTGTAACGAGCTTTTGGAGTCTTAAAACCGCAATATTTGAAAATTCCGGATGTTAGCCATGATTTGTGCCAAGTAGAGATTATGGTTTAATAGCGCCAAATGTCAATAAAATGTGATAGCAATATGGTTATACGCTCCATACTCAGTGCTTGGCAGACAGAATGACGCAAAGCCACTTACAAATCAAGGGTGATGAAGGATTCTGTAAATCCTTAATATTCCTCATCCCATTCTGCTAGGGGGTGAGGAAGTAAATTTAACGCATTTTCACATCGGCTACTGTCACTTTTGGCATGATTTTCTCCTGTCATGTGAACTGCCATCGTCTGAAACTTATAAGAAGGACCTCTTCAAGGAAAACAATCTCCTACACTGTGGAAAGCCGATGTAGACGTCGTCTGGACAACTGTACGGGAGGTGTTCGGCAACGACGAGTCTGTGCTCTCAAAACTCGTTTTCTTTCTGCGAGAAAGTACGCTTGACCATTTGATTTGAGAGAAAAGGACAATATTGTTAGTTACTTGGCCTCTCTACGGTCAGTTTTGTAAGTCTTGTGTATTTTTTGATATCCGCACTTCTGTAGATCTTAATTTTAAATTGTATATACGGTTTCATTGAGCTTGATGGCTAAGCTGCCTAGCATGCTAAACGTTCAATATTTAGCACTATTGCTAAAAGTGAGACAATGCTCAACTGTTCTGATAAATTTTTGAATGCAACAAAAAGCAATTTTGTGTCACCGGAAGGACCAAAATAACCAAGAAGACAAAAGGGACGGGTTAGAGAGAGACGGGGATATTAGGGCAATGGGGACATTGATAAAACAAATAAGGGAAAAGGGGGACAATGGGGTGAAAAGCGACAAAAGTACCAAAAATTATGTAAGACTAAATAATAGTGTATGGCACACGTGGTAAAATTGCTTTTATTTTGCTCGTAGGATTGCGCCTATGGACCACGTGTCGCGACGTTTCCTAGTCGCGAAAAAAAAGGCCACTTTTACCACTTGTATCAAATACCTATTCTGTAGCTAGTACACAGCTGTTTATGAAAATTGCAACACCCAGATGGAATGGTCGGATTCACTTAAAATCGGTGGATGTGTAGAACAGTGTATCCATAAGAAGTGATTAAAGCTTAAAAATGGCGTGCACGTTTGCCTAGCAGCGCCCTTTTGTGTGGCAGTTCAGGTCAGTGTTATGCCACACCTAGTCGGTGTAGACCCGTCAAACAACGTGCAAGCAAGTGCCAGTATGCTTCGTCGACGCGAAAGGGCGCACTATTAACACCCGAGTTGAGTTCGAACGGGGCAGAACTATCGGTCTCGGGGAAGCGGGTTTGTCATTGTGACATTGCGGCTCAAATGGGGCGCGCTGCTACGACAGCGATACAGTGTGGAACCAGTGGAGATAGGGTCGCACATAGCGACGGGCGGGTGCAGGACCACAATGTGACCACAGCGCAAGATGACCGCCATCTTGTCGCAAGATGACCGTCATGGTCGTAACCGACAGAACGGCGTCGTCCACAGTGTTGGCTCGACTTTGGAGCGCTGCAACGGCGATGCTCATGGCTGCGTCGACGGTTCGACGCCACCTACTGCGGGCTGGACTGGAGGCACGCATATCACTGCGTAGATTCCTTGGTCCAGAAACCACCAACGCCTCAGACAGCAATGGGCACGTAAAGCGTTCACTGGTGTGCTGGGTGGCAAAATGTGTTTTCGGACGAGTCCCGCTTCAATTTGTGGTACAGCGATGGCCGCGTACATGTTCGACGCTACCGTTGTGATCGCAATCTGCCAGCCTACATTGTTCCGCGTAATAGGTGACAAACGTAAAGTGTGATGGTTTGGGGCGCCATTGGCTACAATGTGAGATCTCGTCTCATACGTATTGAGGGCAATCTGAACAGCAACCGCTACATTAAGGAGGTTTTAAAGCCCGAGGTACTGCCCTTTCAAGCAGCTCCACTTGCCATATTTCAGCAGGACAATGCCCGACATAGTGTGGCGAGAAATGTGTAAGCTTTCTGCGAAGGACGACGTACCACTGCTTCCCTGGCCTGCGCGTTCGCCTCACATGTCGCCCATCGTACATGTCTGGGATATGATCGGTCGGCTACTTCGTTCTGGTCCTTCTGTAGCTACTGTCAATGCCACGCATAGAAACCGCGTGGCAGTGTGTTCCTTAGTAGCATATCGAGGCTCTCTTCGAATCCATGCCCGGACGTCTAGAGGCTCTGATGAGAGCGCGTGGCGGCTTCACGCCGTACTAAATTGTCAAGGTCCAAAGGTACACTTCTGTTTCTAATCATTAATGATATTGTGATATTCCTAATCTGTGGTATAAATTTCATTGTAATAGTATGTCTCCTTTTTGGTGTTGCAATTTTCACAAACTTCAGTGTATTTTAGAAAATTGTCAACTTCAAAACAAATTTTTGAAAATGGATGTCCTCGATATTGACATTAATTTGTATAGAAAACTAGCTGAAGTACCTTACGTTGCCCAGTTATTCATTATTCACAATCATCTATTAGAAAAGGGGATTAATTAGGGCCAACATCTATAGTGAACTCCCACCCTACCCTGCGCTGACGCGTCCATTGCCCATGGGTCATTCCATATTAAATCAACACAGTCATTTAACATCACCATCTCAGATCCAGATGAAATTTGACACATAGCTAGTATGAATGAAGAATAAGAAAAGTACAAATTTTGAGTAAAATATTTCCTCCCGTTTGTGAAATACAGCCATGTAAAATTTTACAAAATTGGGTTCCCGAAAATTGTTAAAGGTTTTCAAATTTGAATTAAAAATTTTGATTTTGAGTTTTTTCAAAATGTTCATCTTCAAAACAATTGAAAAAATTCTGAAATAATCCGTATGTTTCCAAACGTTGTGCAAGTTTAAACATGGGACTGCAGTGGGTTCATATGGTAATCTTTACTTAAAATGCACAATATTTACTTACTCTAGATTTTACTGATTTTAAATGCATTTTATTTCAAATTATAAGCCCTATATTTAGAAATTATTAATTTAGTGTTTTCTGTTGGCAAGTGTGTTGTTTTATTTTTATTAGTATGATTGTTATTATTATTATTATTATTATTATTATTATTATTCCTCCATATCACGACTAAAGATGTTATGAGTCGGCAGAACATAAAACCTACTCCGGGTTGCAACCAGCTATCTAAGGAGCAGATCTAGGGACTGTCGGTGCCTCTATGCGGTGCAAAATGTGGGCTGTTCCAAATAAAGCAATTTCTTGCACTTCCCAGTCCTTTGAATGACCTGGAAGTTTAGCCAAGTTCTTACACAAATTTTGCGGAACAAATCCCAGAGCTCCGATAACTATCGGTACGACCTGTGCTTTTACGCCTCACATTCGGCTGACCTCGATTTCCAAACTCTTGTATTTAAAACTTTTCTCTGCCTCCTTGGTAACGACGTTTTGATCAAAAGGCACAACATCTACAAGTAGACGCATTTTTTTCTCCAAATCCCGGATAACAATATCCGGTTTGTTTGCTGCTATCGTACGATCCGTTTGAATTTGTTGGTCGTACAATATTGTCCAGAGTCCAACCAATGTCACCGGTTTTGGTGAGTGTTCGTACCACTTGGGGCATGTGTTTGGAACTTCGAGGGCGGTACAGATCTGCCAGTGGACGTAGCTACACACCCTGTCGTGTCTTTTTATGTAATCGGCCTTTGCTAGAATTGAACAAGCTGAGACGATATGATCAGTGGTTTTTGCTTGATTCTGGCACATGCGGCATTTATTATAATTATGAGTAGGGGCCGAGGGCATTTATTATTATTATTATTATTATTATTATTATTATTATTATTATTATTATTATTATTAGACGGCGGAACTTCATGCAATTGCATATTTTTACTGACTGTGCATATCGAAAGGAAATGTATATAACTTTACCTATCACCAAAAATAAAACAAATCTATCCCATTTTTATTTTGCATGTGCGCAATTTTTTAAATTTTTTCTTTAATTGCGTATTTTAATGTATGCGGTATATTTAAGTGCATATATTACATTTAAGCGAAATAAATCGTTGAGGAAAGAACACCACCTTTGGGCAGCGTCAGCTGGTTATTTACCATCATGCAAAGGGTTAATCATGCCCAAAAGTTTGCAAAATATCATTAATGAAGTAAGCACAGTGAGTGTCATGATCTCATGGTACATCAATGAATAAGCGATTGAACGGCAACCTGGAGGAGGACGCCCGAAGACATTTTCTGATCGAGAAGAGAATCTCGTAGTGAATATAGTAAAGAAGGATCTTCGTATTAATGCACCAAAAATTACTCCAGTCATAAATAGGGCCCGGATTTTAATGACATAAAAGTCAGCGAAATATGCAAGCATTTATGACCTAAAGCCTATATAAATATGACCTTAAAAAAGAAAATATGACTTTATATAAGTTTTTTTTAATTCCCGTTTATTCTTTAGGTATAACATAAATACAAAATTCACTCAACAGATTGTGAGTGTAGTACTTAAGTTTTGCAGTCTTTGGAACTAACGAGCATTTAAAAGAAATAGCTTGTGTCTGTAAAACAAATCAAGTACAGTACAATAAAACACATCAAACAAAATGTCTTGCTTTACTACTGCTTACTTGTTTAATGATTTGCAATTTCCTCTCAGTGTTGTTTCTGGATAGTTGCATTGGATCACAAGGTGCATTTTCGGGTTTTGTATCTTAAAAGACCTACAGTTGTCGCTGAGGATAGTTTTGTATCTGGAAAAGCTCCTCTTCACTTCACATGACGTCACGGGTGCGTCTTTGAAGGCGGAGATGCCACTGCAGCTTTGGTTCATTTTCAAATGTCGCGGCATTTCCAGAAATTAAATCGTTAATTTTGCACATTGTAGAATATCCAGTATTTCGCTGAAGAACACTCAGCAATTTGTTGTACACTTTTTTAGCCACATGACCACGAGCTCGACCAAACTCACTCTGCACATGTTGCACAATATCCAAGGCGTCATGCAGTTGACTACCAGTAGCTTCCAGTACGGTGATGGCTTTTGATACCACGGAAAAGTTGGCGTTATATATAAAATATCGTACCAGTTTCACAACGCGCAGGAGGCAAGAAAGAAACGCAAATTTGTTTTCTATCAGGGGTTCATCGTAGCATAATAATAATAATAATAATGCAATAATTAATTATACAAGAGTACTCCCAGTTTCGATACAAATAAGAAAGTTGAAAGTAAATAGTACATTACAAATAAAAAAATTGTTATTTATGTATCTAGGGCGCTAAGCAAATGCCTCTGCTCCGAGGACCACCCCTAACCCGAGGGTCTCTGGTCCGAGGGGTCGGAAGACTCCCGAAGGGGGAAAAGTCCAGTAACGCCAGTGATGCATACAAAACCTTACGGCGTACTAGCTCGCTGCTGAATGAAACGAGAATTCAAAACATTTTATAATTTTTTCTTGGGTCTAAATGAAAAGAATTCTACTCGTCATTTGTCAGTATGTCGTCAGATAAAACAGCGCGTGTATACAAGGACTGATTAGTTCGTACAAAATGGAAGAACATTGTCAAGTTCCTGCGGAAATTCTCACAAAACAAAGATACGGAAGGTGGTTTCCAGTAAAATCTCGAGAAATATTTGAAAATGATCATAAGATATTTGAGAGTTATATGGAAAATAACCGTGTGAAATGCGCTGATGAAACAGTGTTATTAGGTCATTTGCTTCAATTGCCGAAAGTTATTTAGAATATTTCATAACATAAAAAATAACATTTCGAGGAAGTCTGCTAATGTGCCTTATACCTCTTACTAAAAATGATACTGCTACTCAAGAAGCACACATGTCTCTAAAAAAAACTATTGGAGCTACAGCAACATATACTTTCCCGCGTTATTGGAAATAGCTAATTAGTATTGAAATATTGCGCTTCCTGCGCTACTAACATCTTAGTTCTTATTTCAAAACGTCCAGTTCAACCAAGAAGCGAACAACTCACTGTGTCCGTCGCAGTATTGTCAGAATTATGTTGAATTCTACAACTGTATAAAAATATAATACAAAAGTTTTGTAAACTTGTATTGTAAAAGCAGTGGCGTAGCGTGACTCGCACCTTTGGGGATGCCTCAACAATAACACAAAATGCCACTATCAATAACTTCATCTAACAGGCGAATGCAACATAAGGCAGATACTCTGGAACTGCACTGGAACTACTTCCACGATCTCGATTATACGACGGTGTAGGTGCTTCTCACAAAATCCTCACAACTGTCAGGACTGCCGATATCTTGAAAACACATTATACAATGGTTCAGCTTTAATTCTTATACGCGAATGCCAATGAGACCACTTGTTAATTTATACATTGCAGACTAAAATAATGTGAAATCTATTTAAGGAATAATTCAATTTCTTGGATATTAATTAAGAAATAGTAAACAGGTACTATTTCTACAGTTTGTGCCCATGACCAAGCGGGGACTCCCGAGTGAGTGAGAGAGAAACAATTTACTGTCCGTCTGAAGTGTGCTGCGCTGTCGTGCACAAACGAGTAACTTACTCAAATTAGCCTCTTTCCCACCGTGCTCTTTCCGCAGTGGATGCCACAGAGCACCAATTGTCTACGGTGAATGCTAGCGTAAAGCAGTCGGTTTTCTCTCGGCCAGGGGTGAAGAGGGGAGAGGGGAACGTCGTCATCTGCGCATGCGTCATCGCAATCTCTCGGCAGACGCTAGAAGCATTTTAGCTTCCAAGCAATCACAGGCCGGCTTCAACAACCCGCCGAATTCAATCATAGGAAATCAATTTAAAGTTAATACAAAACGTGTTTCGCTCAACGGACCACTTGTCAGATTATCAATACAGTATTTAGGGTTCTTTATTAATATTATATACGGGGATGCTCAGCTTCTTAGCGTCCCCTGATGCTACGCCACTGGTAAAAAGAAGCCTGATACCCCGGGCAATATAGATATGCATTTCATAGGGCCATGATTAGAGAAGAGTTTTCTAAAACCAAGCAACTAATACTGTACTCACTACAAATGGCACAGCATTTGGTGCGAAACTAAATATTGTCATGCAAATATCAACATAAATTTGACAATTATAACAACTTTTCATACAGCTATATCAAGTCACAACAATGACACGTAATTTACAGAAATTCGCGAGAGCGAAATGGAATTCCATTGTTGCATTACCTGCATTGTCGATATTCTCTGAGAGCTAGTAATTTTTATATCAAATATTTGAAAATGAATAATTTCTAAAAGATTAATGTGTAAATGTATTCCAGAAGCTCGAATGTAAGAAACGAACAAAGAAATAATATACAAAATTGCAACTTCTAATTTACGATGCATCCAGCTGTCGTATTTAAAGCTACTCGTATTTTTAAAAGTTCAATATGACCTTATTTGAAGATCAGTTTTTGATTAGCATATTTCATTAAGAACTAGTGGTGCTTCCAACGCACATACTTCTCGCTTTGCTTTATGGTCCTTAATGGTATACCACTACTTCATAAACCAGCAAAAGTGTATTCTACCTGCAAACGTTTTCCGTACTGAGACCCGACATCCGATACTCAAAGTTAACGAACCGGCACTGATACCACTACGCCAAACTAGCACCACATGGGTCGAACAGAGCCATCAAAGAATCGAACCGACCTATAAAATTGTAAATGCATGATTAAGGAACAATTGATACGATGGTAAATACGCTATACAAATTCAAGAAGAGACGTAAAAATTGTTAAAAGTTAAAAATTTGAACAAATATATACAGATATTTCCAGTACATTTATCGTAATTATCAATATTTGTTATTCAAATGGTTTCACGTGGTTTTAAATAAAGTTTATAGAATTCTCAATTATTTCCTATGACAACAGAGAATTCTGACAAATAATATTCCGCGACCAGGGCACGAACCGCCGAAGCTTCCCTCGGAAGACCTGTACCAATCCTCTCTGATTAACCGTTGCGACCACAATGGATAGGCATGAAATACACTTATAAAACACTAATAGAGTATTGTGGTTTTATTTCTCGCATTAGAAAACGAAAATATCCGGAGTATGTAAAAAAAGTCCTTTACGCGCTCAGGGAAGGTATCTGGGAACATCATCGTTCATAACAGAAAAACAATTTAGAGATTCAAATTCAGAAGTTCAATTTAGAGATTAGAAAACTAAGATCTCCGATAAAATCTCTGATATTCTATAGCACTACTATTTTTTTAACTTTAGCAAGAGGTTTGATCCACTTTTTCGTTACCAAACCCCTACTGTAAGAGTTTTCTGGCGAAAATTCCCAGTTTTCCGGCGCACGATTACATAACTTTTTCTTACGTAGTATTCGAAAGGCGAGTAAATAATAATAATTTCGGAATCGGTAGGGATATGTAAGTTCATCGCATGCGTTCTGGTGATATTGTATTACAATTTAACGTTAAAATACTCATAGTTTTACTTAAATTGGTTCATACAGATATATACTAGATAACGATTGATTTGACATGTCATACGCTTCAGAAATCGAATAACAGTTGAAAAATTGTTTAAAAGATGCAGTTTGGGAAAACACAGACAAGTCCTGTCTATTTATCTGCATTGATTCTATTCGTGAGTACTTCAAATGATTTTCAATAAAGTTTCTACACTCTTCAGTGTTTTTTCCTGCAACATCACATTCATCAAATTAAAATCCCCATCTGGGGATCGAACTCGGCATCTTCCGAACCGAAGATCTCAATCCCAAGCGGCTTTAACCAGCTGCGCCATGGGAGTGTCTCGTGGACTAACTACTTATGTTTTAGTCAAAACGTAATTGTATCAGTTATGTCATTAGGAGCAGGTAATTGTCAGCATGCGAGAAACGTCCTTCAAACATGACCAAGAAAGGCAGCGGGTGAACGGCTTACTCCAAATAATTTATCCGATGATCGGCATTTGAAAAATAACTACTGCGGGAAAGTCTGTGCCATTTATAGCACCACTAGTTTATTTATATATTTACTGTCCCTTATTACACACGTGCAGAAAATTTAAAGAAAAAATTTGGAGCGGTTTCTGAGAATTTTTTGTTGTAAATTTGAAGCGAAGATTACGCAAAAACGACTCGGTTTTTCAGAAAATTCTACATAACCTCTTTTAAAGAGCTACTTATGTACAAGAGACTGTCTGAGGTAAAAATCGCTCTTCAATTTTGTAGTTTTCAGATATTTTTTGCAATTTTCAAAAAACCAAGTTTTTCCTACAAGTAGGAATAAGACCAAATTTTTTTTATCGTCGCTCATTACATAAGTGAAGAAAATTTAAAGAAAAAATTTGGAGCGGTTTTTGAGATTTTTGTAAAATTGAATCGTAATTTACGCAGAAACTACTCGTTTTTCCAAAAAACGGTACATGACCTTATTTAAAGTGCTAATTTTGTACAACCGACTTTGAGGCAAAAATCTCTTATCTTCAATTTTGCAGTTTTTAAATATTTTTTTGCAATTTTCGAAAATTTGGGCCTATCAACGAAAATGATACCTACATTATTCCCTCAAACGTTCTTCGCACTATTCAACAACAAAATATAATTAAAAAAAATTGGAGCCATTTTCTTTTAATTTTTTAAATCTCCAAATGGGCTTCATGTAAAGTACCCTCAAATACTAAAATATCGGTTTCAAATCCCAGGGGCCTTGAGACGAGTAAAAACGATCGGGGAATATTAGTTTTGAAGAAAATCGGCTGAACGGTTTAGGCGCGCGTTGACCACAGACGGACGTTTTGCCGTCAATCGATTTTGCAGTATCAAGAAGCAACAAAACATGGATTTTGACTACACCACGAGATAGAGGATTTTTTTTCTAAATGTAGCAACAGGTTTTATCCACTTTTTCGTTACCAGACACCCTTGCTATAAGAGTTTTTCTGGCGAAAATTCCCCGTTTTCCGGCGCACGATTACATAACTTTCTCGTCTTACGAAGTATTCGTAAGGCGAGAAAGTAAAAACAATTGTATCTTCAATTGTAGTTGTAGAAAGACACCGAAATTTGTATAATTTTTCGTTAACTTTTTGACTGCCAGATTTCGGGTCTCGAACGGAATATACACACACACACACACACACACACACACAGGGTGAGTCACGTAACTTTAGCACCTTCTGTAACTTTTGAACGGTTGAAGTTATTGCAATGCAGTTTTCACGAAATTGCATGAGGAAAAGGGGCTAATTGATATGTGCATTCATTTCCAGTTTATCACTTGCATTTTACGAAATTTTTGAGGTCACTTTGTTTTTTTAAATGGGACTACAGATATTTTTTCAGTCCACCATGACGAGCGTAAAAAGACGAATCCAATGATACACATATTGTCATGTTAGATAAGCATTTTTTTTAGTAATTTTGATTTTTGCGAGTGGGGTTTAACGGACATTTTGAATAGTCCATCACACAAGGTCACGCAGCGCTCCACCAGCAACGCGCGCCCGGGCAAGGGAAGAGAGATTTGAAGATACGAAACATATTCCAAATATTCACAAAACCCGTACAGTTTTTTCCTGAACTGTGCTTTCCATCCTTCCGCATTTTCAGATTTTTGTCTTTCTTTGATTGAAGGATGGAAAATAAGGATTTGACATAGGTATTGTAATAAAATTGTTTATAACTTCAACTTCATTTAATGGGGTTTCATAAGATACGTTTTAATGGGATCTTGAAACAAAGCACAATAAGAATAAATAATTAAGACTACAAAAATATTGCATATTATGAACCAACAATTTCAATGTTAATAAGCATATAATAATAACAACTTAGGGATAGAAACAATCTTATTTCAATACACAGTACTTATGACAAATCCAGATTTTCAATTCCTAGGAAACACAAAATATTTGAAAATGGGGCAGGATGGAAAAAATGCAACAGTGTTGGGAATATTTGGAATATGTTTCGTATCCTCAAGTACTGAAATCCCTTTCCTTCCCCGAGCCCGCGTTTGCTGGGGGAGCGCTGCGTGACCTTGTGGGGCTGACAGTTACAATGAAAATATCCGTTAAACACTAGTCGCAAAAAAATCACAATTACTCAAAAAATGCTTATCTAACATATGACAATATTTATATCTTTGGATTTGTCTTTTTACGCTCGTCATGATAGACCGAAAAAATATGTATAGTCCCATTTGAAAAAACAAAGCTACCTCAAATATCTCGTAAAATATAAGTGATAGAACAGAAATCAATACACATTTCAATTAGCCCCATTCCCTCATTTACTTCCGTGAAAACTGCATTGCAATATCTTCAACCGTTTAAAAGTTACAGGAGGTGCTAAAGTTACGTGACTCACCCTGTGTGTGTGTGTGTGTATAATGTGTAGTAGTAGTAGTAGTAGTAGTAGTAGTAGTAGTAGTAGTAGTAGTAGTAGTAGTAGTAGTAGTGTAATAGGTCCATTTAGGACCGTGTAGAAGCTGTGCGAAAAAGTGTGTTTTGGAAGCCCCACTAGCCGTGTCAATCATGCAAATCGGATGAATAGGAGCGTCTTAAAGTCAAATTTGGAAAAGCACCTCACCCCCCTGCCCCATCCACGCCGTCGCGTCACCGCAGGGGGAGGGGCCGCTCCCTCAACGCGAAGACACAGCGGCACGGTAATTCCCGGCAGAGTGCAGCGGACGGGCAGGCAAGGCAGGCACTCCGTTAATGCTTCCGTCACTTTGCATCTCAATATATTTATTCCTCACATATGAAATTAGTGATGCTGTAACAGAAGCAAACGGCCTCGTATCATCTTTAATAGTAGTATAAAACTATCTTGTTCACATATTCCCGTCTTCCTTCGAATACTATCAACAAGTTGTTTGAGGCATTACTCAAAATATTGAATCCCGTTTGGAACCAATTTCAAAAAGAAAACTGAAATATCACTAATATTCCATCCCGCATATTATTTTAGATACAATTCACTTCTAAGATCTTTCGTTATCATTCCATTATCGGCAAGAATGAGCGGAGATTACGCACGAACTCTTTTATCCTACGACTCGATTTTTGATATCAAAACTGCGTTTGTCTCTTTGATAGAATTCACCTGGTTAATCCCTTTTTCCAAGTGAAATAGCCGAAACTAATTTTTAAAATGTGTTCGTACACTCGTGCAAATTTTAAAAAGGGGTAAAAAAAAACGCTCTGGAGAGATGCATCCTGAATCCAACGCCATATCATACACTGAAATCGAATAAATTGACTTCTCTAATCAAATGTAGAAAACAGATCTTCAGTAACGTCAAAATTCTTTTTCGCGGAACTGCCCGACGATCTTATGGCTACAGTCCGGACTCTAATGTAATTACATATGTTTTGTCTATGTGTTATTCTGAAATTTGAGATCTGGGCGGATTGTTGCAATCCTAACAATATATATACAATTTTCGTCACATATTTGGTACTGTATTACGTATTTTACACATTTTGCTGATTTTACAAATTTTTACAAATTACCATTTTTTTATAATTATTTCCGTCATAATATTTGATTAATTTTGAAAAACAGTTTTATTTAAATTTGTTTTGTTTTTTAACAATAAGCATATTTTGTCTTATACTAATTCAGAATTGCTGAGGACCCGAGGTGCTGCACGTGAAGATTTCGAAGAGAGTGCTTCGAAGATCCTCTGTTCGTTCTTGAGTTTTCTAAGTGCGTACCATTGTTGTCATTACTGTCAGAGATAAATACAAAAACAGTAGGCCGAGAAAGTATTCATTTTTAAATTCAATTTAATATTTTATTAATGGAATTTCAAATTGTAAACTTTTTTTTTACTTTACCCCTCTTCTCAAACTTCGTAAGAAGAGAAAGTTATAGTATCGCCCGCCGGAAAACTTATTGCCGGGCTCTGGTAACGAAAAAGTGGATAAATCCTGTTGCTTTATAGTAAATTACTTCCTCTAACTCGTGACGTAGCCAGAATCCATGTATTGTGGGTCCTTGATACTGAAAAATCTATTGACGGCAAAACGCCTATCCGTTCGCCTGGTGTATGTGAACAACACTTCCGCTTAAACTATGACGACGAAGTTTTCCAAACTGAATATACAGCTGTCGATTTGCCCTGAGTCGAAGTCCTGCGATTTTGAAAAACATTCATTAATTTTTTGGGGGGTACATTACATGACGGCCTTAGGACATTTTCAAATTTTTTTCAAATATGGCTCCTTTTTCTTTAATTTCTCGTAACAATGGAGTAAAATGTGCTTATAAAGATGGCATAGGTCCGATTTTCACTGATAACTCTGAGTTTTCGAAAAATTGCAAAAGATGGTATTTTTTCGGCGTTTTCCTACAACTGTAATATCGAAGATAAAGATTTTTTCTTCAAAGAAATTTTAAGAATTTTTTAATTAGTGCATAATGAATTCTTTCATTACGGACATGACATTTTTTAAAACAATTTTTGTAGTTTTCGTGTAATATGTGCAATGTTAAAAGATTTTCTCAAAAATGACCCCAAATTTTTTCTTTAAACTTTTGGTAAGGATAGTGCGAAATAAACCTTAGGAGATGACATAAACGCTATTTTGCCCTCTTCTTTTGACTATCCTCTCACATAGTTTACATTAGCGGCGATTTGTTCACTTTATTGTGAACAAGTGAGCAAGCTCATGTACTTTCAATTAAATCATTTAAAGTTCCTCGAAAACTCAATCGTTTTCTGTGGAAACGAACTCAGAATTCCGCATTTTGTTCCGCAACGGTTCCGAACTCAAAATTTCGCAACGGTTCCAAACTTTTTGTACTGATGGTGCGAAATGCACTGTATAAGAAGACAAAAAATATTTTGCTGTATCCTTTTGGGTTTTTTTTTTCTTTCAAAATTTACACAAACGTAATTTTTGTGAAATATCTCTCACGCCTTATATGCACATTTGCAGCGATTTCTGTAGATTATTGCATTTGTGAGTGGAAGAGTTTAAAATTACTTCCATTAAAGTTTTTAAAAATCTCCCAAAATTCCTAAGAAAAAGAGCTTCATATTACACATTTACAGTAATGCTTACACGTCATTTCCTTAGCAGCGGCTCCATATTTATCGATGGAAATTGCCATTTAGGACGAGGTTTTACTCCTCATTAATATTCTAAAAGTAATATTTCGAATCTACCATTAGGAAGCCGAAAAATGAGAAAACTTAAAAAAATGTATAATGTAACGGGGGGGTAACATTGCCATATCTTTGTTTCTTTTAAAGTTCTACCTTGTTGCATCAGTTTTTCACAATAATGATATTGACAATGTAATCCTTCACAAAAGTACAAGGTTTCTTCAAAATGTTGGAATAGTTGTGTGTTGGAATGTTGGAAAGCTTCCATAATTTGGAAGATTTTATTACTTTTTTAAAAGCAAGGGAAGTGGCAATATTACCGCACAGGGGTCAAACATTGCCATCTCTATTTATTTTCAAGTCTATGGCAATGTTTAAATGTGTTAGAGTTGGATAGGAAACAAATGCATAAATATGCATCAGAACAATTATAGTCTTTGGATTTTGACAGGTTAAGTACTTAAACAGGGATAAATACTCCTTTGAGAACTTAGTCTAAAAAAGTTTTAACTCTTTACATTGTGATAAAATGCGGTAGGGAAAAAGTGTTTTATCCTTTTTATATTTAGTCTGGGAAGTCCAGCAACAATATCGTATTTTGACATAACACACTCATCCACCTCTTGTAAAGTGGATCTATAATTCCGTGCAGTTAAGTAGCTTTTTCCTATTTAATTTTCCACCATTTACATTTTCGTTTGCTTAGTGCATTTTAAATTCATCATTGGTTTGTAAACTTTAGATATTTGATTTTATTTTTGTCTACGTGCAAAGTTACAAAGTATGGCGACAACAAAAAAGTAATTTTGTATCAAATATAAATTGCGAACATTGATTAATTACAAGTCATTAGTTTTAGAAATGATATAAACTCACAAATGTCAATTGTTTTAATGTAAGGATTTCTTCTCAAAGAATATAAATGTAGGGGCAAGATAGCCAGTATGGCAATATTACGCTGAAAGCGGTATATGGTTTCAATACATTTTCTTTTGTTTGTAATGAATAAGTTGTAAGTCACGACATAGCATGCCCAGGACATGACATATTCACTTATCTATGACGTTTATTTCAACTCAATTAATCCAACATTAACGACGTTTTGATTACGAGATTTGGCTGTATCACAAAACACATATTTACGGACATTTTTAAGAGAGGTAGCTAACTGGGAATTCAGTAAGCCAATAAATTTATGATACAGACTGTGCAACATCAATTTTTTGAAGTTGTGGCAATGTTACCCGTCGTTACCATAATGGACAGCGATAAATAACAGCTGGCCAGAGGATGGGGCAAGAAGTTAAATATGGCACCGACCAAGGAAATTAGAATTCTGTACCACAGGAAAGTCTGCAATTCTGTTGCACCAATATTTCTAATTTGACCGAAAGTACGAAAACATTTTTACTTTCCCGTATACATACGTATATACGGAATACTATACGTAGTATAGAGAAAGTTATATAATGCTGCCGAAAATCGATTTCGAGTTTTCAACGGAAATACACGTTTTGGGGTCCGCTGATACCGAAAAAGTGGTTCTTTTCGAAACGTCTGTCCGTCGGTCTGTCTTTCCGTCCGTCGGTCTGTCTTTCCGTCCGTCGGTCTGTCTTTCCGTCCGTCGGTCTGTCTTTCCGTCCGTCGGTCTGTCTTTCCGTCCGTCGGTCTGTCTTTCCGTCCGTCGGTCTGTCTTTCCGTCCGTCGGTCTGTCTTTCCGTCCGTCGGTCTGTCTTTCCGTCCGTCGGTCTGTCTTTCCGTCCGTCGGTCTGTCTTTCCGTCCGTCGGTCTGTCTTTCCGTCCGTCGGTCTGTCTTTCCGTCCGTCGGTCCGTCTTTCCGTCCGTCGGTCTGTCTTTCCGTCCGTCCGTCGGTCTGTCTTTCCGTCCGTCCGTCGGTCTGTCTTTCCGTCCGTCCGTCGGTCTGTCTTTCCGTCCGTCCGTCGGTCTGTCTTTCCGTCCGTCCGTCGGTCTGTCTTTCCGTCCGTCCGTCGGTCTGTCTTTCCGTCCGTCCGTCGGTCTGTCTTTCCGTCCGTCCGTCGGTCTGTCTTTCCGTCCGTCCGTCGGTCTGTCTTTCCGTCCGTCCGTCGGTCTGTCTTTCCGTCGGTCTGTCTTTCCGTCCGTCCGTCGGTCTGTCTTTCCGTCCGTCCGTCGGTCTGTCTTTCCGTCCGTCGGTCTGTCTGTCTGTCCGTCGGTCTGTCTGTCCGTCGGTCTGTCTGTCCGTCGGTCTGTCTGTCCGTCGGTCTGTCTGTCCGTCGGTCTGTCTGTCCGTCGGTCTGTCTGTCCGTCGGTCTGTCTGTCCGTTCGTCTGTCTGTCCGTCCGTCTGTCTGTCCGTCCGTCTGTCTGCCCGTCCGTCGGTCTGTCCGTCCGTCGGTCTGTCCGTCCGTCGGTCTGTCCGTCCGTCGGTCTGTCCGTCCGTCGGTCTGTCCGTCCGTCGGTCTGTCCGTCCGTCGGTCTGTCCGTCCGTCGGTCTGTCCGTCCGTCGGTCTGTCCGTCCGTCGGTCTGTCCGTCCGTCCGTCCGTCGCTCCGTCCGTCCGTCGCTCCGTCCGTCCGTCGCTCCGTCCGTCGGTCGCTCCGTCCGTCGGTCGCTCCGTCCGTCGGTCGCTCCGTCCGTCGGTCCGTCCGTCGGTCGGTCCGTCCGTCCGTCGGTCTGTCCGTCCGTCCGTCCGTCCGTCTGTCCGTCCGTCCTCCGTCCGTCCTCCGTCTGTCCGTCCATCTGTCTGTCCGTCCGTCCGTCCGTCCGTCCGTCTGTAAACACTACTAGCGCCTAAACCATGAGTAGGATGTTTTCCAAATTGAAAAAAACCCTGTTCATCTGGCTCGTGTCTAAGCTTTAAGTCCTTGAAAAACATTCTTTGAAATTTCGGGGTACTTTACATGAACCCCCTCGGACATTTTCAAAATTTTCTCGAAAATAGCTCCAATTTTTTTTCTTTAAATTTCTTGTAAGAATAGACTAAAATACACTTATAATTCATAATCCATTGCAAACACAATAGAGTTCCCAAACTGGGCGGGATATTACTAGCTCACACAAGGAGCGCCCTGCTGGGCGAAAAATTGTCGCCGGCGAGTTCTCGCCGGCGTAAATATCGTATGTCGTGATCAGCAAACATGTATTTGTTATCTTCAATCTAATGCAGTACCTTGGTTGTGATTTTTTATCCAGCAGTAGCACACAGGCTTTTCTGTTGATGGTTTCAGAAAAATTGCCAAAAGCTGTCATAACTGCCATCTATTCTTAGCTTATTTAATATCTATCTTATATGTAAAAAATGTATTTCTTAATTTGTTTGTCATGGAGTGACAGTAACCATAACTAGTGCCCTTTAAACCTCAATCAATATATCACTCTGAATTTGGGATGGCTGATTGCACTGCTTCACTCTTTGTTCTTGTGAATGTTTTGTAATGAGTTATGAAAAATGTAGGACTATTTTTCAAGCAAAACTGTTAAAACCATTTTGAATATATTTTTCTATTGATTCAAAATAATTTAAAATAAAAGGAGGCCCTTACAAGTATGAATGGTCTTAAAACTTTTCTTCAATTGGTCTACATCGGTATATTAGCCTTGAGACCATTGCTCAAGGGGATAGTCATTACATTACTATCTTCAAATATGTTTTTAATGAAATTGAAGTAGTGTATTTTATAGCAATGTTAATAAATCTCTAAAGACAAAAAAGCTATAAATCTTCAAAATAATATATTTTCAACCAAATGCTCTTATGAAATCATTTGTAGATCTCTATCTTGGAGCATTGCATGGATACCTGTGGAGTAATCTGATCCTGATTGCACATGCCACTCACATTAAAAATGTGGGTAGTTTGATATTGTGTAACCAAGGTCCTGTAGCAAGTTTCGTTATGCCTCAAATCAGATAACTCATGAATATAGGAATTAAATGTAATTAAATATCTCTATTGGCAGTCTGCCTCAGAACATGTCCTATTAATAATGTACAGTTCATGGATGTGATATTAGATGAATTTGCAGTTACTGTTTTTTATTTGTATGAGGCTTTTTCATCTTGTTAAGTAAGAAATATTTTGTTTCAGATTGCAGCTTTCCCAGAATGTGAGCCATGTGAAATATTCACTATTAATGCATCCAATACATCCAATATATTAGATCCTTGGGACTGTGATGAAAAGGAATCAGAAGATATGAAGTTTGATGCTGAAGTAAGTGAAGTAGAGAGTGAACTTCCACCTACGACCCAAAGTATTAAAAATTCTCCGTTCATTGCAAAAATATCAGGCCCACCCAATGAATCAGAAATAGCTAGTCCAACTCTTGAAAATCGTACTCTGTCAAATCTATTCAGTAGTGCTGGCCACAATAGAAAGAGAGTGTTACAGGAAATGTTGGAAAATGAATCTGAAGATAGACAAAACAAGAAAATCAAATTAAGAGGAAGGTTAAGTCCCAGGAGATTATTTATTAGTTCTTCTGTTAATGATGAAAACTGTGATTCTTTATCAGTTGAATCTCATGTTATCAGGTTTGATGTTAGTGACAAAGTAGGGTCTTTAGTAGGTGCTGGTTCTAGTGAATTTATATCCAATAGTGAAGATGAAGAGAAAAACTATTGTCAATTTACTGCTTCTGATACATGCGAGAAACTCCATTTTCACCCACATCAAATTTGCCAAACCATACTTCTGATACGTGTGAGATAACTCCATTTTCTCCCACATCAAATTTGCTAAACCATGCTTCTGATACATGTGATAAAACTCCTTTTTCACCTACATCAAATTTGCCAAACCATGTTGTTGATGGGACATCACCTTCACATATATGCAAGCCTTACCGCAAAAAGCGCTTAGATTGGCTTACTGAGTTACGACATGGTAAAGTTAGTGATTTAGAAAACAGTGTTCCTAAAAAAGTGACAGAACGTAATTCATGTAAGAATGAGAATTCTAAAAAACTTCAGAAGAAAGGTCATGAAAGCATTTTGAAATTTTTTCGTGTGTTAGGCAAGCCTACTGATGAACAGTTGAAGTCCTCTCCTGGATGCCGATTTGTATCAAATAATCAATCATCATAATACTTTATTTATTATCTATTCTGAAAGTGCCATATAAGTTTATTAAACTTTTGATATAAAATCACTTCAATCATTTTATGAATATATCTACTCTTGGAGGAAGATATTTTTATTGGTATCTTTGTTGTTTTTATTGTGACAATACTCCAATAATTGGAGTTTTCAACTGTTTTTTATTCCTTTAGTTTGTATATTTTAAATATTGTACAGGTTGTATTTTTTTAGTGTAATTTTAAAGAAAACTTATTTTGTAAAGTGTTCTCCATATATTTTAACTGCTGTGAACTCGTAGATCAGGATAGGTTTGTATATACAACTAATATCTTGCCTGTTTTCTACACACATATATATTATCATTGTCTTTTATGATTCCAAAATAAGTGTGCTTCATGAGACTTAATTCTTCAAGCAAGCAGCAACAAATCAAAATTATCGACATGCTCAGAGTTAGAATGTCTGTCTGTCTCGTATTTTAAAATGTTTTACCATTTTTACTGCTGGGAATTTTAAAGATTTTTACATTTTTTTGATAATTATATTCTTTATTAATTTCGATAACTTCAGTAAGGGCTTCAAATTTTGGAATTTTCTTAGTGCCAGGTAAAAACTTCATGGGAGTTTGTGTTAGTATTGTGCATGAAAAAGTTTTTGTAGAAATTCTGCAATTTCTCACAGAACACTGACCAATTTCTAATGTTCTTATGAGTACATAAGGTCCACGTACATTTAATTCATGCTAAAAGCATATTACATTTGCTGCAATGCCTTATTGACGTGTGCTGAACTTCACCTCAGTTAAAGACTTTAAATACTTCTCTTATCTTAAAGAAGTTAGAAACTGACATTGATTTTTTTTATTTCAAGTTGACCCAAATGCAATAGGACTAGCACCCAAATGCAGTAAGATGATAAAGGCATTGCATTGTTGATTCTGTAGAATAGATAGTTGGTAAGGACTTATCCTCTCTCTATAAACCTTCTAGCTTCCTGCAGGAGAGTGGAATGTAAAATGTAATCAGAGAGGGGAGGATTAAGCTAACAAGTTTTCAACTGACCTTTTTACCACTAGACATGATTATACACTGTGTGTGTTGTCTATGCACAGGCATATATTCATGCATGTCTATGCATAGACATAAATGTCTATTCATTATACTTTGTATTTTTAGAATATTTTAATTTATCATTGTCATAGTGGATATGTATATTCATAAATTTATTTGAAACGGATATCAAAGACTTTAGATGTTGCACTGCACTTAAGTTGTATGCATCATCATCATCATCATCGTTAACCCTAATGCCATGTGCTGATTGGTGTGTTTCCAGCTTCCCAAAAAATACAAATTGAAGTTCATTGTGGGAACTGGATGTACTTACACCACATCTGTTGCTAATTTTTGTAAATTAATCTTGATTAGTAAGTTATTTTCGGCATTATTGATGTAAAATGATGAAGTACATTTATATACATCTTTTCTTTTGTAGTTCAGCATATACAGTGTGACTTTCAAAGTTGAGGTCTGCCTTTGTATCAAAACTAGATATTCTCATTAATTTCGGGAATTGATACTAGTGAAAACATATTAAGCAGAATTGCAGATTTTATCTACTTTTCTTCACTAAAATGCAATTGTCAGATACATGTTTGGAGTATGTCCTTACACAATTGATCTTCAACTAAATTGCATGCACTAGCTGTTCATTGGTTTTATGGTGTGAAGATACATCTGAAATTTGTTTCTTCTATTAAATAGAAACTACAGTGAAACCTGCTGATACAGCCAACTCAATCAAATGGTCACTTGTATTATCAACTAGTTTTTGTGGAATTGATTGATTTTTTACCATAAGATTCATGTAAATGTTCCCTCTTGTAGGCAGTCATTTGGTCCTTTTGTCAGAGGCCAGCCACTTTTTATGGATATTTCTTCAAATCCTTTGTGCTTTGAGATGCAATGTCAGATTATGTAGAACACGAAAGTGGGAGTAGCTTATTTTGCAGGGTGATTGTAGTGTGTCAGATATCAATAATAAATTTTCATGCATAATACAAAATTTTCTTGGAGAACTGCAACTTCAAGTCCAGTTGGGAATTAGTCTGTAAATCAGTATTATAATCCATGGTGTGGAAAAGAGTGCCAGGGACTAAGTTACAGGAATGTAAATGTATTTTTTAAGAGTTGAGTGTGGGTGTGCGAAAATGCGTTTGGTTTTATTTAAATGAAGTATAATTAAAAAGTGTTAACAAGTTATGCATACTCTCTTGATTGCAAAAACAAAATGAGACCTGATGATGAGCTTTCCACATTCTCGTGATCTCCATTACACATCCACCTCTACTAATGGCTGTTTTTCTTTCACTATGAGTGACTAAGACAGGTTTCACTTTTCTGTGAGGTTTGGGACAGAAGTGTGGAAACTTTTTGGATGTTATTAGATCAAGTAATTTTATTTATCTCTTGAAAGAAATGTACCGATATGTGCTCACAACAACAGATGGCTCTGTGTGTCTTTATTTGCACAAAGAGCAATGTGAATTCAGTTGTCTGACTGCCACTGTGTGAGAAGAATGTAACCCATTTCGAGCAATCAGCACTCCTTGACAAAGATAACTGTCCTCCATGGAAGAAATGCCCCAGAATGTCACAGGGAATTGATGGAACCCTTTGGGAATAATGACCTTCCATATTGGACAGTCGAGAGATGGGCAGAATAGTTTCTGAGAGAACTTAGCAACCAGTGATCAGCAACACACACACACGACAACCTGTGTATGTGGGGACCAATGCAGCACTTGCAGTAGTCGAGCATCTGCCTAATTGGGCCTTAAGAATGGGTTATGTAATTGGAATGATGTTAACTCATATAAAATGCTTTAGAACGTGAAACCAGTACTGCCATTTCTAAACCCTTAATAAATTTGAGAAACACATTTTAATGAGTTGTTAAATGTCCAGGTACTTAGTTTCTACCTTGTCCTTTCATATGTATATTTCACATTTTCCACCTGTGCTCTTATTCTCACAACAAAAAAAGAGTTGCCATGTCTTATGCCCCAACTCTTGTGTGTGCAGAAAAATATGTAAATTGTGAATTATTATTTTCATTATGTGTATGTTCATCTGATGTTAATAATGAGTAAGAAGGGACTCATATGTTGCTGTTACATTTTTATTCTGATCATGTTGGATTTTCAGAACAAAAGGAAAAAATGTATGTTGAAGAAAGAACAACTGAATGAAGTCAATTACTTTTGAAACTGTATTTGCAATATTGCTGTGAGATAATGAAATCTGTTGGTAGAATTCCTCATTTCAGTTTTAAATTTTTAAATGAACCTGTTTTTTGTGTACCTTATTTATTCCTTTGGCAGTAAAAAGATGTTGCTATTTTGAGAAACATTATGTAATTGTGTCATTTAGCATTATAAAATAAATTTAAAGAATTTAGCAACATTTATTCTTCAAAACGAGTATTGTAACACAGTTTTACTTTGTGTTTCTAACATTCCAAAGATGTACATTTGAATTAACTGTACATATTTTTTGTGTGGAGAATTTCCATTTCCTGGTAATTGAAAATTTATTCTGTTGTCTCATTCCATTATGAAAATCAAGAATCTTGTGTTGAGTATTCAAAATCAAGAATTCAAGAATTACAAGCTTTCAACATTTTATCAGTTAAGACAATTTCTCATCAAGTTACTACACAAAAAATATGAATCTATTAATTAAAATGTAAAATGAATGATGACTGGAATTCTACATGCAAGTAGTGAAGGGCAAATAAATTAAAAGCATTTCTCTTGGTTAATAATTCCTTCCACAAGGGCAACTGAGCCATTGGAGAGTGTTCAGATGCTGTAGTACCAAACCAGGAATATAAATATAAAAGGAATGTATGAGGAATTTAAAGCCACACATAAATTTGTATTTATCGTAATAACTTTTATGTGTGAACATGTATCTGAAATTGCATTTAGTGGAAAATGAAGCTCTGCATTTGGTTTAGTTTACGAGAAATAATTTTTCAATTTTCTTAAGTTTGAATTTATTTAGTGGTTCTAATTAGTAATTATGTAGTTACTACTGCTAACTAATGTAAAATATCATGCCATTGTTTTTTGTAAGTGCGAGGTACTGTGGTACTGTATTACAGGTAGGTGCATAATTTCTCATGTCTAGCTTTTAGCATTGATGTCCTCAAAAGATTTAGTGCCTTCAATGCTTTAAAACTTGTGAATTAGACATTCATAGCATTACAATGTTGGACATGCATAATCTGAGTTGAGTAAATTGTAGATATTTTTGTGTAAATTGTATACATTTTTGTGATGTCAACTTGTAATCTTAGTTGAGTAAATTGTATATATTTTTGTGACGTTCCCATGGCAACCTGAGAAAACTATCTTTGTAGTGTACTGAAGATGTGGTTGGTATTGTACATTTTTCAGACTCAATCTTCTGTAGGTTTTTGATAAATAATTGCCAGTGCTTGCTGCATAGATTAACATGATGTTGAATGTCCATATACATTCTTCTGATATCCACACAGCAACTTGTGAATATCATTTTTGTTGTGTACTGTGAAGATGTTTGGTATCGCACACATTTCAGAGTCTGTCATCTGCAGATTTTGTGTAAGTTTGATGGTGCTTACAATGCTTGCTGCATTGACTAGCATGACTGAATGCCCACTATGCTGACATTAATTTTGTGATCATGGGGTAAAAGCTCTTAAGTAAATAGGTGTAGTTAAGGACTTATGAACTTTCACCTTGTGACCACAGAATTGATAAAACCAATTTAATAATTGTAGGTATTTTTGTGTTTTTTCTTTTTACATTTACATAATAGGAAGGAAATCGCTTAAGTACATTGTTCTCTTCTGTCTTCTATTTCTGTAATAGAAGATTGAGAATGTGAGCTAGCAGCATAATTGTGTTAATTTCCAACTAGTTAGTAATGAAAGTGTTTTGAAAACACTACTAGTCTTTTTTTTATATCACGATTCTTTGCATTCCATTTTTATTCAAGCTCAGCAATGAACTTATGCTTTGTTGTAAATGCACTTTGTTTTTCTAGAGAGATCAATATTTTTTATAACATAGGTCACCACTTCAGAAACATTTGGCATATTGTAGACCATGAACAATTCACTACTTATTTTCTGCATTTCAGCTTCTCTGTGAAATTTGTTTTTATTGATATTGAGATATTGTCATTGGAATTTCTTTTTATCTTTTTTCCTATTTTTTCTTTCTTTCTTCTTCTTCTTCTTCTTCTTCTTCTTCTTCTTCCTCCCACAAAAATATTAATGTTGAATACTAATAAATGTTAAATACTAATGTTGAATAATTAACAAACCATTGAAATATTGAGTAAGTGCCTGTGTTGGGAGTAATGAAAAAAGAAAGGAAAAAAACAACAAACATATTTTACTTTTTTTTTATTAACATTGGTTCATGAATTATGAAGGGATGACAAAAAGGCAAAATCATAATTAGAATGGTTCTGAATCAACACACTATTTAGAGAAGGGTTTGAACATATTATGGGCTGAATCTCATAATATATGGGAAGAAAG
Organism: Acheta domesticus; assembly: GCA_031308135.1. NCBI lineage: Eukaryota > Metazoa > Arthropoda > Insecta > Orthoptera > Gryllidae > Acheta > Acheta domesticus. The sequence continues at coordinate 239,305,779 of JAHLJT010008446.1, forward strand.
TGATTTTGTGCTTCACATTTCCTCCTTTCTTACAGTGATAAATAAAATATAAGGCTTGGTCTTTGTGTGTGTATGTGATTTTGTTACATTCTGAGACATTGTGATCATATACTGCATTATGAAAATTTTATAGTAGGGGATACATACGTGGTATTTCTCATTATTTTTTCTTGCAAATACAATCTGGGATTTAAATATCATTTATCATATTACCCCCTGACATAAAGATGAATCTTTGGTTTAGATGGTTTTTGTGAGGTTTTCTTGGATAAAAGTGTGTAGCTTTTTTTTTAGTTTTCAGGCGCATTTTTCAGAAAGGAAAGTGCATCTTACATGCTGGTAAAGATATTTGAAACTTGTGCTCGAGAGGTATGTTGGTTTTGAAAGGCTGAGGAAAGTCCTGATTTTAAGTGCATTCTTATAACTACAATATGCAGCAATGGGGTGAGCTTTCTGATATGTATGTCTTGACATTTGAGGTAGAAGATTTGTGAGTGATATTGCCGAGGAGCTGCATCATTATTCATTACATTTTGAAAAGACTGTTATATGTAACCATACTTTGTTTTCAATAAAAACTTGAACTTTTTTCTCCATATTTATCCTAGTACTGCCCAGGGGCCCCCAGGGAAAAAACAAGGGCCCTGGGCAGAAGAGCCACAGGGTCCCCTGATTTCATACATGTATTCTTTCTTCCCCTCCCCACCAACAGAATGCATGCTCCATGCATTTGAAATAACTTACAGCTGTTAATTTGAGTTAATGGAAAGTAAAATATGTTCGTATATTGTTAATGAAAAATTTAAAAAAATCGCAGCCGCCATTAAGTTGTGGCTTGGGGAAGAAGCATATTTCTCTCCCATTCCAGGCAACCTATGGTGTCCCTGGTAGTGCATATCCCATACGGAATATTTCCCGATTAAAAATCCTACAATTTATTTCATTGATACAATATAATCATGTCCTTTAAGCTTGCTTTGGATTTTATAGCATAGTCATGAATTGCTTGACTGAAATTACGCAACATTAATGCGTATTAAATCGTGTTTGTGGTAGAGGTGTGTTTCAGCCCTAGGTGTTACTGTCAACATAAAGTCCGCCGCAGAATGGGGTGACACATTGGACACACTGGTGATTTTAGTCACGACAATATTAATGCTAAATGTACCGAAAACTACTTTAAGGAAAATTCAATAGATCGTTGCTCTATCGAAGGGGAATTCACATTACCGTTTGTTGATATTACGTCCGAACAGATATATAGTGGTAATGGGAGTCAGGGTAGTCCTATTTTCGATTTGTAATCGACATTTAACTAATGTTTAATAATTTACGCTACGAATCTCTCACCTTCCCCCAAATCTCATTTTTTAAATTTACTTTTTGTACTTCCGGTAAGAATTTAAAATATGTGGGTTATTAGTGCGGTGGCATAATACTTTCTGAACCGTGCCGACGCCCTGGCAACCGTCCAAATCGGACGAATAGATGCGCCGTTAAGTGAAATTTGGCAAAATGTAATACACATATTTCGCGGCGCCACCATTATATCTGGGCATGGATAGAGAATTCTTTTCGGCGCATTGGCAGGCAAGCACGAGATACGAGGGCTTGATTTTCTTGTGGGCCGACTGGGATTCGTCGGATGTTTAGGAAAATACCTATTTTGTTATAATGAAAATATTTAAAGGCAATTCATATACGTATACGAATTATGGAAAAATTAAACATTCTGATGAATTTTTATTTTGCTTTTTTTTGTTTGTTGTTTTTTGCGTCTTATGATGTAAATGCCTTTTTAGAAATTTTTCCATTTTAAATTATTTTATTCCTTAAAATGTATGTATTTTTCTTTCTAGTCTTGGTTTCAAATACACGTTTAAATCATGTTCAGGTCCACTAGCGCGTTAATTGTCTAGTGGTAACGAATCTCTATTTTTTGTCTACACTGAAGCTTTCGTTTGGGTTTACACATCCCATTGAATTTTTTGAGCCGAAAAGCTCACTTTGTGGCTTGAGATCGCATTTCTTTGTACACGCACACAAAAGCGTCGGGCTCTGGGCACTTGGTTGAGCAGTGGGCGCGTAGGTGAACGCTGAGCACAGATTTGCGACTCATTTTATTATTATTTTTTTTTTTTTCGTTTTCGACTTCTAAAAATAGGGGGTCGTCTTATATTCGAATATGATGAAAAAATCGCGTATGAAGAGAAATGCACTATGAACGATATTATGTTGTTACTGGTATAGTACAAGTTTACAAAGAAAAGTCATTTACAATAGAAACTCATTTTTCTTATTATTGGATATGTTTATGAAATAGACATTTACGTAACTACTACAGAATGGATCGACCGTGCAGTGTCCTGTGTCACACGCGCGTCATAGAGGAACACTGTATCTTATGTGGCCAAAGCGCGCATGTGCCATTTCGCATAAGGTATACTGTTTCTCTATGACGCGCGTCAACGCAACGCTCGTGTGCAGGGGCCGTAAAAGTTCGTCATGAATCAAGATGGCTGCCGTCTCGAATATTGAGAATGATCTCAAGAGTAATACTTGTGAGTTTCCTTAATACTTACTAAAACATAATATATGCAACCCCGAAGAACGTCCCTATCACAAAAGCTGCCTGCAGATTATGAACAAAAACTTCTGGAGAACCAAAATTACATTATACAATTGCGCGATCAAAACAATCATTCGAATCAAAAGGAGAATGTCTTGGAGACCCCTGTGTACTTTGACATGCCTTCTAACAAAGCAGTTTCTAGAAAAGGGTGTAAATCAGGGAATAATAAAAATAAAAGCACCTAGAAACGAGAAAATCCGAGTTACGGTCATGCTATAGAGCGTCCGAGGTTAAGAATGAAGTACAGGACCTTTTGGGCTTTTCCGGTAAAGAAACATCCCCTCTGTTTTAACATTTCAAAACTGTTTTAAATCCTCATTAACGTTATTTTCCATAACAAAAATGATATTAGTAAAATTATACAGCGAATGCCATATATATTTACCACTAATCGTGGTAAATATCTGTAGAATTGATTAATTTTTGTAGGAAGGGATACGTTCGGCGGTTGGAACAGCCACCGCTGCGCTGCCACGTGCTTCGGTTGCAGTATCACACTGTGCTCAGAAAGTACGCCGCCGGTTGTTCGTTCGCCTGTGCTTCGTAGTCGTGTTAGTTTTCATATTTATGGTTTTAATCACATTAACTTTAAATGTAATTTCCTTTACTTTTCTTCATTTTGGTTTTTAGCTTGTGATAAATGTATTAATTTACAATTTTTTCAATTTAATTTATTTTTCTTTGCAAAATTTTATTTAGAATGTGTGATCCACCAACCATAAAGCGGAAGAGGGGTAAAGTGCCTCATAGTAGAGAAAAACAAATGGTTGTTAATATTTATAACTATTTAAAAGGGAAGAATCCAGGGAAACCCGTACAATGGATTGCGGACGAAACAGCGGCAGCAGTCGGTGTAAGTTCAACTACTGTTTTTGCTACAAGACGAGAAGCTGCAAGTGGTACAATTAAAACTCCGAATAAAAGAGAAAAAGTCGATGCATCCGTGTCAACAGCAGGGAAGCAAAATACGACGACTTCGTGCGAAGTGCAATCCGCAGGAAAGTGCATTCGTTTTATATGAAGAATATTCCGCCAACATTAAAAAGTATTCTTGCGGCAGTGAACAGTGACAATGATCTCCCCAATTTTAAGAAATCAAGTTTTCATCTTTTACTAAAAGAAATGGGGTTTACATATAGTAAACGAGGCAACCGGGCATTATTGATTGAACGAGAGGATATTATTTCATGGAGACATAGGTACTTGTACCAAATTAAAAAAATTTAGAAATGAAAAACAGAACATTGTCTACACTGATGAGTCGTGGATTAACCCTGGTACTTCTGTTAACAAGGAATGGCAAGACACCACTGTAAAAACATCCAGGCAAGCATTTATGTCAGGATTGTCATTCCGCTTTATGGTTTGAAGGCACCAACTTCTCGGGGTCCGCGTCTCGCTCTTGTGCACGCGGGCAATGAACATGGTTTCGTGACAAGAGCCAAGGATGTATTCCTTTGCAAAAAAAAAAATACGGCGGATGCACATGAAGAAATGGATGCTGACAGATACGAGAAGTACTTCGCCGAACAGCTGCTTCCAAATCTCCCTCCAAACTCTGTCATTGTTGCAGATAATGCTTCCTATCACAGTCGCAGGAGGGAAAAAATCCCCAATATGTCGTGGAAGAAAAATAATATTAAAGATTGGCTTCGATCTCATGATATTGATTTTGAAGATCATTTTCTAAAAAGTGATTTAATAGAAATTGTGAGAACTGTTAAAGATAAATATGAAGGGTACGTAATCGATGATATGGCGACAGCTGCTGGACACACCGTTCTCCGATTACCTCCCTATCATTGTGAACTCAACCCGATAGAGAAAGTGTGGGCTGAACTGACAAACTATGTTAGAATGAACAACACTGATTTTAAAATAAAAAATGTGGAACGTATCGTTCACGATGCATTCGAAAATGTAAGCGTAGAGCATTGGAGCAATTACGTTGAGGGTGTGAAAAAACTGGAAACTGAAATGTGGAAAGTTGATGAACTGCAGGATGAAATCAGTGATATTGAAATTAATCTCGATGAAAGTTCCGAGGAATCCAGCAGTGGCACAGACGATCTGGAGGGGATTGAGCCATTGCAGACGGAAGAGAACCAATATTAAGGTACGTAGTTCACAATCACTTTTCTGGTGAATGAATGTTTTGAAGTAAATATTTTTGATCGAGATTCGTACTCGATGCCTAACGGGAGCTGACTGGCCACCCTCCTGGCGCAAGGCAGCTTGATTTTCCGTGAATCAGATCAGTTTGTTCCCGTGGGCTCCGATTGTGTCGGTAATCAAAACTTATTATTTCTCTGATGATAATAAGGGAATAACAGATTTGACCTTTTGGGAACTGCAAATAGTCAGCTTCAGTTCCAGATGTATGAAATAATGGCGCACTTTAAAATGACTATTTCTTTGTGATTTCTTATTACACATTTCGAAGCACAAAGAATGTGAGAAACTGAACAGAAATCCTTTTACTGTGTACAGGAGTGTCGTAAGAATAGTTTTAGATTTGAGGAAAGGGAAGAAAATGCGCTTTCATAACATTAGAAAGGTTCGAGACAAACTAATTTAGCGCTAAACTAGCGCTCCGCCTCATTGCGGGATTCGTCTGCACTATCGAGCGCATAACTTTTGGTTCATACAGTACAGCAGAAAAGCGCCACGTCTGGCATCACTGTCGTCATAAGAGACTGTACTTCATTCTTAACCTCGGACGCTCTATAGGAGTGTTGGTAGACAAAATAATGTTTGCATAATTATGTTAATAAACATGTAAATAATAGGTATAGATGTTTTTTCTCAATTTCATTGCCTAGTTGGAAACGAATTTCAAGTTATGGAAACAAGGGTCGTCTTATATTCGAGTGTGTGTTTTTTTCCCCCCCAATTTCAAGGTTGCAAATCTTCTTATATTCTGGTAAATATGGTAAGTCTTGAACTGTTTGCTGCACTGTTGCATGTTTGAAATACTGATATACAAATTCAAGTATTCAAATCATTGCAATACATTTTTAAATTAGGCCTTTATTTTTGAAATTTTAGAAAATATGGGTTGGGCTAAAGTTTGGGAGAGAAGAAAGAAAAAAAAAATAGAAGAGGGCGAGAGGAAGGGAGGGAGAGGTGTGTGCATGGGCAAATGCGTGTGTGAGAATACTTATGAGTTTGTAATTTTAGAGAACAAACAGGGCTGAATGATTATTCAAAAGCATTATAATCAGATTTAATTTTTATTTAATGATGGAAATGATAATTACTATAATTACATAAAACAATTTTTATTTTTTGTGCAAATCATGAAGAATAATTATTAGGAAGAATTATTAGTAAGTCTTTTCAGGATAGTAATTATAATGCATATCCTATGTAGGTAATAAAATTGTATTGTAATGATTGTTATTGATATTCAATTTCTAAAGATAAATTGACTTCATAGTGTGTTGGGAAAAGAGAGGTGAGTGAATTCCAGGTAGCAAGAAATGAGTTATTGGAGCTTCAGTGTGTATTTGGATAAATATTGATACTATGCTCATATAATCACTATTGGCTCCTCCCAAATTCTTAGTGTGTCTGCATCCAGTTTTAGCAGTTGCAATATTCCTTGAAAATCCACTAAAATCACACCACTTTCATCATTTCATTTAGAAATCTTTTTTAACTTTACATTGTTCTTGGGCATGGTCCTGATGCCTCTTTGGAGTTTTTCTTTGAATGAAACAAGAAAAATGTGTCTACAGTACTGACTGGAAACTTTAAGATCTATTGCTTTGCTTTATGTCGTTTTCCTATTTGGTGAAGCTTTGAATTAGTTAATTCTGAATCGGAATTTTCTCCATAACGATATTCCCCTGCAAAATTTTGACACCATGAAGACCACTGAATTTGATCTTTTCATTTTTGCAGATTTTTTCGAGCAGCCTTTAGGACATTTGAAATTTTCTGATAAATGCCCCCAATTTGTTTATTAATTTTCTGCTGAACGTAAAGCTGCAGGAAAGAGTTTTGCGATTTTGACAGAAAAAACATGGCAAATTTGTATTGTAAACTCCCTAATAGAGAAAAAGTATTCTTTCTTTCTCCTTAACTGATATATTACTTTCAAGTATACATAGAGAAGTCGAAATCCAGGTTTTTGGTGTCCCTGGTATATGGTTGGAAAAATTGGCTTTTGTTCACTTATAAGAAAAGGTGCAGGGATAATTTTCAGTAAAATCTCTGAAGTTTTGAAAATTACAAAAGTTTTAAGGTTTTGGACCCCCTTCCTGCATCTACATATTAAAGATAGATTTTTCTTAATGAAATCTGCTCTTCAATATTAGATCTTAAATATTGTTTTGTACAATTTTTTGATAATGTGAAGTTATTGTGTAATTTTTAGTGATATCAGGATTATTTTCAAAAAGTACCAAAACAAGATAGTTTCAAGAACAGTTTTAATTTCATTTTTATTTTTGCTCAAATTGAGCCAAGTACACTTAAATAATTGAGAAGGGCCTGTTTTGATTAAAATCTTTGAAATTTCAAGAATTGCAAAAATCTTGAAACTTTCCAAATTTCAGAGGCTTTAATGAAAATTGAAACTTCACCATTTACATAAGTGTACAGTGCTCTTTTCAAGAAAAAAATGTTAAGAAAAGCTTTGGATCAATTTTTCAGAAATTTGGTATATGTCCTAGGGTTTTAATGTATTACAGGGACTCCTAATCTTTTTCTTTCATTGACCCCTTTTAAAGGAATGGTTTGCATCAATCCCCTTATGTTTTTCTCTATAATCTACAGCATAATGCATTTATAACACAAAAATAGCACAATAATAATAATAATAATAGTAATCATCAGAAGAAGAAGTCTTTATTGCCCAATTTTCTCTTGTACAATCTACAAACATTCACAGATATATTCTTTAAAACAGGGAGGGAGGCAAAAATTACAATATATAATAAAAATCAGATAATATAAAAGAAATATAATAAATAATATATTTGATTTAATTTATAAAATAAACAATAGTAAATGAGAAAATGGTAACAGTCAGTCTGAGTTTAATCACTGATTTGTAGTTTTTGTCAGTCAACCTGAAAAGATCCATATAAACAGCAAATAGGTAAATACAATAATTGTAAGCTATAACCATGAAAATGTAATTATAGAAAAAGATTAATTGCAGCACCAAACAAAATGTACTGTATGCAATTCGAAAAGAAATTAACAAATTATTGAATTGAAATAAAAAAACAAACTAGAATAAGAAATAAAAAGACAAGATATGAAATGGTCAAATGAAATTTTAAATGAGTTATAATTTCCCAAAGATCATGAGCAAACATTTTAAGAAGAAAATGTATTAGATTGTTTTATTATTTTGTCATTTACTATTATTTTTAATTTTACAAATATAAATAAGTTTTCAGAAACAAAATCATAGATTCTAATTGCAATTGCATTGCTAATGAAAAATACAAGAAACATAATAAGTATCATAAAGGACATAAGTATCAACTTCATAAATATTTTTTGGTATCAGTGTTATTAATATCAAAAATTTCATATAGCTTTATCTAGAGCTGGGCCCTTCATATGATTTTGGAACTTGGAAGAGAGTCGGAGTCTTTGAATTATGATCAATTTTTCAAAGGTAAAAATTATTTTATCTCAAATATTTGGTGACTCCAAAAAATTGGTTCAATGTGCTTATAAGGAAAATGTTTGATCGTGGCAGCGCCGATTGACTAAAAACAAAATTCAAGTGTTTCAAGAAGTATTCAATGGATAATTAAGGAGTCCAAAATAATATTTTTACCAGTTTTTATTTTCACAGTTGCTCGCCTTTAAAGATAGGGAAATGAGCGGTAGTAGAACACGTAGCCAGAAATCACGCTCCGTTCCCTACGTATGTCCAAGTTGTCAACGACACTGATGTTCGGTTTCCGCGATTTACATAAAATAGGCTGCTCTAGGTGCAACACATTTAAGCCAAAATACTTTGTTCTTCGGTCTCGCGGCGCACGGAATGGGTGAGTTGGGGCATTAAGAACCGGTAATTTTTTTGATTAAAATATCGTTAAATTAATAAATAATACCTTAAGAATACTGATACAACTTATCCGTGTTTTGCAAAGTATCTTAATAAACAAGACATCGATATTTCTTTGTATTTCTCCGTTGACATGCCTAGCACCGCGATAATGTATACGCGCTTTGCGCTCCGTCTATTCAAACTCTCGCGGTCTGGCGAATTCTCGCTGGTGTCTACCACCGTGTGGCGGGCCAATCCGCACAGGACAACCTAACCGATCTGATCCGACGTACGCCGCTCCCTGCGGCTCGCGGCGGAACTACATTCTTAAATGACGGCCAAAGGTCCACAAGAGGCGGAACATGCAGCAGCTTGGAAGTTCAAGATAAGCTCGGTTGTATTAAAGACTTGCATGACAGTTGATTTTGAGTGGAAACGATCTCCAATTTCACAGTCGTGTCAGTTATTTAGAGGTGTTTCTTATTTTGTTCGAAGGGGCATGAAAGCTCTTAAATGTATTGCTGATATCGATGAGAGTAATCACAAAAGAGTTTTCACATGCCATAAGTACGTCGTTCTAAAATGTACTAATTTTATAAAACAGTAAAAACTCATTGGAAATCGAATGATATCAGCTTTGGTAAAAGAGATATCTTTCAAACTATTATTACAAGATATTCTTAAACCCGAACTATCAAATGAGAACTCAGAAATAAGGATCTCGTCTTAATGTAAACATGAGCATATAATTACTAGTGGTGCTACAAAAGCACATACTTTCTCTCAATTTTTTTGCTTTTCGAAAATTCAGGGTTCAACGAAAATGAGACCCGTGTCATTCTTTTAAACATCCTTCTTACCGTGGAAAAAAAATGGAGCTTTTTTTGAGAATTTTTTAAAAATAAATTGCATTATTTTCAAGCACAAATTATGCGAAAACTACTCGTTTCTAAAAATTGTACATGACGCTTTTTAAAGAGCTGATTTTCTACTACAGACTTTGTCGTAGGCAAAAACCTCTACCTTCAATTTTATAGTTTTAAAATGTTAACTTCTTTGCAATTTTCGAACATATGGAGAGTTCGTCGAAAATGATACGGGTACCGTATTTTTTTACATACCTAACGTCCCTTGATACATATGAGGAGAAACTTTAAAGAAAAACTTTGGGGCGGTTTTTGACAAAAATTGTTAAAGAAAACATTGCCTATGTTTCGTGCAAAATTACATGAAAACTACTCATTTTTTCGAAAATTGAACATGACCTTATTTCAAGATTTGTCTTTAAAAAACAACAACATTTCATTAAGGAAAAAAATATCTTCAATATAGTAGTTGTAGGAAGATGCCCAAAAAATTCCCCTTTTGCAATTTTCGAAATATCAGGGTGTCAACGAATAGACCTGCACCATTCTCTTAAGCATCTTTTACTCCAGCCGAAGAAAATGTTTAATCAAAAGTTTGAAGTCATTTCTGAGAAAATTTTGAAAATGTTTTTGAGGTGTCATGTAAAGTACCCTCCAAAATCAAAATATCCGTTTGAAACTCCCAAAGTTCGTTCAGATCGATCGGGAAATATCAATTTTGGAGAAAATCGACTGAACGACTTTGGCGCTAGCGTTGACCACAGACAGACGAACGCTTTGGCGCCAATACATTTTTCGGTATCAAGGACTCAGAAAACATTAGTTCTGGCGACGCCATGTGTTTGAGGAAGTTTTTTTTTTATAATAAACTGGAACATGATTTATCCGCTTTTTTTGTTACCAATGTCGACAATAAGAGTTTTTCTGTCGAAAGTTTGCCGTTTTCCAGCGCACGATGAAAATATTTTCTCTTCTTACATTCGTAACGACGAGAAAGTAAAAATGGACAATAGCGTGGTTCAAAGACTTGATTTGTAGGATATTCTTCATAAAATGTCCTACATCATGCCGTTCATCTTGGGTCTAACCTACATCAATTGTAAAAACTCTTACTCTTGCTTGAGGATTAACAAGAAGCCTAGTTCAAAATTGCAAGTTATTGTTCTTCGCACAAGATATTGAGATTGGGACCTTGTACAAAACTTTGAATTTTTCGTTAGGCATGTCATTCTCTTGTCTTGGTCATTTCCCCCTTTTTGCCTATATTTTCATGCGTTCATTTTTTTATGAGTAACTACCAAAGAAACTGGAAGGGTGGTACAATAACCGAGGAGAAGAACTTTCAAACATCTGAGTCCTTATCCTAACCTCACTCCGTTCTTACACACATTTACACTCACACGCACTACACTATCACACTTGTGTGGAGCTTAGAGCTTGCCCGGGCTGGAGCGGTGTTCTGCTGGTGGGAGACATCCGGCCTCGCAAGTCGAGGCCGGATCTCACTATCCAACGTGGGAAGAAAACCGCCACCTCCCATGGTAAAACGTACACTAAACTTACGAGACTGACGATTATAGCGGTTGACTCACTCGGAAAAAAGAATCAATCGACGGACATGGGGACCATGCAAACTGTGAGTGGGTCATCTTCAGTGATGAGTCTCGCTTCTAGCGAGGAGATGTCTGTTGCATCGCCAGTCTTCTACTCGACCGAAAATGTTTGGGAGGCTATGGAATGTGCTATCGGGACTCTACCCTTCTCCCGCCAGTCTGTAGTGACATCGTGTCCAGGTGCAAGCTGCGTAGGATGAACTATCTTAGGTCTCCATTCTAGACTTCTACAAATCCGTGCCGCGATTTCTGGACGCGTATGTTCATCAATATGACAGTCTGACTCCATACTATCACGTACGGCCCTGTAGCGCAATGAATATGGTCCTTCAAAAGGGAAACTGCTTGCCCTTCTGAGTGCAACGCTTTTATGACGTATTTTTAAATTCACTGGTTGATTGAATTTTCGGGAAATGCAGGGGACTGTGATGGAGGGTAATAAATCAAAGTACTCTTCTCAATATTTTAAAATATAATTTTAAAACCTTTTACACTGAAACCGTCTGTCTACGACAATTCAATTTTTAGATAATATAGAATACATTACTTGGGTGAGAATTTGCAAAATAATTAAAATTGATTCCAGGTATTGTTTTATTTTAATATATAAGTATTATATTATTTATTCTTGCTAGTCTTAAACTCATACTTGTCTCTTATTAGTCTTAAACTCATACTTGTCTTTTTGAGTAATCTACTTTAAAACTTCGGGTGGGGACGAGTAATTATGATATTTACTTGCTCTTTTTTTAGACCAAAACATATTGACAAAATCACGTTTAATAATTCAATGTTCATCTTGTTTCTATGCTTGTTTTTAACCACATGCCCTTGGCAGATTTGAAATTCCGCTTATTTTCCACTGTCTTTATTAATTTCCGTTGTTTGTTCCGCCGTCCGCGAAACTAATTTTTTTTTCTGCCGTACGAGTTCAAAATCCGCTGAAAACAGCAGGAATTCCTCCGATATAGCAACACTGTGCGGGACCCCCAGGCAGAAAATTGTGTTGCCCCCCCGTAAAAATAGCTCCATCTTTATTAAGTAAAAAAACTGATCTTAATACAAGTAGTTTCTGTACAAATGAAAACTGGTAATTTTTATATAATTTTTTTCGTATATTTATTACATTAAATACATTTTATGTTACAAAATACGTTCTGCATATACGGCATTTCCGAAGCGCGGGGCTCATGGATAGGGTTCCCAAGCAACTGCTTGTTTTGCTTCTAGATAATTCCGGCTCTGGCTTTCGAGCGAGAATAGACATGTCCTTAACCGTTGAAGCGATAAGGATTCCTCTCTCTGAAATTTCTCGTCAGCGCCGTGGTGACCCTGGTTCCAGAGGTGCAGTGAACTAGGACGCCAGAAAATTAAAATATTTAAAACTTTGAATGAAACGAAACAAAATTTGTAACATATGTCAAAAAGCAATACACTTTTAGCCCAGAGTTAGTGAACTATGTAGAAGTATAACCATAGATACAAAAAGTTCCATGTTTAACCGGTCTCATGAAATAAACAGAACAGTTTAGAGGGCGGCATTGCTCTGTTCATCCTTCCGTCTGTGGTCAACGTTACCGCTTAAACTGTTCAGTTTTCTTAAAAATTGGTATTCCCTCATCGATCTCGAGGTCCTGTGAGTTTGGAACTGATATGCCGATTTTTTTGCAGTACTTTACATGAAGATTCAACATTTTCGAAATTTTGTCAAAAATGGCTTCAATTTTTTATGAAATATTGTCCCTGGATAGCGAACTCTTACAAGAACGGCGTGGATCTCATTTCGTTTATGTTCCGGATTTTTCGAGAAGTGCCAAAGTTCGACATTTTCTACAACTATAATATTGACTTTCTACATCTACAATATTGAAGGTAGATTATTTCACGTTCGGCGGTAGGAACTTTTCCTCTCGGAAAATTGAGCTTGCAAAAAGGCATACTACCACGAACGGTCTCCCTTGAGGTACTTAGGTTTCTGATACCCTCGCTGCCAGCGCGCTGACTCAGCTCGTGGGCTAGGGCCTGTCTCTCTCATGACTGTCTTTGATTTGCAGAATATATTGAAATATGTATTTACTAGTGGCCCGCAACAGCAAAAATGTTGCTGAACAAAACAACAAAAAATTATTTTCCAAAAAGTATCACGCACTGCTCAAGGAGAACTAAAAAAATACTCTCGGGTATCACTACAATAAATTCAATATTTTAACAAAAACAGTCTTCACACACACTTCAATAATATAATGCAGTGTATATTGACACACAGTACAATAGTTCTTTACTTACTTGGTTCCAAGAATAACAAAAAAGGACCGGGAGAGATGGCTCAGTGCGTCAACCTGATGTTACTGCAGTCCCTCTGACCGAGAGGTCCTAGGTTCCAGTCCCGACGGCGGCAGGATTTTCGACACTAGCTTGTCAGCTAGGTCGAGTTCAGTCTTGTCTGGAGGAGAATTCTAGCGGCCGGCTGCTGTGATCGGTAGTTTTCCGTGGTTTCTCCGATCAACACCAGGCGAATGCCGGAGCAGTACCCTAACAAACGGGTCACGGACCGCGCGCGATCTTTCCTTCCTCTTCCGTGTCCTCTCCTCTTACACACACACAAACATGCACTACACTACCACACGTGCCGGGAGACCGGTCTGGAGCTTAGAGCTTGTCCCGGCTGGGGCGGTGCCCCGCTCGTGGGAGATTCCTGGTTGAAGGGAAAACCCCGCTAGTCGACGGTAGGTCGGCACCGTATCTCGCCATCCAGCGGGGAAAAGATCATCGCCACCTCCCGAGAAAAAAAACACGCACTACACTTACGGGACTAATGACCTAAGTAGTTGACGCGCCCGGAAACACGAATCAATCAATCAATCAAACAAAAAAGGTGGTGTTCCACAGTGTAACACGTGAATAGCAAATATTTGGCGAGTGGCTTTGACTTGTTATTAGGGGGTGGATTTTAATGAGTTTTTTCTTTTCGCTTTAGAATAATATAGACATTAATTTTGTTATGACAGAAGGAAGTGACGCATTTTCATATGACTTTTTTTTGAATATTCGTTGATTTCAACTAAGTCATTTTTTACTGTTTTCTGCCATTTTTAAAGCATTTTTGCTGATATAATCGATTTTAATGTAATTTTAATGGTAATTGCTTCAAATAATATTTACGAGATACAACAATTTTTCTCCACAGAATTTCTTAGTAGCCTATTCTATTTCTTCACTCAGAAATTTTAATGTCAGCCGTTGGGAGTATGTAATCTTAAGTTTTCTGTGATGCCTATCAGCGCCATTGTCGATTTGGCGGATTTCGGGATAACTTACAGATTTCCTGGAAAAGAGTAGTCCAGACCAAACGTTAGCATGCTTGAACTAAAGGAAGAAGCCTCAATTACATCAGAAACTTATCCAATAGCTTGTGTTGTTCATCTGAACTGTTTTGATAAAAAAACTTTTGAATTCATTTTTCTTTGCTTTCAGTGCATTTTAGAAACATTTTTAAGGCAATTTATCGATCATTGTTGGCGATGTTCTATACTGCGATTTTTCTAGGAAGGACTCTCAAGATAACTCAAATCCCATCTTCGCGATGGAATATGTCACGGCATTTCGCGTCTTTTCTCGGTCTTGCCGGTAGAAGTCGCATGATCGCAAGCACTGCTTCATACGGTCGCGATCGTGCGAAATATGGCGGAACGACTGAGAAAGATGCGAAATGCCGTGACATATTCCATCGCGAAGATGGGATTTGAGTTATCTTGAGAGTCCTTCCTAGAAAAATCGCAGTATAGGTCTTCAAAATCCGCCCCTTACTTATGATTATTCTGTCGCATGACGTCAGGTGTCGAAAGCACTTATGCACTGATTATAAGAATTACTTCGGTACGCGCTCTATAAAAGTAGGTGGAGTAACACAACCACATATTCGGATTTTTCAGTCAAAATCGAAATTGTCAGTGGTTTTGAATTTCTTCCGAGTTACAGGGTGTATAACCAAACCATAGACCCGTCTAACATGGCCGGAGGTTGTGCCGATTTTTGTTGTTCCCCAAATGTCGGGAAGTTAGTAATATAGATTAATTTCTGCGTAATAATCTTTTCCTTGTCAATGTATATCGTCTCAGCCCACGCTACGCCTCTGAGTATCATTACTAATATCAACTGTGCTGCTGATTTTGAACTGTCTTCGAAAAATCAAAAAGAATTCCAAGAATTCACTAAATGTGGCCAAAAGTCGTTCTCGCTTCATATTAGTTGTTTTATTTAAATGTATTTCACAACATGAAAACTTTGGATTTTCCCTTCTGAACGGCAATAAAAAGTGTATTCACAATATATTTTCTATTAATCTTCGTTCTCTCCAAACAACAGCTATGTTGAAAGCATTTTCCATTCCAGACGTTATCACTGTAATAAAATGTTGGAGAATTCGTAATATGACGTTGGAGTTCTGGGATTCTTCAATGGTGTATGATTTGTAGCGACATTAGTTACTCCTAATATGTTGGTGATTGCACCCGAACGCCTGTATTAAACCGACAACCTCTTACTTCTCAGGCGTGTTTCTGAACGCTCGCAACGCAACGTAACATTTAGCAATTCATGAATACGATCAAGATAGTCATGTAAATGGACATTATTTTTCCTCGATATCATCGAGAAAAATCGACGCTGAATTGCAGTTTTATAATCATAATAAAAGCACAATTATGCACACATTAAAACTGGCAGTAGATCTCGATCTTTCCATCGCTTAATAATTCGTGGAGGAACGATGTGTGTTTAGATTGCGCGCTGGAGGAAAGTGCGGCAGGTACGCTACGAATTGGCCCCGCCCGCGGCCATGCTTATCCTCCCCATTGCCGGCAGTTCTCACGTGCGCGTTCACCCCCGCCATTGTTTCTCGGAGTTTCTGGTGACACGTCGCCAGAACGTCGACACCGACGTCACGAATTTGGTCGTTGTAAATGGGAGCAGAGCTACAGCATTTACGTTCAGGAGTAATAGATTTTTGTTTTCTATCTATTTGCAAGAGAAAATATTAAAACTGTGACATTTGGATATGGTGTAGTTTCACGTATTGTTCAGAAAAAATTTAAGATGAGACTGCGAGTGGAGTGAACTATATAACGCCATTTCAGGTAATGCTCTGTAGAAAGGGGTTATAGGAACACAATTTAAGCTTCTTAGGACAGGTGGTCGTATATGGTATACCGGCTGAAATGGCTCGGTTGCGGTATTACCATTGTCTCTGTGCGGGAGGTCTTAGATTGATATTTATCGTAGGGTGAGAATCGAAACGTATGTATTCTGTATGTCGAGTGTATAAATTTGTATAAATTGAGAGCAACTTTAATGTGTCTTGATGAGATCATTGACCCACCTGGGATGATGAATGCGTACGTAAGTACATGATAATGGTGAGATGCAGAAGACACGGGGGAACCCCGAGAAAATTTGCTACTAACCTTCTTTGTCCACCACAAACTTCTCATGGATCGATCATCATTTGAATCCCGGTACACAGAAACCTAGCTCGCTGGACATGTCCTTTGGATCGCCCACTAGTCAAGTTCATCTTTATACGAATCATTTCCTTTGTTAGAACGCCCTCCAGGTCTCGATGACGATCCCTAGTAAAAGTAAAAACATTAAAAACTATTTGTGATGTGGATTAAATGTATAACCTGCGTACGTTTCCTCGAGGTTCAGAATCACTAGGTACCTTTCCCTTTCATTACAGATGGTTGAATGTCGAATATATGTACCAACTAAGCATCGTTAGCAACACTCGAAAACTACTCGTAAACATTTTCGCTCCCGAGTAAAAGAAAACGTAGTTGCATCGCTAAACAAACCTCAGATTTGATTTTATAATGTTGCTGATAAAATAGCAATCCTCACCCCGGCACTACTCCTGCCACAACTAGCAAAAGAGAGTTGAACAAAACGTGCGCATAGTGAAGCTACTACTTTATGCCCAAAAGCAAAACAAAGTGTGATAGCAGCGTTTCCTCAATAGATAAAGGAAAACTGGTCGAAAAAAAGAAGTTGGAGATGGTACGAACGCATGATCGGCGCCTGGCGACTGCCGGAACCCGGGTGGATCGAAGGAGGGATCCGACATCGATATCGATGTATTCAAAACATCGTCGTTTTTAATAAATCATCAATGGTTATAACATCGATTTCCTGATGCCGATGGTTTTTAACATAGATGTTTTGTGTTCGATGTTTTTCCCTGATTGGTATTTTTGAAATTAAAAAAGTCCATAAACTATTCTGTAATAATTTTCAGGTATCCATAAATTGAATATAGTACTCCCTCGACATCCGCGAATTCGCTATTCGCGAGTTCCGAACATTCGCGATTAGAGATATGCTACCGATTTCAACATTCGCGAGTGCGTCTTTTGGTAGTACATTTTTTTAAGAGAGCACATTTAATTTCCTTTATCAGCGTCATGTCGGAAACGAACTCAGAAGACACTGGAGCTCAAAGTATCACGTTCTGCAAATATGTGAAAGTTGGAATATCAATTCTTTTCAACAATAGAACTGTAAAATAATTCATTTAAGTTGCGTCGAATTGGAGATAGGGTTTCGGCCACATGAACAGAAAAGCCATTCAGGATCTATGCAACTCTCATTATAATGACGTCACTGAAGAGGAGCTTCGGGAAATCATCAGCGAAGAAAACCTCGAACGTAATTGTATAGTAACGGAAGCGAAACTGCGTCCTGCGTCAGTGTCAAAACTGTTAATGACGGTCTAAAACTTCAACAAGCTCTGGTGGAAAGAGCATTCGAACATGTTCCAAATATGGAAATACTTTCGAAATCGAGAAATAGAAGGAAAATTCTTCTATACAAAGTATTTGGGTATTAGAACAATGAGGAGGATGACGAATCAAAAGAATTACCGAATCTTTTATCCAATCACATTTTAACTTCGAAAACTTTCAAATATTGTTTTATTTCTTCTCTTTGGGATGTTAATTGTTGATTCTGTTTGTAGTAGCGCTTACCCAGTTCTTCTGCAATTGCTTTTCAGATTTTTTCTTTCTTTTCTAAACAGTTTTTCGATATCGAGGAACCTAACCCACCTTTCTTCATTAGAAGATAGACTCAACATTCGTGGATTTGACATTCGCATTGCTTTTTGAGAACGTAACTCTCGCGAATGTTGAGGATTACTGTATTCTATAGGCCAAAGTGTCTAAGGGTGAAAAATAAAATATAGTTTTCGTCTTGGTTTAAAGAAGCCTCTACAAATTTGAATTATCGAATCAGATAATCCAAGGTTTGTTAACTGTACTGATGAATGTGGCTTTGTTTTGTCAGTTAAATCTCATTTAAAAAATAATAAACGCTACGACTATCAAATTAAATCTCCGTCCCCGCGTGAACTTCAGTGGCTACTGATCCAGTTTTAAAAGCATCGCTGTTTAATCACATCGATTGTTTTGGGCCGATGTTTTATTAACATCAGTGTTTTCATTTTGAGCATCGATGTTTAGAAACATGGATGTGTCCTTGACGATGTCGCATCTCTAGATCGAGGCGCGCGCGAGCCGACGCGTCGCCGAGCCAGGCCAGGCCAGGCCAGGCCAGGCCGGGCCGGGCCGGGCCTCTTGAGCAGAGACGTAATGCGAGGTTTGCATTAGCGCTCGCCACGCGTCCCTCCCACACCTGCTAATGGCCCTCCCCGCGTCGTAGCCCAGCTGACCCCTCGCTCTGGCGCGCAACCTTCGGCTCTCTCACGAACCTTCGTAAATACACCGACGTCATGCCTTCTACGGCGTCTCCTTCGCCGCGGCCGCTTTTAATGCTTGTCATTCACGGCGCACGACACTGCACACGGACGATTCCGAGTAAACTGTCGTATTTACAACGTGTAATTCCGAGCGGAGAATGGTGTGTGATTATCTAATGTGGCACACGCTCCCGGCCCGGAATTATCTTGTCCGAGATGCCATCCTCGGGCGAGAAGGAGAGGGAACGTTGCAACCGGACGTTGTGGTTGGAGTTGCTTCTCTGAGGGATGACGACGTGTGGAACTGCTGTGAAAAATTAATTCCTACGTAGTATAAAAATGCGAATAAAATCTAGGCGAAGTACTGTTGCTTTCTAACTGGGTTGTCAGTGTTATTTGTTTTATATCTATTTGTTTTGATATTTTACGTTTACATAGAGAATTATATTTGCAAAATGATAAATGCATGCTGTATGAACAGCTGTTTATATATTGTGAGAGAAACTTAGAAAAAAAGTCCTCCTGATATAATATTTACTGGCTTACGAATAATGTCTGTACCAAGAAGAATATAGAACGCAGCCTTTTAAAGAATCAACAATGTTAGCAATCTGCTAAGGGATGGTATTGGAGTCTAACTATTGTTTTCTTTGTTTTCTGTAGGAGTGCAATTAGATTTGCAGATTATTTGATTGGAAGAGTTTCTCGTTGACAAAAACGTGAAGGTTGATAGGTGAAGTAAGTGTGGAATGGAGTTCGGTCATTAGTCAATTTGTGAAGTTTTTCGGTCGCTTTATGACTGACCAAATGTTCAGTAGAAACAATTTTTGGTGAAATGCCAAAATCATGTCTATTCGTTATGGAAATATATTTAACCAGCGGAATCCGGCAGAAGTTGTTCTGCCCTTCATCTCCCTCTTTCTCCTTTCCTCACCCTTTCTCTCGCCGTCTCTCTCACCGTCTTTCTCTCCGTCTCTCTCTGTCCTTGTTCCTGTCTCAGTCTGTCTGACTGTCTGCGTATCTCTGTCTGTTTTTGTCTCTGCCTCTGTCCCTCTCATTCACATTTAGCCTTTGACTTCAAAAGTTTAGTTTTTAATGTTCTAGAATGCTTCGTTTAGGAGTTATTTAATGATATAGATTCAAAAATGCTGCCAAGTGTTGCTTCAATTGAATTCGACATGAATAGTTAGTTTTGTTCTACAGGGCCATATAGTGGAGTTACAACAAAATTAACAACACATAAACCTTTTGGGTGAAAAAAACACGTAGATGTGTTAACTTTCATGGAGATTGATCACACGGTGTCGGAGTTACCGCTCTTATGTATACCAACATCCATTTTTATATGTAGAGATATATATTTTTTCGAAACAACATGAAACATGCAATTTCGTTTACATCTTGTAGGCTGAAGGGAAGTCTTACATGTTCTGTTCCTCTTCGATTGAAATTACTGAACAGATAGACACGCAGATATATCTCTACCAATTCTAGTTTCAGGTTCAATCGCACGTGTACAATACTTCGAGATAGGTAGAAAGAGAGAGATGATAATGGTGATGGTAGGACTTCTCATCTATGATTCCCCGCACCGTAACATCGATTGTAGCGTAGTTTGAGCAACTGGAGCATGATAGAAACTTAGCTTTTATATTATTACTAACGGTTTAAGGTTACGATGTCAAAAAAGATTTTTCGGATAGGACGCGCTCTTAAGCAATAAAATAAAAAATTAAAAACAGGCTGGGTCTCGATAAAATCGCGGGGGAGTTTGGTGCTATTGGAACATCTGGTGGTACAATCAGGTAGTTTTTGCGGCGTGCAAGTTGGTAGTCACAGAAAGTTTGAATTAATTGATTGATTCGTGTTTCCGGGTGTGTCAACTACTTAGGTCATTAGTCTCGTAAGTGTAGTGCCTGTTTTTTTCGGGAGGTGGCGGTGATCTTTTCCCCGCTGAATGGCGAGATCTGGCGCCGACCTACCGTCGACTAACGGGGTTTTCCTCTCAATCTGGCATCTCCCACCAGCGGGGCACCGCCCCAGCGGGGACAAGCTGTAAGCTCCCGACTGGCATGTGTGGTAGTGTAGTGCATGTTAGTGTGTGTGCGCGTAAGGGAAGAGGATAGGACAAGGAAAAGGAAGGAAAGATCGCGCTCGGTCCGTGGCTCCTTTTGTTAGGGCACTGCTCCAGTATTCGCCTGGCGTTGATCGGAGAAACTTCAAAAAGCTATCGATCAGAGCAGCTGGCCGCTAGTATTCTCCTCCAGACAGCGACTGAATTCGACCAAACTGACAAGCTAGTGTCGAAAATCTTGCCGCTGTGGCGACTCGAACCTAGGACCTTCCGGTCAGAGGGTCCCGGTAGGAAGTTTGGAGTTTGGGGTTGGGTGATTGGAAACAGTTTGGGGATTGCTATATTTGCAAAATACAGCAACATCGGTAGGCTTCCTTAAATTTATTACGATTGGCGATTCTCTTAATTTTGTCCGGCACGGGCCAATCTTTGGACAAGTGGTTATGTTCTTAAAAAACACCCTCTTTTGTCCATGGTCAACTTCAAATAGCCCTCTCCAGATTTAAAAATAGTGTTTGTTAATGGGAGTGTTTCGCAGAGCAATTTGATGAGGACAATTTATAATAAAATAAATCTTAAAATGAAATGAAAACAACCCACACTGAATTTGGTAAACATTGTGTTTTGGTTCATTATTGATGCGAAAGTTCAAGTTCGTCCTGTCATTTTTGACGGGTTACGCCTACTAATACATATTTCGGTGCATAATGTTAAAAGTGTTGAATGAGTAATGAAAATGAATGAAAAATGGGTTTTGTTCCTGCGTTTAGTCTTATACAGTACTGCAAAGAAAAATATAAGTACAAACTTTTTAAGTAAGGTAACTAATTGTAATCGTTAGTAATTTTTATTCTCCTTTTTTAACATGTTTCGAAACATCATATATACCACTAATCGAATGATGATGATGATGATGATAATAATAATAATAATAATAATAATAATAATAATAATAATAATAATAATAATAATAATAATAGCCCACATTTTGCGCAAAGTATTTAGAGGCACTAGTCCCTAGATTCACTCCTTAGGAAGCTGGTTGCAACCCGGAGTAGACTTTATAATCGACAGACTCATAACATCTCTAGTCGTGAATTAGAGGAATAATAATAATAATAAATAGCACATCAAATATCCAGGTGTAATAATGTAAGCAAAATAACGTGGCTGAAATCCTTGTGAGGTCATGACCATGAGACTACGTGATTCGGCCGAATCGTCGACGGTATAGACAGACGGACAGACAGACTTCTTGCAGCATACGCGGCCTCCGAAGTGGGCGTTTTCCATGCTGCCAGATTCGTCCAGCGTTTCTCGAAATGTCCCCAGGGCATGCCTCTCAGGAAGTCGCTATTAATCTCGAACGCATGCAAGTCCGCCTTGAAGACTGGGCTTTCTGTCGGCGGTGTCTTTGATTATACCTTTGGGTGTAAATAAGAGGTGGCTTCTCCTCCTTTTTAGAGACGAACCTCGGGGGAAACTTAGGAGTTACGAAGGGAGGCTTAC
The DNA here is from genome assembly GCA_031308135.1 of Acheta domesticus. Classification (NCBI taxonomy): domain Eukaryota; kingdom Metazoa; phylum Arthropoda; class Insecta; order Orthoptera; family Gryllidae; genus Acheta; species Acheta domesticus. Next base: position 239,328,242 of record JAHLJT010008446.1, read on the forward strand.
AGCGGATTCTGAAGGAACACCGCCTTTCATGAGGTGTGTCTGTCGTGCTGCGGTCCGCCTACATAGAGTATACATCGCCCACCTTCCTTTCGTTCGTCTTTGATTATACAAAAATGGTACGCAATCTACAAGACTGCCAACACTTAATTTTTTGGTGCCTGGAGCGCTATGCAACCTACACCGAACGTTGGGCCCCGCCGTTTCAAATACCTTCACTACATCATAGGCGAAGGCTACCTAGGTGCCAGATGTCAGTGTCAGAACACATTATACTCTATCTTTGGAGATAACGCCGTCTTACACGCTCTTGTATTGCTAATTTAGGCACATCATTCTCTAATACATCTTCGTAAGAGTTTTCCTGTAAATCATTCTAGAGATGCATGACAAGGTTTCAAATGCGAACGCACTTTCTTGAAGGTAAACGGTGAAACATAACAAGCATAATATTTGTCAATATCTATGCGCATAACGATTAAATTTACGAGGGCCCCTGGTCTTTCTTGTTTGTATTTTGATTAAATGGAAATATCGGGGCTAGAAACACCTGCTACCTCTATGTAAATTGGGACTGAATTAGCATCAATCACACTTCAATGTTCAGATCACGTTACTGTTCTACATAAACATATCAAGTTCTTAAAGATTCTGACCCGCACATAAACTTCGCGCAAAATGCGATGAGAAATTTGCCGTATCTGGATTCTTGGAGCTGAAGGCGGCGGACTGCCCGCTTGCCTACCAAGCCTTCTTTGGCCTGCGGCCCCCGCATGAATGAACCTGTAGGCCCGCTCTAAAATCTGTATATTACGCAGCTCCAGAGGGTAGAGAAATCCAGAAATGCCTCAGGTGAAAAGTTGAAAGGGGCGTCAAAGAAGATTAAATAATTGGGCGAAGATTTGATTAATTCAAACCATTTATTATCTACCTTTTGCAAGTCAGAGGTTCTTTTGTCACGCTGTTTTATTTATGCAGAACGATTTTTAAAGAATATTAAGTAATACAAAACTATCCTGATTTTATAACGATCCATTTAGTTTTTCATTCTTGGCCCTGGTACTTAGTAGCAAGGTCTCGGGGGTAGAATTAACAAAGCAACAAGGTCATTCGTGGGAACAACGGCACGCGGACGAGGCTTCGGTGATATGTAGTATCAGATTGTCATCTGCAAATATTATCCCACAAAATCATTGCAATATATGAATCTATAATTATTTTTTTAAATTTAATGCAACTATGTCACTGAACACGTTAATGCACTTAATTAAAACATATTTTCCTGATAAAATGTATAGATGAAAGAGTGGAACCAGTACAGCGCTAGCTCGAAGCCATTTTTCAATCTGTAAGATTTGTTTATAGGATGATAATAGGCATGGCAAATAGAAATGAACACTCGACTACCATTCTAATTTAAATAGTTCATTACTGGAATTTTATCTGTTAATACATACTTTTTTGTGGATTTAACATACACTCCCAAAACTCCTGCTTTACTTCCATGCTTAAGAGACTGCGTTTGTCTTAATGGGCTACAGATGCGGGCAAATTTTCAAGAAACTCTTCGTATGAAAGATTCTTTATTTTTCCTTAATTCATTATTACAAGACACATATTTTCCATAATGGAAGAGACATCTAGCATTTCAGAGAGAAAACCGTCAATTTCTGTTATGCATCGGTACCATGACGTCCCGCAAAGGCCGAACTATAAAAAGTGTTTCACGCTCGATCGTAATTGGTTACCTTCTCGTCGGCCACGGCTCGTTCGCTAAATTGGGACAGGCATCGACTATCGGAAGTCTGACCACAGGCGACCTTGAACTTTTCCGAGAGCCGATCGTGTCTACAGGCCTCCCAAGTATGTTCTCTAGGCCGGCTGCCACGAGGTCGCGTCGAGGAGAGCATGAGACCCTTTAATGTCGTGTAGAAGGAAAAAATGAAAAGAAAAGAAATAAACATTGTACAGCGCCATCGAAGTAGGTTAGATATTAGCAATGAGATACGTGGAAAGTGCGACACGCTAACGAGCTGTTGCGTTAACGGCAGCGCAGATGCGAGGTGCGTCGTAAGCTCTCGGTTCCCTTGGCAGTGCCGCTGCTGAAGTAGTTGCGTTCGAAGCATTCATAACAAGTGGTGTACACTCGGTTGTTCAGTTACGCGGAAGGGGAATTCGTTTTCTAACCGTCAGCCACTTCGACATTACTCTGATTGATTATTTTTTTGTTTCCGGGGGCGTCATCTAGTATGATCATTGCTCCCATAAGTGTAGTGCTTGGTTTGGTGACGAAGTGGCTGTGATCTTTACCCGTTGGAAGGCAAGATTCGGCGCAGACCTACATGGAGGCTTGCGGGGTTTTCCCCAAACAGGTATCTCCCACCAGCGGGGCACCGCTCCAGCTGGGACAAGCTCTGAGCTCCCGACTGATCTCCTGGCATGTACTGTAATGCATATAAGATTAAGTGGGTGTGAGGATAGGACAAGGAATAGGAAGGATATTTCACACGCGGTCCTTGGCCCGTTTGTTAGGGTAGTGCTCCAATATACGCCTGGTGTTGCTCCGAGAAAGCACAGAAAATTACCGATCAAACCAGCTGGCCTCTAGATTTTCCTCCAGACAGTAGCATTATTCCATCTAACTCTCTAGCCAGTACCGAAAAGCCTGCCACCGTCGGGACTCAACCGTAGAACCTCCCGGTCAGAGTCGCTGCCGAGACAACGGCAATGCTGCCTCTGAGCCGACTCATTGGTGTCAGAGTGGAAGTCGGGACACCACGCGAAGACACTCCTACGGCCCGCGTGCACATAGCGGCCGGTCCGCGCGGCAGCGAATGCTGAGCAGCGTGAATCACCAGCCTGCGCCCCCGACTTTCCGCTCCCACCTCCGCCCCTCCCACGCCTCCCCCGACATACCCGGCAGACAGCGACTGAATTTAACTCAGTTATCTAGTCACGATCGAATATGCTGCCACAGTCGGGACTCGAACCCTAGAACCTTCCGGCCAGAGGCATTGCAGTAACATCTGCTGATGCTCTGAGCCACTTTAACCGGTGACATCACTTTGTCATCGATCTGCGTGCAACATGACATAGTTCAAGAACTGGTAATTCGCGACAGCAGATGGCAAGGTTCTTTGTGACATTTTTGGCGAAAATGATGTGTTTGGCATGTTTAATATTGTGAGATGGCTAGCGGCGCGTACCGACTGAGAACCTCGGTGCGAATGTGTTCGAGTCGGATCCAACGTTCAGAGTGGGTACTTTTCTGGAAAACATAGAAAACCGTAAAAATCAGGGAATTTCATTACTGTGAAAACTCGTGATGCTACAACAGCACATATTTTCTCGTATTATTTCTAAATTTGCATTTTTTTTTTTAAATTGAGAGAGTTCAACGAAAATGTGACACGCATCCATCCTAATTAAAGAAAAAAATTGGAGCGGTTTTTGAGAAAAAATGTAAAATTTTTGTTAATTGCCTATATTTCGCGCCAAATTACACGAAAACTACTCAGATTTTCGAAAACTTGATCATGGACCTATTTATAGACTCGTCTTTAAGGAATTCAAGGAAAAAAGTCTTCAGCTTCAATATTATACTTGTGGTTGTAGGATGACGGCCAAAAAAATTGCACTTCGGAATTTTCAAGAAATCTAAGATTCAACGAAGAGTGAGACCTGCACCATTCTCTGAAGCGTCCTTTTCGCTATCAGGAGACAAAGTTTGATCAAACAATTTGGTGTCATTTTTAAGAAAATTTTGAATGTTTTTGAGGCTTCATATAAAGTACCCTCAAAAATAAAAATATTTGCTTCAAAATCCTAAAGCCTCGAGTTCATTCAGATCGATTGGGGAATATCAATTTGGAAGAAAATCGGCTGAACGGTTTACGCGCTAGTGTTGACCTCAGGCAGAAAGACATTTTGCTGTCGATCAATTTTTCGGTATCAAGCTCCCCAAAAAAAAACAACGTGAATTCTGGCTACATCACGACTTAGAGGATTTTTTTTGTATATTTTTCAACAGGGTTTATCCTCTTTTGCGTTACCAAGGCCAGGCAGTAAGAGTTTTTCTGGCGAAAATTCGCCGTTTTCCGGCGCTCGATTACATAACTTTATCTTCTTACGAACTATATCCTTACCCTTCTCATCCTTGTTAGAAAGTCAATGAATGTGGGTTACGATTCTTCTCCTCCAGGAATGTGGAGAAGAATCGTTAAAAGTCGGGAAAAAATTTGAAAGGGTTATAAAACTAGATATTATTCCTTAAAATCATTAGTAAAGCTTTATTTTTCGTTCAATTTTTATTTGTTGAGGAAATATTGAATATTTGTACTCGGTCACAACGGAATAAGAGAACTGACCAATCAGTATCATGGTAGCTTTAATATGTTTTAAGTAATGAGAAATTACAAATCTCAGAAAAAAATTTTAAAAAATGCTCTAGAAAACCGGGAAAAGTCTGGGAAATGAGTGGCCACCCTGACCTTGGTCATGGATGTTCGTCCCTCGTCTGCCTTTTTTTTTAAATTTATATTTTCTGATGCAGTGGATTAACCATTTCACAGAACAGTTACATAAAACGTTCACACATAGTACAAACTGCGACGTTCTATTATCACATAGAGGGAGCGTGTCTCCTCTGGAATCTTCAATCATCCAGCAATGCAGAATTTGTTTCCCTCTTTGGTTATTTAAAAGCCTTTTTTATTTATACATTAGAATTGGAATACAAGAATTATGGATTTGGTTTAAGGTGCGAGAAATTTGTCCTTGGTAAGTGTGGAACGGATTTTTGTTTGTAAAGGGCCTGAAGTTTACGTAGTTTGAATAATGATTTGGGCTGGAAAATTACGTAGTTTTGAGTATAATCTTTGATAGATGCTGGAAATATGTTAGGAGATTGTCTTTCGTGTGGGGATATGTGTGCGTGTTTTGTTGCGGAGAGCTTCGCTTTCTGCTGACCGCACATCTGAGGACTCCACAAGTGTTAGTATCTAGTATACTGTTTATGATACATCGTATAGAGTGAAAGAGGGTTACTAGCGTCAACCTCAGAAAGTCGTAAGAAATAAAATCAGTGTCAGTAGGCAAGGTAAAAATCCTTTGATAACGTACGCGACAGGAATTCATGTGGGCAACCATTAATCACCCTTTTATAAAGATCACTCGACTATTGTGCGATTTTTATAACTTTGCCCCTCAAGCCCCTATGGCCACGATGTAATATCACACGACATTTCGCGTCTTTCTCGCTCGCGCCGGTAGAAGTCGCATGAAAGCAAGCACTGCGTGATACGGTCACGATCATGCGATACGTAGCGGCACGACTGAGAAAGACGCGAAATAACGTGACATATTCCATTGGAAGACAGGCTTTGAGGGGCAAAGTTAGAAAAATCGCAGTATAAGGTTGAGATATCGCATATCCAACAGAACAACAGTGCTGCTAAGTTGTGCGAAAGGAAATACATAAATTAGAATTATCCCAGAAACTGAATACATCAGCAAAAATATCGACTCAGTGTTATTTTGTTCTGGTCCGCGTGGGGGAAGTTACGTCGTTGGAAAAATGTCACGAAATTGTAATCTTATTTGAGATCATCAACGCTTCAGTTGATTGTATGGTGTTAGTACAAACAATTCTTCCGTTTTCGGTAGAACATTGTCAAGAGTGTCTTTGTGGTATTCTGTGAAACGAAGAGCAGGTAATTTACAACGGAAGAACGCCGTAAATGTACAATTGTATCATTTTTGCTAAATATTCAATCGAATACTATTGTCTCATTTTTTCCTTGTGACAGTGTTTATCTAACTGACTGATTAAAGTCGTCTCACGGTTGTTAATTAAAAGGCTCATAAATTTTAGGAGGTCACTGAAGCAATTGAAAGAAAGGGGATGAATGCAAAGGTTAATACAAGAAAGAAACTTAATAAGATCTGGTAAGAAGTAACATTTTACCAAGGCACAAGGCACCATGAATGTGGGTGTAATACTGATTCAAAGTATTTTATTTGAGAATTTTCCTTCTGTAAAATACATTTTACAACTTTGAAATGAAATTTGTCATGTAATAAATTAATATTGTTTTATTACATTTTTATTTCACATCAATGCGTAGTGGAGAACCTTCGTAATTTTCTCGTAGACGACGTAATGAATTGTCCTGGATCTATATTACTAATTTTCAATGCGCGCATGAAATAAAAGAAAACTGCATCATCCGGCCATGTGAGAGATGGCAAGATGGTTTCGTTAGACACGCGTGGAGAGTATGTGATGAATGGAAAGTAACGTATTCGCCGGAAAACGGCGAATTTTCGGTTGGAAAACTCTTATTGCCGGGTCCTGGTAATGAAAAAATGTATAAATCTTGTTCCTCTATATAGTTAATTACTTTCTCTAACACGACGTTTAGTGAGAACCATGTTTTGTGTTTTTGATACCGAAAAATCGTTTGACGGCAAAACGTATGTCCATCCGTCTGTAGTTAACACTAGCGCCTAAACCGTTCAGCCGGTTTTCTCCAAAATTGAGATTCCTTGATTTAAATGAACTGGAGGTCCACTGAGTTTAAAACGATTATTTTGATTCTTTAGGGTTCTTTGCATGAAGTTTCAACATTTTCAAATTTTTCTCAAAATGTCTCTAAATTTTGTGATTAAGCTTCGTCCTCGAATACCGTAAGGGATGCTTAGAAATAAGAGGTATGAAGAAATAAGAAGATGCTTAGAAGGATGAGGTATACAGTTATAAGGTGGCGTGGTAATATGGCGCGGCTGAAGGAATGGATGTGTAGTAAAAAACTATGAAGTGTAAGAAGGAAAATGTGGGGAGGACCGAGAGAAAAAAAAACGCCCTGATGAAGGCTTAATAAAAGCCGAAACGTTGGCAGTTTAAAATGGTGTTGTTTAATGACATACACTCAAGAATCGGTCTATAATATCTTAGAAATAAGAGATTAGTACAAGTCTCATTTTCTTTGAAGTTCGATATTTTCTCAGCGAATTCCTACAACTACAATATTGAAGATAGATATTTTTATATAATAAAATCTGTTCTTGAAATGCAGATCTTAAAATAAGGTCATATACAATTTTTTGAAAGTATGTGTATTTTTCACGCGTTTGCAAGAAATATAGGCAATCTTTAATTTTTAATTTTTTAAACAATTATTTTCTCAAAAACGACTAAATAGTTTTACTTTAAATTTTCTCCTTGTTTGTATTAAAGGGCGGTAAAAAAATATAGTGGCAGTTCTTGCCGACAAACGCTGTATATTATCGAAAATTGCAAGATTAGAAATAATGCGATAAAGTATGTGCTGTTGAAGCACCTCTAGTTCCACTAAGAGAAACATTTAAAGCCTATTTGGGAGACTCAGCTGTTTTCAGATCTTGGAGATTTCCTGAATCAGTTGGGATTGGCTGTACGAGATTGGATGATCGGCCTATCGCTCGGCTGTAAGGATAATAAAGAGGAAGAGATAGAGAAGGTAGGTTCGTGCGTAGTCCGGGGCCCGTAATTGAGCGTCCACGGAAACCAACCGATTATAGCATTCGGCCTTATGAATTCCATTCAATTCCGGATATTTTTTTAATTCTATTGTTTCATGTCGAGAGGATTACAAGGTTCAGTTTTTACAACTTTGTCACATGCATTGGTGGCTTAAAACTAAATTATAACTAGTTACTTACAGCTAATACAATCGTTGAGGGAACCTATTAAGGCCCCTCTGTTTATTCCATTTCGGAGAACAATTTGAGGAATACTTGAAATGGATAGTTGTGAATTCTTGTATTGTAGATTGGGCTTATGCACCTCGTGAATTCAGATAGTGATGCTGTTTGAGTAAGGTTTATATAAAAGTTTGAGGAGAGGTACGTGATGTAATGGGCTACTTGTTCTAGATTCAATTCTTTGTGTCGTTGTTTGTTGAATTCAATTTCGGTAGGCGCTACAAACTCGCCGATGTTAAACACATTAAAACTAAATACCTGGCACCTTACCGGTCTCGAAAGTACGACCTCTCGAACGCTGGAGCCAAAATGCATTACCTTTACGCTCTCAGCTACTGCTGTTGGTAAGTAGACACTAACGACGAAATAAAATTGAAAATTTCTTACATTCGCCTACATTTAACCCTGAAACTAACGCAGAGTTGGAAACAATGAATTTGGAGAATGGTGCAACATTACCCTCCCTCCCCCGAACAAGGGAGTGAAGATGACAATTTATGACTAGCTGTTGTAGTGGTTATTTGCCTTCTATTTTTGCGCTATTTTCTCGACGGTGCCGAGAATCAACCTGAGCCAAGGCTGGATCTCTGCCCGTGCGGATCGTGTGAGTTACCGACTCGCCCGTCGCGCCGCACCGCGCCGCTGCGCGCTTTGGCCGGAATAGCAGGACGTAATGGCACGTATGCGCGAGGCGGTACCGAGACGGCTCATTGGGGGACGAGGAGGGGAAAAGGGGACGGGGCCCGGGGGTCGCCTGCGCGTGTGCTGCCATCATTTACACTTCGACACAGGCAGACACGCAGCTGGGGCGGCGGCCCCCGCGGCAGTGGCGGGGGCGGGGGCGGGCGGCGGGCGGCGGGCGGGGGCGGAGCCGGCGTGACGTTGTATCGCGTCCCCTTGGGCGGCACGCACTCGCCGTGCTCGCCCGCGCGGTACTCGCGTCCACTTCAATTTTCCTCCAACCGTGGATCACTTTCCAATTACGAAATTTCTTATGGATCACTACGAAGATATAGTCTTTCGACTCTTTAGATTTTTAATGAGATGGCGCTAGGGAAGTGTTTTGTGGCCGGCCACACGGCTGCGTCCTTTCAAGTGGGCCGCAGGGGGCGTCGTTTTGGCCCTTTTGCTTTTACGCCTGCGTCAAATTGCGTGCTCCTTTTTTCCTAGGCTGGCCGAAGCGTATCATTTTCCTAAACGCAGTTCTAATGCCAGTTTATGTACACTTTCGACGGTTTGTGGGGCAGTGCCAATCTTAAAGATGCAACACAGTGGCACCTTGATTATTAGGTTGGAATCTCAAACATTCCGAGACAGGGGGGCTTAACTTTCCATATTTTTCCTGAAGTGCTTTTCGCTACCCTTTCATCTTTCGTCCTCGCTGTGCGATAAAACACCGTTGTCAGGGCGTAGGCCTTATTTCAGTGCCTCTTACATCTACGGTTAGACGAATGGAATGTATGATCATGTACGTTATACTTTATTATGTTTGGAAAACTAGTACGCATATGAAAGATTCTTTATTGGCTTATTTTGCATGAAACATAGCGCAAATGAAGGCGGTATTTATGCAAAGACTTGTCGCCTGTGTCCGCTCGAGAACGTGTTGCTGTTCTTGATAAAATTAGATCCCAACATTCCAGAATAGTTTCTTTAGAAACGTGGCCGTCGAAAATGTCAGGCTGGGATTACGGAGCCTTCGGTCCCTATACTTTGTGCTCATGGTCATTCCGTTTAAATTTAGGTCACCTAGTGATTCTCGACGCCAGTAACTAAAGACGAATTTCATTGCCATAAGAAAAATACTATTGAAAAAAATCTGTACATTGAAAATTTTGTCATTGTATCTAAGTATACAATGCAGGTAACGCTTCGAAAGTATACCTCAAAAGTCAATTTATTTACAACTGCAAATGAACTAAAGCGCTCAGGACATACCGAAAGAAGGAATTTTTATCTAGATTACGTTCTCCTTTTCTAGACTGGGTCGTTGGTACATATTATAACAAAATATGATTTCCTAAGATGTTGCCAAAGTTGTTATTGCACTTTTTTGTGAAATAATGCGTTAAAGTAGTAATACATCGAGTTGATTACAGGTATTGACGTTTCCAACAGCTCCACTTCTACAGCTTCCATTCTTCTCAATCTCGATTCTGCAAACATAATGCTACGGTAGACGACTCCACTGCGGTTTTGATAACCTCTAACTTTCTAGTACGTACGATTGCATTGTCCGATTTTGGACAACTAAATTTGATATATTATTCTTTTATTTACAAAATCGGTCTTGAACAACCTTGAACCAAAAGACGTTTCCCAGCTTATCAGGATATATAATTGTTCTGCTTCACAAATAGAACGGAACAAAAACATGTGCCTGATTTATAACTCACATACGTTAATGTCTTGAAAGTTCTGTGATATTTTTTAGTGTAACAAAATCAGTGTTGTAGTGTTTAATCTACGCTCAGCAAGGGAGTAATGTAACTACCACACACTCTTTACGCTTTTATTTTGTACTACTTGTTTTTGTTACGATGTATGACTTTGAATGAAACATTTTAATGAGATCGTACTGCTGATTGACATGCACAAGATTGATGAATCAGTGTAATTACCGTTACCTTATATTGAAAATTATATCAAAGCATAGAACGTGACAATACTTCAGACACCGAAGGCGTCATTTCAAGTCCGGGTATTCATCTGGATGTTTTTAATGTGAAATACTACAGGGAATGAGCACATCTTTCATCCTGTCATTTATATCTCTCCTATCAATCATAATCCTCTAGGGGAATGAGCTGGCTGCCTCGTCGACTTTCATTAATGAGATGTAGCTACACGAGGATCGTATTAAATATCAGTTTCAGAGCGTTTAAACATTCAATAAACTTCCACATGAATGATTAAGATTACTTATTAATTCATGCTTTGTCCAACAATGGTAGTGGAGAAGAGAACTGTGGCAAATTGTGTTCTCAAATCGTGTTGAATTATATGCAGCTACATCAACTGTGACTCCCTTCCTGTTCTGACGTATGCCAAGATCGATTGACTCTCACGTGCTTCTCTTTGGCTGTCCGCATACGGAAGTTGCACGACGGGTTTCTTGAGTCGTAGCGCTGCATTTTTTTGTTGGAAGATCGAGTCGGTGATGCACCGATCAGTGGCATGGTTTTTTCGTAAACGACTCGGGAATAGCAGGCATGAATACTAGACAACTTACAAAATAAGATACAAACTAACTTGAGTAGAGGAGACGCAAATGAGTAGTTCGGGTAGACTACTTACATGCATTTGTGGTAAAGATAATTTGTCAGAAGGTTTTACAAAAAAAAAAGTTCGTGGGAGCGCACTCCGTTTCGGAATCTTTGGAGACCTGCAAGTTATTTCCGACTCAGAGAATATAGGAACACAAGGCCATGTTTTTAAACGACGTGATTAATTTAATGTGCGACCTGCGAAGTTAAAAGCAGATGATTTGTGATGAATGATGACATGTAGGTGTTGAGAGGTCGATTTGTTCTGGATGATATAAGTCTTCTTAGGAGCTGAGGTAGTGCTCTTCTCTGATTAAGCCACAGAAACGACCATCAAACTGCCAAATGTAAAACAACGCCATACACCTCAATGTTGCTTGCAATTGGAATTCATCCCTAAACGTGCATTATTTAGAATTTGGTGTTCAACGAATATTGTCACATTTATTGTTCTTAAATTATTTCCGGTAAAATTATCAACCTAACATTCATTTAGTCTGTGGCTCACCTCAATAGAGAATACTACTAAATACTAAGTGCAATTTTATACATATTTTTATAATTTGAGCCTTAGCAATTTAAGATAAAATTCAGAATTAATTTTATAATCCAGTTAATGATATTTTGCCAAATTCTTAAGATTATTGTTTTGAAATTGAAAGTAGAAGTGAAGATAACCAATATCAATAAACAGTAAGATATCGAAGGATGAAGAGAAATACATGTATTTTTCTGAAGATTTTCAAACTTGTTGTAATTGTCACCAACAGGAACTTCACTGAGAACATGACGTTATGTAAACTTATCTGGCGTGAATTTACAGAATGAAACTACTCTTTTCTTTGTGTTACAGATAGAATAGGAAAATGTGCAATATAATTTGTGGTTTTGTTGTGTTTTTTTTTGTCTAATATATCAAGACTGTAATTACTTACATTTGCGTCATTTTAAGTTATGTCCAGAACATCTAGGTCAGCAATTTTTGTCTCAATATCAACGATGGACAGATTATGTGACTACTGAGGAAGCAATGGTGAATGAGGCAATTCCTAAGTATTCTCTTATTTCATATACGTGTCGTGTTCGGGAGGAGTCGAGTTACTTTTACATATTATATCGTCTCCACATTCACACAACCCATGGGCGAAGGTCCATGTCCTCTATTTTGCTGCGACAAAATGCCACGAAAGTTTCCTGACAACAAGGAGTTTATTTCGTACTCCAACGTCAGGAACTACCTTCACATTTTACCCCATTTCGCGACCTTCCTACATTCCTACGACTACGACACTTTGTTGCAAGCATACCTTCCAGCGTCCAATTTAAAATACGCTATTGCGACCTGCGTCAATTACTCTTATTACTATGCATTGAAACTAAGCCAGTAATTGACCTCCACGTCCTCGGCGGGGGCATTGTTTTGCCCGGATTTTGTAACCCTCTGTTACTCCGTCGTGGAAATGGATTTTGTCTGAATGAGCTACGCCACCACGGCACGACCAAAATAAATTAAAACAAACAGAGCGGATGGAAACGGTGCCGTATGTAGGTCGTGCTCTCGCACGTGTTGTTGCATTATGCATGCATGTTCACCGCCATTTCGGATAATTCGAAACAATAATTACGCGGTTACCCGCGATAATGACAGCGGGGAAGCCCGCTATCAATATGCCGTGCCGCGAGACGGCGCGTGCGGTGTAGGGGGCGGCGGGGGGCCAGGGGGGGCAGTGAGCGCGCCGGGGAGTTCTTACATCACGTCGCATTGTGCGCTCCGGGTTTGCGGGGAAACGCTCGTGCGGGTTTAGGCTTTTTGTTTCCCCCCTTTTTTTTCTTCCCGCGCGGCCACGGCGGCGGCGGTGGAATAGCGTTCATGGTGCTTTTATTTTTCTGGAAATGTGAACGCTGGCTGACCTCTGCGCGGGAGTAGGAGACGCCGTGGCGGCGGCGGAGGCGGTGGAGGCAGCGGCGGCACGGCACTTTGGGTGTCCTCCACGCCTGTTCAAACACGCTCCGCTTGGAGCGCTGCACGTGCGGCCTCGCGCTTTTTAAGCGTATGCACATCGGCGTAAACGAACAAACCCACCGCCCGCCCGGCTTCCCCCATCTGCTCCGTCTTCCGGCCCCTGCCGGCCCAGCTCTCCGCTGGGAGGCCTTCCGTACGTCCAATCGGCCGCTATCTGTCCAAGTATGCGTTTCCTTCTCATCCCCTTCCGCGGCGTGTTTCTTTCATTCACTTTCATAGCATTTGGCTTTCTCCTACTGCTCACGCTCTGTCCGTTCGGTCTCGCAGTTTTCTTCATGCTCGAATACTGTCGCCCTTCCGGTGTTGCACTTACCATCGTTTTTGTCATTGCCCACGTCTTTCGTCATCCTACTTTCCTTTTATACTCATCCTACTCTTTCAACTATATACACATCCTGCCGACTTGCCATTCTTGAATTTTCCTTCGTCACTGAACGACCTTCATTCTTTGTCACCTACCCCTCTGACTGCTCTTTTTTTCGTTTTCCTCCGTTCCTCCTTATGCTTGGTGTCATGTTCTTCTCAAGTTGCCATTTCTTTCTTCAATTATTCGTTTATTTACCGCTTTGAATGCCCGTCTTTCATTCCCTCCCAATTCATCTCCGTTCACGTAGTCATCTCGTACATGCTCTCTCCCCACCCGTTTGCATGAACGCTCTCCGTCATACAGTTCCATCTATTCGCGCACCAATAGATAGATGCCCATCTCCCAGTTGAACTTTCTCACATCATTCCGATGTATCCTCTCCTAAGCATATACTGCAACCGTCCACGCCCACCCACCCGGTTGAACACCCTCCTCCCACCGGCTGTGCTCTCGAGCCACCCGGCTCGCCGTCTGCCCGCCGTCGCCGCCGTCGCCGCCGCCGCCGCCGCCGCCGTCCGCCTCGTGCCCTTTCATTCCGTGCAGCCCATCCGGAACTCCCCGCGGCGGGTTCCTTTGAGCGCCCCCTCCACCCGTCCCGCCCTCCGCGCGGCTGGAGCGGCCGTCGCGGCGGCCACTTCCGGGGAGTCACGCGGTAGCGGGAGCGCGCAGAACGCGGGACGCCCGACCGCGGTGCCCCTCGCTTCTCCGTCCCACCCTCCCGCCACGGTCCAGGCGACAGGGCCGCCCCCGGACTTCTTTCGGGGCGGGGCCGGGTGAGAAGCTTACGGGGCATGACTGTACTATACCGCTCTCTACTTAATACAATTGAAATATTGAGCATACGTTATTTAAAAGAAATTTTAAAATAAAAGCGGCTTAGGTGGCTCAAGGCATCAATTGATGTCACTGCAGTGCCTCTGACCGTGAGGTTCGAAGATTCGAGTCTCATCGATGGGAGGATTTTTGACACTAGCTGCATAGCTAGGTCGAGTTCAGACGCTGCGTGCAGGACCGACTAGCTCTGCGTCGGGCTGCTCTGATCGGTAGTTTTCCATGTTTTCTTCGATCAATTCCAGGCGAATGCCGGAGCAGTATCCTAAAGACCGGGATACACGGTACAGTTTTCGTGCAGATTGGACATATAGAAAACCTGCTGTTCAGACTGCACGTTTTCTGCATGAACACTTTTGAGCATGTTCATAATTTTTCATGCAGAATGCTGACAGTTTGACCCAAGCGCCTCTAGCGGCAGAATCGTTCACAAATGTATTTGTTCACGTCAGTAATCGGCCATTTCAGTTTTGTGGTTAGGTGTGTCAAGGTGCGATTGGGTGAAGTGATATTGTGATCAACTACCTCCTTCCCTATTCCCAGCTTCCTATTTTTCTTCTCTATGCTCCTCATTGTTAATTAATACTTAATAAGGATTACACAACTTGATGCACGCACAGAAACACCGCCACTGAAAGTACTCGGTGCAATTCAATTGTTTCCTGGTAGATCCCCTAGCTGCGTCTTATGGGGATTCATACAGAAAACGTACAGACCGTGTAGGCGCGACTTCTATACTTCTAGCACTTTTGGCTTCTAATCACTTTTGGCTTTTATATTTCTAGTTTGTGACCTTGAAGTTTCTGTACAGAAACTGTATGAGAATATGCACGAAAACTGTACCGTGTATACCACCCTTAACACACGGGCCATGGACCGCGCGCGATCATTTCTTTTTGTCCTACGCTCACAACATACTTTCACACACATTTACATGCACTCCACTACCACACATGCCGGGAAACCAGTCGGGAGCTTAGAGCTTGTCCCGGCTAGGGCGGTGTCCCGCTGGTACGAGATACCTGGTTAGAAAACGACAGCAAGCCGATGGGTAGGTCGGCGCCGGATCTCGCCATTCAGCTAGGGAAGATTACCGCCACCTCCCGCGATAGAAACATGCATTACACTTATGGGACTAATGACCTTAGCAATTGACACGCCCGCAATCACTAATTATCAATTAAAATGAAACTATTACGTTTGCTGTGTAAATGGGGCCATTGAAATAATTAACATTTGCAATGTAAACAATTGAGAATAATTTCGTCATTCTTCCCTTGTTCTATCCATGGTAAAAATTTGAAGATAAAATTTTGAGTGGTTTTTGAGAAAATGTTTTTTTTTTATAATTTGTATCAACTTCAATCAGAAATCACGCGAAAATTACTTTTTCTTCCAAACTGTTTACAAACAACTTATTCAAAACAATTTACATGATCTTTTTTAAAGATCTGATTTTACTTTCACGCACTTTTATTGCCGGGCCCTGGTAACTAAAAAGTGGATAAATCCTATTGCTATGATAGAAAATGACTTCCTCTAACACGTGGTATAGCCAGAATCCATGTTTGGTGGATCCTTGATACCGAAGAATCGATTGACGGCAAAACGTCTGTCTGTCCGTCTGGGATTAACTCTAACGCCTAAACCGTTCTATTAAATAATTTTAGATCTTTAAGAAAGGTCATATACAATTCTTTTGAAAAAAGAGTAGTTTTCGCAAAAGTTTTGGTTGAAGTGAAGATAATTTTTTTCTCAAATACTGACATTTTAATGAGATCGTACTGCTGATTGACTTGAGCAAGATTGATGAATCTGTGTAATTACTGTTACTTTATATTGAAAATTATATCAAAGCACAGAACGTGAGAATACTTCAGACATCGAAGGCGTCGTTTCAAGTCCGGGTATTCATCAGGATGTTTTTACACCTTCAAATTTTTGCTTTTGATTTTTTCCTCAGAGAGAGGAGAGATCGCTTAAAAAATGTTACGGGTCTCATTTTTCTGAATTGAGACAAAGTATAGTTTGCCATAGTCCCACCAATTTGTTTCATATTTTTTTATAATGTCTTGCTCCTAACTATGCCATCCATGGTTTTCTAGATTCTACTCGTAGCTTTTTATGAGTACCTTTTCTGGTTCTTCAATTTAATCTTTAATATTCTTTTCCAACTATTCACCTGCAAATACCTTTCTCTTACATAGTTTAAAACTTAATTTTATTACAAAAGTTCTTAATGTTCAGTTCTTGTAATACTGAGAACCTGTTTATGAAACAATTAATGTAGACATTATTTAAGATAAACGTAATTACAGGTGAATATTTACTTTGGAAAGATACGAAAGATTGAATAGCTTTGTAAGAAAAAGTGCTTGATTACTTATTGCTAGCTTAATAATAAATCCGGTTCCTCGTCCAGCAAAAAATCTTTTGCCGTATGGAACGTATTATAAGTTTTCTGTACAATACACTTAGTTTTATTGCTCCATGTCACTGGGACTTTTTCGACATTTTAGAACACTGCTTCATTGGAAGACAAATAAAGGGAAGAAGTCTGTGTCCAATCCTTTCCGTTTGCAGGTAATAAATTTTGTTTATGGTTCCACACCCCAGCGTCATTTTATATTTCGAAAAGAACCGGGTGAACGACAAGTGCTTCTTTAGAGCGTGGCTTTCGATCCAAACGGCCAATTTAGTAGGCATCGGATGAAAACAACAGCTGCCATGCGTGAATGAACAGACACACAAACGAATATTGTCTCTTATTTATGAAGATTGGAGAAAGTTGGAAATCCGCGTTTCGAGGCGCTTCGCAGCCACTAAACAGCGATTAGCCAAGCGCGTCAGCGCCTCCCACACAATGGCCCGACAGATCGTTTAGAGGCGCAAAACTTTTCTCGTATTCTGTTCCGTAGGTGTGTCCTATGTCAGTGGCGTTGAGAGAGACCGCCAACAAGAGTTTAGAGCTGCTGAGTTAACGTGGATAACCCGACGTCTAGTCTGGAGAGAATTCCGCTGTGTAAACGGTGTTTATTAATCACATTTGCAATAAATATTGATTTTGTATCCTAATTTGTTTTTTGACTAATATCCTATGACCTTCGTTTAATAGAATTTTCGCCATTAACAAAATGTTTTTAAAACCGACTTCCAACGGTGGAAACAAATATTCATGCAATAATGAAATTTATAATTACAACACACGTCGTAGAAATCACAAATATCAGCTGTCAGTATCAATAACTTACTACAGGAAATCCACATATATTACATGCATATTATTTGTATTACAGCACATTGCCAGATTATATTAAACAAGATTGATACACATGTTTAAGTGCCAAGTAAAATATGTTCTGCAGCACAGCTGTTTCTATACAATTAGAGACTATACTGACCATCACAGAGAAAAACAATATTTTAAACAATATTTTATATAATGCAATAGTTTACATTGGTATTGTATTATTTTAAAATACTTATTATGCCTGTGACAGGTACATTATTTGTGACAAATAACGTAGCACTGCTTCTGGGTCAATGACTCAAATCTCGATCAGGCTTTCGTCAATTTTCCATTGAGCAAATGCTGAGATGTCCCCTTGTTTTGCTTCTGGACATAAACGTTGCTTCACTATGAGCAAGTATTTTGTGCTCTCTATTGCTAGTTGTGATAGGAGTAGATCTGGGGTTGTCGGTTGTTAGTTTGTTAGCAATACTATAAATTTAATTCTGTAGTTCGTTTACTGATATAACAGATTTCTATAACTCGGGAGCGAAAGTGCCTAGTTTTTAAACGGTGCTAACCTCGCTTTGTTATTACTTTTAATCATCTTTCAAAAAACTTTAGTTCAAAGGTGGGGAAGAGATTCTGGAGCTTGAGAAAACGTGCCAGATTGTATTTATCCCCCTACACGTCTCAGACATTTTTTACTGTTTGACAAAATAAATCAAATGAAACAAGTTGGGACAAAGACTCCACATTCCCCCTATAGAAGACCATTTCCAGATGAGTCAATCCTAACGAGTGTAGTGTTCAATCTAATACTTTTATACTGCTTTAATGTTGTTACTGGTGCTATACTTCAGTACGTTTTGTGAACCTGTTTCGTAGAGAAACAATGTCTGAAAAACGACAGAATTATTTCGTGTCACCACACGAACAGTATTTTAGATCGTCTATTAAGAGACCATTGAATTCATGTCTGCAAATTAATGACGTTACGCCATTTTTAATTATTTAATGAGATTCTTTAACTGTACCTTTAACATTTCCATCCTACTGAATTTAACTTGTCTAAAGGGTCCCCCCCCCGATAAGATGGTAAAAAGTTCCCCTCAACCAAATTACATATGAGTGGTTACACTATAATTCTAACATAAAAATAATATTTTTGAAAGGTTTCTTAGCCTCCGTCCTACCACCCACACCCCTATACAGCCAAAAACGTGTTTTTTTAATTTCAATTTTTTCGACAACTTAACACTATTTTATCAGACTGAAAAAAATATGATAAATAAGAACACAACTTGGACTATTAGAAAATATTTTTCAATATTTTCTCAGGCCCAAATTCGAACACAAAAAAAATATTTTCGAAAAAAAAATATCAAGAAATATTTTTTATTGTGTCTTAGAAGCCTGGAACAGGCTCGAAAAAATGTCAAAGGTTCCTCTTCACACACAAATTGTTGTGTATTTTTTTTCAGATTTTTCCAATTACTGGGCTGCAGTTAAAAAAATAAAAACCATTTTCCCGCCTTTAAAGCACCTGGACTTTCAATATTCTTTGAAACTGACTGCAACGGTTCTCTGCATTTATTTTAGTGTTTATTATACATTTGTATACATTGCTGTATCACCCAATAAAGTTTTGATTTTGGAATATACTTACGAAGTATCATTTTTAAAGCTTTCTAATCGTTTGCATAAGTAATCGTATGCTACGGAAAGACGATAGTTTTGGCAATTTATAAGAAACAATCGACACAAAACTTGTAAGTGTGATACTGGTGGATAAAGAATTACACCCCATCCTACATCAAACAGATTTTAGAAGAAAAAATAGAAGTTTGCAGATTATGACATGCAAAAAAGATTATTACAACACACATTATAATGGTAAATAACTCGGAAGCCATGCTTCCTAGGCCTTTTAAACCAGGTTTGCTTGTCTCATGGGGACACGCCTTTTTTTTTTTTTTTTTTTTTTTTTTTTTTTTTGAGAACAAGTAAATTCTAACGCACATGTTTTGGGTGACGGGTAGATGACAAATGGGGAAATGATAAAAGACATTTCGTGTGCAGGATAGATGGGGGACAGTGGGGAAGTGAATGGGAATATATTAGGCCCCGATTATGTTGTTGGGATGAATTTTTCAAAATACCACTTTCATGATCATCCCATTTTACAATTTTCCATATTAGTTCTTTTGGGTGCGCCTTTTCCGTAGCACAGATGGACAGAAAAGAGAAGCCAATATCAATGTAAAATTAAATTGAAGGAAAATACTGAAATTATCTTTCACGATAAAATTAACGGGACTATTTTATTTTCTGCGAATTTTTATCTCAACGCTCAGCAATATTGGAATGAATTCTCTCGCACAGTACTGGGTCTATAATGCCGTAAACTACTTTTCGGGGGATGAACGTTTGCAGTTGGGTGCTACATTAAATCAATTTTCAATTTTCGTACAATTATTATTTACAAAGTGCAGAGTTTTCGCACGTGTACAGATTATACGAGTGTCTCCATATTTATACGTATACAAGAACAAATACTTAGGTAAAGGAAAAGACAACTTTTTCTCTAGTCTGAAACAATCTACAGACGTGAGACAACAGGCTTCCGCAACCAATGCGTTACTATTTATCTGTCCGGGAGGCGCCGCGTTCTGGGCTCAGTTGTCAACGTTTTAGCTGCTATTCTGTGGCCTTCCTCCTCAAGCAAGGTCGCACGTGCTTAGGACACGGCAACTGCCGAACTGCCAAGTGGTTGACTACAAATGTCTTAGTTTTTTTTAAAAACTATGACCCAGCTATTAAAAAAATATGAAAAAAATTCACAAGCATTCTGAGATGAAGTTTGAAGATTATTTTCGTGCCAGTGTCTGTGTTCTAAGACAAGTAAAACAGTTCTTGTAAATCTGGGTTTAACCTCTTCCCCTTCATTTTTCCACATGTCCCCCAATTATCCCTCAAATATGACGGAATTATTATTTAATAAATTGCCAAACACTATTATCTTTCCTTAACGTATGATATTCTCATACAAATGATTAGAAAGCTTTAAAAATGATACTTCGTAAGTATATTCCAAAATCAAAACTTTATTGGGTGATACAGCAATGTATACAAATGTATAATAAACACTAAAATAAATGCAGAGAACCGTTGCAGTCAGTTTCAAAGTATATTGAAAGTCCAGGTGCTTTAAAGGCGGGAAAATGGTTTTTATTTTTTTAACTGCAGCCCAGTAATCGGAAAAATCTGAAAAAAATACACAACAATTTGTGTGTGAAGAGGAACCTTTGACATTTTTTTCGAGCCTGTTCCAGGCTTCTAAGACACAATAAAAAATATTTCTTGATATGTTTTTTCGAAAATATTTTTTTTGTGTTCGAATTTGGGCCTGAGAAAATATTGAAAAATATTTTTCTGATAGTCCAAGTTGTGTTCTTATTTATCATATTTTTTTCAGTCTGATAAAATAGTGTTAAGTTGTCGAAAAAAATTGAAATTAAAAAAACACGTTTTTGGCTGTATAGGGGCGTGGGTGGTAGGACGGAGGCTAAGAAACCTTTCAAAATATTATTTTTATGTTAGAAGTATAGTGTAACCACTCATATGTAATTTGGTTGAGGGGAACTTTTACCATCTTATCGGGGGGGACCCTTTCTGATATCTTTATTTCAATGTATTATTTTTCGTGTCAAGTTAGGTATGTATGGTTACAACAAAACCACTACACACATGTTGCACCTTTTTGAAAGTGATGGAAACGAAAATATCTTCAAAAAGGATACAAACAAGATATAAATAAAGTCTTGCAATTGCGAATCCTTTGAAACCGCGATCTCCTTTGCATCTTAGATAAGTGAAGAATTATTTACTTAGATATCAAAGACTATTGTTTATTGTTTTTGTAGTAATTCTTCCTTAAGAAGAATACGTAGCGTATGTTGGGGACAAGGGGCGGAAGGATGACACGCTTCAAGATAGATGTTTCGCAATCGAAACTTCATCAATCGTGACTGAGAAAGAATTCTTTGTGGCCATGAAGTGGAGAGTCTAATGTTTAATGGCCAGGGAAATGATTAATGAAGCATTTTGAATACAAACGCATGCCGCTGGGGAAATGTGTGTGCTTTGCGAACATTTTTCCGCATCGCAGAACTTGTGCGCGCCGTATTGTACGTCGAGTTGCGTGGATTCAAATTCTGGATTAAGAAGGGGAATCAGAAGAATCATGCATGTAACTACACAACCGATGATCCCTCCCTTAAAGCGTGAAGAGCATAAGAACGCATTATTCCTACCTTCCCTCTCTCTCATCACTGCTTTAATTATCTCCGCTATTGTTTGCTGGAGTCGCATGCACTATCTTCAAATTATTTTTATTTATACATTTTACACACAAATTACTTTGCGTAGTTTCTGATTCGATGGTTTCAACTTATATTAAAATTTCAGTTTCATTCCTACGTCAATAATTAAAATATATTTTTAATCTTAGTATTATTTTATTGCATATTGCAAGACATTCAGAAACTTGCTTTTACTGCATTTATAGAATCATTCTTCCTAACAATTCCTCTTTTAGACTAGAATCGCGATTTTTATTCCTTATTAATTTCACACAATATCAGTAAATGCATGTCTGAATATTTCTCTTTCCCGCGTTTCCCGTATGTATCCACAAAAAAATAGATAATGTGTAATATAACAATATATATAATAGTATAGTAAATATACAATGTATAGTTTTTTCTTTCAAGTTCCATTTCTCATTCCACCACACACAGTCACCACCACTTTGCGTCCCTGATATCCCTTGAAACCATCTCGAGTGTCGCCATTGCCACCAGGCCTCAACCATCATCGCCTACGCTGTCAACAGTAAAGTCCGGAAAAATAAGTAATACCTCACAGGAATATGTAACAAATATGTAAAATGAAATTTAATATATAAAATTAATTAATACATTTACAACCAAACAAAATCAATTTACACAATTTTAAGTTACATAAATAAAATATTTATTATACCATTTTGACTTTCTCGCTGCGGAGTAAAGAGAAAGTATGTAATGCTAAGCGAAAGAAAACGATGACTTTTCGGCAGGAAAACACTTATTACACAGCCCTGGCGACGAAAAAGCGGGTAACTACAGTCGCTAAATTTTAGAAAAAAAGTCCTCTAACATGTGGTGTTGTCAGAATATATGTTTTGTGAATTCTTGATACCAAAAAATCGAATGACGGCAAAATGTCTGCCCGCCTGTGAACTAGCGGCTAAACCGTTCAGCTGGTTTTCTTCGAAATTGATATTCCCCGATCCATCTGGCTGATGTCGCGACCCCTTGAAATTGAAACCGATATTTTTATTTTGGGGTACTTTACATGTAGCTCCTGGGACATTTTCAAACTTTTCAAAAAAATATCTCCATTGTTTTTTGTTAAATTTTGTTGTTGGATAATGCAAAGGACATTTAAGAGAATGGTACAGGTATAATGTTCGTTGAAAACCCTGAGTCTTCGAAAATTGCAAAAGTTCAAAATTTGTTCGGAGTCTTCCTTCAAATAAAATCTTAAAGATAGAGTTTTTTCCTTAATGAAACCTGTTACTTAAATATAGATTTTGAAATAAGGTCATGTACAATTTTTCGAAGATTTGAGTACTTTTCGCGTAATTTTGCGTGAAAATACGGGCAAGAAAGTACGTACGTGCTATATTAAAACCACTAGTTTAAAATAACAGTTACATGGCCTTCTAGATTAACTTTTTGAAGAACCCCTTTTTTTTGAGAGCAGTGATAGCCATCTTAAACGTGGGAACTCAATGGCACGCAAAAAAATCACTGTCACAATATGTGTACGTATTGTATATTCGTAGTATTACATGTCTGCGACGACCAATACTTCGCGGATATTTGTATTAAATGTAAAGAAACATATCGTCGCTGATATTTTCCGCATTTACGGGTAATATTCTCAGCACTCGCGCATTTGTCGCAACATATATGGCGTGCAGACGTAGGTTAACCCAGACAGAAAGCATCTCACCGCGTCTTCACGTATGGTGCCTCACGTACAATATATGGTTTTGCAATTTATAAAAAATATAGGCAAAATATGTAACATAGTACAAAATATGTAACGAAAAGTTTCGATTTTTGTTCTGTTAGGATTCACATGATTCGTCCAGATCACAATTTAAAAATCTGATCATAGAAAAGAAAAATGTAATGGTGTACATAAGAATCCGGACTCTAGTCATCACCAATATCTCCGCCACCGCCGCCTTCTCCACAGCACCGTCCCCACCGCCACCATCGTCCCTTCCGTCACCGCTCTGCCAACTCCTCGGCCACCGCCATTCCCACAGCCACCATCATTACTACGAGCACAACCATCGTCCCCGCTAGTCACCGTCGCAGCCTGCAACGTCGCCTCGCCACTGCAGCTCCGCCTCCGCCACCACCGCCCCAACTGCTACCATCTCAGCGGCCACCGCTGCCAGCACCGCCGTCGCCACCGCCACTGTCGCTATCGCTGCCTCCACACGTCCCCACCGTCGCCACTATTACGCCGCCACCACCAGCGCCGCCGCGGAAGCGAGAGGGCCGGAGCGAATCGGCGGGGAAACCGACGTTAAACGCACGTTTAAATTCCCGCGCCGCCCATAAATTGAACGCGCCGCGGCACGTTTACGACGGCGAGCGCGCAGCCTGCGGCCACGACGTCGCCGGCGCCGTCGTCGCGACGCCGCACCGGGATCGCCGTTGCCGTCGCCGCCGTCGCCATCATCTCTACCGCCACCACCGTGTCCCCGTTCCCCTACGCTACCGCCGTGCAATGGGTCGAAATAGATTATTTGAACTGCTATCGGTCAAGACCACTGGCGGATCCGGGGGTGGGCATGGAGGCCATGCCCCCCTCCCCCGAAAGGCTTAGAGTTTTCGTTTACCTTCTTTTATTTGTCAAAATGTATTTAAATATTTATTGATATTCCAATTACGGAATTATTTAAACAATAATATTGTATAGTATATTTACAGTAGACAAATTATATACAATATAATAACAAATATGTTTATTATCTACGATGCACCTCGAATGATCGGCTGGATCCGCCCCCGGTCAGAACCCGGTGACAGTTAATTATTATGATAAAAACATCCAACAAAGCATTTATCGCACAAGTTAACTTACAAATAAAAATTTTAATAATTTTAATTTTTGTTGGCCTTTTATTTTTATGCTAATTTTAATAGTGAGAGATGACCCAATATATCTTGAAGCAATGTTTTCCATTTGCATGAAAAATGAAGACATTGGGAAAGGGTTCCTTTCTTTCTTTCAGTGTCTTCTTTCATATAAGTTTATAAAATCTAGAGCACAATGGATGTAGTTTTATTGAGTACTAACTAAAGAAAAAGGAGCTCGCCCCCCGTGTTCGCACCGTGCTTGTTTTAAGCGTGTGTCTCCTTTTTTGGGCAAAAATACGTTACGACCACCACCTCAAAGAAAGCAGCCTTAAATCCGGCCTCTTTTCTTGGAAATCGGGCTAGAGGAACCTTAAAGGGGAAAGCGAATGCCTATTTTTGCTATCAGGTTACTTAGAAGGGGGTTTTAAGCTTCTAACAGAGAAACGTCAAAATCCTCAAAGCTGTTCTTTACGACTGCCATTACAAAGATGAAATTGTTGGCGAGTCATGCCAAACGCTGTGGTATTTCTTAATCGAGTACATGAAGTATTGTAAATGAACGTGGAGAAAAGCCATTACAATTTTTTTGCAATAACCTTAAACTTTAATGAAGTCTTGTCGGAGTTTGAATATTTAAGAATGGTACAAAAGTTACATTTTCGATATCCAAATTCTCCAAAATATTTTTGACTGCATTTTGGCAAATCTCTCTCTTACCTTCGTATTCAATTATTTTTGTGACACATTTGGCGGTTTTACATTGTCTTTTTGATTTCCTTATTATTTAATGAAATCCAGCTCAATCCGGAGCAACCTGAAACCCAAAGTCCAGTTCACTCGCCTTGCACACTTGCCTACTTGGTTCCTCAAAAAGAAGTAATTTAGTATTGTATAACTTCTAATCATGGTGGTAATTGACTGACTAATATTTGCATTAAAATAATGAATAAAGGATAGTCTAAAAATATACAGAAATTTTCATCAATCTTCTTTTCTCAAATGAATTCTCCAAATGAATTCACAAAATATTAATATTAATTATACTATTTTTACTTTTCAGTACCTCTTTTGCTCTCTCCACGTTAAATATTTCTCTAGTATTTTGAGTTTTAAACTGTTCTGAGGCTCGTAAAATTAAACTATTTGAAACACATCCAAACATACAAAATTTGGTATAGAAATAAAACTTATTAACTATTATAAGAAAAGGTAGTATGTGACCGCTTGTATTCCCGTGATGCTTTGTGAGTGGGTCATGTGACTTCTCAACAACATTCTTTAAATCCGCGGTGTGATATCATGTCATCCAAATGTCAGGATATACTGACAAGGCTACAATGGGTAGAATTGGGGGACTTGTGTTATTGAAATACAGGAGTTTTTTCTTTTGGAGTTTTCAGAATATATTCAATATAAATCAATTTTTAAAATTGCTCTGAAATTTTTTCTACTACGTATTTTTCTACTAGTAATAATTGAAACATAATATAAGTAGACTAGAATATTAACTGGCTTAAAGGAGAAAATGTGCTTTTCATGTGATAGAAATTTGTTCTTTGAATTTGACCACATTTTATTATGGCCGTTCGATTGACTTATTTTTGAAAGCAGAATCTAATTGAATAGTGTTAGTTGTATAAGGAACCTTGGAATTTGAATAACACACAGCTGCCTTTTTCAGAGTTCATGCAGAAAAAATACCTTGAATGTCTATTTCAAGAAATTCATCATATGAGGTTGTATATTATGTCTCTTTATGACCATTTATAATACTCAAACGGAAGAACTTCCTTGACATTCCTTTGTTTGATTTATATAATTTCTTACCTTCTATTGTTCAATCTTGTCTACAGTCACAATTGTAGCCCTTAACCGTTTTCGACTTGTTTATCTTTATGGCACCTGCATTAGGATAAGGAAGAATATTCTATAGTGGAAAAAATTTTAGGCACTCACTGTCCCACTCACATAAGAAGGAGACAAGCGGGGCGGATTGCCTCTGGAATCACCCTGAAAAGTGTTACAAGGAGATTCATTTTAACAAGAGCACTGAGGAAATCATCGATAACATAATTTCATTCGTTCTTGAGATTGTATTGTAAAGTTTGGACAAATGGAGCAAGATAGAAACTGATTTTTTTGTTTATAACTTACGGCTTAAAGTTATGCCGCTCAAAAGAATTTTCGGGTCTTCACCCCTTATCGTAACAAGTCGACTCTGACAAACGAGTTCGGTGAACAAAAGTGAATAAAGAGTGGAGGAAAGAAGGGCATTCTGTTTACGTAGTTCGAATAACAATGGGAAATTGTGCGTTGCACAGGTTCAAGGATGTTTTATAATAATCGGAAGGCCGAAGCTTCATCATCCAACTTTGACACGCGTGCGAAGCGTCAACCTCAAGTTAAAAGTGTTCAGCCAAAAAAGTACTTTGGCATAAAGTACACGTGTTGGATAGACTCATGTACGTTTTATGTTAAGCGCATAGGCCGAAGGCTGGACCCTTGCCGTGCTATTAGACACGCGTTGCAAAGGGTCACTGCTTCTTTAAAGTTTGAAGTTATAAATACGACGCGGCGCGGTGGTGTTGTCGTTTGCCATGTTCCTGCGGAAGTGAGACTATTCTGTCTCGTTATTTACGATAGGGGATAGGAACCGAACATTTTCGATAGAACGTCTCCCTAAGGAATAAAAATTAAAAGCCGGCCGGATCGCTATTAAATATTGGGCTAATAGACCGACATCTGGCGGAACAAATCAGTAGTATTCGCTGCGCGCAGTTTGAGTGACGGGTTAGAATATGCAATTGCTCTTGCACGTTTGTGCACGAAGGCGGCGGGACGCGCACGCCCGGTCGATTGCATGCTTCGGAACTAGAGATCTGCGTTGGCTGAGATATTGAATGAGTGGCCGCAATGCATGCTATGGATTTACAACGTTGGTGATAAGGGAAAACTACTGAAGCTGAATTGTAAGGGCACTATCAAATTCAACTGTATCCACTTTAAATTAGTAAAATTAACAAAAAACAAACAAACAAATTTATGTCGATCACATGTACAAAATTATTTAGTAAAAATGAATAAAGAAGGAAGGAATGTAATAAAAATACGACCAACGGAGGAGGACAACTCTAAAGAGATAAGACCGAGCTCCCTGCTTCCGTGGCAGAGGAGTGGGCGGTCGTGCCGATATAAATGCAATTTCTGGGAACAGAGTGATCTAATCATAGGTAATATGACGAGTACTTTGGAAATTGTCGATAAATCCCTGACTTGCGAATCGAGGAGGCGATTTATCTGAGAATTTTCAAAGCACGAGTGGTATTTTATAGGAGTATTCCACGAATGAAATTACGCCCAAAAGAGTTCCAAAATGCGCCAAATATTGAAAATGACTGAAAGCACGTTAAAATCAAAGAGGTTATGTTTTAGTACATGACTGCACATCAACAAAGCGATCGATATATACATTCTCCTAATATAAATGAGTCGTAGCTTATAATTGCCCAATAGGGAGGGATAAGAAAAATTGGATAAAAAAGCAATACTTTTTTTGAGATACACAGCCCTAATTGGGGCATTTTATATGTATAGTTAAACACTATTGGTTTTAATTTCACGAGTGGAATATTCTTCGATACACACGCTAATGGGTTCCGAGAACGTAGTCTGACTGTATATTTAAAAGAACTGTCATAGAAAGTAAATTTGATTTCTTTATGGGCCTTGACAACCAGTAGCAATCTCAAATAGCTCAAAATTTCGCCTGGTGGTTCCTGCAGGGTCTCTCTAAAATCGCTTCATGGATCCTAGTTTTAGAACCTATCACTGATAAAGAAGGAAATTTTGAAATGGCAATAAAATTTAAAATAATATTAAGGAAATTAAATTCGGGTCTACTATCAAAACTTAAATATTATTAATATGAGAGTTATATTTCGTTGTCATTTTTGACACGTTACTTCTAGTATTTATACGTATAATAAACTGCACTCAAAGAAATAAAATGTACCTAATATACAACGAATAAACTGAATACTATTGTATTATGAAGCAGGGGGACATCATTAGTTGCTGTTATCTCTTATAAGCATGTTTCGCATTCATTTCAAATCAATGTCTCCAACGGTGATTTAAGGTGAAATTTCACATTACGCCTCATAAATATGGCTCTCAAAATATTACCTCTTTGAAGGACAACTCTCCTCCCGCTGTCCACACTTCTGGCTCACTTCAACGGTACCATTTGTTTATTAATATTGCTGTACATCCGGCTCTTTGTGAAGAAGGCGACATATTCCCTAATGGCTGTCCGACCACCTTCCTCTTTGAGTCAGAGCCGTCAGATGCAGTGCAGGGTTTCCAACGCCCGCACTCCACCAGGTCAATGTTGGTCATGTATTATTTATTGTAGATGCAAATGAGATTACAGGCGACAAGGCCTGTCCTTTGGAAGAACCCTTTCAAGTGTCGCTGTCACAATCGTCGGATGACTGGTTGCTTAGTAATTGTTCTGTTAAGTTGACTAGGGAATGGAATGGACCTTCATTACCAAGCATCTTTTGCGCGATTATAGGAAACCAATTTTTTCGTCATTTGGAATCCATAATAGATTTTGTTGGAGGCAATGGTAGGATAAAGTCTGCGTATAAGAATAAAAATGAAATTATAAGTAATTCTGACAAATATTGAAGTGCAGGTTTACATTCTGTGTCTACAGAAACAACTACTGCATATCTTCTTCTAGAGTCCCATAACTTATTGAATGTTGGCTTAAGCCCAGAGATATGCTGTTGGCGCCATTTTTTGGACAAGCAGTAAAATGATCCATGGTTATTTAAATTATCGTGCTATATGATTCTAAAAGTGGCCCCGTAGCCTTACCGTAGTAAAACGTATTATTTCTGTGAATAAGTTTAATCACTGAATTTCCCCCGTTTTAACTTGACAACTTGGGGAATTCTTAAACATTTGGAGAAGAGGTTCTCTAAAATATCTGGCAACTTTTATAATTAATATTACGCCTAGTCTAAACGTACAGTGCGCCGTTCGAATCCGCGACTCTACACAACGAGGCATTCAGACCGTTCTCTTTGAATCATCCATTCTGATTTCTCTGATCATCACGAGGCGAATTTCGGAACAGTATCCTAACAAACGGGCCACGGACCGCGCGCGGTCTTTCTTTCCTTTTTCTTGTCCTATCCATTCCCTTTACTTAAATTTACATGTACTACACTACCACGCATGTGGGGAGCTAGAGTTTATCCCGGCTGGGGCGGTGCCCCGCTGGTAGGAGATGGTTGGGGAGAACCCCGCAAGCCGAAAGGCGTCAGATCTCGCAATCCAACGAGTAAATATCATGGCAACATCATGTGATAAAACATGTACTATACTTACGGGAAGCGTGACCTTGGCAGTTGACGCTCCCGGAGTCACTAATCAATTAATTATCGTGACTGATTGTTCAAATAATATATTTTTTAGCCAGAAGTATAAAATATCATGTAATGAATTATCCTTATCACAGAATTTTTTGCATACATTTTTTGAAACTTGTTTTTAAGAAAATAAATGTAACATACTTCGCATAAAACATACATTAATTTACACAAATTATTTTCGGGAAATGCCGCGAATGTAGTGGTATGTTTGAATTTCAAGTGAACAGGAAGCACGCGTGTAATCTAACGGAAGAAGTGTAGTCGTGTAGTTACAGAAATGAAAGATTGAACTTTAATTTATTTGCTTGAAAAGTAGATATTCCTCCTTTTATAAAAATAGATATTCACCTCTCCTTTGCTAATTGTTGACAACTAATAAGTTACGCAAAAATTGGGGAAGGCACTTCAAGAATTATGAGGACAAAATAATGCAATGTAAACCGAAAAGTATACTCAGAAATTATAAAATGCCACATTGCGCAAAGAGGTGAGTGCCTTGTATGTCACCTCTTTGCTTTCACCTTCAGACTTGAGACGAAAGGCAAAGCCAAACCAACATGTACCCAAATATTTTGAATAATTATTCAAAGGTGAAATACGCAAAGAACTACGATGTCAGACGATGCTTAATATGATTCCACTTGGCATAACACTTAACGTTTACTCATAATCTACGGACATTTTTCTTGCCGGGTATGTATTTCACCAAATCAACATGTACCCAAATATTTTGAATAATTATTCAATGATGAAGTACCGAAAGAACCATGATGCCAGACAATTCTTAATAAGGTTTCATTTGATTTATTACTTTCCGTTTACTCAAAATCTACGGACTTCTTCCTGTATGGTGCGTCTTTCAAATTGCTTCAGCAACTTCTTGTTGGTAGATATTTTTTATTTAACGTAGACTTCGTTTTATCGGTGATTAATTTCTATTGCTGTCATTGGTTTTATAGTATTTCTCACGTCACATTTTTTACAGGAGATCCTACTTAATTAGCGATAAATAATTGTGCATTTACTGTAGCTTTCTGGTTTGAGAATATGTGTTCATCTACAGACTGAGTTTGGATGATGTAATCACACATTCGTAGTCAACATCATATTTCTTTTCAAAGTGATATCTGTAATTACCTTTACGTCTAGTTAATGATCGTGAAAGGATTCACACTTCATAATTATGCCTTGTCGTGAAAAGAACCCAATGGCAAAATGTACTTAAATATTTTAATGTCGTCTCCTGAGTAGTTACTCGTAACTACGTTGTTTTGCACAAAGAATCAGTCGCGTTTGGCTAATGCACGGAGAGATAAGAAAGATACGACCGGTTTTAGGCTTTGGTAGAACAGGTCACGCAAATGAACATGATTTGTTGGGGGGGGGTGCAAAGGTAGAATTGTCAAAAACACGTGAGAATATTATCATATTAATAAACATGGCCATTTAGCGTTTTTTTATATACTTATGTTGTGTGCTACTCAAAAGTCAAGAGAGTGCTGGTGTATGATGGATATCTGTGACGTGAGCGATTTCGATCTATGTCTTGTAATAGACATTGGAGATGGAGGATTGCACGTGATGTTTGCAGATAACAAGTGTACTTACGTTGTAGTTTGAAAGTTGTCTTACTCTTTCTTTTGGCGCTCCATGAGATAAGAAAAAATGCTCAAATATCCGCAGGCGGGCCTGGTAGAGAAGGAAGATCCAACTGATACCGAGGCCAAAGGAAGAAAACACATGTATCCAAGAGCCCTTATGGAAGTTTTCTGCTGTTGATTTTTTTAGCCGTCGTGACAAAAACGATGTCACACTATTTTCCAAATCTATAATACGATTTAACGTTCTTATGCAAATGTATGTGACAACACAATGTGAATTTTATATATATATATATATATATATATATATATATATATATGTGTGTGTGTGTGTGTGTGTGTGTGTGTGTGTGTGTGTGTGTGTGTGTGTGTCTGTATTTGTTCTCTTCTGTGTTCCATTCTCGGGTTTATAGGACGGAAATTGCAGAGATGATATTATAGCCATAGAATTTGCAAAATAGACATGATATGTATTGGAAATTTCGCAGTATCATGCTTGCTTTTTATATCATATGGTAATAGATAAGGAAATACACAATTTTAACTTTAGAATGTTAAGATATTGTTATTCAAAGTTATTTTTGAATTCCAGTTTATAATATCGTGAATGGACTTGAAGGCGTTGAAGCAGTTCCAGTTGTACCTAGTAGGCCCAATCGGTCCTGTCTCATTGCGCTTAATTTCAAGAGATACATAGCGAGATCCTTAATTTAGTGGAGTCGGTCTGTAAAGAAAATTTCGTAATCTAAGATCCTTTTTTAATTAGAGTTATTCCTTTTACGGATGTTCGAACAATTTTTATAGCATTACATATATTGAAGAAGGAAAAATGCCAAGCTTTTGTCCAGGCTGCCAAGCACTCCAAATACGGGAGATCGGAGTACGGTTTGCGGAGTATGCCGAGAGCGAGGGAGAGAGAGGGAGAGAGAGGGAGAGAGAGGGAGAGAGAGGGAGAGAGAGGGAGAGCGAGGGAGAGCGCCATGGAGAGCGAGAGAGCGAGCGAAAGAGAGAGCGTGAGAGAGAGCGGGAGCGAGAGAGAGCGAGCGAGCGAGAGAGAGCGGGAGCGAGGGAGAGCGAGAGCGAGCGAGAGAGCGAGAGTGAGAGCGAGAGGGAGAGTGACGATTGATTGTAGATCGTTCATTACTCTTTTATTTTGATTCTGGGCGCGTTCACTGCTATAGTCATTAGTTCAGGATGTGCATATTATATACCGAGAAGTGGCGTTGTTTCTTCCCCACGGAATCTCGAGATCCGGCGCCGGTCTACACGTCGGCTTGCGGGGTACTGCTCTTCCTGGTAACTTCGCCAGCGGTACACAGCCTCAGTAGAGACAAGTTTCCGACATATGTAGTCGTATAAAACGTGGAAGTGTAAAGGAAGAGGATAAGAAACAAAAGAGAGAACGGAGGAGGACAAGAATGTGGAAGAAAAGATCGCGCGGCCCGTGACCCGTTTATTAGGGTATTGTTTCGGTTTCGCCTGTTATTGGTCGAAAAAAAACACGGAGATCAGAGCAGCTGGCCTCTTGAATTCTCCTCTAGACAGCAGCTGATTTCAACCTAGTTATACTATAGATAGCGTCCAAAATCTGCCGCCGTCGGGACTCGAAACCTACGGCCTCTTGGTCAGATACGCTGCAATGGTTACAGCTGTTGCTCTGAGCTCTCTGTTGATGTTTAGACTACAGATCATGGGGAGAGCGCGGAGAACAAAATTGCTTTTGACTTGGATGGCGCGGAGCAGGTGAGGTAGTTTTCAAATGGATTCCGGATTCCGAATTGTGACTACGATGTTGCAACACACCTTTTATGATCGCTCTCATCATCCGAAGTGGAAATCCAACGAATACGGGATATTTACTAAAGAAGCGTTTGCAATTAGCTTATCTACTGCAGTGAGCGATTTATTCCTTCGATTATTTCTCTTCCGCGCTTCGCATGGCAACGGTGATTTTTATGAACTGGAACGGGCATTCCTAAATTAGGCGTGTGTGGTACCTTGTGTTGCTAACCGTCCTCCATTTGGGAGGACAGTCTTCCATTAACGTCAATTGTCCTCTCGTCCTCCTTTGTATTTTAAATGTCCTTGTTTTAGTAAATGTTTAACATTTGTTTTCATTTATTATATCACAGGACTAACATCTGCTACTTTTTGTCGTTTATTAAATTTTGAATAGAAAACATTAATATCCTTTTCTCTGAACGCTGGCACACGCATGCATAATAGTGTCACTGTCAGGGGACTAAAATAAAAAGAGAGACGCTCAGACCATCTTTATCTACATTTTGCGCACGAATCTTTTCACTTGAATCGCTAATGGAGAGAAGAAATAGTGGTAAATTATGGTGTATTTTGTCGAAGTGTTTTAGTGAATCTGAATGAATAGAAATGTTTGAACGAATGAATGTATTTGTCGAAGTAAAAATACATTTTTCTCAGATTCGAATCATGTCCAAAAATAATTAGTGCAATTTAAATAGGTGTAATCATCATGTGTTAGAACTTTAGCCTCACTAACTCATTTATATATCAAATCTTGCAATCTTGTAAAACTATGTTTTAAAAAAGCGAGGGAGTGTGTGTGTGTGTGTGTGTGTGTGTGTGTGTGTGAGAGAGGGAGAGAGAGAGAGAGAGGGAAAAGAGTTTTTAGCCATAGCAGAAAGACTTAGTCAATTGAATATTGGTGCAAAAGCGAAAATAATAAATGCAGAACGCTGTATTGTTGAATTAATTACCTCCTACCCAACGAATTAAAAGGTATTCCTACAATATAGAGAACAGGTTTAAGTACTCGTCTACTGTTACGCAATAATCTGGTTGGAAGTTACACACGATATCTTACTGATAAGTTGTTTTCATGATAATCGATTAACTGAATTTGGTAGTTTTCTCCAAATCCTTCTTGTTGTGGAAACCAGGGAACACAATAGCAAAAGTAGCTATGGCACCCTGATCGTGAAAGTGTATCATTATTAGTTTTGTGTAATTATAACAATAAAAGGCATTAAATATTCATGTATTGAAAATGTATGATTATGTTATTTCTGATATACTAGACTCTTGAAACTATGAAATACATACACTTTCTCATATGACATGTGGAGGAGGGATTTCCGAATTTCGTTCCAATCATGAACTCAAT
The DNA here is from genome assembly GCA_031308135.1 of Acheta domesticus. Taxonomy (NCBI): domain Eukaryota; kingdom Metazoa; phylum Arthropoda; class Insecta; order Orthoptera; family Gryllidae; genus Acheta; species Acheta domesticus. The sequence goes on from JAHLJT010008446.1 coordinate 239,363,093, forward strand.
TTCAAACTCGTTTGCCTGTTTGTTTTCAAAAATATATGCCGTATGATCGTACCACTCATGTAACTTTAACTTTCCGTTTTAAGTGGTCCATCGATTGCGATGGGATTAGAACCTCCGAACTCGAAGAAACAGGCTCCTTCTTGGGAAACCACCCACGCCGACACAAGTGTAATGGATAGAAGGTAATAAATCGATGCTAGAGGGTAGAGCCCTTGCTTCCAAAATCTGCATGAGGACGTTGGTTTTATAACTGGGAATGAGGTGGGCTGATTCCATTAGCGCCGCCTACGACCCGCCCCCTTCCCCTCCCCTGCCCCCGCACCCGACGAGGGACGACTATCGAGTCACAGATATCCGTCATTGATGACTGCGAGCGGCGCGGCGCGCTTCCTACGCGAGTGGTCGTATTTTTGTTGGGCGGTGGACGCGGCGAGTGGGAGCCGCGCATGCGGGCTCACAGCTGGCCGGCGTCCGTCCGTCAGAGCGGCCGTCGGTCTGTCCGGCTGGCCGGCCGGCCGGGCGTGCGCGGAGCGTGAGCGGCGGCCGTCGCCGTCGGCTACTTGGTGGTGGCGGTGGCTGCGGCGGTGGCGGCGGCGGCGGCGGCGGCGGCGGCGGTGGCGGCGGCGGGGGCGGCGGCGGCGGCGGCGGCTGCGGCGGCGGCTGCAAGGGCGGTGACGGCGGCGGCGGCGGCGGCGGTGGCGGCGGCGGCGGCGGCGGCGGCGGCGGCGGCGGCGGCGGCGGCGGCGGCGGCGGCGGCGGCGGCGGGGGCCGCGCGGTGCCGGAGCCCGACTGTTCCGCTCCTCAGGGCAATGCTGCCATTAATATGGATGTGCCTCAGCCGGGCCGGCTCTGTAATCAAATCCTCCCGCGGAAGAATTCGTTCTGCCGATGACAGAAGAGCCCCGCTCCGCCGCGTGATTCACTTGGCTCGATGACGTGAGCGGCGCGCGGGGAATCGCGGGTCGCTCTCCGCTCCGCTCCGCTCCACTCTGCCCCCGCCCCGCCCCGCCCCGCCCCGCCCGCAACCCGGCAGCGTCCGGGCTCCACGTGTGCCAGGTGTTGTTGAAGGTCCGCTCCGGCCGCGACGCCGCCGCTCCGCCACTCCACCTCTGCTGAGGTCACGTGACCTACATGCCAGGAGCGTCGCGACTCAAAATGTCACCGCACTTCCTCTTCCAGCTTCGCTATCCGCTTTCTAGTCACGTGTCCGGAATTCAAACTTCGCGGGAGAGGTGGAGGGTGATTCGCCGGCACAGCGGATATGCTTTTTTTTATCTTACAAATCGTCCATAAATTATGTAAAGCTAAAGAAGGGCGCAAGGGCGTTACACTTCTTTACACAGGGTAGGGGATCTTAGTTGAGTGTAACGTAACGCTTATGTTTATTTTAAAAAAAATCAGCATTGCTGAAACAATTCATTTTGTTCAACAATTCATTTTATCAACAAATTAGTATTAAAACATTTAGAGAAATAAAAAATTATGATGTACAAATTGTTATAATAAATGGATTTTTTCATCAATGTTATATTGATTGAATCTGTTATATTACGAAAAAAATATTCAAAACAGATGCTATACTATAGCAGGGGTGTCCAACTTGGAAGACCTCGAAGGCCACATTTAATACGGTTGTGGGCCATATTTTCATTACTCGGACGATCCATACCTGACTTTCTCGTATTGTTGATCTCGGCACTTCGCCCGGCTGCTCTGAAATGGGGCAGGGGGAATGGAACCATGCATAATATCAGGCCGTAGCTTGCAAAATGCAGTGAAACACATTGGGATGACTTCGAATTTCTGAATTTACTAGAAAAAAATTCTCCATTCTAAGCTCGAAACTATGTTGACATAAGGAGGGTGTTGACTTCAACGGGGTGTGTATGCTAGGCGTGCCCAACATGGTTGCATGGGACTTTAACTTTTCACTGAAAATCTTTTGCCGGTCACAATAAATGGCTATGCGGCCCGCGGGCCGCCAGTTGGACAGCCCTGCCCTATAGTATATTGTAGAATTCAATTAAACGGGCGCAGCAGACTCTAGCCCATGTGTTATTCACGACGATGGCGTTGTCCGAAATGTTCTCGTCCACTTGTCCTCCCTTCTTTCAAAAATTGTCCTCAATCTGATTGTTCGGTGCAATCCGGATCACCAAATAGTCCTGACTCTACATAATTATCATAAATTTTAATATACGTAATAGCACAAATAAAATTAATACAACTCCCCTCTGCTTTATAAGTAATTTTTACTTATTTTAAGTGGAGGGAGGGGGTGTTTTCGCAAGCACTGTATAATTATTTTGAAGGGATTCAAGCGCGCGCGACAAGTACGTTATAAGGGATTATTGTTTTTTGTTTATTTAAGGTCGCATTAACTACGAGCGACCACCATTATTTTTACGACGATTTTTTAATTAGCGACCACCATTTATTTGACGTAAGGGCTATCTGTGTACTGTATGACGTGACATGGTGATGATGAGGAGCGAATGGACAACACAAATACAACCATGCCCGAGGAGGGACACGAATCCGCGATCCTTCGGCCCGAGATCGCCACGGCACTAATGCTTTAGCGATCTCGGCCACCCGGATCGGCAAGGGGTATTCAAAATACTCTAAATTTGCATTACGTAAATTACGGACGGCCCCTTAGGTAAAGTGTGGTTTTAGGTAAGATGTAAAGTTTGGCTCCGACTGAGTTATTTTTGGAAGGACGAGGATACATGGTTTTGATTAGGAGGCGATGATTTTCTTTTGAGCTTCTGGTAGCTAAGATACTGTTTCATATCATATTCCTTATTCAGCATGGAAGATGATTCTTTTGGCTCTCGGATCTTGTAAACTAAGATGAGGTCGCGGTCGGGGTCGTTAGCAACAGTTTCAGAACGAAGCATCCTACACACGGGACATTTTTTTTGAAGAATGATCTAGGAAGTTTCCTTCTCAGGCTTCATGTAAGCTGCCAACGTCGTTGTTACTTTGCAGAAACGCAGTCTTTGATTCATTAGCTTCAATTTAATCAACTGAAGTGCTGAACTGGACTGAGTCGATATATTGCTTTAGGACTGAGCTTCTGAAAATACGACAAATCAGCTTTTCCAGTGTTTTAAATTTAGTGTATTTTAAAATGTTATATGAGCTTGGAATGTTGCCATTGGTTGCATCTGTCTTCTAGCCTCTTTTACTTTAATATTTTTTGTTCGTTATCGCATCATTTGGAATATGTCATGGCTCTGACTACCATTTTACATCAGTCTTCATCTAACACATTTTAGATGCATCTGATATTTGCATTGTGTTTCGGAAATATCGTACTTTAGAGAGAAAAAGGCATGTAAGGTGTAGTGTGTGATCAACTCATGAGACGAAAATAACAGCAGCAGGAGCAATGACAGCATTTGCGCTCAGTGACCAGCTGTTAAGAAAATATACCGCCTTCAATTAATCAGGAGAAATAACGAAAACGACAGGTTACATCATTCACCTTCTTGGATTCTAATTCATTATGTGACTTCGGACGACACTCGAATATCCGATATTTAACGTCTTAAAAGACGTTAAGACGAGCTTCATATTCTCACAAGTGAAGTTCGCAACCATATGGATTGCCACACACTTCCGTCAAATTTTCATGTACCTCTATCGTGAGAGTTCAAAAGAATAATCCCCATTTATTTCAGGGTTTACTTTTAGTCATAATCACAGATGTTTCCAAGAAAAAGAACAGAATTGTCTGACGCTTCTGATCCACCTTACATTAACTGGTTCATACTTTCCCTATTGGATATGCACAGACTTCAAAGTCAAAATATTTGAAGCATTTATTGCGTATTGAATTATCGTTTTCGATAAATTTTGTTGATTTTCTTTGTGGCGTGCTCAAATGGTCCGGAATTAATGTTGAAATTGCTACATTGAGTAATACTTGTTTTTACTGATTTTGGATTTTGACGGAAACATAGATCACTAGCGGTTTCTCAGGGCACAGAGGCGTAGCTAGGTATTCAGGAGCCAATGGCGAACATAGAATTTGCGCCCCTGCCGGGTTACTTCAAATTAGGGTGGTTATTATTTGTTTCAGCGAGTCTACTCTAGACAGCGCCCCTTGCGAGTGGCGCCCATGGCACGTGCTATGTCTGCCATAACGTAGATACGCCTCTGTCAGGGCAGCAAGAGAGGAATGTCCTCACATATTTTCTTCTTTCGAATGTAATTACTGGATAAAATACTTACTTTGATGTTTCAGAAGAAATGCATGACTTTTGAATTGATGATTCGAATTCACTGAGATCGAGTTTTAAAATCGTGATGGCTTTTCCGCGACACAAAAACTAATGAAATCGCTCTGAGGACGAACCCGCGGATTTTCCTCTCGTGTACCACGTCACAACACTCATGCGGCTAAAAGAGAAAACATAATGTAGCCCTACAATCCTGGAGTAAAACCTGGGCGTAGGGCTACATCACTCTTCCCTTGAACTGCCATCTAGAGACGTCTCTTTCAACTAGATCAGCGTGTCCTCTCTGCGCCTGCATGAGTCATGTCGCATGCCGACAATAGCAAGGACGTGGGTAGACGTTAGTGTATGTTGTAATCTACACCGTGACCTGAATGAAGCCCGATGAAGGGGCAAATCGAACCGACCTCTCTCTCTTCCTCCCTTTTCTCTCTTCTTCTCTCTCTTTCTCTCTTACTCCATCGAAAGTCGACGAACTTTGTTATATATTTTATCTGAAGAAATCCTTATACTCAATTGACTTAACAAACGAGGACCTACTGCCATACAGTATACGTTGGTTTTCAGGCATCATGTAGCCATGACGCACATTTTATCCGATGAAGCTTTGCAAAATAGCAGCAAAGCATTTTTTAGTTTCCAGTTTTATACATATTTGTTTCTCCGCTCGATCCATGTCAAACTTGTATTTCATAATCAGTTTGAAGCGACATTGGAACTCATAAAAGCTGGTAACTGCCTGCTGACTTCCAAACCAGCGAAGTCTCCTGTGATAGTGATTAATAGCTTCACTTAATGGATTGGGTTGGTCTTAGCTGATTGTGGGTGGCCCGACAGTTCAGCCGAATTAGTAGCACAGGGGGAGAGTTGCGCCACCGACTTCTTCAGACACCCAAAGATAACACCCACAACAGACTTCCCAAGATGCCTGTGGTACAGGTTTCGGTGCAAGTAGATGTCGTCACGCTCCTTCTACCTGTAGATTCAACAGCGCATTGAATTGCCAGGGAAGGTTGAGATTCCCATCGAATAGGTAAACGAATGAGTCGTGTGGATGCTTCAATAGAAAATGCATATGCTCTCACCAAGGAATGGACAGAGAACATTGAGACTGTGTTCAGTTGCCGTAGAATATTTCAGCAGACAGTTTCAACCAGTTTTTAGTTGACTCATGGTTGCCTAACGGTCGGAACACTTCATAAATTGTTCATACTGTATTCAATTAATAGAAACATAAACAAGAATGCAAACGGCGTAAATAAAATTTTATAAATATATTTCCATGAGCGTCGTGACCCTCTTCTCGTGACCCTCAAAATCTGTCATCCGCTTTTAGCATCTGAGATTCTATTTGAATTAGATTAGTAAATAAAAATACATTTACTAGAGATTAATAAAATGCTACCGTCAGTTCAATAAATACGTTAAGCGACCATTTGTTTTCCGTTATTGAGAAGGAAGTTACATCCATATTCGGAAACCTCCCAAATTATTATTGCATAGGACCTCTAATAGTGTTTTCTCTCCTCCAATTGAATGCCTAAAACTGTCCCTGCACATTTATCGTTTTGTGCGTGCTTTATAAAGATGTCAATTTCTATATGTTGATTCGAACTAGTTAACAAATAAATTGTGGGGGAATTTCTCCCTACAGGTATCTCTTCTACCGGGCGTCCTCCCCAGCTGGGACAAACGCTAAGCTCCTAACTGGTCACCTGACATGTGGTAGTATTGTGCATAATTGTAAAATGCGTATGTAAGGGGAGAAATAGATAAGATCAAGGAAGGAGAAGGAAAGATTGCGCGTGAACCGTGGCCCGTTTCTTAGTGTACTGCTCCGGCATTCGCCTGGTATTGATCGGAGAAACCACGGGAAACCACCGATCAGAACAGTCGGCCTCTAGAAAACTTGTCCAGACAGTTGCATTATTCCATCTAGCTCTCTAGCCAGTACCGAAAAGCCTGCCACCGTCGGGACTCAACCGTAGAACCTCCCGGTCAGAGTCGCTGCCGAGACAACGGCAATGCTGCCTCTGAGCCGACTCATTGGTGTCAGAGTGGAAGTCGGGACACCACGCGAAGACACTCCTACGGCCCGCGTGCACATAGCGGCCGGTTCGCGCGGCAGCGAATGCTGAGCAGCGTGAATCACCAGCCTGCGCCCCCGACTTTCCGCCGCCACCGCCGCCCCTCCCACGCCTCCCCCGACTTACCCCGCCCCGCCCCACCTGGCCACGTGGCGGGTGTGCCGCAGATTGCGAGTCGGATGACGCTGGGACATCTCACTCCGTTGCCCTTTAGAAACAATCACGCAGACAGGTGTCTTCCTCGCTGAGCGTTTTGCATGCCATAAATTAAAAATGTTTTTTGTAGAGATGAGTATACACACGGTGAGGAGCAGCGTGCGTCGCGAGCTGCTTACATATTCTGATACATGAGGAAGAATTAGACTCTAATGACGTGTCTTTCGGTGACTTATTTCTGTCTATTACCGCACGGAAATCGCGGAGAAGGTATGGGGGACGCCTGTCGCTGTGGAAAACAGGATCATTTACTACCACATAATGTGCTCTCATATCACTTCAAAGGTTTTTTTCCAACATAAACATTCGGGTGTCCGAGGTCATGTCACCGAACTCTTGAGTTATTCTTTATTTTCTTCTATCTGCATTTCATGAGCCCGCTGGGTACACCTCACACGCGACACTGAGTCTGATTCATCGCCTGGTTCTTTGTGATGCATGTGTATGTGTTAGTGTTGTAGAAGTGCAGATGTCACTAGAAATGCTTTCATCATGCTGAAAGTAACGACTCACTACTATGCTTTGAATTTCTTTATCGTTATTACAGAGTATCTCAACCTTAGATTGAAGTATAGCGTAAGTGAGGCATAATGTTGGCTGATTTCCGCCACCTCGCGGCGAAGGCGAGTAATGTATTTGGAACGTTCCAATTCACTGAAAAGCGTTTAATCATCAGTTCGCCTCATTATGATACATTTATATTTATTAGCGATTGCGGCTTATTATGAATATAATATTCTGTATTTAAGAAACTTTTTGTTTCTACTAAAATGTCTGATTTCTGTAATATAATGAAATGTATCCCAATATCACAATGAAGTGAAGGGAAAAAATGACGGTGATATTGTTTATCAGAAAACTTCAAAGTCAACACAATAGTTGTAAAAATATCAACATTACGGCAAATACATGTTAACATCTGTCGCCAATGAATGATGACAACCCTTGAGATATTTGCGATGGAAGATTAAATGTGCTGGGTTTAGGTGAAGAAGACAATCAGGCGGGCGGCTGGCTGCTGAGATGAAATTGCTGCCATTAAAAATACTTATACGCTACATAGATTTGGAGACTGCATATTTGTACGGCAAAAATGAACGAAACATATTCATGAAGATACCAGATGGCATAAATGTTCCCGAAGATAAGGTGCTGACACAGCGTAAAAGCCTGTATGGTGTGCCGGAAGCTGGCAGGTGTTGGTTCATAAAGTTATGTGACTTCTAAGAGAAAGCGAACTTAAACCTCGTGAGAGTGATCCGTGCGTCTTTACCAATGAAAACCCTAACGAGTTTGTTGGAATTAGTTTTTACGTAGACGATTGTTTAGTAATTGGTCAAAATCACCTAATTGACGATTTTATCCGAAAGCTTAAAATGAAACTTACAATCAAAGTTATTGATGCACCCGGAATCACTAACATTCAATCAATCGAATTAAGGCAAAACGTCTCGTGGTCTGTCCGTCTGCGAACAACGCTAGCAGCTAAACCACTCGGTCGATTTTCACCAAAATTGATATTGCCTGATCGATCTGACTGATGTCGCGGCCCTTTGAATTTCAAACGAATATTTCAATTTTGTGGGTACATTACATGAAGCCGCTGGGACATTTTCCAAAACAAAAAAAAAGGCTCCATGGTTTTTTGTTGGATAGTGTGAAGGAAGGTTAAGAGAATGGTGTAAGTCTCATCTTCGTTTAAAACGCATTTACGTTAAAATAGGCCCAAAATGGCGAAAGAAAATTTTGTCAGAAAGATTAATTTTTCTTCATTCTTGCACTTATACTTTATATTTTGGCTTTTAATATATTCATTAGAATGAAATTGTTATTTCCCTAAATATCTGATGTCTAATAATCAGTATGTATTGGATTTTCTTGTGCAGAACCTGAGAATTTGGAGAAGAAGGCCTTTTCCCTGTAATGACATCTGAGTAAGCTAAGTTAAATAATATCTGGAGAGAGAAACAAATAAGATAAATCGATGTGTGTGTAACCATGGTGTTACATAACGAAACAATGTGGGCGAAAGCTTTCGGAATGCCGTTGTTTTTACTTCATAAGTTCTCTATAATATAAGTGGTCAATAAAAACAGGTTTTATTCTTGTAAACGAATTGCATCTCTTCATCCTTTCAGTGTGAAGTTACGACTTATGGATCGTTGTTCGATGTGTTGCAATAGTATGTGCAGTTTCTATATGTAAACAAACTGATTGATAGTTTTTAATGTCACTTAAGAAAGCAAAAATATTTTCATTTTATTCTGGAAATTAAAGGAAACAATATTTCTTGCTAATGTATTTACATGATTTGGGATATCTTTCCATTTCTTACATTGAATAACTATTCGCTGCCGGAAGTTAGAACACAGTGACCGCAAGCACTTCAACAGCGATGTAGACGGTTTCCCTCCTAAGCCCAGATGTTTTTCCAATCTTTCAAATCCTTAAAAATATCTCTTTAGTATGTGATAGGGAATGTTGCATTTAATTACGATCGATTGCATTGTCCCCAGGCACATGGACGCGCTGTTGGCAGCGAACTTGCATCCTTTCCGAATCTATTAGCATCGACCACGTGATTCCGTAACACCGTATTCGGTTCTGGCGTCACCTCCGCGTCCGTAGTCGTCGCCTCTTGATCATCAAACACCAGTTTGGTTCGGCCATTAGCAGCATCCATGCAGCGTCTAATTCGACACGGAGCGCAAGACCGGCCGTGACCTTCGATGGAGGACTCAATCCATCATTCACAGGACGACGCGGAGGAAAATGAAGCAGATTTTGCTTAGAACGCACAATTTAATTCCAGGCTCATAATGAAGTACGAGAGGGGAGGATCCAGCCGATCGTTTGGAGGGGGGGTGACATCAGAGATTTTTGTTAAATAATAAACATTTGTGATTATATTATATATTATTTTTGTGGTATACATACGATACTAAACAATGTTATTTTTTAAATAATTACATAATTCTAATATAAATAAATATTGAAATCAATTTTGCCGAATAAAAAGAAGGTAACAAACGGAAACTCTAGGCCTTTCGGGGGGGGGGTTGTCATGGTTTCCACGGCCCCCATGCCACCCATGGATCCGCCACTGACGTATGACGACCCAGGTAGCGGCTAACACACTGAAAGGAACTAAGAGTTGTGAGATGAACGTGTTTCCACTATATGAATGTATACACACTCTCCTTGGTATATACAATATGCTGAGGAAAGATAGCGGACTTCATTGGGTTGTTAGAAAAGTGCAGAAACCCGAAATATATACTGAAGGGTTTTTTTTAGCAATTCAGCATTTTTAAAAGGATGTCTAGTCCCCCCCCTACGTACTAACCCTCAACTTGGAGGACCGGAGTTTTCTTCATCCGGGTTACCTTCGCCTAGACATGCTGGCTTCCCTTCCGCCTACAGAGTTCTCCCCTCCCTTACCCCAAGAAAGGGGAGGAATGCATTAAGGAACAAATAGGAAAGATAAAGGAATGGCAATATTCCTAAATGGCCTGGTAGGTCGATGAGGGATACCTTCGTCTGAGTCCTCCACCAGAGCCAATCCGACTAGGGAGACCTTACCAGTATCTACGCTGCTACCGGCAAAGCCCCTGATTTCATAGAAGCACGCAAGCCTCCCCGCCCCAATGGACAGTGCTTCTACAAGGCGATATCCCATGGGGGAAGAAACGATGAAATTATAAGAAAAGAAGAAGTGAGTTTCAACATTATCGATATCGTTGAAATTAAAAGGCTCAAATGTTGTGGTCACTGAAACACAATTGGTGTAGAACGAAGGCTTCTAAATCTCTGGAATTGGCATCCAATATCATACGAGACGAGGCAGACCCAGAAGTACATGGAAGGATTGGAGAAGACATTGACCAGAAGATTAGCTACAGAAGACTGGGTCGCGAAAGACGCTTGCTGTGTAAAATTCTTGCAGTACTTCTACTATACGGAAGCGAGAAGACATTAATAATCTTTACAATAAAATTAAAGGGTCTTGTTTTGATTTTCTGTGCAATTTAATATCAACGCTAAACAATATTAGAAAGGCTACTATCGCACTGTATCGGGCCTATAAAGCTGTAATGCACGTTCGAATCGGGTTCTATTACTGAGTATTTCTCACTTACAACCAACTATTTACGAAGCACGGAACTATCGCGCGGCTTCAACTAGTTATACATAAAATCGTACTGTCTGACAAAGGTAATTAGCAGATCTCTGCCACTTGATTACTTGCATCCCATGAGGACTGTGTCACGAAGAAGAAGAATCAGAAGAAAAAGAATGAATGGCCTGCAGTTATGGAGATGTAATGCACGCGCAAAAACTGTTTTGATGTTTTCTTTAGTGGAACATAGTTTCGATGCTATATTTCACTAGCCGTGCCTTAAATATGCAAATGTTATTGTATACACGGTGTGAGGCCAAAAGCACCCAATTTACTTCTGTCATTGCCCGAAGATGTACGATTATCAAGATTTATTTCATTCCTTCTTCGATGACGTTCCATTCGAAGCAGTATAGATTGAAGAATATGAAAATTAATTATGGCAAGTATTTCATGCACTGAGAAAACGTGATTATGTGATCTCGTTCATTAGTGTGGTAATGGGAATAAAGTCGGATGGAATATTTAAAAACTAGAGACCTTTGCTCTTTTATAGATGATCTGAAAAGCACCTGCGTTCTTGTCTACCGTTACTATAGAGGCCAACCCCTTCGCTCTCACCTTAATGGGTTTTACAGAGCACTGGTTATCTTCATCAACTCCACTTCAAGGTTTGTTCTTGAAGCGGGAAACTGTATAGTTCGAAACTTGCCAATAAGTATCAGATTATTTTTAATTAACGATAGTGTTCATTTTCAGGATATCGATTTTAGGTTGCATGATGTTCCATACTCAGTAGCTGAATCTCCATCGCTCGGGTATTGTGAAACTGGCTTGTGTAGCTCAGGGCATCAAATGATACCACTGCAATGCTTCTGACCGAGAGGTCCTAGGGTTCGAGTCCTGACAGTGGCAAAATTATCGACACTAGCTAGATAATTGGGTTCGATTCTGCCGCTGTCTGCAGGATATTTTAGCGGTCGGCTGCTCTGATTGGCAGTTTTCCGTGGTTTCTCCGATCAACACCAGGCGAATGCCGGAGCAGTACCCTAACAAATGGACTACGGTCCGCGCGCGATCTTTCCTTCCTGTTCCTTGATCTCTCTCCACATACACGCACTTACAAGCACTACACTAGCACACGTCGGGAGGCCAGTCGGGAGCTTAGATCTTCGCAGGTGGGGATGGTGCTTGGATAGGGAAAACCCCGCAAGCCGACGTGTAGGCGCCGGATTTTCCTATCCATCGGGAGAAGAACACCGCCACTTCCCGTGATAAAAAAGTACACTACACTTAAGGGACTAATAACCACAGCAGTTGACGCGCCCGGAAGCACTAATCGATCAATCTCAAGTCGCCGGTTTCGAATTTCCACATCTGCTCAGTCACTGAGTCGAATAATACCACTGTATGGATAAACATTCTTGAAGTCGCACGCTGTGATCATTTTATTGTTTGTTTTTGCTGATTTATTGCTGGTAGTTACTGAGGAACTATTTCTATAATGGGCTACTCACGTTTATTAATTCCACAGCTCGTTTACGCGTTCATCCGTAGCCCCGAGTGCAGGACCCACGTATTGTCGAATACCTTCCTTTTTTATTCTGAGCAATAGTCGTGTGATATTGCGTTGCGAATATGCGGAGACTCCTCCACGATGGTAGTGGAAAGGGGAAAAATAAAGAGGTTACTCCAATTATTCAGACTGGAATGTAAAATATTTATCCAGGCAAAGAGATAAGAAATTCCCCCATCACAAAGACCTGATGTGTATAACAAGAAATTCTTAATACGATAATCATATATGCAATGAATGATTTTGAGTGTACAGAAACATTCCCAGATGTAATGCAAGGTGGTATGAACTTTGCTATCTTTTCTTACGTCATGCTGAGCAACGCCACGTTACGGATAAGAATTTGTCGACGATTTGCGTTTCTTTCTTATGTTCAGAAGCTTTCCGTGATAGGGTCTGAAGCCCTGGGGCATCAGATGATTGGGTTTTAAGTATCATCAAGGAGAAAATTTTCTTAACTCTGTTACAAACGACAAAAAGTAAATTTGTGTATTGATGGAATTGAGATTCGAATAACACGAATGTTGCGGTGATCTGCGCATTATTGGCGCAGTGTCGTCATTGCTAAGCAGTACCCTTTCAAAGCCAACAGTTTTTTGTAATTTTACTCGATTTATTCGAAACGATACCATATGTAGATCTCATCTCATCCCTAACAATATTCCCAATATGAATATGTACACCAACGGACAGACCGACAGACGGACAGGCCGACGTGCTGACGGCTGGACAAATCGACAAAAGTTGTAAAAACGATAGATTGTATATTATATATGTGACCATAAGGATTATAAAGAGACAAGATATTTTCAAATCAAAGACAAACACTACAGTTTTATTTATCAGATTTGAAAAGTAATGCAATTTAATGCACTTAATGTTCGGCAAAATAGTTGTTGGAATTTGATATTTCATAAGCATCGATAAGAAGGTGACAATTACGTAAGGACGCCACTGGAGCCACTTATCATGGAACCTGACCATCTGAATATGCAAACAAATCTAGACTTGTCGCAGAGTTGCCAATGGCAAACTGGAAACAAATATTATACAGACAGCCTTTATATACAATACTCGTAAGAAGAGAAAGTATTGTCATCGTGCGCTTGAAAACAGCGAATTTTCCACAGAAAAACTCTTACTGCTGGGCTTTGATATCGAAAACGTGCATGGATAAATCTTCTTCCTATTTATAGTAAATTACGTCCTCTAACACTTTGTGTACTCAGATTCCATGGTTTGTGGGCCCTTTATATCGAAAAATCCATTGACGGCAAAACGTCTGACCGTCAGCGGTGAACGCTAGCCAATTAGCTCTCAATTAGCTGTCAAGCAGATTTTATTCAAAATTGATATTCCTCGATCGATTTAAAGGAACTCGAGACCCTCGTAGTTTGAAACGGATATTTTGATTTTGGGGCATACTTTACATGAAGCCTCAAAAACATTTTAATTTTTTTTCAAAATTGACTCCAATTTTTTGTTTAAACTTTGTCCTCGGTTAGCATAAAGGACGCTTAAAAGAATCGTGCAAGTCTCATTTTCGTTAAAATCCCTGAATTTTTGAAAATTGTAAAAGCTAAATTTTTTTCGGCGTCTTCGTACTTCTACAATATTAAAGGTTGATTTTTTCTTGAATCCAATCTGTTCTTCAAAAACAGATCTTGAAATAAGGCCGTGATCAATATTTCGAAAATATGGGTAGTTCTTGCGTAATTTTGGTGGTTACTAATGTTCTTTTTTTTTAATTAATTTTATTTTAGGTCGCTTTATAACTACAATGGTCATCAGCGACCTCTTTAATATTACAAATTTTGACATACAATGTAAGATACTATTCTTAAACCACATCTACAGTTCACATTAATTACTTACATCATTACATAATTATTCACCTTATCGTTATTTACCCAAATCATGAATCATTATTTACATATGTCATATACCATATTTTACATATACATCATATATCATTATTTAAATACACCATATATCATTATTTACATACATCGTATATCATTATTTATATTCATCAGAGATTGTTATTTACGTACATTACATAATATAAACAACTATAATTTATTTTGAATACACCTTAAATAAGGTTATATTTTTTAGTTCCCTTTAGATAATCCAATGTTTTTTTGCATCCTGCTTCGGTATTTAAACATTCTTTAATGTTTTTGGGAAGTTTGGATTGGGTTCTTTCTAATTCAAATTCTTGGCATTCTACTAAAAGGTGACTGTCCAAGCTGAGCCACACTTTTCACACTTGTTTCTCTGTTGTTTTGTAATTAAGTGTATGTGTGTCAAATTTGTATGTCCTATTCTTAGTCTATCAATTGTCACTTGCTGTTTTCTTGATGTTGTCCAAGTGGGTGGCTTATCAAAAATGGATAGTCTGATCTCTTGTAATTTATTTGATTCATTATTTTTCCAGCTGGAGTCCCAGAATTTCTTCATATTGATGTTAATATATTTCTTGATTTCTTCTGGAGGTGAATAAATTGAGGTATTTAAAGGTTCGTTAATTGCTCTTTTTGCTTCCTTATCTGCATCTACATTTCCTTGTATTCCCTGATGGCTTGGGACCCATACTAACTCTATAGTGTAATTATTTGTAATTAGCCAACAAATTAATTCTTTGATCTCCTTAATGAGTATATTAGAGTTACTGTTGTTACTTATTGCCATAAGTGCTGATTTGGAATCTGAAAATATTACACGTTTAGTATCAACTGTATTATTTCTTATTATTTGTAGTGTTTTTAGTATAGCTATTGTTTCACAGGTAAATGTAGAATAACTGTCGTATAGTCTGAATCTGTATATTTTATCGTTAGATACTATTGCACAGCCTCTTCTTCCATTCAATGCTGACCCATCTGTATAATATTTCTGGTAATCTCTGTAGTTGTTTTTCATCTCTAGAAACATACTTCTGAATATTTCTTTAGGTGTGGTACTCTTCTCGTATTTTGCTAGCTCCATATTTACTTTTATGATAATGTTACTCCAGGGCGGGTCTGCTGGTCTCCTCTTAGGTAGGAGTGGAGGGACTTTCATCTTCAGTTCTTCACTGTAGAGATCATTTCTAATATAAAGAGGCTTAGGTAAACTTGGTCGTTTTAGGTATTCTACTTTTTTTGTAATTTTTTTCCAAGAATTTTCATAGATACCATTGGCTTGATAATTTGCTATCATTTTGTTTGCATAGAACATAACTAGTTCTTTTCTTCTCAACTGAAGTGGTAGCATGTTGGCCTCAACTAGTATACTAAAAGTAGGACTAGTTCTGAAAGCTCCTATGCATAACCTAATGTTCTTTTTGAATGTATCAACGGACGGAAAAAAATTATGCTAGCCTCTTTTACGGCGTTCTCTATGCTTTTTCGGAAATTACAAAGTGTTAATATTTCAAAACTACAAAGTTGAAGATAGAGATGTTTGTCTTAAAACAAAATCTGTTCTAAAAAATCAAATATTGAAAAAAGGTCATGTACAATGTTTAAAAAAAGTATTTTTAGGGTAATTTGTGTTTGAAATTAATGAAATTATTATTAAAAACATTTTTTTAACCGCTGAAGATTTTTCGTTAATTTGTTTTCCTCAGATAAAACAGGGTACTCTTGAAAGAATGTCACAAGTTTCATTTTCGTTGATCTCTTTGAATTTTCGACACTTGCAAAATTCAGAAATAATGCGGGAAAATGTGTGCTGCTAAGCACCACTAGTTTGGTAATTGGAGATATCATATAACGTCGCTGGGTCGTCCCCTATACATTTTATTAATTTTTTGCACTCAGGCTTTATAAGGTTGTGCACCCCTAATCTAGAAATTCTAGTAGATCCAATGAAAGAGAAATATTTGTGAATAACACGTGTGCGAGTAGTGTATTTTAATAGTTTAATTTCTCACGTAAAAAATGTAATAACTTAATGTAAATTTAGTGTAATATTTATTGAAGGCAATGTAGATACATATCTCTATTTTTACTTTCTCGTCATACTACCTACTAGTTAGGAAAAAGTATTGTAAAGTTTTAGCGGAAAGTGGCGATTTTTCGTCAGAAAAACTCGTTAACTCAGAAAAACCTGATATACAAAAAGTGGATAAATATTGTTCCTGTATACAGTAAATTATTTCTCTTAACACCTTGTGTAGTTAGAATTCACGTTTTGTGGGTTCGTGTTACCGAAAATTGATTTACAGTAAAACACGTGTTATAAGGTTGTTGCCCACGCTAGCACCTAAACCGGTCAGACGATTTTCGCCAAATCCGTGATCAATCTGACAGAACTCAATGCCCTGAAAGTTGAAAACGGATATTTTGATTTTTGAGGGGATTTACATGAAGCCGTAAAAATAATTCAAAATTTCCTCAAAAATGACGCCAAACTTTTTGAATAAATTTTCCCCTCGGATAGAACAAAGGATCAAGTTAATTTCCTAGACTATTTTGAAATTTCCAATTCGGACGACGTTCAGGATAAAATAAAAGATGTATGAAAAACCGTTGCGTTTGGACTATGATTATGCAACCAATCATCCTATCTATCAATATTATAAATGTCCCATTCCACCAAATACAAATCCTTTGACACTCGGCCTGCGATATCCCCTTTGGGGTATGGTAGTGAAGATCCGCATAGGTGGAAGAGTGAATGGCTGGCAACCAAACCTTGTGGCGCCGCAACCGGGTCCGAATCCCATCACGCTGAGACGAACAGCTGCCACTCACAGGCAAAACCGATGATGACACGTCGAAGGAACAGAAGCAAAACAAAGGCGTCGCTCGCCGCCCGATGCTCTCCGCCGCCGCCGCCATGCCAATCCGGACGCTGACGTCAGCGTGGCGGCGGCAGCCGCCACCGCCGTCGCCATCGCCGTCGCGGCGCTGGCTCGCGACGATGACAAACGGCAATCGAGACATCGATCTTCGGCGAGCGCCCACACTCGACCCCCGTGTTACACGCGTGTCGAGCCCCGCAGGTTTACGGACGCGCTTCTTTCCTCCCCTTGCATTGGTATCTCCGACGTTCGGCGAGACTCCTGAAAGAGTTAGGGGCTACAAAAGGAAGTCGGAACAAGGGATATTTTCTTGAGACGATGCACTAAGGCGAGGCAGTATAAAATATTGACATGGCTATTAGATATTGATATGTGGATATGAATATATGTACCAATGCGAGACCTTACGTAGCTCAAAGGATAGTCATTTGCATGTTAGAGGCCTCTTTTGTGGATGGCTGTCTCAACAACAGGATTAGTGATTATGCAGATGGGAGTAGACTGGCAAAAGATATGTATGAGAACTTACAACAACAGGACATCGTTAACTTTGATTAAAAATTAGTGGAAAATTGTATGTATATGAGATTTCGCTCAACAATTCTGCCTTTAAATTTTTGTGCCTTAAAATTATCTTATGAATTAATGTTCCCAAAGTATCACTGTAATGTATGTATATTATAAATAATGCTTCGATATTGCCTGTTTACATTTTAAATACGTAGTATGTACGGTGGATATAAGCAGTATAAAGAAGGTTACGAAATAGTGCAAAAAATTTGTCCATATTTTGACGGAAGTACATGTATTTGAATCCCTAATACCGAAGGACTTTTGTTTTCGAAACGTCTCTCCATCCATTTCTGTAAACATTACTCGTGCCTAAATCTTACTCAGTATTTTCATCCTCCAACTTGGATATATCCCAAACGGTCTAACTGAACTCGCAGCCCTCAGAAATTTAAATGGATATTTTGTTTCTTGGGCCTACTTTGCACGAGGTTCCGAGGACATATTCAAAACATTTCCCAAAAAGGCTCCACATTTTTTCTTTGATTTTGTTGTTCGAATGTATGCTTTGAGTTGTATCTTGACAATTTTACATTTTAATTGTTTTTCTTGAATTCTTAAATTCATTGTAGTAGAAGAAACACATATGAAACTACCTCAGAGTAGAGGAAAGTTTTTCGTAAACCTAAGCGCTCGAGTTGAAATTCCAGTGGGGAAAAATACTTTTACTTCGTTTTTATAAGAGTATACAATAATACACTGATTTTGTTGGCAGTAGCACCATTTCCAATAAAACTATTGAATTCTCAAATATTAAAGAAATGAAGGCTTTTTTCGATATTCTCACCCTTCGTGTAGTTGTAGTTGCGACGTTTCGATGACATGAATTTTCCCCATCTTTAGCCATCAATGATTATAAGAGAAACCCATTTTTTTAAGAACATAAATAACAAGTTATTAAAAAAATAATTAAAAATGGTTAGTGATCAGATGTTATTTTATATTGAATGGTAGTGTTTAATTATTAGTACATCAATTGTTTTAGCATCAGTAACTTTTTTATTTCCTTAAAAAAAGTTTTATATTCACTGTAGCCTGAAAATGAGGAAACGTTTATGTCCTTGAAAAGTACTCTCCTCAATACTGCTTAGTGATATCAGGTGCATTTTCTTAATTCTTTTAAATTAAAATTTTGTAATTATTGTAAAAATCATGTAATGATTTTTTATTGAAGCGATTTATTTCATGAAATTTTCAGATTATTAGAGGAATAAAAAGATTGCTGTCTTCATGGCTTCGTACAGTGTATAAGAAATGCATGGATTCCTTAATTTGAGCTACAATTACAGTTTTTAAAACTCAGGTTGGATAAATATATTTTTCTAACTTTCCAACATGTAATTTTTTGACTTTATGGACATATTATTGTCTATACAGATTATATTATTTATTTTGTATTTAACTTATTTGCTTTAAATGTTTTGAACACTTTTTGTTACTTATCAAAATAGAATGACAAATGAAACCTGTCTTAAGCTGTCACTATTAGTTCCGGAGAAAAATGTCCGTTTGCACAGGTGGCCGCTCAATAAAGGCTATGTGAAAACAGAAACGGACATAGTTTCCTATTTGCAATTAAGGTAATTATGCATCACTTTTCAACTGTTTTACTTTCTCGCTACCGCTTACCCAGTAGAGAGAAGTTGTGTAATGCTGACTGAAAAAAACGGCGAATGTTATAACGAAACTGTTATTACAGGGCTCTGTAATAACGGGTAACGAAAAAGTAGATAAATCCAGCATCTAAATTTACAAAAAGAAAATTCACTAACACGTGGTGTTGCCAGAATCCATGTTTTGTGGGTTCTTGATAAAAAATCGAATGACAGCAAAAAGTATGTCCGTCCGTCTGTGAACAACGCTGTAAAATCCGTGTCCCCGTTTTGAGTGTCCCCGAGACGAAAGGGTTTTTAGTAGAATCGATGTTTCGAGAGATGAATGTGTGGATGAGTGTTTGTTACGCATAACAAGAGCAGACAGCAAGCTTTTGAACTCTAACTTGGTACACACGTCAGGAGTCAAGATATGTTAGCGCCGATGAAAATGTCTTTACGGTATTCCAATTTGTGGAGGTCCTACATATAAAAACCGTAAGATGTTTTCAAATTGTTTTGAATATTGGCACCGTATGGGATAGTTCAGAGACAACACCAGTTGCAGCTCCAGCGTTGCTGACCGAAAGGTCCCAGGGTTCGAGTCCCGACCGGGCAGATTTTCGGCACAAGCTATATTGCCAGGTCGAATTGAGCCCCTGTTTGGAAGAGAATTGTAGCGGCCGGCTGCGATGATAACTTTCCGTGATTTCTCTAATCAATATCCGACGAATGCCGTATTCTAACAAACGAGCCCCGAACAACGCGTTCTACCTCTTCCTTGTCCCCACCTCCCCTTACATTCACTTACATACACTACACTACCTCATGTGTCGGAACACCAGTTGGAAGTTTGGAGCTGGTCCCGCCGTTGGCGATGACCCGACGGGAGAAAATACTACCTGGAGAGAAAATCCTCACAAGTCGACGTGTAGTTTGGCGCCGAATGTTACGTTTCAGCGGGAGAAGAACACCATTACCTCCCGAATTATTACATGCACCGCCCTCAGGAGAATAATGGCCATAGTAGTTGACGCGCCCGAAATCATTACTCTCTCGCTCACTTAAACGACTTACGGGCCGAAAAGATAGGAAAATGTGTTTTTATAAAACACGATATCTACAATAAATATTGCAGGAAAGAAAACAACCACCGTCCGTGTTAATTGAGACGCGAAATCATTACTCTGAAATTTAGGCAATTTTTAAACAATTATTTTGTTAGAAACGGCTCCAAATATTTTCTTTAAATTTTCTCCTCGTATGTATCAAAGAACGACAAAAAAGCAGATCTAGTCTCATTTTCGACGAACTCATTGGATTTTCGAAAGTTGCAAAACTACGAATTTGAAGATAGAGACTTTGGTCTCAAATAAAAGTTGTCTTATATAAAATCTGTTGTAAAAAATTAGATCTTGAAAAAAAATTATGTTCAATGTAAAAAACAGTATTTTTCGCGCAATTTCTGCTTGGAGTTAACGCAAATTATAAAAAAATAGTTTCTCAAAAATTGGTCGAATTTTTTTCTTTTAAGTTTTTCCACGAATAGAACAAGGTTCGCTTAAGGAAATAGCGTGAAACTATAGAAATTGAAAAGCGAAAAAAAATATTACTAGAGAATTTTAATTTTCAAATTTTAGGAAGTTAAAATCTCAAATATAAATTCCATATTTTTCTCATCACTCGGGACCACCTAAGAGTCTCGGGGCACTGCACCGGGGAAGTTATGACCCTGGTTCCGAATGAGTTAGGTGATGTAGCGATTTTGAAGTGAAGAGATGTAAGCAGGAAGTCCTAGTTTCGGTTTCCGACGCAGGTTTTTCAACAATATGTAGATAGTTGTAATGGATGATGCCCCCTGTCTGCACGGGAATTCTATAGACATACTGCTCTGATCGGCATTTCTGACCCATTCTGTCTGATGCCGGAGCAGTACTGGAAACACGGAGCTCGGCTACATGAGATGCTTTCCCACACCTTTTTTCACTTCCACTGTCAATTAGGCGATGAATTCATCCCTCCCTTTCACACGGCCTATCTCCCGCTGATCTTGAAAGATTCTGCCAGTTCTGAGGTACACGGTTCCAAATAAAGACTGCAATTGAGTTCCGGAGTCACAAGAAGAATATTTGCATGGGTCCTCGGGCATCCAATTGGAATGCCTCAATATACTTTCAATTCGAGACAGGGGGCCCTTCCGCTTGATCTTGCTGGTGAACGGATTCCGTCCGCGAGCCATCGGCGCTCTCGCAGAGCGCGCCCTCAGCCCTCACCCGTCCCCGCCCGTCCTCGCCGCCCGCGTGCCCACAAATTAAGACGACGCAGATGAAGGCGATCGGGGAGCTCGCTTCCGAGCGCGGACCCCATTAGGCCCGGCGCGAAGGCGGACGCGAGGACCCGCTCCACCCCCTCTCCTCGCTCTTCCCCGCCCCGCGACTCTCGCTCTTCCCCGTCCACCCCTCCGCCTCCCCCGCGGTGGAGACACATAAATCATGTAAATTGCAATCGCCTATTGGGTCCCGCCTGGTTTCGTCGGTGCACGCCAACTGGAGTGGAGCGTCCACGCCCGTAAATCTTCATCCCGCGTGTCAATTACAGCCACCAACCGCACGACCCCGGCTGGCCCGTGCGCCGACCGGTTAATCACCAGTAAAAATATCGCCGCCTGGTCCCCCTCCGCCTCGCTTCCCCGTGGCCCCGAACAGACGTTCCACCCCGCCGCCCCGCCGTCTCGGCACTAGCCGCCAGACACCTCGTAACCCGCCGACCACCGACCACTGCCCATCGCCCGCCGCCATCCGCCACCTGCCGCCACCCGCTACCCGCCACCCCTCCTGCCACCACCCGTCAACACCAGCCTCTCGCCGCCCCCAGCCACCCGCCACCCACCAACTATCACCCGCCACTCGCCACCCGCCGCCACCCTCCACCGCCACCCGCCGCGAACCACCCGCCACCCCCTGCCACCCACCCGCCACCCACCCGCCACCCGCTGCCACCCACCCGCCCGCACGCTACTCCACCACCCCGCTATCTTTCACTCGCTGCCCTCTCCCCGCCACCCAGTCGTCCGCCCCCGTCACCCGCCACTCTTCGCCACCCGCCCCGCCGCACGCTACTCCACAACCCCGCTTTCTTTCAGCCGCTGCCCTCTCCCCCGCCACCCAGTCGTCCTCCGCGTTGCCTCGCCTACACTGCCCTCCGTGCCTCGGTGGGTCGGTCGATAGGCCGAGCGGCCTCTCTCGGAGCGTGCTCCGAGCGCTTCTTCTCCCGCCCCTCCGACACCGCCCCGTGCCACAGCTCGCGGAACAACTCACCGGGCGGCACGCCCCCCCGTCCGTAAGGCCCGCCGCCGCCCATTCACACCACACCTGCGCGCTCAATGGCCCCTGCGTGCCGCTCCAGAAGAAGTTACAGCGAAAGATAATTGTGGCGAGGAGCCGCCGGGGAGGAGCTGGGTGGTAGGTCGTTCACTTCGGATACGGAAGGTCTCTGAGGTCCAGGCGTTTCCTTTCTCTTCTAACTAACCGTTCTTTGGAACAAGTCAACAAGCAGTAGAACTCTCAATTAGGGATGCTCGGGTCTTTCAAAAGTTCAATTCTCGCAGACGGGTACAATTTATTTTTAAATAATGCTTTGAAAACCGATTAATTATCCCAAGTATAATATGTTCTTTAGTATCAATTCATTTTGCTTTCTCTTATTCTAGTGTACACGTAGCGAGCACTCGAAGAGCAAGGTTTCGTCTGATCTATGTGTTCCGAGGCCTTCCAGATTCATTTTGGAGATGCGTTTATGGCCAACGCTAATTGGGATGTACTATCATTAGAACAGAATTACGCCGTTAATAATTTGAAATGAAAAATTTCGGATGTGAGAGAATTTCCTTTCATCTGTTCTAGACATTCGCTTCCCTGGGTGTATTAGACGTCGTAGTGCACCAGGAGAATGTAGACAGAAGGGGCAGAAGACCCCTACGTGATCTTGAGCCTCTCAAGGCCAGATCCTTTCGAAATATTCCTATTGTTTTCCTGTAACCCGTTTTGAACTCTTGGTCATATCCACACATCTCTTGGGCAGTTTATAAATAGAGCCAGATACAAGTTTACTAAGTTAATAATGTGTTTGCAACTCCTTAGTGCTACTTCTTTATCAAGATACCTATGTTTGCAATATATTAACGTTAGCTCAAGGGTGAACTACGCGGCACAGACTAAAGGATACATCCTGGTTGATCTACTTTGAATATTTTAATTTCTCATTATAAGTAATTCATTATAGAAATAATATTCATGTCTCAACTCTTTGTCTTTTAAATGAAATCGAATTCAAAAATATACCACATTAAAAGAAAGCGAATGTTCCCAGCGGTCCAAATGCATTTTAATAGGTAAATTTGTAGTTAAAATAAAGGATAAATTAGGATTTTTTGTGATTGAGAAATATTTTAAATCTACAACTTATATTTACTTGATATATAGGAATAAATGACTTGAAAAATTGTAAGGTTTATCGTGCTCTTTATTCATTTTAAAGATATCACACTTTTGTAGAAGAAATTTATCCATTCTAACAAGCATTTCTGGAGTCACCTTTTATGAAGGTGTATGTTTAATTCTATGGGAATGTAATATAAGTTTTTATTCGTTAAAATTTGCAGAATATCAATCAAATTTCAGGAACAACATTTTTTTAATCGAAAGTTAAAGGGCTACTATAATCACTCAGCTGGATATGACGGAAGAAAAGAAAAGAACTGGTGATTAACTCTGCCAGTATGATCACACATTCCTCTCTTAATGCCAACGCTATTAATTGTAGTTACATTTCCAGGAATATCTGTTGGCATCGTTTTGTATTAGACTTGTAATGAACAACGTACACTCTGCATTTTCTCCTCCCGGAACTCGTGTATATAGTTTTTTACTTCCGCCTTCGCAACACCTACATTTCATGCATCTTTCTCCTTTTTGCATTTTTCTGAAGCAGTTTGACACCTTTCTCCATAACATCATTGTAGGTCTGCCTTATCGTTTCCTGCTATCAGGAAATGTACGCTTAAATTATAGGACTAACTTATTTCTTTTTCTCAAGCAACATGTCCCAGTTATGATATTTTTTTCATCTGATCCCTCTAGCTACCTTAACATTTCTGAGGTGCTGTATGTAATAAAGTAATGGCCTCTTTATAAACTGGCGATGTATGTCTAGGCCGCCATTGCAGGCCTTGTGTCTATGCTCTCTGTTCGACCGCATTGCGGAGGAGGTTGCTTTGCGTAACACCTACACATATAAATGAATTCTTCACAATTACCGACGGATTAAAGACATTAATAATTAAAAATAATGAATTATTATAAACAAAAGTGTCTTTAAAATATTTATATTTGTAAGCTCGTGATGCTACAAAAGCACCCACTTTCTCGCATTATTTCTAACTGCTCCGCTATATTGAACTACTACTTAAAACTGCAAAAGTGTTTTCAACCAGCGAACATTTTTTTACATTCAAAGAACCGAACTCAGATCCTCAAAGTTAAATTTGCTTTCACTCATACCATTGCCCCACAGAAGCGCCATATGGATCCTACTCGGACCGACGCTTAAAAAACGTAAATGCTCGCTTCAGGTAAAGTACTCTCAAAAATAAAAAAAAATCCGTTTCAAACTCCCAAAACCTCGAGTTCATTCAGATCGATTGGGGAACATCAATTCTGGAGAAAATTGGCTGAACGGTTTTGGCTCTAGCGGTGACAACAGACGGGGAGACAGTCATTTTGCCGTTAATCGATTTTTCGGTATCAAAGACCCACAAAACGTGGATTCTGGCTACACCACGTGTTAGAAGATTTTTTTCTATATTTAGCAGCTGTATTTATATCCTTTTTTGTTACTAGGACACGGCAATAAGAGTTTTTTCTGGCGAAAATTCGCCGTTTTCCGGCGCACGATTACATGACTTTCTCTTCTTACGAGGTACTTTGGTATGGACGAGAAAGTAAAAAGTGACTAATATACAAAACTATTTTAGTTGTTAGCGACAAATTTGGATTTTGAGGCCAATTTTTGATTTTATTTCGCTATTATTTGTTAGAATTGTTTTTGCCTTTTTGCGCTGTGGACCGTATAAGCCATTGATTTGTGGAGGTTAGTGATGCAGGAATGTCTTTCGTGAATTGAAATAAGTTACCCGATAACTTATTCAGGTATTGAAATCCATGGTGTCTTACCATTGTTATTGCCATTATTTTCTCGTTCACATAATGAGAACAACCATTGCATATATTCGATTCGTTTCTCGCAGACCGACTTATAGGAAGCCGTCTTCCAGAGGCCAATTGTACCGATAATTGCAGCTAAGTGAACACGCGCCTGTATTAGCACATTTTTTCAAATTGAAGTGGCTGGTATAAAGTAATCAATAAACTGTTGGATGATTCGGTGTAACAAATTTAATTCTTTCTAATGTTTTGTAAGTTTGCTCTTTTCATTTCCAGAACATGAACGTGAAACAAATTTACAAACATACATTTCTCCGCCAACCAGATCTCTGTTCGCTTAGTTCTTTTTATTTTCACCATATTACCTGTGACATGGGCAATAATAGTCAACTGACAACTTCTCCATAAGATTCTCCGTTTGCTTCAATGAAAACATCGTATAATTATTCAATAATACAGTCCTCAAAGACGTAAGGAAGTTCAAGTAATTTATTGAATATTGTAATTATTACGAACAATTGCATTTTAACTTATATTTACTGGAAATCAGTAGGTGGAGATTGAGCGGCGTTGTGCTCTTAGGCCTTATATGGAGTGAACTCGAAGCGGCAACTCAGTCGCGCCAATGGTAAAGTACTAGGGATGACGAAACGGTGGTTGCCAGGAGGAAGCGGAGCAGTGTGAGGTTATAACTCGAGTGTGGACTTGACACTGATTGACTTGAACTGATTCTCTCGGATCAGTTAACTTCTCTTACTGTAGTTCTCCTTCGTAACGTGATACTGTCAGGCGTGTAGATGGTAGAGGGAATTTGGTTTAATTCTAATTTAAAGCGAAAAGTTCATACTATGTTTTCGTTTATTTATGTGGCATGAAACAATCGGCGTAGTTCACAAATAAATTTACTGTGTCGCCCCGTGGCCGAGATCGCTAAAGCAGTAGTGTTGTAGTGATCTTGGACCGTGGGGTCGCAGGTTGTATGTGTTCGTCCTTTCACCCCCTCTCATCACAATATCGTTTCATCCTCACACCATAACGTTACATCCAAGAGTGGTCGCTAATGACCTAGTAGTTGATGCGACCTTACATAAAAAAAACACATCCCTGTATGGACGTCCTTTTTCTGGAGGTGACAATTTTGAAGTGATTGGGATTTGGTACAAAACCTGGAAGCATGACTCATTATTTTACCGTGTACGTAGTGTAGGGAACGTTATGTAATTCTGCAAAAATCAATCTCGAGATTTTCACGGAAATGTTTTTTGAGGGTTCCCAAAAGGCGTTTTCACTTTTTCGCCTACCATGTATTTTCGTAGTATAGAGAATGTGTTCTAAAGCTGCAGCTAAAACTCGCGATTTTTTGGCACAAAAACTCGTGTTGAAGATCCCTGATACCGAAAAAGTCGATCATTAGGGCTCCTTTATATGTAGCAAAATACTTCCTCTAATTTAGGCATGTCAAGTTCGCGGGCAGATAACAAGCTCGCGGTCACTGCGTCCAGAGAAATTGGCGCCCGATTTAAAAGGTTGCACAAATGCTCCGGAATGGCTGTATGTCTCTGGGCTCGTGACCCATGCTAGTCTTTTGGAGAAGTCAGTTGACAGTTATTGCCCCAAAGTTAGATATTGAAAACCCATTTCCTCTATTTAAGCAAAGAAGTTATCCATTAAAACGAAATACATCAGTAATATTTAAAATCTGTTCTTCAAAATTAAATCTTTAAATAATATCATATAGTCTGAATATGTGAGTAGTTTTGAGTAATTTTGAGGTACCGTTACAAATAATGTGAGAAAATATATGCAGTTGCGGTACCACTTGTTCTTCGTGTAACTTGTTTGAACGTACAAGCAAAACAAAACACGATTTATCGGTCACCGTTCTAGCATTATTCTTTTCTTCGGTTCGCTTCCGTGCAACTTTCAGCACAACTGCAACTCAGCAATACGTTCGTTGCTTCTCCGCAGAAATAAATTTAAAAAATGATCAAATAAATTACAAATATTTAAAGATAATATTATGGAATCATCTTTAAATTTCACGAGTATGAATTTTGTGTGAAAGTAAACTGTGATTTTAAGGTCTTTTATTTATTTATTTACGTCAAAAACTGTTAAAAACTGCGTGTGACGAGCTATGGGGAGAAGTGAGTCAGTATTGTCAGTATCTTGTCAGTATTTTGGCAGATTACATAAATGCGAAAGTGAAAATGTCTTGTTTACGGAGCCAAGTGACCAATGTTTAGTTGTAATTGTAGTTGATCATTTCTACAAAGGCGATTTTTTCTCTTACTACTCGCTCTCACGTATGAGGGAAACAAAACTCGACGTATTAGTTATCGATCACAGCTCTAGCGTCATTCTTCTCCTCCGTTCGCTTCCGTGCAACTTTCAGCGTGGTTGCAATCAACAATGCGCTCGTGTCGTATTATGTGTGGTTTTAAGTGTCTTGCCTCAATTTTAACAGCAACAAGATTACATAAATGCGAAAGTGAAAATGCAATTTTAACAATGCAATGTTTACGGAGAAGTAACTACCAATCGGCCTATGTTTCGATGTAATTGCAGTTGATCATTTCTACAACAGCGATTTTTGTTCCTCGTGCAACTCGCTCGCACGTATGAGCAAAACAAAACACGACGTATGAGTTATCGATCGCAGGTCGAGCGCGTTGCTTCAGCGAGTGCAGCGTGGCCCAGTAAACGTGTAGGGCCCGGCGAGGGCCGGTCATTCTTCTCCGCCGTCGTCCGCTTCCGTGCAACTTTCAGCGCGACTGCTAGCCCGCGATTCGCCCGCCACCTGCTCTCCTGGCGGGGCGTGGAGCGCGGAGCGGCGTGGAGCGGCGGGGCGAGGAGGGCGGTGGCGGGCGGCGTGTGCAGGCTTCACAGCTCGGGCGGAGAGCTCCGCTGCCGGCCGCGCCCGGAGGCGATCCGCCGCAATTCTGGAGATCTTATCCTGGCGGCGCTCTCGCACTCCCCGTCGGCTTTCACGTGTGCGCACTACGTAACAACCCGATTGCTTCGTAACAGTCTCGAGAAGCAAAATTGAAATAGAAGGAAAGTTAATGTGGCGTAAATGGATATCCTTCTTCACGGCGTGGAAAATTTCTCATTTTGGGGGCTTTCATTTGCGATGATACGCCGACGCCACTTTCTCCGTTTAGCGGAAAGAGTTGTTTTCCGAGTTGCTTTGTTTGTTGAGATAAGGTGCTTTGCTCGGGTTTTTGCGACCTATCTTTTCTCTGCCTGGGCCCTATTTTCTGATTTGTTTGTGATTTAATCGGGTACTCCTATTAATCACTCCCATACCCCAATCAACGGGGTGCTCCCATCCCCCAATCAATTCTCCCATATTGATTCAATGAGGTTAAGTGTTTACGGTTCTATTTATGAACTGGCAATGGGATAGAAATAGTAAAAATTTAAAGGATTGTAACATTTATCATGTGCGGATATTAAATCATTGTTTGTTGGAAAACGGTTGAATGTTTTTCGGCTCAGTTGTTCCCTTGTAATCGTCCTTCATCATCACCTACTTCTCCTCACTAAAATCTTTCATCATGTTACTTGCTGAAGGGCTGTTTCACTATTCTATCCATCAACTTAATTAGATATGTCACTGTATTCATCGTGAACGATAAGTCAAGATGCGACAAACGCTGTTGTCCATCATATGAAAAATTAGTAGCATTTGAAAGGTGAGGTATCTTAGAAAGGACTCGAAAGGAGCTTGGAACCTGTATTGATAGGATCTGATAATTTCGGAACCTCTGCACAAGGAGTGATGTAGTTATTACCAAGTTCCGGCTGTCTGAGAAATTATTTTAGTTATGACACTTAATCGATTTTGTAAGTCGTGTTGATTAGAGGATGAAGCAACTTATCGCTTCGACCGGACTCATGGGTTCTAACCTTACCAAGGGCTTACGTATGTTCTGCCCTTGTTTTTCGTTCTGTCTATCGTTCTCTTATTATGTGGTATTGGTATTACTGAAGAGTTTTGCGTCAATTATTACATTTTAATTATTAAGGAACTTTTCGAAAAAGTAAGACTATCTCATAAAACTAATTAATTGTAATGCTTGATAGAAAGTGATGTGCTATTTTTAGGGAGTAAATGTTTGGGTGTCACTCAATGCGGGTACTTTATGACTGGCCAAATGCCGTCGGAGATCAATAGCACTTATTAGAGACGGTATTATTGTCACGTTGGGCAGTTTGGTTTTACTCAAGAAATGTTATTCTCCTCCACATTCTACACTTACGTAGACGCCCCTAATTTAAATCGCATTCAGTTCTTGGCTCCGCTGTTTTACCAATTCCAACCGATTGCAACATATGGGTCAAGTGTAAGAAGATATGAAAGTCAAAGTTTTACATGAACGTACTGGTTAACTGTTTGCACCTTGAAGTTGAGGAGTTGCAAACTAATGGGGTCAGCAACACGTCATTAATATTGTCACAATTGCAAAATAACTACGAGTTTGCATTATTGAACGA
This sequence comes from Acheta domesticus, assembly GCA_031308135.1. Lineage (NCBI taxonomy): Eukaryota > Metazoa > Arthropoda > Insecta > Orthoptera > Gryllidae > Acheta > Acheta domesticus. The sequence continues at coordinate 239,393,014 of JAHLJT010008446.1, forward strand.
CGTTGGGTAAGGGTCATCTTATACAAAGCCGTGCTATTATGGGTCAGGCGGAATTTTTGTTCACATCAAGATAGTCGAGTCAGTTTCAAACGTGAATTCATTGGAATATCATATCTTGCAAGATTTAGTTCAACCATAAAGAAGTTGTAAAAATTCGTGCTTGTTGGATTTTGACGGAATTGGTACATGTCAAGATTTATACGTCAGTGAATACAGTATTTCGGTCTAGCAATAAAAACTGTGTTCAAAGCACGGTATGATAAAGTGAGATTCAATCTACAAATTCTTGAAAATCATGACCTTTCTTAAAAAATAAAAAAAAGACAACCGTTACGGAATGTGATTCAAAACCTGTTCATCTAACGGCAAAATCCGTACTCGAGTTCTGGCCGTTTCGGGTTTAATACGTGGGAATCTCCCATTGCCGTCAATTTGCGGCATTCGCGAGTGTTTCCACATCGCCAACAAAAACAAACTAACAGATGAATGTGTTCCTGCACCACCAGAGACCCACGTGCGCCAAATTGCATCCGAAATCTGTGCCAGGTGCGTGATCTCGCGCAGTCTCCTCGACGCCTGTCGGCCGGCCGGACAGGTGATCAAGGGAGACAAATGGCGACACTTCCCGCTCTTGTCGGGTGGCGGAATATCGCGTGCCGGCTACCGCGCCGGGCGATCTCAGGCGGAGGCAGCGGCGACGCACAGTGAGCCACAAGTGTTCACTAGCGGTGCTATAGAATGGTACAGACTTTCTCGTATTAGTTTTCTATTCCCTTTGGTCTGGGCTAGATATTCGGACTTGCCACATACTCTTGCCAGCTGCCATCTATCGTCACACAAAGTACATTTTTTAAAACAATTTCTCAGTTTTGTGTTTGAGTTGTGTTGAGTTCTTTAGAAACTTTACATGACATCATTTAAAGCACATATACTCATAAATGCAATAATGTAAACAAATCGCCGATAATGTAAATATTAACGACGTGGGAGATAACTCAAAAAATTTAATTTTCGAAAATTTTGGAAAAATAAGAATAAGGAAAAATGGCTTTCATGTCATCTAATAGAGTACATTTAGCACTATCCCTAACAAACGTTTAAAGAAAAAATTTGGAGCCGTTTTTGAGAAAATTTTGTTTTTGTTATTTTTTAAAATTGCACATACTGCTCGCAATATTGCGCGAAAACTACTAAAATTTTCCAAAAATGTACAGAACAACAAATTTTATTTGAAGGAAAAATCTTCATCAATTTTGGAGTTGTAGGAAGACGCCGAACAAAATTCAAAATTTTTCAATTTTCGAAAATTCAGAGATAACCGTTAAAATCGGGCTTATGCTAGTGTATTTTACTCTATTCTTACAAGAAATTTAAAGAACAACTTTGGAGCCGTTTTTGAGAAAATATTGAAATTGTCCGGGGGGTTTCATGTAAAGTGTCCCCAAATTTTGAAGAAAGTTTTTCAAAATCGCAGCTACTCGAGTCGTGCTAGATCGATGATGGAATATCCACTGTGGAAAAAATCGTATGTATGGTTTAGGCGCTAGTGGTGCTTACAGACGGACGGACGTTTTGAAAAACAAACAAACAAAAAACACTTTTTCGGTATTAGGGGACCCCAAAACGTGTATATCCGTTAAAATCTCGAAATCGATTTTCCGCAGCATTACATAACTTTCTCTATACTACGTATATACGTACGTATACGAGAAAGTAAAAGTATGCACCAATTGTAGTGGAATGTATATTTATGCACCACACCACGGGCGTTATAAGATTTTTAATGACTGAGCGTCGACAAAAATGTTTGTTGTCGATTTTATTTTTTTAACATTATTTTAATGATTCAGATTTACTTATTTACTAATTAAGTAGTTATTAACTTGACTGGATTTATCTTTTCATATTTGCTTCCCCCAAGTCCCTTTCATAATTCCCTCCATAAGAAACATGTATCATTCAACTGAATTCATATTTCCCTCACAACCGCGGTCCTCTCGATGCAGGTAAGTTGTGCAGTGTATATCGAGCTCCTTGTGAAAGACAATAACAAGCAATAACGTATCAAAAAAATACAAAAATATTTTTTGCCTCATTCAATCATTATTAAATATAAAGATATGAATGCTCTGAACAATTTATATCTATTGTAGTAGTTTTCAAATATGAAAACAGGCGTGTAAAATAATGAAAGCTCTTGACAATAATTTATATTCTCATCCCTTCTAAACGTAGTTCAGTTGTAAGAGCCACGAAAATATTAATTTTAGGCAAAGAAAAATTCGAGTGAATAGACTTACGATACCAAAGAATCGATTCGCGATGAAATTTCGTATATTCTCTTTCACTTAAATATTTCAATTTATTTGTAGATCATGCCAATAATTTATGACTATTCCACTCGTGAAATTAAAAAAATAGTGTTTAACTATACATATAAAATGTCACAATCAGGGCAGTGTATCACAAAAAATGTATAGTTTTTTCTATTCGATTCTCCCCTCCTTAGGAGGCGGTATGTATCGGTCTCTGTGTTGATGTGCAATAAAACCCGTATGCACTATAGCATAACCTCTTTGATTTTAACATGCTTTCAGTTATTTTCAAAATTTGGCGCATTTTGGAACTCTGTTAGACGTAATTTCATTCGTCTTATAAAATACCACTCGAGTTTTGGAAATTATCAAATAAATCCCCTACTCGCTTCGCAAGTCGGGGATTAATCGACAATTTCCAAAGCACTCCTTGTATTACCTATATTAATTTTATGATAAACAGCCAAATAGAAAATAAATATCTCTTGTAAATAGATTACCAAATACACGTTTTCAAGAGAACTCTTTTTCGGTTACACTCGGAAATACACAAATTTATCATTATTAACAATTTATTTTCTCGATTTACAGGATTTGAGCTACGAGTGTGGGGATGTATTACCAACAGATGAAAATCAATTTCAGCCAGTCATTCCTATACACTTGAATTAGATGAATAGATTGGAGACAGATAAAAACTCACATTCCCCAAATGCTCCTTTAACATTCTCATCATCGTCACTATCGCTACTTTTAGATTATCGCTCAGGGTCTCAATGACAGTAGTTGAAGGCTCCCTAAACTCAACACAATACATCAATTGCGAACAGAAACTTGCAGTTTGCATTTAAAATTTTCTTTAAAGAATGCTTTTTTATAGTAATGCAATGGTAAATATTGTCATAGCATTTCAATAATTTGGAACAATCCAAAAGAAACTTATCGGGAGAAGTGGCTCACGGCAACAACTGATGTCGCTGCAGTGCCTCTGCCCTAGGTCCAAAGGTAGCAGTCCCAAAGGTAGCAGAGTTTTCGACACTTGTTAGGTAACTAGGTCGAATTCTCTCGCTGTCTGGAGGAGAATTCTAGCTGCTGGCTACTCTGATCGTTAGTTTTAAGTGGTTTCTCCTATCTATAACAGGCGAATGCTAGAGCGAATGCTAGAGAATGCTAGAGTTCCGTAACACACGGGCCAAGGACCGCGCGTGATCTTTGCTTCCTCTTTCATTTCCTATCTTCACCCCTTATAAACTCTTACATTTACACGCACTCAGGACCGTTTTAACAGTATTGGGGCCCTTGGGTTAATTTGCCTCCCCCTAATCTTACTTTCATCGATTCCCCCCCTCAATGCTGAAATATAAAGAAAATACTAGATATTCACATTGTATTTTGTATTTTTTTAAAAACATTTTGAAAGTATTTCTTAGTGTTTTAATTTAACATTCACACAAAAAATTAAAACATCTATGTATAAGTAAATAATAATAACAGATTTATAATTACATTGAAAAAGACAACTAACTAAATAGTTTTAATTTTTATTGAATTGTACAATATAAAATTGAAACACATCAACCAGCAACATTCCGTATTATACATATTATCCAATGATTTTCGATACATCATTCTGTTATGCCAATTTCTTGCGTATAGTTTAATCATACATACCTTTTAGATGTTTTTTAATTCATTTTTAGAAAAATTTAGTATTGGCCTAGAACATGGCGTCTCCCGGACAGCCAACTAGATACTGACTCCGGCCGCGGGAGCCTACGCTCTTGTTTGTCCTTCCCTTTTGCGCTGTGTGTTTGGGCGTCGGTCCCACTGCTTGGCGTGGCGGCGGGCCGTCCCGGTCACCGGCCCGGCGAGTCCAGCCAGCCGGCCGGCCGCCTCGGGAGCCGCGGGCGCCGCGCCGCGCCGCCCCGCCCCGCACCGCGATTCCCGAGATCTTATCCCGAGGGCTACCCGCTGCCTTCGGGCGTCCTGCCCTCCACCGCTCCTAAACAGCCGGCTGGCGCGCGCCTGGTTTCTCCCGATGCGATGCTCGCGCTCGAGCCGAGGCGCTCACCGTGCCCGGAAACAAACCAAGGGCTTCGTTTCCAAACCGATTTGCTACATCAGTGCATTTGGGCTATAACAGAGGTACTATGCTACTAAAGTGCCTTAGCGAATAGTAGTGAAAATGTATTTTTTTTCCTTTATATATTTTTAAAAAAATGGATAGTTAGTACTCAGTTTCGAAATGTCTTACGACACGATTGGAATTGTGAGGGCGGTTTGGAAGCCGATGTGAGGCTAGAAATTAACTTGATGTTTTTAACATCTATATGCGTTAATAGTGCTTGCCGGAATAGAATTTACAGGCCGATTTCTTTGATCAGTGATTTCCCGATCACTTCTAGGCGAATACCAGAGAAGTACCTTCTACGGTTACAGATCGCGCGCACGACCTGTCCTTTCCATTCGATTCCTGCTGAGAGAGGTGGCTCAGGATATCAGCTGATGTCACTGCAAGGCCTCTGACTTGGAGGTCCTAAGTTCGAGTCCCGACGGTGGCAGGATTTTCGATTTCCTTTCTCCTCCTTGTCCTATCCTCATCCCTTACACACACACACACACACACACACACACACACACACACACACACACACACACACACACTAACATGCACTACACTACCACACATGCCGGGAGGTTAGAGCTTGTCCCGGCTGGGGCTGTGCCCTGCTGCTGGGAGAAACCTGATTGGGGAAACCCCGCTAGTCGACGGTATGTTGGCGTCGGATCTCGCCATGCCGCTGGAGAAGATCGCCGACAGGCCCCGAGATAAAAAACGTGCACTGCACTTACGGGAATAATGACCTTAGCCGTTGACGCGATAGGAATCCAATCATGAATCATTTATTCCCTGTCCAACATCACCCACCCAGCCCCGGCATAATCGAAACGGTCGCTGGCGTGGAAGCCTTTTAGAACCTCCGACAAAGGTGGCTCAGGGCATCAATTGATGTAAATGCCTCTGATCAGGAGATCCTAGGGTTCGACTCTCGATCTGCAGCACGATTTTCAACATTAGCTACATATCTAGAAGCCCAATCACTTTAGCCGAAAAGGCCTTCAGTACTAAAAAATGGTAACAACGATTTTTTTAGTAACTTATTTTTGTTGTTTTAAACAACATATTAAAAAGACAACGATAGCGGCCCGGACAAAAAAAATATTGAAGGTCAAAATCAGGCCTGAGGTGATTACAAAAAAGAAAGTTTATGTAATTATCTACAAAAACGGTTCTATTCATTTTTTCAAGTGTGACAAACTGTTTTAACGTAACCAAGCGAAGAAATTTCCTTACAAAGCGACCATTTATGAAGATAATTATATAAAATTTATTTTTTGTAATCACATTAATTTACCTCCAAGGCATAGAAAACGAGATATTTGCAAAAACACTGATTTTTGTCACCTACCTTCAATATTTTTTTTGCCGGGTCGCCATCGTTGCCTATTTTTAATGTTGTTTAAAACAACAAAATAAAGCAATTAAAAAAGAAAACCTTTAATACCATTTTTTTAGAACTAAAAACTTATAATGACTAGGCTATAGGTCGAATTCTGCCGCTGTCTGGAGGAGAATTCTAGCGATCGGCTACTCTGATCGGTACTTTTCGTGATTTCTCCGATCAATACCACGCGAATACCAAAGACCCTAACAAACGGACGACATTCAGAACGCGATTTTTCCTTCCCATTCCTTGTCCTATCCTCACCCCAATTAAACAAGGCCCAGGCATGAGGGTCACCGTTAGCTACCCGGCAAAGTCAGACAATCGACCCAAAAGCCAAATACTTACATGAATATTTTGGTACTGTGAGTATGCTAAAAATTTGCTGGACCTTTGTGGATTGGGAACACTTTTCCGGGTTCAATCAGTATTATAATATTACGTAGTTACAAATACTGCGAGAAAATACGTGCTGTTTTAGCACCACTAATTTACTAATTTATAGGGATCTACAAAGTTACTTTACTTTATTAATCACGATTATCAGTATCTGTCGGCACTACAACGCTTGCAATATTTCAAATAACGTTCGTAAATGCCATTGTTATTTAAACTTGCTGCATATACAAAAGTGATCATTGAAAGATTCTCGATTCTGCAAGAAATGCTTACGGAAATACTTAAGCGACCGTCCCATTACAAAAAAATAATGAATTGTCGCATCTGTATATATGGTTGCTTCACCTCATATTCATGGTTGTTTCACCTCTTTTTCTCCTATAATCCCGGTTTTACATAGCATATCACATTCACAAGCCAAACAAGGATTAAGCGTGACTTTTAGAAACGCATTTGCTTAATGCTTACTTATCTTACGGAGTGCATCGGGCAAGTGAAATTTGAAATACACTCCCTTCTTTGCTTAACTATACTGCGATTTTTCTAACTTTGCCCCTCAAGGCCCGTCTTCACGAAGGAATATGTCAGGGTATTTCGCGACGTTCTCAGTCGTGCCGCCAGGTATCGCATGATCGCGACCGTATCAAGCATTGCATGCGACTTCTAGCGGTACGACGGAGAAATGCCGTGTGATACTCCATCGTGGCCATAGGGGCTTGAGGGGCAGAGTTAGAAAAATCGCACTATAATATGGTGTATCTAAGAATACTTCATTGTCACTGTCACATATCACACTGCACAATAACGCATTGTACCCATACATTTATTGCACTTGCAACCCGGTTACCTTACTAATACATTTTTTTTGTTATTTGAGGTGGAATCAACTACTAGGTCAGCGACCATTATTGGATTTAACGTTAAGGTACGAGGATGAAACGATATGGGATGATAGGGATGAAAGTACGAACACATACAACCATGCCCGAGGCTGTACTCGAACTGGCGACCCCTCGGTCCGAGATCATTACGGCACCTAGCGGTCTCGGCCACGGGGCCGATCACTAGTACATTACATGGGTTAAACTTAACCAGATACGGACCATTTTAACACGCCGTAAATGAAAGTATACAAGACTTAATTTCGGCATTGTAAGATGCTGTGTGTAGAATGGTAGAGTTTGGCGATGCGTGTCTTTCAATGAGTCGTCTTTATTGCGAAGAAAAAGTTTCCCGCTACTTGTTGGTACGGCTCTCTCTAACATTACCTAGTTGCCTCTTTTGTTATACTATTTAATACTAGTAATAAACAGAGGAGTACTGGCTACGTGCGAATACAGTGGCTTCTCTTGCGCGGAAATGCTTTCTATCCTAACGTGAATGTACCGCACATAACAGTTGTTATAAAACTCTATTCCACAAGAAAACGAAAATTTGCTAGTAGCGGAGCTTTTATGTTTTCTACGAAAGGAGCTTACTGATGAAGCTTACTTTGAAAGAAGCGGCAAGGGATGGGAACATTATGAGTTAACGAAGTTACTAGAAAATGGCATTTTCCCAGCATTCGGTGGAAGAAAACATGGTCCTCAGAGTTGCACTGAAAATAATAAATGATTAAAATTGCAACTGAATAATTCAGTCTAGATTACCATAATTGAATACGTTCTTGAATAGTTAGCATGGAAACGTTTCATTTTTTACAAGACAGACCTACATACTATTTTTATGATTCTTCATACCTACATACCATTTTTATATTTGAAGCCTATCTAGTTTATAATTACATCAATAATTTCAAACTTATTTCTTTTATTTCTTTCAACTTGTTCTTTTATGATTATTCGGGAAAGGAAATCTACAAAAATTTATCTACACATAATAAAGACCTTTCAAGGCCAAAGTGTACGATAAAATGCTCATTGTAATTGATAGTCTGATTTTCCAAGCATGTGAAACACTGGAGCTGTGATCACTTGGATTTTTTCCCTACCACTGTACTCGGTGGACTATTTCCTGCATATTGCCAGGTTAATTTATTTGTTCAACTTATTTATTGGTCGCAACTACATAACTTATAGGCTTAAAACTTTCTCTCTCTTGCGGTTTTAGAAAGGATGTGAAGAAGACAGGCGCGCATCTTGTTGGAACACGGCCAATTAGTCTGCAGAATGAAAGCGCTTTCTGGATAATGTTCAGTAAATACGTAGCAGCCAGGACACAAATCATTCATTTCTGATTTACACGTGTACAGATTTTTCTATATTCGTCACGCCGTCTTGTTGAGATAGGCAGAACACGTACATGACGTGGAAATAATACGATATGAATTGGAAAAGGAGGACTTAATATTGTGGTCTTGACAGGTGACTAGTATTGATGGTGTTTGTTGCATCGTTCGTTTTCATTCAAATGTAGAAGCACAAAGAGGTGTCACAATGTATAATGAAAACATAGCTCATATTTCTTTATCGATGCATGAAACTTAATATTTATCATACAAAAGAATTTGAATATTGAACCTACAAGTGAGTTCATTACTAACAACTTGTATTTACATTGTCACAGTTTTGGTATTGAATGTTTTTGATTTGTTTGGTCCTTCTCGATGGTAAATACTCGAGTATAGTTGGGTGAAGTATGTATATGGTAATTTTTTCTTCGTTGTTTGACTTTAATCTATGAAGTAATCTACCTTATTCCGAACATGAAAATTTGAATACGCTGTCTGGAGCACAAACACCTGCATAATCACGGAAAACGTGATTAAGATGTGTAAGTAATTTTGTGTATTCGATCAGCCTTTCTGGTTAGTTAACAAGGCGATATTACGAAAACGTGAGTATTCAAATTGGATGCCTCAGGGTAATTTAGTTGCTTGACCCGGAAAGAACTTCTGAAGAGAGGGAGAGAGAGAAAGGGAGACAGAGAGGGAGAGAAAAGAGAGATAGAAAGGGAGACAGAAAGAGAAAGGGAGACAGAGAGAGATCATTCTTATACTGTACTATAATATAGTTTTTTGGAGATGTAGAACAAACTCTCCAAACGGAAAAGTTCTGTTAAACTTTGCGCAGAACTGGAATGGTAATGTAATAGCCCCTCTCCAACCCACTCACTATCCTTTTATCAACCCATACCACCCGATGTACGGGAGATTATAGTAAGTAAACGATTCAACGAACAGATTTATCAATATCCCTTAACGGAATCAAATTCAAAGCATTGCCCAGTCCTCATTACGTTCAATAACAATCCCCCCCCTCAAATGACTCGCAAACTATCCCAAAAACTACTATTGGCAAATCTTCAATTCACTCACATATATTCTCTCCCCACCAACCCTGTGTTGCATTAACAACACTGAAATAGACGAGGCAATCGATAAATTCTATGAAATAACAAGTAGTGCCATTAACAATGCAACTAGTAACAATAAAGTATTCTGTAAAAATCTCAAAGAAAAAGATAGTAATATTCCGCAAAATATACTATCTCTAATTCAATCAAAAAGAAACTCCAGAAAACTCTCGCAAGAATATATATTTCCGCTTGTTAAGAAAACCTTAAATTATTTAACACGCAAAGTTCATTCTGCTCTCGAACAGTTTAGATCCCAAGAATTTCAACATACACCAACTAATTTAGACAACGGCTCTCCTAACCTTTGGAAAATATACAGGCATTTCAATAACCCACCGTGCGCCGTTCCTCCTATAGATTACAACAATAAAAAGAGCAATCACAGCTGAAGATAAAGCAAAAATATTATCAGATTATTTGGCTAATAACCTAAAACCAAATCCTATTACTGACTTATCATTCAATAACAAAGTCATTCATTTCCTCGAGAAGCAGTACCCATCTGCATCTCTGCCAATTAATTCCATTGCTCCATCCAAGGTAGCAGAACTAATGAAAAACTCGAAAAACAAGAAATCCGCGGGAATTGACACTTGTCTCTCTTATGGCACTTAAAACCTTCCTAAACGCAGCATTGCGTTTCTAACAGGCATCTTTAATGGATGTCTAAGACTTGTTATTTTCCAACAAATGGAAACAGGCAGTAATCATTCCAATTTTGAAATCTAACAAATCGCCAAATAACCCGCCAGTTATAGACCCGTTGTCTCCTATCTGTATAAACAAATTATTCGAGAAACTAATATTATATGTACTAAACAGTTTCCTCGTTAATAATAACATCATCCCTTTCTGTCAGTTTGGATTCAGGCCAAACCATTCTACAGTTCACCAACTCTTTAGAATTTCTGAAAACATCGCGCAGCCCATTCATAATAAGAAATACCTAAAAGCTGATTTTCTGGATTTCCCAGAAGCGGTTTGATTGTGTCTTACTCCAAGGCTTACAAGTTACGACACATATGAACTCCCGACTATTTAACATAATACACAGTTTTCATCTCAAATCGCTCTTTCTCAGTCAAACTAAATAATGACATTTCACCCCCTCAATAATCCTTGCTGGGGCCCCTGGTCTCCGCTCTCTCCCACATTGTTTAACACATTTACCTCAGATATACCCGTTCGAGACAATCTCACAACGGCGCTTTATGCCGATGACACAGCCATCTATGAAGCGAACTCACAGCTTCCTACCGCCATACATCACTTACAAGAAGCACTACACGTTTTTTCAGAGTTGGGCATCTTCATGAAGACTTAATCTAAACCCATCCAAATGCGAAGCTAAGATATGTACACTACGGCGTATCAGCAATCCCACTCACATATGTATTAATAATCAAAACGTTCCTTGGAATCCTCCAAATAAACCGATAAACTATTTAGGAGTGCTCCTTGACACTAAACTAACTTGGAAACCGCACATTTTAAATAAATGTAATAAGGCACAGGTCGCATTTAAAAAAATGTATCCTTTAATAAACAAAGAGTCAGCTCTTAAAACAGATCTCTCCTTGTTACTTTACAAAATTGGCATTTTTCCCATACTTAGGCATGTCCTGTCTGGGAAGGAGATCTTCGGTACGTAAAACGCTCCAAACATTCCCAAAAAAATCCTTCCTATTATCGTCAAAGCGTCTTAGTACGTACCTTGTAAGTATAATTTTATTTGACATCAATAAAATAATTTTTTTCTTCCTTATCATCCTCCCCTGCAACTTCTGTATTTAAATTAGGAAAAACCTATAACCAACGCCGAAGAATCAAATCTAGATTCCCAAAAGATAAATTTAAACCACCTTAAAGAGAAATGCATGATTTTCCCAAACTTACTTTCTGTAACTTTTCTCTTTCTGAAATTGTAACCTATTCCCCATTTTCATCGCATACAATAACTATTGATTATTTGAGGTCTCCAGTGAGAGTATTCTCGCTCTCCTCTTTGTTAAACATGTGGTAAGTTGCAGCTCTGTTCATTCTTATAAAGCGGTTGCGTCGCTGTATAAGAAAATGTAAAATAAAACTATATACATAAATATATAATTTTATTTACTTGCTACATTTTGTATAATACATAATACAATTTTAATTAATTTCAAGTGATAAAGATGCCCATTGATATTTTCGTGATGATTTTTTAGTGTTTTTCATTGTTGACCGCGGAGTTGCGAGCACGTTTATCCTAAATATAAGCCCACCCCTTTAATTTCTTATTGGTTCCTAAGCTTGTGATGCTTCTGCCCGAAATATTTAAGTTTTTCTCCATATTTGCGCCATGATTATGGTTTTGGACATTAGGATTGTAGATTGTATTCAAAATAAATGAAATTTGCATTAAAAGTGCATTTACCACTCGGAAAAATATCACTTCACAAAAGAAAAACAATTTTTGTCTACATAATTTTTCTAGATTAACTGTATGACCGTTTTACTTTCTCGGATACCAGATATATAGAGATAAAAGATGTAGAGAAAAAATTGCATATCTGCAGACAGAGGCTTTTTTTTACATAAAAACTCGTATTGAGGGTCTTTAATACTGACAAATGGATTAATCGTACTCCTATGAGGAGTACATTATTTCCTCTAATACATTGTGTAGACAACCCACGTTTTTTTGGCCGTTGATACCCAAAAACTGGTTTACTATAAAGTGTAGTCTGTGTGTGATCAACACAGACACAAATGATATTTTAATCTCCGGTAAAAAATTGAAACGACATTAAATTTAAAAAATCAGAAAATTAGGGTCGACTGGATAGACTCTGAGAAGGAAAACAATGAAGTGGCGCGTAATATAAAATAATTCTACTTCTGTAACAAAATTCTTAACGTTTACTATTCTCACAAAATATCACAGAAATAATTTGAACAAAAATAAATTTGGTAGCTAACTTTCACTTTATCAAATTCGAAAAAGAGGACACTTTTGCATCCGCAAAAAGAACTATTCGTTATGTAAAAGTTGACATCTCTTGGAAACCACATTCATAAAATACACTTTTACACTCTGATCTAACGCCAATTGACAAAACGATCAGCTGGGACACGATTATCGAATCGTGAGCTTTGTTGCAACTTATTTTTTTGATTTTCAAAATTCCTCATTGGGTAACCGAGTCCTAGCTGGCCAAAAGTCAATTCCCCCTGCATTTAAATCGGAGTATACAGATACTTTTATCATCTCCCAGTGATTCTCTGGTGGTGCTCGATGAGTTTCCCCGCACTTTACTTTACGTTTCCCCGCACGTCAGCTTTGAATGAGACATCAGTCACCTGTAGGGCCGAAAAACTGAACGATGTATATTCTGATAATAAATGAATGAAGAGTTTAAAAATGCAGATGCTGCTTTTGTACCATTAGCGGCGCCGAATTCGGAAGGCTGTCGCCCGTGAGAGAGTCTTTTCCGGTGCGAGCTTCGCCGCCGCCCCCGCTGGCGCTGTGACCTTGCCCCAATGCTCTTTTCCCTCGCAAATTATTCAAACGGCGTTAATGAATCAGCAGCTAAAAAGATGTTTTATGCTGAAACTTAATCTTTAAGTGAAATCTGAAGGGAAAAGAGATAAAAAATATATTTGCAATATTTTTTAGCGAATAATTTTTTCCTTTTCGCCGACCTGGTTGGCCGAGGTGGCTAGAGCGTGTGCCGACACAGCCTCGATCTGAAGGGTCGCGGGCTCGAGGTGCGCCGTGGGTATGGTTGTTTGTCCCTTGTCTTTCATGTACGAGTATGTGTGTTGTCGCGGAAGGCCTTGTGAGTCTACGGATCACAGACCGAGAATCCCGAAGAGTGTCAGTAACTTGCTTCTGGACATTATTTGTGCACGAATTTCAGAGGGAAATATAGTTGTTCAAATTATCGTTTTCTATATTATCGGTTCAGAGCAGGAATTTATAGCTAATTTACCTTCGAAAATATATTTTATTATATAGGAGCTAATATTTTGTCAACAAAATTCGAAAAAAACCCTCTTTTTTCTGTATTCAGAATTCGACTAGAATATGGTTTAGGATAGAGATCACAGAATTATGAAAACGTGCACAAAATTCACTTCTCCCCATAGCTCGTCACACAGTTTTTAACTGTTTTTGACGTAAATAAATAAATAAACTCGTGTAAAGGTTAATATGTGTCCCCACGAGGGACATAGTGGGTACCCAGTGTGGATAGTCGAAATCGACATCCCCTAAAGCTAGAAAAAGCCCCAAGAAAAAAAATTCTTCATTTTTCAAAAGCAAGGAACTTTCTTATGTTCTAGTAACTTATGTTCACGGTAATGAAAACCATACTCATGATGTCTGAATGAAAATTTTTCTGACAAATAACTATTCAAACTTATTCCGGCTAATACAACAAAGACTGCAACATCTGGATATGCACTTTTTCGTATGTACACGTACATCATTCGTGAGCTGTCTCACAATGTAAATTATAAGAGATGAAGAGATTAAGGGATTGTAACAGAGCAACTATTTCATCAGACTACATTCTCTTGTTTTTCAATAACTCCTTTCTACACGTTTCGAAGTATCCCGTCGTTAGGATGGGTCCAGGCCAGACTCTCTCAAGAGAAACAGACTATTGTTAATACGTCGGACCTTTGTTTTAGGAACCTATAATCCTTATATGGTAAATGTGAAAATCAATCTATGTATTTATCCGCTGTAGATGGTGTGCTAAAGAGTTTCGCTGTACATGATTTTTTCATTAATTATCATTTCTTCTAGACACAGACATTGGAAAATGTTCTATGTTTTATAAACTGCTACTCTTTAACAACATCAATAATGATAATTAAGAACTGATTTCTTACTTCCTTACCAAATCCGCCCCCTACAATGCATTTGTTGGTATTATTTTTGGAGCCATATGCAAGATCTATCATAAGTATTATTGGAATTTTTTTACACATAAAATTTTATATTATGCTCATATCGATAATTAAAGGTAAAATGGAGGAATGTTATTGGCAAAGAAGGGTCTCCTCTCATCACTGCAGCCTAAGCCTGAATGCCGTCTTTAAGATTATTCAAGCTGGCGTGGAAGCTAAGATCGCCTGTTACTGAGGACCGTTACATTCTAAAATATATATTTTTAAGAGTCTGTATCTCATGTATGTGGGTTCTGTGAGTTGTAAAATTCAGCAAAACGACATCATTTTTGCAGCTAATGCAGTGATATGCCCCCCGAGTTTTTCTTCGAATTTGACATAAGGGATTTTAGCTTGTTAGTCAACGGCCAAAAATTAACCTATGATATCTAGTCCTTCTCCTCGCTAAAATTAGTTCTACCTTTTTCGTTTTTTATCAGTTAATTGTAATCCAATGCAGTACACAATATCAAGAATAAAGGAAAGAAAGATTAAGATGGATATTTAATCTTCATATTGTTTTAGTCTTTCATAATACTTTGTGAAATGTGCGTAATCATAAAACATTGCACTGAGAGAAAAATAAAAATGGTATTGTGCAGCTCTATATCATTTTATGTCGGGTGTAATGCAGCATTCCCGTTTCAATAACATATACGTGATAGAAAGAGAAAGGAACACATACAACGCTCGGTAGTTTCTGAAAGTGCGACCCTGGCCGAGAAAAGATGACCCCGGGTTTGCACGATCTTGACGAAACACGGCAGTTCGTTCTTGCATAAGCAGTGTACCTCCGGCCACACATCCAAAAATTTACTTCTAACCACAGTGCTCGGGCTAAATGGAATAACTCCACGGTCGGGCAAACTTTCTTTGCGGGAGGAGGATAGGGGGGTCGAACCTCCGTTGTCGAATAAGCTCTCGTCGAGTGTTGTGGTTTTCTCAGTGCTGCAGAGAGTGCAAAACGAAGCGTCCAACAGGGTCTGTGATTTGTATCGCTCACGGCCGTGACCAATGCACACTTGACTTCCTCGTCCTGCATCGTGCTTTTTTTGCCTATGAACACGTTATTTGGTTTATTATTTCGTGTATCTCGTCCGGATGGTTTGTAAATAATTACGTTCAAAATAAGTGGTTTAGTCTGATCTGACTATACAAACAAAATTCCTAATTTTCTATTAAGGGACATTTGTGTTTCAATACCACAATGTAAAGAGAAAGAAACTGTTTGAAATATCAATTTTTTACTTTCTTTAATTGTAGATCTTAGATAATGTAAAAGTGGACAATTCTTATTCCTATATGTAGTAAATTTCTTCCTATAAATGTTTTGTTGTCGGAATCCGCGTTTTGTGGACTTTTGATACTGAAAACTGATTTACGGCAAAAGGTTTTTCCGTTCGTCTCTGAACAATATTAGCGCCTAAACCATAGGCACGATTTTTACCAAAATTGATATTCCCCGATCGATCTGGCTAATGTCGCAATGTTTTAATTTGAAACGGATATTTTGTGTTTTAGAGGTACTTTACGTGTATCCCCGTCGACATTTTCAAAATTTTCTGAAGATCGCTCCACATTTTGGGATAAATTTCTACCTCGCATACAGGAAGATACTACGCTTCTAAAATTAGTGCATGTCCGATTTTGTTGAACTCTGAATTTTCGAAAGTTGCAAAGCTCTAACATTTTTCTGCGTCTTTTAACGACTACTGTTTTAAAGATAGAGATTATTTTTAATGAAATCTATTCTTCAAAATTAGATCTTTATTTACGGCCTTGCACATTTTTAAAAAAAATATGGCAAGAATTTTGTGTTTTATTTTTTTGGCAAGAATTGATATGAAAATGTTCACCCGGGTGAATAAAAATTATTTGCGCGGGCAAATAAGCTACAGATTTCGGCTCTTATCCCTCATCGTGCCCTTCGTGAAGGAATCGACTTCCTGCAGAGATACCATGTTCAAGCAATATTATCATATCGCGTTGCCGTTACAAATAATGTCAGAAAGTACGTGTTGTTGGAGTACCACTTGTTTCTTACTGTACTGAAAAATGCGATGTATTTGAGAAAGAATAATAAGAAATATTTTCACATAATATGCAAAAAACTGATGAAATTGTTGTTTCACAAAGAATTCACCTCGCGATGACAATGAAAATTTCAAAGGGAAAGATATTCCAAAGCAAATAACTTTAAAGAACAGTCACTTAAACTAAAATTTCATGCAGGGAAATCGTTTTACATACTTTTTCCTGTAAATGAAATATTTCCATGCAATGATGAAGAGTTGATACAAGCTGTACAGGATACCTAAAAATTCAGAATTAAGACACAAAAGTCACATAGTCCTTTGTTGTTTTGGCGACACTTTCCTGAGGAAATTTGATGACTGTTACATTTATAGTTAATTGTGGTTACTAATAAATGTTAGGATTAATGGGGGCAATGACGCGGAGCTATCAACAAATATGACAGTATGAGCTTATCCTGATTGTCCATTTGATTTATGATATCACATTATTTGCACACAACTCCAACATTTATCATAACATTTTTTTCCCTCGGCACACTTGTTTTTTCTAATTTTGAAAAAGAGATTTTACGGCATTGTGCGTGACTCCTGGAGGAAAACTAAAGGACAACAGACAACACCACTTTTTATGCCGCGTGAATGATTGGACGGAGAAGGAAAGGTGCAGCGAAGAATGCGTCGTGGACAAGTGTGCACGATGCACGACTTCGATTTATTTCCGGATGCCATGCTTTCATTAGATAATTTACGAGACTAGTCTCCACCACATCTTGTTCTCTTCTGAGCTGAACATACCTATTAGGTCAGGGACGCGTTGGGTCGTCTGGATTCCGCTCTTTGAAAGCAAGTTTATTTCTTCGTTCCAAGCAGCCGCGTCCACTCCGTTAGACATTATGCTGATTACTGGATGGTTAGAACTTGGTATCGCGAATGACCTTCGAATAGTCTTGCAGTCGTGTGCGATTCAAGGACTAACGTATGTCTTCCGATCTAGAAAGAGGAAACGTAACTTTCTGAACAACCTTGGTGCACAAAATACTGACCAACTTAATGACCCTGCGTGCCGGCTCGCGCTGAGAAAAAAAAGGAGACCGCCGAACATGTTGACATTTTTTGCTTTCGCCTGGTTTCTGCTTTGCTACGTCAGTTACTACGCCACACAGGAGGCATTAATAACAAGTTTCTTCCTTAAGATGTTGCGACATGCACCTCGAAAAGTGTACGGAGGAAAGTACTAATTTATGGGAAGGAACTGGTAGGGAAATATAGATTGTATTCTTGCAAGAAAACATTTTAAGCGGCAGATAAAACCGATTCATTATTGCTTTTGCCTTTGGATGTAAGCGCATAAAGTTTTCGAAACATGCAGTGTTAATTTCAGTGATAGCCGCAGATTGTCCTTGAATGTTGTTTCTTTAATAGTCATTTTACGCATTTCTTGAACTCCGCCTCCATTACACCATTTCCTTCGCTCCATGCTACGGGAATTTCTGTTGAACAAGTCACGAGATGCAAGAGATGACGTTTTCTCGTCTTAAATAATCTTTTGCCGTTTCATGTACTACTGCAATAAAGCTCGAATGAACATTCTTCTAAAAAGTCTGTCTTTTAAATACCTAACAGTGTTGTGTAGTGTGTTGTCGTTGTAAATGAGTCTTTTTTTTTTTTTACCGATTTTCGCTGATAATACTAAGTGATAATTTTGAAAAAATATTAGAATGTTAGAGCTTGTAGTTCTTCATTCTCATTGCACACTTGTTATTAATTTAATTTTTTGATGTTTAATTCTTAAATTAATTTCAAGAACATTATGCCATGCATTACGAAACTCTAAGCTATGTATACTGTAATTTAAAATACTGTATCTATGAAGAGTAATACTTTAGGTTATCAGCTGATGCATGAAATCTGTTTCATTAAAGTATATTCATAAAGAATATATCAATTAATTTGTAGGTGTATTAACTTAATTGTGATTGATTTGGGTGTGTAAGATGTTCGTTAACGTAGAATTTTGTAGTAAGTCATTTAGACTTTGATTGAGGATTGATAGCTCCCGAAAAGTTCTTTCTGAGTAAGATAAAAGCAATTATGTGGAATTAATCAGAGTGTTCGATTCAAACTCGGGCGCAATATGAGGTACCATTGAAGCTTTATCACATGTTTAAGTAGTTTTGATTCTTTACCCTTTGTTTACTTTTGCGAGTAATTTCAGATCACTGCAAAAATTGAGAAAGTAGTTACTTTCCCATATTCATCGCGTAGAGGGTAACACACACGTAGAAAGATATTAATTTTTTGTTGAAATTGTTATTTTATAGACAATTTTCAGGGATCAGTAAAATTGATTATTTCGTATTCCTGGGCGCGTCTTAGGGTCATTACTACCTTATGTGCAGTGTATGTTTTTATTGCGGGATGTGACGATCTTCCCAAGGTGGGTGGAGAGAACCGGTGCTGACCTACACGTCGATTTTGGGGGTTTCCCTAACTAGGTATCTCCGACCAACGGAGCACCGCCTCAGCCAAGACAAGCTCTAAGCTCCCGACATATGTTGTAGGTTAGTGCAAGTAAATGTGTATGTAAATAGGGATCAGGGGGAGGAAAGAAAATTCACGCGGGCAGTAACCCGTTTGTTAGGGTATTGCTCCGGCATTCTCCTGGTGTTGATAAAAAAACCGGCATTCTCTTGGTTTTGATCGGGAAAACCACGGAAAACTATCGATCAGAGAAGCCGGCCGCTAGAATTCTCCTCCAGATAACGGCTGAATTCGACTTAGTTATCTAGCTCGACTCGAAAATACTACCTCCGTCGGAACTCGAACCCTAGCGTTTCGCTATTGCGTTGACATGTGAAACTTATGTCAGTTCTTCGTCTTACTGACATAGAAAAACTATTCAGAGAAAATCTCTTATTACCCAAGAATGTTCATAAGTTTCTTTAATAAAAAACTGTGTCGGCTTCACTGAGAAACAAGGACTTATTATTTCGAAAGCGGCGTCAGGTAAGACCTTGGTGTCTTGGGTGAGAAACGATGAACCTTCACACCATATCGCAATCAACATTTAATCATTATTGCAATTGACTTATGAATTTTTCCTTGTCAGTTCGCTCCTGTAACATTGTGGGTACACATGCAACTAGTGGTGTTAAAACAGCATATACTTTCTCGCCCGTCTTTTCACGCAAAATTACGCGAAGAGTACTCAAATTTTCGAAAAATTGTACATGACCTTATTTCAAAATCTATCTTTAAGGATCAGATTTCAACTAAGGAAAAATGTCTATCTTCATAATTGTAGTTGTAGGAAGACGCCGAAAAAATGTCTGTTTTTGCAATTTTCGAAAAATCAGAGTTTGCAACAAGAATGGCCCCTGCACCATTCTCTTAAACGTCATTCACACTATCCAAAAACACAATTTAATAGAAAAACGATGGAGCCATTTTTTTTAATTTTTGAAAATGTGCCAGGGGCTTCATGCAAAGTACCCCCCAAAATTAAATATCGATTTCAAATTCAAGGAGCCGCGATATCAGTCAGATAGATTGGAGACTATTAATTTTGGAGATAATTGGCTGAACGGTTTAACCGCTAGCGTTGTTCACAGACGGACCGACGGACCGACGGACGGACAGAGAGGTTTGCGTCATTGGATTTTTCGGTATCAAGGACTCGTAGAACATTGATTCTGGCTACACCACGTGTTAGGTGATATTTGTTTCTAAATTAAGCAACTGGATTCATCCACTTTTTCGGTACCTAGGCCCTGTAATACGTTTTTTCTGCCGAAAATTCGCCGTTTTTCCTCGCAGCATTACATATCTTTCTCTCTACTCTGTAGCGAGAAAGTAACAATTTATGGAAAAGTAATGTACACGAGCAGAATTGAAGAGCTTATTTTGAAAATGAAGTCTTTCCAAGAGATAATTATTTTCTGGGAGGGAAAGTATTCACTTTCAGCCGTAAACCGTGTGTGAATACGCTAACAGAATGATGGAGAAACGTCTTAAGAATATACTCAAATGTAAAACTAGAAAACAAACGGATATGGAAACACGTGACTTTGGAAATAATCTCCTCAATGTTGTCCGTGTCGAGTTTCCATACCCCAGTTCAGAACAGATGGTTCCGAGAATCTGAGGTCTGGGAGCCACGGAGAAGGTGAGAAACACGAGACTAGCGGGCAGGTAGAATAACGACTTTCTCGCAGTGAAGAGATTGTGTTCTGATGTAGTACATGTCTGCCTTTCTTCCGTGACTGCATTGATTTTGTTTATTTATCACTGATGTTGTCTTTTCACCTATACCTAATAACAGACATTTGAAAGAATTGGCTATGTGTGACCTTGTTCAGTATTTCGAGAAGTATTACATTCGAATATGCATGGCAAAGTTGTGCCAAATTAATGATGTCTTGATATTATGTTATTGTGCAGACGCATTCGCATGCGCGCAGAAAAATCATGCATTCACACACACACGCATTCGTGCAGAAAAAAATTTGAACTTAATCAAGCTAATTTATGCTGAATATTGAAGCAATAATGTTGATAAAACAAGGTAACAGAAGAGCAGTTATATATATATATATATATATATATATATATATATATATATTAGATATAAACATTTAAAATGTACTTCTTGAGCATTTTTTTAAGAATCAGGGAAATCGAATATAAAATTCCATCCTTTGTAATTAACTGAAATGTGTCGAAGAAACCGGGGCAAAGTGATATTCAGGTCTAGGGGGTCACCTTCGATTTTTTCCAGAATATCGGTCGAGGGATAATTGATAATGAAAATGAAGCTATATCACACATGGAGTCTGATAATGTTATATCGTCATTTTCATTTATAAGAGCAGTTGTAAGGAAGTGAAAAACCAACTATTTCGAAAAGTTACCGCATTCCTAGGATTTTTTCAATTATGAACTACTAACAGTATATGACAGTGAATAGTTTTGAACACAGCCACATTTCCACATTTATTTCCACATTTTTCGTAAGTGGCCAAACTGTCTCTCGGCATCAGCTGATGTCCCTGCAGTGCCTCTCACCGGGCGATCCTAGGATTCGAGTCCCGACGGTGGTAGGAGTTTCAACACTAGCTAGATAGCTAGGTGGAATTCAGCCGCTGTCTGGAGGAGAATTCTAGCAGCCAGCTTTTCTGATTGGCAGTTTTCCATGGTTTCTCCGATCCTCATCGGAGAATGCCGGTGCAGTATCCTAACAAACGGGCCACGGGCCGCACATTTAATCAATCCTCTATGTTACAGAGGATGAAGTGAAGCACATGAAGTGAAGTGAAGTATGTGAACGGCAGTGTACACTAACGACGACGAAACGAAAGATCTACGAAAGATCTAAATGATTAGTTGCGTAATTCTGAGAGGCTCACACAAGCAATTCTTTAAAAAATAATGCGATTTTTAGAGATTAAAAAGGATACAAAAGTCGGCCATCGCAATTTTACTGACGTTGCTGGTGTAAAATTAAATTGAAACTTACTATACACGATTCTATACACCCTTCTGAATAATATAGGGAAGAGTTGGGTTAACTGGGCCAGTTAGGTTAAGTGGTCCACGCTTTTAAATGTTGGTGGGAAGTGTTTCCTGCCCTTTCCACTGGATGGCATTCGTAGGATGACAGGGCTGATAATCTAAGCCACAATCATAAGTTGTAGACCTTGATTTGTTCAGTACAGTAAGGAATTTTTATTCTTACAGATCCGAGGTTTTTTCTACCACTCATTTGCTTTGCATTTTTATTGCGATTTAATAACAACTACAAGAAGAATATTGACACCAAATTAATCGTTAGTCTGCTCTATAATAATGTGTTTTGTTTTTAATAATACGTCGCAGCTTGTGTGTTTTCTGGCATACAAAGAAAATATGTGGGGTGGGGTTAACTGGACTGGGAGGTTAGGTTAAGTGGACCGGTCCCATTACCCTCTTTATTATTTCTCTTCGCAAGTAGATTTTGTAGATTTTCAATTATTAAATTTGGAATGTTATATAATTTATTAGCCTTTCACTATTTTATTAATTTAATTCATTATCACTGTTATTTTCAAGTTTTAATTTTAGATGCCACGTTTTGGGAAACGGCGCGCTGTCCGTGGCCCATTTTCTCATTAATATGTGAAAAAGGTTATGACAATGTGTAGAAGAATGTTTTTTTTCATTAAAAAGTCTATTAAAATTCAATTTATTTTCACAGCTTATTTCAGTTTCCGGTCCACTTAACCGTACCGGCTAGATTAACTGATCTTATTGCAAATGTATAAAACATTCTGTATTTGACAATAACTGTAAGCGCAATGATGTTGTTTGTTCCCACAATATAAGGAGAAGGCCTCTTTCAAATATGCAAAATTTCACGTGTATTGGTCAAGTACATAAACATTTTAGAACTATATTACTAACTTATATTAGTAAGTATTAATTTGTGTTCTTGAGCAAATGTTTTATATTTTAGACTCTCGGTTTTGATTCACTAGAGTTTTAAAAGCAAACAGGCAGTTCCTTATGCAACAATAGCTCTTCAAACCTCAAAATATGTATTATTATTATTATTATTATTATTATTATTATTAAAAAATCAGAAATTAAATTTCATGAAGTGACAATTTTGTTAGAAGTCCAACTATTGGGGAAATTTCACTAATATTTGCATCTCCCTGATTTTCCCTGATTCGCTTAATAACACGTTATACTCCCATGACATCGTTTAGGCAAAGCATCGTGCTAGAGATGGATGCAATTATTTTATACGTATTAATTACATTCTTTGGACAAAGCGAAAGTGAGAAAGTGACTTAACCCTACTCTCTCATATTAAGTATGCACTCAAAAACGGAATTCTTACGAAGGTATTACTGGATATGTAAGTAGGTGAGAGAGTAAGAAGAACCTGTATTTTAATAGTACTATACATCAGTAGACAGTGATTTTTAAATTTACCGCGCACACGCCAGCCTGTGATGAGTGGCGCCTCCATCCTAAGTGTGGGTTTACAACCAGTTATCGACTTGACCAGAAGTTCGTTTCGGATGTAGATCATCGGACAGGACATTTCCTTTGTTTTTACAAGTTTTTGGTCTTTTAATTTCAATGTATTATACTATTTATTTTCGTTTACAAGAGAGTTTACTTACGAATATGATTGACACTCATAAAGTTATTGTGGGTTATATTTACAGACTTCTGCGTGTATTCTTGGTTACGTAAAAAAGAGGTGTTTCTAATATATTATTTATGCGTCCCAGGGTATGTTTTAAGGAAGTTCTAATTTTGCGGATTGATGTATTCATCAAATGAGATTTTCTAAATGTTCATTGTTTCGAATTAAGGTCTTACTTAAGAAAATAATGAAGCAATCTGTCGCACGGACATCATTGATGTGTACAAAAATTGAAGTGCTGAGGACGATGAGAGTCACTAGCGAAGAAAATAGATGCAGTAGAACAGGTTCGGGAGCAGTGACGACTTTCATGCAGTTAAGATGCACTTACTGGAAGACAATACTTAAGCGATTCGAGCCGCAGGATGCATGGCTAACCGGTTATCTCGCAACGAGTTACCAGTCTTGTCGGAGTGAAACACCTTTCCGTCGTAAGAACAATAAGTTTAATAATCTCCAACTAGCTTGAGAGATATAAAGAGAGAGAGAGAGAGAGAGAGAGAGAGAGAAAGAGAGAAAGAGGGGTAGAGGAGGGAGAGAGAAGAGTAGAGTGGCGGACAGAGGACGAAACTATGCAAAATGGTGAAATTGCAGCAGTGATGGAACATGAGGAGCAATGCCAGATGTGTATTGGAGAGAACATGGGGAACATTACGTAAGTAATGGATAAGTTAACAAATTATCGTGAAATAATTAATAAATTGTTTCATTATAACAGTACTACATTTTTCGTATAGGCTACTTTTCATTTCCATGCTGATGCGGTAAGAGATATTCGTAATGAGACTAAAATTTTTATTAAAATAAACCATTATTATGAATTTTGTGTCCGTACATCTTATGATTTTATTATTTTAAGTATATTTTGTATGATTAAATGTAATGGAAATAATTATGAGAGTGAAAATATCGAAGAACATGAACTCTAAAGAAAATATTCTGGTTTCGTAGTTCGTAAGATAAAGAACTTACACTTCAATGGCTAAATTCCTGAATTCCTGGTTCCTTACCAAAAGTCGCTCCATATCAAATGTCAAATAAAGACGTGATAAGTGAAACTTGAACGTTCAAAGACGTATCGGCTAAGGAAAGTCAATAATGATCGAGGTCTTCTTCCTTCAATTGGGACTTAATTGTACGTGTATAATTATTTGTATGATGATTATAGTTTGTAGTAATATAATAAAACATCCTCGCTGATGAACAAATGGATTCCTGTGAGGCTGCCCAAGGGTACAAGAATTGATTTATATGCGAAGTATAATAGCAAACGAAGCAAGTAAATTAAAATGAAATTTGGCGGTTGCATGGATCAATTTTCAAGAGGATTACGACTCGTTACCACACAGTTAGTTCCAGAATGTCCTAGAAATTTGCAACATACAGCCAAAAATAGTCTGCCTTCTTAAGTATCTCATGACATGTTTATGTACGCAGCTGGTTATTCCGGATAGAAGGAAAGTAACAAAATAATATTAATTCATGTAGAATTTTCCTAGCTTATATTCTGAGGTCCATGTGCTTTAACAGCTAACCTCCTTTCTTCCATGTTGAATTAATCTGGTCTGGACTTGAAGCTAAAAAAAGGAAAATCTTTACACAATGTCAATCATTTGTTTTACATTAACGATTTGAAAGTATACGTTAGTTATGACAAAGATCTAATAAGTCTACTGAAAATAATATCCCAATTTAGTAACGATTTAATATGTACTTTACTATAGAAAAGTATAGCACGCTTTCTGTGGTGCGAGGTAGACTATCGTCCCCGTTAGTGGAAGCCCCCATTAGTGTAAAAAGTGACTTAGTGACTTAAAAAGTGACTATTATCCTCCATCTGTGTAAAAAGTGTCTTAGCAATCCAGCTACCGAACCCGGAGCGAATGCACAAATATTTGGGAATCTGACAATCACTGACATTTGACAGAAAATAAAATAAACAATAACTAAACAACATGTATCAATATAGTCTTAATAAAATCTTGAATAAAGAGCTCATTGAAAAAAAACCTAGCCATTTGCTCATGATGAATCCCAGTACTGACTAATTCTTTTGTCATTGTCCATTGGTTACCTACTGTTCTGGACAATATGAATATCCTGGTTCGGACAAGGCACATCAAATGTAAAATCTACCATCCGAAGTTTCCGCAATAAATAAGTGACAGCATTTATCCCTCGCACCATATCTAGGGTCTTTTTGGACCCCATCATTATCATCATTAATTTTTTAAATATCTTCAGGATAATTTCAGGCTTCTAGATATGCCTTCGCGTACTTATGGAGCAGGTACCGAACCATTTTCACGTATTTTCCAAGTTTTATTAGAGACTTAATAATTTTGTTTCGTTGCATGAGACTGATTTGACCTATGGTATAGCCTGTTATTTTCCTATTCTCTCATTTGAAATATGTTGCCATGAACTTCAAATAATGTGTCTGTTACAGTCAATAGTTGATTTTATCTCGAAATTACTTTGGTAAACTATTATAAATGTTTTTGAATCATTATTGAACAATAGGGCTTACGTACGGTAGAGGATATTCTTTGTATGAAATATTTAATGTAAATAAATTATATTTACTATATTATTGAAAATAACTTATAAAATGTATACTTATATAAAACAATTATTTACACTCAATATATTGCCGCACACATTCGTGTTTACCGCTTCCAATTGTCATTAAAGCTTGGTATTCAAAAAGATCCCAGGTATAGTACTTGATTGCAAATTGCAGATATGGTACGAGGGTTAAAATATTCTTTCTGTACGTCGGGCATGCAAAGCTATTTTCATTTCTGATGAGGGCACACCTCGCTGAATCTAGAGGATAAAGACAACTATTCTTGTGTGGCTAACACTGATAGCAGAATTCAATCAGGGAAGCCTAAAAGATTATAGTGTATTTTCTCTTTCGTTGGAAAATGCAGGTAAAGATGCTTCACAGCGTTGGCTTCGGAATGGATCTCTGAAGAGCCCTACGGATTTCTCCACGACATTGAGAATCAGATGATAGCTTCTAACTCCTACAGAAAGTGTGTCAAAAAGGTATACGCTCGTGATTAATGTAGAATATGTCATCAAGATCCAGAATGAATAGGCCACATTATAATATGGCAAACACAGATTACCTTAACCGACACAACCTCAACAGCAAACATAATCCATCAACCTCAGCCCTGAAATGTGGTTTGATCCCGCCTGGCACCGTCTGTCAGTAGTGCATGTATAAACCGAAGCCGGTTAGGGAATATAAGCACTACAAAGAGTTCTATGCCATCCAAATATTCCACCGAACACAAACATTGCTGCCAACAGACCTGACATAGTGGTTCACGACTTAACAGAGAAAGAAGCCTACTTTATAGATATCACGTATCCATCAGATCATAACTCTGATAAAGCAGAAAGAGAAAAAAGAACCCAAAACTCCTCCTGGCAATAGAATACAAAGAAATATATCTCCGCTCCGTTGAAATTGTACCCATTGTTACCACAATTGATGTGGTTAATAATAAAAAAATTAAAGAAGAAGCAATTGCAACTAAGCTCCAAGAAGCTCCAAGAACTAAACTGCAAGAAGAAATTGCAAGTAAGCTCCGAAGAAATAGTTCTCATAGCACAAACGCAGGTCTGTCATTGTGGAGACAGGCCTAATAGTCTGCTCTGTGCTGAATGTACTATGAGATGGAACTATATGCTCTGCGAAAGTGGTCCCACACGCCTGAAAATTCAGTATGTTCAAATTTTCAAACTTGGAGACTATAAGAAATAATAATAAAATAAATAATAAATGGTAAACAATAACATTTACTTGCAAATGTCGCACATCAAGTGTCTGCCTCATTACACAAATGTATACCATAGGACCAATTGACAGTCAAAGCGCAGGGATTGCTATGTAAAGTTGAAAGACTAAATAACAAGATCGATACATTTACGGCATTGTAAATGTAAAAGTCTCCTCCACCTTCCACTCAGAGGTTAATCTGAATATTATCTACTCTGCTGATGTACTTCATGTATCATTCACTCCGAGCTAATTGCCGATAAAATCAAAAGTTGTTCTGGTAAATGTTTACTTGTACGTGGCGTCGACCATAGTAGGGATGTCGTTCCGCCTGCAGAAGTGCTATTATACGTTATTCAGTATGAAAGTTTTTCGCTGTGTTACAATTTCTAACATCGCAGAGCGCTATTCAAGAAGATTGGATAGACGGTTTTAGATGGCCAGGGTGGTAGCATGCATACCGAAGGAGAATTCTTGTGGCCGGCTGCTCTGGTCGAACGTTTTCGGAGGTTTCTCCGATCAATACCAGGCGCGTTTCGGAGCAGTTCCCTAGCGAAAGAACCATGGACTGCGCGATGTTTCCTTCCTCATTCTTGTCCCCTCGTCTCCCCTTACACGCATATCTACACTTACGTGAACTTCACTTGCAACATGTCAGGAGGTGACAGCTTGTGCGGCTGGAGCTATACTCCGCTGGGGCAGATACCTGGAGAAAAAACCCGTTAAGTTTCAGGTCGGCACCGGATCCCACGGGTAATCCATCACCTCCCACCGTATTTAACATGCACTACACGTACGGGACGAATTATCTTCTTAAATTTGATGCTTGAATCAATACTCAATCTCTACGAGGGTCGCAGATTCGAATCCCGTCCATTGGATATTTCTCCATTTCCTATCGTGTGTGTTGTGTCGCGGAGGTTTTATCTTCTGCCGACCCAAGATTTTGAGAAGCTCATGAGAATGTTAGTGTCAAAAGTATGGTTCGAGATGCGTCTTATGGGGTAAAGAGGATATCAGACTTAGGAATGAAGGAGCCCTATGAAGAAGGATGCGTTCGGTACGAGTACTTCCAGGCTAGGTGCGCCTCGCCTCCGCGGCAGATCGCCCGCCGACAGCCATTACACGGACATTTTATAACATCGTGACATTTTAATTGCGTGGACTATGCATCGGAACCCTAATGAAATATACAGCGAAACATGTGTATTGATTTACTGCGACAACCAACCGAAGCTGTCCGGACGACGAATAAATTTATCTGGGCGCTCCGTCAGTAAGCAAATTACATTCAAATAAGCTGCTGCAGTGGGCAGGCGCTGCCCCCGGGCGGCGGAGCGGGGGTGGAGGTGGGGGCGGGGGCGGCGCGCGCCGAAGGTCGGCCGCTTGGGAGGCGGCGCGGGCGGCGTGGGCGGCCGCGCGGGGGCTGGCGGTGGGTGGGGCGGCGCGTGCAATACTGGTAGCCTGGCTCCCGAACCAGTGCCTCCAAGGGTCGCCACCGAATTCCAGGCTACCGCCCGGCCGAATGGCAGGAGCAGGAACACGTGATTTTCCAAAGCTCGAAACGATCACAAATGTCTAGCCTTTGTCTTTCAGACTTGGAAATTACGTATTAAAGTTCAATAACAATACGAATGTCTTTGAATTCTTATCGGTTTAGGTGGCGCAAGGCATCAACTCATGTCACTGCAGCGCCTCGAACTGGGAGGTCCCAGAGTTCGAATTCAGACTGTGACAGGATTTTTTCACGAGCGAGATACATATTTCGTACGTCTCCAGCCGCTGCCTGGAGAATACTTTCGGGCTGTTCTGATTGGTAGTTTTCAGATCGACTCCAGGCGAATGCCGGTGCAGTACCCTAACAAACGGGCCTCGGACCGCGCGCCATCTTTCCTACCTTTCTTTGACATATCCTCACCCTTCCGCACACATTTATAATCACTACTCTACCACACATGTCGGAAGACCATTTGGAAGTTTGCATGACGATGTGTAGGTCGGCGCCGGATTTCACCATCCAATGGGGAAGAACACATCCCGTGATATAACATATACTACACTTACGAGAATAATGAACCTAGCCATTTGTCGCACCTGGAATCAGTCTTAGAGAATTCTTGAGCCGTATGCCAAACGAAATGTAAGTGACCGCATATGAAGAATGTCCTCTAGCAGAGCTGATGGCTAATACAGATTTCTTGAAATCTATTTCTAAAGCTTATTAGTCGTCGGCATTGAAAATTACTTATTCAAGGTGAACAAAACCACATTACCGATATTAGAATTATTTTTGTGTCATATTCCTGACAGGATGTGAAGTTATATTTTAGACGCCTGCTGCTTCTATTTATTGAGCACTCGTGGATCTTTGAGTAATATTTGGATACGATGTCGTTTCTCTTACCTTCCTGAGAAAGCTACAATCACATATGCGTCATGTAGGATTCAAATCTATTAATCTTCGGTTCCAAATAGGACCACCTCGCACAGTCGCACACAGTGCCGCTGATCTCGGTGGTACACAATGATCGGTTTGCAATCATACACAATTACAATTCATGTCTATTGAACTCAATTGAATTTAAAAAATACTAATTTTCTTACTAATAATGCACATGTCAATATCTCCGTTTATTTTATTCAATGCATTCTCAGTTCTGTTATTTTTTGTAAAGTTCTCATCCGATCTCTTTATTCTTACTCTGTTTTCGTTGAATATTCTGACATTATTCAATGTTTCTTGATCTTTGTGGCAAGTGCTACACTCGTACGGCCTTGGTTCTTAGCAATGATTGCAGTTTCCAAACATTCATTACGTTAAAAACAAAATACGATTTTTTGACAGTCTCTAAAACAAAATGAGTAACTGATCTTGAACGTTACTGAATCTATGTAAATCAGAGATGATATGAGATCTTGAGGAAAATTAAACACCAATGCTGACTTGGAGATACTGATGTACAAAACGAATGTTATTTAAGGAGCATTCATGCAAATAATTACATGCCCATCAAATCAGATCTTTCAGAAACAGCGAAAAACTAATTGTTGACAAGTTACCGCATTTTTAAATAATGCAAAATGCTGTACTCTTTTCCAGTATTGTAACAATAGTCTACGTATACTATTATCAAATCAGTTTTTTATAATTATGACGATATTTCAAGTTAAAAGTTGGACATGTTTACTTTTGCTTGGAAAATTTGGACATGCTTGCTTTTGTCCGAAGTACCTGCGGACATGTTTGCTTTTGCATAAAATAGGACTACTATTATCATCAAATTTGATTGAGATAAATTATTTTACTGCAGTTCGTATGTAAATATTTTATTTTTCCAAACAGACAAAACTACTACAAGAATTTCTGTAGCTAATATAGCCATTTTTGGCCTCTAAAGAAATTACAACCAACTAAAAAAAAAAAAATCTACATGTGCCACCATGATCATGTTCGGAACGATCATAATTATCTTTCAGTTCTTGGTTATCCATTACAGTTTGATTTTCAGCTATTGGTCCATCAAGAACAAAGGAATACCATTCCAGGCCAGGTATCTGAAGAATTCTTTCCATTTATCTCCAAAAATTTCAGTCAATAGTCCTGCTACATTACATCTCTTTGCCAAAGGTATAACCCTTTCAAATGACACCATCTCAAGGCTGAATTGTACCATATTTGCTAATGAAAAACCACGTTTCCATAGGGTCAAAGCAGGAATTTCATCAAATCTAAAATGTTGCTGTGGGATACTTTTGACAGTATGAATGTTCTTCCCTTTCATTTTTTCTGAATAGAAACACTTATTTTTGCATTTCTGATGTTCTGGACGTTCTTGCATATACTACTCAAAGTTTTTGTGACTTTGAGATCCCAGTCTTTTAATAAATAAAATAGGATGACATAGGACTTCAGAGACGGAATGAACCACGTTGCATGAGCAGTCACGTGATCTTGAATCTTGGCATCTTATTGATTACGCGGACATGTTCTTTATTGCTTGCAACAACGCTGTGGACATACTGGATTTTGCTTGAACTTCGCATGTTTACAAGTAAAATTATTAGGGATATATTTACTTTTGCTCCGCCACATCAGGACAGAAGATGCAGCTGACGGTCATTGGTATTACTGCAATTCTAACTCTTTTTTTATGGACATGTTTGCTTTTGCATGAACGTTCTCCATTTGATTCTAGTTACTTGTAGAGTGAAAAATGAAATATTACAAATTCGTATATATTTTACTCCTACGATGCAGTGATGCGATGAAATGCGAGATGAAGATTCACTAGGTAGGAGACGTATGATTTTTAAAGTAAGAAATTGCCATGATTTTAATGTTCTTTAATGCTTGGCTTCCTTATCCATGTTTACCATTAAACCTGTAATTCATTATTCATTTTTACTTTCTCGCCCTTAAGAAGAGAAAGTTATGTAATCAAGGGCCGGAAGTCGGCGGATTTTCGACACAAATCTCTTATTGTCGGGCCGTGGTAACGAAAAAGTGGATAAATCCATTTGTTAAATTAGGAAAAACCTATAACACGTGGTGTAGCCAGAATCCATGTTTTGTTGATTCTTGATACCGAAAAATCCATTGATGGCAATACATCCGTCCGTCTGTCTGTCCGTCTAGCGCCTAAACCGTTCATCCGATTTTCTCCAAAATTAATATTCCCCTGTCGTTCTGGCCGGTGTCGTGGCTCCAGAGATTTGAAACCAATATTTTAATGTTGAGGGGTACTTTACATGAAGCCCCACGGACATTTTCGACAAAAAAAATCTCCAAATTTTTTGATTAAATTTTGTTGTTGAATAGTGCGAAGGACATTTAAGAGAATGGTGTATGTTTCATTTTCCTTGAAATCTCCAATTTTCCAAAAATTCTAAAGGAAGTTTAAAAAACTTCAAAATTGAAGATAGAGATTTTTGCCACAAACAAAATCTGTTGTACAAAATTAACTCTTTAAATAAGCTCATGTACAATTTTTTGAAAAAGCAAGTAGTTTTTGTGTAATTTGCGCTTGAAATTTACAAAAATTTTGTTTTTCAAAAACCGCTCCAAATTTTTTCTTTATATTTCCTCCACTTATGTAATAAGAGATGATAAAAAATATGACGCTAGTGCCATTTTCAGCTATTGCTCTTTTTTTTTCGAAAATTGACAAAAACTATTTCAAAACTACAAAATTGAAAATAAAGATTTTTGCCTCAGACGAAAACTGTTGTACAAAATTAGCTCTTTAAAAAAGGTAATGTTCAATTTTTTTGTAAAAATTAGTAGTTTTCGCGTAATTTCTGTTTGAAATTAATGATACATATATGGACGTCCTGTCGTACATAAGGATAAGATTATATATTGCGAGAAAGTATATGCTATTGTAGCTCTACTAGTTTATATATGTTTGGACTGTTTGTGTTTTTAAGTGAATGAACGGATTTTTTAAGTATCCTTTTCCTGATTGTGCCAGTGTTTTGTTATAATCATAAATGAGGAAGGAAAGTTCTCTTGTTTAGCATAGTCATGTGCCATGCCTTTTAATATAGTTTCTAAAAAAACATTTAAAATTGTCACCCCTCTATTTCAGGTGCTCTGTTGTTAACTCATAGGTGGTTGAATATTGCCAATTTACTGAGTAGTACGTGAATCATTATCAACCAAAAGAGAAAACAGACTGCTCTTGATTGTATTCTCCAATCTTCACGTAGAAAGTCCCAGTTGAATATCTCCTATGCAGATTAGCTACACTTTCGATGCTTCTTCATTGTGGTGGTGTCATTACAGGGTGACTGCTCGTCTCACGCTTTTTTTATGTTTAACACCAATGTTGTATGTAGAGAACAAATGCGTGAAACACTATGGTGTTATTTCTTACTTTCTACGATGACACCTAATACTAAGTTCCTCCTTGCCAAAATCCGCATATTCATAAGAGATACACATGGGACAAAGAATTTTTTGAGTTATTTTCGAAATCTACAATTGCCACCAGTGTGGTAGTACTCGGAAAAAATACTTCATCTCTCAATGTCTCACAGAAAAGTTAAGGCACATTACTTTTACTTCTCCGACGTCAGTGATTCTCCTTTTTGCACATGTGGGAACTGTGACTGTTAATTTACTCACCTCAAAATATTAGGTACCGATCTTTAAGAAGGAAATTTAAAAATGTAAGTTTTTCATGTGACATGAAATCGAAAAGTCCATACACTTGCTACTTACACGTGGTCACCACAAACACGAGTCACTAGATTGCCTGCTTGGAATCGGTTGCGTGAATTATGATGAATCGCAAAAATTCTGATCCGCGGAAGTGACACGTGACTCATTACGATGCAAATGTGTGCTAGGTCGCGAGCGAAAGCCAAGTTCGCGGAATGGCCGGCGCTGGCGGGTTCGCTAACCATGTAAACAAAACTCAAGAGGAGCTTCCGAGCGGCGAAGGTGTGCGGCGATGGATGGGTCATAGGCATGCGCCGGCACGGGCCGCGACACGGGTTTCTTCAGAGCTCTTTCTAAAGCTGCCGACAGCGTCGACGCAGGCGTGTGAGGCTCGGCCGCAGACCCACCGGTAAACACGCGCTTGCACGGGAGAATCCAACTCTCGCGGTGCTTTGTTGGTCTTCCTCTAATGGGCGGCGACGGAGAGATGGATGTTTTGCGCTTGGCCTAGCTCAGTCAACGCACTTTCCAAAAGCGAAGGAATGTTGTGAAGCTTTACATGAAAGAAGGTGGCGCTACGTCGCTACTTTTTCAAATCTAGTACATTTTGGAGAAATTGAGAAGATACACACTGTATTCCACGCATCTCCATAATGTTACGATTTAACTATTTTAGGTAGTTTCTAATAAAAGTAAAAGATTCTCTTTCTTCCTTCGGTCCTTCAACCCGGTGTGGAACTTTGACCTCCTGAAGTATTTTCCATCACGTTTCTCTCTTGCGTTTCTTCCAATATTTAACCCTCGCAATGTTTGTTTCTGAAGCACACAGTTGATCATCTAAATCGCAGTATATATTTATTTATATATTTATTTACTTGTTTATTTATTATTTATCTATCAGTAAAACAGTAAATATTGCAATCAGAGCACATTACACGTTATTTGTTTCGTGTTGCTAGAGATTTCTTGTACGTGATTGGCTTAGTCCCTTTATTTAAATCCATATTTTCTAAACTAAGCAAATGTTGTAATTTTATGTCTTTCAATGCTCTTATGCTTTATTAATAAATATAACATTTCATTTGCTTTTCTCATATATGTTATTTTATTTTCAAAAAATGTACAATTGGGAATGTATATTACTTTTCAATTATCTGTACTCAGGTATTAATGCAATGACATCACCGTCTCAGAGAAGGAACTGAAATTAAATGCATTCCGTTGCCGTAACACAGGCAGTACTTTAGTAAAAGTAAAAATCCATCAATATTTGATTAAGAGAGTAATAAATTGCATCAAACTTATTTGCATTTCCTAATTTACTTTGGACTTTCTATACTTCTAAAAAGACGTTATAATGTCAGGCGATACTGTCGTTTTGAGACATAAATATATCTACGAAATTTATTGGTGGTGTCTGGGAGCTTTCTCTGGTGTGGTCGTCTCCACTTCTAAGTGATTCCCTTTCACTACAGAACTTGCAGAGCCACCTGCGAATACCCTGGCTGTGGGAAGGCAACTAGTTTACTCTCGATTTGGCAAAAAGCGGATGAAATAAAAGTGGACACCGGAAAATGGTATTTCGTTTTACATAAGGTTAATTTCCAAATCTTGGAACTATGTAGACATGATGTGCGAGAAATACTTATTTAGGTAAACAGATGTTATCCGGAATAGTCCGTATGCGTTATCTCTTTTGTTCAAATATTTGGTAACGAGATATGGATGTTCACTGAACATTCATCTGTCAGCCATTTTGATGGATTTATTTATTTATTTAACGTCAAAAACAGTAAAAAAACTCTGTGAGGCAGGGAGGGAGATTTACATTTGTATTTACACGATCGCGTCAAATCATGAATTGAAGTGAATTCATTTATCGATAGTATTAAAAAATATTCTGCTTTTGGAGATACTCGCTTTTGGTTAAGAATTAATAGGTGAAATCAGACTAGACATAAGATAATTATTTTTTCCATGGATACTTTATACCGCCGCCGTGGGTACTTGTGATGCCATCTATTCAGGTGAACTCATTGATATTGAATTCTTTGGCCAAATTTCTCTTTGACGGGCAGGCTCATCCCGTGGTATAGAATATTGGATTGTATTTTTTGCAAAAGAAAGTAAAAAATTGTATACGACGTATGGGGAAGAAATATAAATAAATAGTAAAATAATATAAATAATAAAAAGGAAACATAGCTTTTATTCTGAAATCGTACAACTGAACTAACAATTGCGAGTGAAAATGCACTTGTATATAAATGGTTCAAGAACTTGAGGTGTTGAGGTGTCAATTTTCAAACTTTTTATGAAATAATAAGGTACAATTGTAAAATATTTAGTAATAATTTTAATCGGTTGCTTATAATAACGTCACTTTCGTACTCTGAGAAATGTTAATCAGAATCAGTCCGTTCATGGCTTACTAACAACCTCATCTAATGAACATAATTGTTGCTATTTTTTACTTTATCGCCTTACTATGTAAGTTGTAAAGAGAAAGTATTGTAATCGTTCGGCCGAAATCGTCGATTTTTCGACAGAAAAACTCTTTATTGCCGAGCCCTGATAACGAAAAGTGAATAAATCTTGTTTCTACATGTAGTAGATTACTTTCTCTAACACGTGTAGTTAGAATCCATATTTTGTGAATCTTTGATACCTAAAAATTGATTGAAGACAATACGTCTGTCTGTCCGTCCGTTGTCCATCTCTCTGTGTGTCTCTGTGGTCAACGCTAGCTCCTAAACCGTTCAGACGATTTTCTCCAAATTGATATTCTCCGATCGATCTGAATTAACTAAAGATCCTACATGTTTGAAACGGATATTTTGATTTTTGGGTGCACAACTTTTTCATTTTCTCTCAAAAACGGCTTCAATTTTTCAATTAAACTTTGTCCGCGGAGCGTGGAGATCGCTTAAGAAATGACACAAGTTTCATTTTCGTTGAACTCTCTGAATTTTCGAAAATTGCACAAGTTAGAAATAATGCGAAAAAGTACTTGCTGTTGTGGACCCACTAATTAATGAGAGTTCTTGAAGGGGCTCGTAGTTAACATAACTCGATGATGAGGAAAAACCGTGTAGGTAATAAATTCTTAAATTCAATTGTTTGTTAGCTGCGATTTCCTTTAAAAGCTGCCTTTTGTAATTTCAGATGTTTCACACTTCATTTGGTTTCAGATTTTGGACCTGGTTTTAGGTTTTATACCTCGTTGATGGAAAAGAAAAGTGACAATAAAAAATTCTTATTTTAGAGGGGAACTGTTTTAATTTGAGCGGAGTCATTTACTTGGCAATGCGTTTTACTCGATATCTTGTTTGTTTTGGGCACTATCTAAATGATTTTTTACTAGTAAAAATTTACTGCTTTATAAATACGTTTCTTCACTTATCCAAAAGACATTAAGATGTCCTACTTTCCTTGAACCCGATGGTACATTCCGGATTTGAAGGTATCTACCCTGGTGTTCATGTTCTTCCGAGTGCCGACACCCCTCACGCACATATGGCAGGGAGATGTTCAGAGAAACATTACATTGCCCCAGCGTACGACAGGTCATACGCCGAATAAACAAGGCAAAGAGCACTAAGATAACACGGAAACTGTTTGGTTGATACCACTGGCATGTAGCGGAAATACCACATTGGTCGGAATATGAGCGAGGAAGATATTACAGCACGTGGAAATTCCTGAATCCTTCAGAAGTTGAATCACCACCATATCTATTCGTTGTGCTGATTTTAAAATCTTCCATTTTAACTCACTTCATGAATGTGAAAGATGTCCTTCTGTCTTTTATCCTGAAGCACATATGAGCAATTCCACGTCAAATCGCACAAAAAAGACCAAAATTTGACCTTCATATTTTTAATTATTTTCTAATTTTTTCTATTTGTTATATGTATCAAATAAGTGAACACGTGTATTTTTATTTTTTTCTAACTTTATTATTTTCGGAAATATTGTATAATGAAATTTGCTAAAACTGAAGCGCATCACTAACTTAAAAATATCATATATTTGAATACACTAATTATAGAAATTCCGTTTGAATTCCATTCGAAACTTAAAAACATATTTAATTTTTGAGATTTTGCAAAATATTTAACTTTTTGAATTTTCAATTTTTTTTCAAAAACTGAAATTTTGAAAATTGAATATTTTTGTAAACTCGATGAGCTAAAATTTTAAAAAAATATTTATAAACGCACTAAAGTATTGATAATAAGTCCAGAAAAAATCAAAGTGGGATCTCAGTAACTTTAAAAGATATTAATATTTTACGAACCAGTGTGTAATAGATTGCTGCATTAGACACGTTGTGTGCGTCACTGGTCGTCGGTTTCTTTGGATGAAGCAGTAATTTAAGTACTTCTTGAGGTGGTGAAATTTCATGATTGACTTTGTAAATAATAATATTTATGTGTATTAATATATATATATATAAATAATATTAATATATTTATAAATAATTAATAAATTTATAAATAATTAAATGACGGATTCTTGACTCTGGTTTTGACTGACATTTTGAAATTTTCTGGTCCCTCACTACTCACTTTAAATACAAGTACTTGCACACCATAGAATTCCTGAACTTTGGTCACAATGCACATATTTAATGCCTTACCGAATTTACTTCCGTTCTGTGCAAAATTCTATTTTCTTCAGCCAACGTTTTAGACACATTTATCATGCGTTCGGTTGGTGCAAAAAGTCGTTTAATTTTATTGTATGTCCAACTTTCAAAATTGTCAAAATTTAAATTTTCAACGTCATGTCATCTGTTGAGTGAAAGTAATCGATAAGTTACTAAATAGTATCTTTGTCTGATTTTTCGATGGACGTCGAAGGATCTTCAATGTGAAAAAATTTATCTGTGTTGGCACTTTGTACTTTCCAAAATTTCTCATTGGGAATGCCATTTTGTTCCAATTTTCTTTTCTTGGCGGGGGTTTTTCCTATTGCAATTAAACTCATGTTTATCTTCTCTTTATTCATTTCGCAGACACTTGACGAACTATCTGAAGAGCCTTAATTGTCACTTCCTTGATTTCCACTTTTTTCACTGGACGTTCCGTCACTTTCGTTAATGCCACTGGAGGCACTGATCTCGACGCTATTCTTCATTAAGAAAAGGCTGTTTTGGAAGCCGATTCCCTTTCTTCCGAAATGAATCACAAATTAGCACTCTTGTCTTCATAAGTATTGCGTATTGCGACTAATGTTGAGAAAATTTTACCATGTCCCTTGACAAGTGGTCGATTGTATTTCACGAGCAAGCTCAGGATGGCACCCCTTTTCTAGGACGCAAAGTTTTTTCTTGTTATGTTTTGTAGAAAATTGAACAAGAAATATGCCCATTTTTTCAAATTTTAATCTGAGAGAGTTCATAAAGAAATTTTGGTTTTTTAACATAATTACAATTTTTTTAATGAAATATTTATTTTTGAGAAAGTAATTTACAGATGAGTAAAATGCACATATCAAAAAATTAAACAAAACAAAACAGTAATTTTTATGTTAAGTACATTCAGAGTGTCAATTAATCATATTTTGCAAAGTACGCGTAAATTTCAAAATTTAATATACCCAAAACTACACAAATAAACAATTTCCAGGTAAATAAAGAAACACGTGCCTCTTTTTTTGATGTCCAGAATGAATGCCATATATTCGTGTCATTTATTTTTTTGAAAATATTCGTGTCAGTTCGAGTGCGATTTGACGTGGAATGTCTCGTATTTCAATTAGTTTCGCTTTCACCCCTAAGAACATAGTTGACCCACAAGTCACCCACGATGTTACAAAAGTATGTATGACACACTGTCATACATTCTGGGGGCAGAGTGAACATGTGAAATACTAATAACTCTTGAAACCCTTATCAGGCAGACGGTCATTCTTTTTTTAGTTCTTCAGCACTTGCATCAAAGACTGGCCGAACACAACTCGTTAGTGCATGGATAGGCAGAGCGCGCCCTCATACTTACAATTGATTTTCTTAGAACTGTATGTGTGGAGTGCCCACTTTTTTTCTTGTTGTATTTTATAGAAAATTGAACAAGGAACACGCCTATATTTTTTTCAAATTTTTATCTCATCGAGTTTATATAGAAATTTTACTTTTTTTGAAAAAAATACATTTTTTAAAATGAAAAAATATTTTAAAAAAATGTATTTACAGAGGAAACAAATACACATTTCAAAGTATTAAATGACACAAACCAGAAATTTTTATATTTGGTACATTCGGAGAGATAATTGATCTTATTTTGTGAAGTACCTGTAAATTCCAAAATTTAATATAGCCATAACTAAACAAATAATCAATTTTCAGGCAAATAAAAAAATACGTGTCACATTTTTTGATGTCCAGATTTAAGAAAAAAAAGATCGTGTATTTAAAAAAATGTCGTGTCAACTCTTGTGCGATTTGACGCGGAATGGCTCATATAAAGATTTTAAGTGATTATAATAATTTTAAATCTAATTTCAGTGGATATGCGTTTTAAATTAAATGGTTCATTCGTAAAGTATCTGGATTGTCTTTTGTAAAACACACTTACATGATAAATTTGCTGTTAATAGTTTCGTTACATACTTTTGCAGCAGTATATTTTTATTGTAATCATCTTGCATTCGGTAACATGAATCAGATAATGTAGAGAGATATCTGTTTGTTCATCCTTTGTACTTAGTTAAACCGAGAATTATCATACCTTGATTCATTGTCACATGCTATGAAATTTTCAGTAATCACCATTCAGTAATGTAGGTGAAGGGAAAATGTCTGAAAATCCCAGTCGATTCAAGCGGAATTTATAGTGGACAAAGCGGCATCGTGGCAGGTTTTCTCGCGGTCCTACCCTTTCCCCTGCTTTTCATTCCACGATTGCTCCGTTATCACTCATATTCTTCTGCGTCATCTACCCATGAAAATCATCTATTACCGGCGCGATTGTTAAGTTTAGACGCATGTACTTAGCAAAGAAAATAACCCTGTAACTACCAGTGGCGTAGCGTGACTCGCACGTTTGGGGATGCTCAACAATAACATACAAAATGTCACTATCAACTACTTCATGTAACAGGCGAACGCAACACAAGGCAGACACATTGGAACTACTTCCACGATCTCGATTACTTATGACGGGGTACGCGCTTCCCACAAAATCCTCACAGCAGTCAGGACTGCCGATGTCTTGAAAGCAAATTATACAATGGCTCAGGTTTAATTCTTATACGCGAATGGCAATGAGGCCACTTGTTAATTTGTACCTTGCAGACTAAAATAGTACGTGATCTATTTAAGGGATAATTCAATTTCTTGAATATTAATTAAGAAATAGTAGACAGGCACTATTTCTACAGTTTGTGCCCATGACCAAGCGGGGACTCCCGAGTGAGAGTGAGAGAGAGAGAGAGAGAGAGAGAGAGAGAGAGAGAGAATTTACTGACCACCTGAAGTGTGCTGCGCTCTCGTGCTCACACGAGCTTCTTTCCGCAGTGGAGGCTAGCGTAAAGGAGTCGAGATTCACTGGGCCAGGGGTGAAGAGAGGAATCTCGCCATCAGCGCATGCGTCATTACTCGTCGCAATCTCGCGGCAGACGCTAGAAGCATTAGCTTTCAAGCAATCACAGCCCAGCTTCAACAACCCGCCGAATTCAATCATAGGAAATCAATTTAAAATTAATACAAAACGTGTTTCGCTCAACAGACCACTTGTAAGATTATCAATAGAGTATTTAGGGTTCTTTATTAATATTATATACGGGGATGCTCAGCATCTCAGCGTCCCCTGACGCTACGCCACTAGAAACTACTTGTATTGTAATCGGTTTTTGGGTAACACGCTTCCCAATTCTGTTTTGTGTTCGAATTTCCATAATTCGTCGAGCTAATGTAAAGGTAAATCTCTGCTTTACTTCCGAACAATAAATGTAGCCTTTTTGGCGCTAAATGGTAGGTTTTTGCCGCCAAATATATGAGTAAAAGAAAAATATTCTGTGTAAAAATGTAATCGTATTGGAATGTGTTTAAAATGTCATTAAACATTGAATCCCTATATATGTACACAATTTTGTAAAGAATGATGTTTCCATGTTGATTATGATTGTCGTTGTAATAGTAAAACATTGCACCACATCTGACTACACTATTGAAACTGTGACGATCCTTGCCCTTTAGTGAATTTAAGGAGCGTGCAAGTTCTGAAAGTTGCATGGACCAGGTGCCTTCCCTAGCACTGTCGTGATTTAGATTTCTGAAAGTAAACTTCTTCGGCGATGCAGCTGGTAACTTATTCAGTTATTGCGTAAACCCCAACGTCGATTTCAGGACGGGTTCTATCGCTTCCCAGAAATGTACGTAATGTCACGTTGTACATCATGCAGATATGAGTTATGTGTCTTAAGGAGCTCAGTCTCGATTTTCTAGACCAAAAATGAGTACATTGGTATTTTTTGACGTGATTGTGAATTTCCTGTAGGATTTAGTGAAAGCTAAGAGCGAAAACTTGTATATTGAATAATACATTTTAACGAACATTTCCTTATTTTAATTATTATAAAATCACCCTGGAGAACAAGTATCCAAGTATTCTCAATTTTTTTGAAAATGGGGAATATAGTTTTTACTCTGTCAAATAATTTATAACTAGATTAATGAGGCGTCTTTGACACTTTAAACAATTTTTAATATGTTTTCATATTTATTACTTTGAAGATTTTAAAATTAGATAAGGAGAATACAAAAATGACTAGTTCCTCATCAACAGACTGAGAGGCGTCGAATTAAAACTTGCTCCCTTGAACTGTAGACGGGAATGGACGGTGTGTGCCAGCCGGCCGGCCCGACGGACTCACACACGCCGTTCTCAGGATTGCTATTTATAGATGTTTAATTCGAATTATTTGAATTGAGGTGATTTTACCAACATTAACCAGGCATACCCTTTGTAAAATCTTTCAAATAAGAAACGAATTCGAACGTCACCCTTGCAATAAAA
Source organism: Acheta domesticus (assembly GCA_031308135.1). Lineage (NCBI taxonomy): Eukaryota > Metazoa > Arthropoda > Insecta > Orthoptera > Gryllidae > Acheta > Acheta domesticus. Next base: position 239,435,739 of record JAHLJT010008446.1, read on the forward strand.
CATCTTGACATTGATTTTTTGCAGCATTATGTACTCTTTTGATGAACATAGATTTTTTTTATTAATTCGTATTAATGATAAAATCCTGTAATTCTTGATTATTTAACTTTTAAAATATTCTTTTAAGTTATTGCCAATAATTTTTCCTCTTTTGTAAAAAAATGGAAAAAATAGTTTGTGTAATAGTTAAGAGATTAGATGAATCGAAGGATCAATTTATTCTATAAGTCTATTTGAATCAAAATAAGTACGTGTAGGGATATGGTGTAACTATTCATATGTATATTGTTGTGTGGGACGTATATGATTTGGCTGATTGTTCACGTTGTTCCAACCCAAGATGGGTTGGACCGCAAAATATTCTTGGGTTGGTTGAATTGATCTCATTGTCCTTAAGGTTGTAATTGATCGTTGTGAATTGTAGGATTGATGTTATTGATCCGGATATTATGCTATGGGAAATGCAACTGATTGAGGTTGTGAGGGGTGTGAATGATTTGGCTGGTTATTCACGTTTCTCTAAACTACGTTAAAGAGAATGTAAAAATATAATAAATCGAAAACATTGACTCGCACCTTCACTGGGCGCACAGCACTGACCAGTGCTAACAAGATAGTCGGGAGCAACTGACCTACTTATCAATCAACGTACCCATAAATCATGCAAGTGATGGATAACCTACACCATCTGTCACATGCGGGAAGATGCATCTAGTCATCTCTTTCTTTGAGCCGATCACGTGATTTATTCGCCAGAAAGGTCGCCGCTACGCCTTGTTTGCTCCTTTGTTTCAAGCCATTGTCTGCGGGGGGAGGGGGCTGAACAGTGGCTTTGCTCTCGCTGTGCTCTTCTCTGACGTCTGACGTATATACAGATTCGCGGCACGTGGCGTAGCGGCCAGCCTAGCGGGGCCTCAGAGCTTTCCCGGTTATTCGCGGAAGTGACACCATGGCGCTCCGTGCTCGCCGTCATTAGAGGAGTTTCGTACCTGCGGCACGCCGCCGTGCACTCAAGGTCGAACGGCTCGGCCGAATTTCGTGTGGCCCAGCTACTGATTGCTATATTAGTGGATAAGCAATTGCACACACACAAAAAGTCGAAAGTGTCGTACTGTAGGAAGTCGCTATATTGAATTATGTTGGTGGTTGGGAGAAATTATAGCGGGGAATGCAAAGCGTGTACATATTTTTTGCACATAAAATGTACAAGGTTGTACATGAAACTAAAAGCACTAAAGTGATAATATGTAATAATCACTTTAGTGCTTTAGTATGTTTTGAGATTTCACTTTAGTCATTTAGTATGTTTGGGATCACTTTAGTTCAATAGTTTGTTTTGGGATTTTGACAAGTCCCAAGCTCATATTTAGCTACTGAATAATTCTGGGAAGGTTAACTAAGATCTATAACAACTTTTTGTAATATAATATATTTTCAATTAATCACATTACTACGAATTTTGCTTCATCATTAGTATATTATTTTGTATTTGTCATATGTTTAGATTTTTTTTTTTTACATTTGTTGCGTCTATATGTGACGCAACGCGTCCCTAAGCCCCTGTCGGGGCGTTGAGCGCTTGGCGCTTTTTTCAGAGTAATCCTCTATTAATGCGCAACATCTGGGAGTAATCCTCCTTTATTATAAGTCATTGTCACGTTAGTTGTCAAGAGGACACGCCTCACACCGCGCGCCCCTGAGTCACTACCCAGCGGTCAGAATTGGGAAGGAATGAGGCTGTGGATAGGTTTTAGGGCACTTCACAGGGATTGGACTAGCCCTTGTGAAGCAGGTGGACTCGTTATGTTGGAACAAATTTCACATGAGATCGACGGGAATCGAATCCGGACCTCCTTGGTGAAAGGCGAGCGACGTCGCTCTTGAGCCACGAGGCACCTATTTAATTTATTATGTAAATATTCCATTAAATTATATTTTACTTCTACTTACTAACATTAGACAGGTTTTCATTTTCATTTTCCTTCAGAATATAGCACATATAAACCATGTATAGATACAGAACAAAATATGTTTCACCAAACTAAAACCCCGCAATTTAAATCGATCTGCTGCATTCTGCCCAGATACCTGTAATGGCGGTCTACGTAGAGGAGACACATTTCAGGGCAATATTTTCTATTTTGTGATTGGTGGGCACAGCCCACCTCGAGTTGTGGACCGGCTAAGGTGGCTCGAAGCATCAAATGATGTCACTACATTGCCTCTGACCGGGAGATCCTAGGGCTCGAGTCTCGACAGTGACAGGACTTTCGATATTAGCTAGTTAGCTAGGTTGAATTCGGACGCTGTCTGGAGGAGAAATCGAGTGGCCGGCTGCTCTAATCGTTTTTTTAGTGTTTTTTTCCGATCAATCCAAGGCGAATGCCGGGAACAATACCTTAACAAACGGGCCACGGACCGCGCTCGATCTTCCTTTTTTCTTCCTTGTCCTATCCTGACCCCTTACTTGCACACATACACTATTCTATCACATGAGAGGAAACCTGTCAGGAATATAGAGTTTGTCCGGTTGGGGCGGTGTCTCGCTGGCGGGAGATACATGGATGGGGAAACCCCGCGTGTAGATCGCCGCCGGATCTGTCCATCTAGGGAGGGAAGAACATTGCCGCCTCCCGAAAAAAAATATGCACTATATGATCATTGCATTGGCCACGTCAACACGTGACCGGAAACAGAAATATTCAATTAATCGAGTGATTTCGTGGTGTTTACTTGTTAAAGAGTGCAGTGTGGTTTTGTGCGGTGTCTAAATTAGATGGTGCTTCTTGTAAAGATCGCGGATGCCTTAGGCGGCAATTTCATGCTCTTCTATCTGGCTGTTGTGTACCGTGTGTTGTTCTAATCGGCTGACGTGATGACGAGGTGAGACGAAGTTTAATAAATTAATTTTATGATGTACGTTTACTGCGTCAGTTTGCTGAGTTACGTTTTGTAATTTATCACATACGTTTAAATATTTTTTTCTGTATGTACGTTTGTTTTTAAAAATGACGTAGTCTCTTTATATTTGACGACGGAAGTAATATTTTGTTATGTCTTTAACATCCAGTTAAGTAATGGTGCCTTAGTAGCTAAAAGCCATGTAGGAAAGGACATAAGGATGTACCATTCTGTTTCATTGTTAATTGCTTTCCTTACTTAACGTTTAGTGAAATACCAGATGTGTGTTTTACGATAATTCAAGATTAATTTCATTTTGTTACTAATGTGGCGTGTAATCTCGTGTGTAAACATTTGTTCAAATTCACATCTGTGTAATATTTACATCTATGCTAAATTATTTGCTAATTTTTTTGTTGTTTTGCTGCATTTAACTACACGTGTGGAGAAAATGGAGTATTCCATAACTTTGAAGATTCAAAAAAAATTTAGCATTTCTTAACATATTACAAAAAATCACTTAAGATTCACAAGAATATTAAAGGAATAAAAACAGATCACTTAGTAGCTCTGCACTGCTTTAATGGATAATTGAAGCCTGGTGTGCAATTTCGAAGCACATTATGCAATATCGAAGCATCAGCAGTATTATTGAGTTGAACAGTGTTTTCGCACAGTCATAGTCATCTATTTTCAGAGATGATGCAATGTGTTGTATTAGAGACGTACTGTGAGAAATGTGTGCATTAAACCTCAGTTTTTGGAAGGGAAGAGAAGCATTCCCTAATTAATGTTCAAAAATTGATGATATGACTTGAAATATATCATTTATTAATATTCTCCCTAAAAGAGTTTGCTTCTATTCTTTAACGCTTGCAGTTTTCGGTAATTGTCTGCTGATCTTAGTATGTTTCGCTCAAGTTTCTTTTCTTGGTAAGTCGTAGGTCTAACGATTCTCATTGGATTTTGAAGTTTATTTGTATTTGTTGTTTTATAGATTATTTATAATGTATTCAATTCTGATATTGGAATGTTTTCGTTCTTATAGAAAAGAAGTAAAAACTGCATTTGTGAATATTATTGCTTTTAGGGAGGTACGCCCACGACCTCACCCTCTTAAGAACGCCTCTGTATTTTGTGTATCCAGAAGATTGCTCCCACGTTCCGCTTCTAAATGCACAGGTGATGGACGAACTACGATTTGCGAGAAGGTTCTTTCTTCCTCAGGGCGAAAGGGGGGACGATCGTAGTATAGCAACCGAAACGTTACCCACTCTGCTTAGAACGCGGTGTCTCTCGAACAGCCAATAAACAATTAACCCCAACCACGGAAGCTACGTTCTGTTAAGCTTGTTTTGCCCCATCACAATTCTTTGAGATCCAATCTTTGTAGATTCCCAGAAACTTTCGCTCGCTTCGGAATCTTGCTTATCATGCGAACCACTAGTTTTCACTTATCCAGGGGGGCCATAGGGGGCCATGCCCTCCTCAAAAAGGCCTGAAGCTTTCCTTTACCTACCTTTATTTGGCAAAATTTGATTGAAAATATTTATTTATATTCGGATTATGTAATTATATAAACAATATTATGGTATAGTATCATATCTACAGTACATAAATACACAATATAATAACAAACATCTTTATTATTTAACAAAAATCTACGATGATCGACTGGATTCTCTCCCCCCAAATGATCGGCTGGATTCGCCCCTGGAAGTATTAACAATTATCATCATTAATGCTTGCAACTATTTATACTTCCTCAGTTGTGCCAAGTCTTAAACTAGCAGAAAGAATGACCACCACCACTATAGTGCGATTTTTCTAACTCTGCCCTTCAAGCCCCTATGGTCACGATGGAATATCACACGGCATTTCGCGTCCTCCGTTGTGCCGCTAGAAGTCGCATGATCGCAAGCACTGCTTGATACGGTTGCGATCACGCGATATCTGGCGGCGCACGACTGAGAACCTCGCGAAATACCGTAACCTATTCCATCCTGAAGACGGGCCCTCAGGGGCAAAGTTAGAAAAATCGCAGTATACTATCACCACCCCTGCCCCCCACCATCACCACTACGACTACGGCCACCACCACCCGTACCATCACCACGACCGGACTATAATAACAATGACAAGGAATTACTTCCAAGAACGTTTACCCATCATTGAATTACAATGTTCATAACCCATGGTTCGTTCTAAACCGTGTGCCGTTTGAGTATCCGTGGATTTTCACCTCGTCAAGTTTGCCGATCCGAGTTCCCGGACGCCATCGCTGGCGGAGCTCCGTCGCGGCCGAGCGCCGGCGTAATGAGCGGCCGCGGCGGGGGCGTCAGCAGCTTGCAGCCGCGGCCGCGAACCCCGCGCGCCCCGCCCCCCGCCCCGCCCCGCCCCCGCCCCGCGCGAGCCCCCAGGCATCGCATCCCGCGCGCGCAGCAATATTCGACTCACTTAGCGTCGGCTCTCCCTAAATCACGAGTTCATAAAATTACCTCTGCGCGTCTGAATAATGGAATTCTTCTTGCCTTCCCCCCTTCAGCGCGCACACGGGTGTCACTGAAACCGAACGAAAATTGTGGGTATACTCGCACGACGCGAGAAATATTGTTAACAGCGGTATACAAAATCCTCGTATCTCAAATAACGTATTAGCATAATGACAGAGTTATGTGAAGGAACGGACGCGCTCAGAATGGAGATTATTCATACGTTCATGCGCGGGCGCGCAGTACGTCACAGACTCGAGCGTGACTTCCATTAGCGGCCGGCACGCCGCGCCGGAGAACAAATGTGACAGGTTTCGGGGAGAATCATCGCTAGGTTGGGAGCCCCGGGACGCACGGTGGGAGGCCCAGCTGCCGACGCGACGCCGGGAGGCGCCGGCCCCGCCCCCTCCCCCGCCCTTTCCCCCACCCTTCCCCCCTCCCGCGCTACCCATCTCTTGCCACCCACGACTTCTTCTGCGCCTTCCCGTCACCGTCCTCGCCATTTCCCCTTCCCGCGCTACCCTTCGGCAGCCATCCATGCATTCTGTGCCTTCCCGTCTCACCCCTGAATACATTCCCGCCCGTTTCCCGACAATTACATTGCCTCCTACCCCATCCCTGTCCTACCACCCCCGCCTTCTCTGTCTTCACACCTTCGCTCCTTCCTCCTTTCCCGGCATCGTCCCCGCCTTTCTCCCACCTTTCCTCTCCCGCACTACCCCTCTCCTACCACCCACGACTTCTGTGTCTTCCCGCCACCGTCCTCGCCCTCCTCACCACCTCACCCTTTTTTATGACGCCTGTCTCCTCCTCCACCAACCCCGCCTTCTTCCTCGTCTCCGTTCCCGCCTCCGCCCCGCCACGCCCAGATCCACTTCCACCCCAACCCCACCTCCGCCTTCGAACTCAACCACGCCACCTTCCCCGCTCGTCATGCCGACTTCACGTTGTTCCGCCCCATATCGTCTCCCTCCCCACCTGCGCTCCGCCGCCACCCCGCCTCCGCCCCTCCTCCGCTCCGCCTCCACCCGGCCACCACCCCGCCTCCGCCCCGCCTCCTCCCCACCTCCTCCCCTCCTCCTCCCCACCTCCACACACCTCCCCCATCTCTTCCCCACCTCCCCACCGCTACCCCACCTTCTCCCCAACCTCCTCCCCAACTCCTCTCCAACCCTCCTCACTTCCTCCCTACCTCCTCTCCACCTTCTCTCCACCTGTTCCCCACCTCCACTCGCTGCCTCCCCTCCTCCTCACCTCCTCCTCCCCCCCCATTTCCCCACCTCCACCCGCCTCCTCCCCACCTCCGCGCTGCCTCCGCACTCCGCCTCGACCCCGCCTCCACCACGCCTCCGCCCTCTTCCACGCCTCCGGCCCTCTTCCACTCCAGTCCACGCATTGACCCCGCATTCTCTCCCTCGCCGCCTCATCCGTACCTCCCTCCGACGCGGCGCGAGTCACCTGTGCGGCCGAGCCCCGCGGCGCACTCACCTCCTGGTGACCTACTCTGGTGGTGGAGGTGCGTGGGCTGGCGGCTTCGCGAATGGATGGGGTGAGCGGGGCGCGGTGCGGTATCCAAGTTGTTGAAGACGAAAACAAATTTTAAAGAACTGAATGAAAACGAAGAGAATTGGGAGAACTGAGTAAATCCCTCGATACGTATTTGAATAATTTTACGCTTACTCTCACCAATTCATTATTGCCCACGTACGTGCTACCAATTCATTATTACCCCTGTAATTATCTACTATAGTAGTTAATTTGTGTATATCAATTTTTAAGCCCCTTCGTACTTACATTCAGACAATATACATTAGCGATGCCAACGTCATTTAGATTTCCTAATTCTTAATCGTTGACATCTTTCAGGATGAGTCAGAAAATTTATTTTTTAGTTGGGGCTATTAAGACATTTTGTGTAATTCTTACATGACTACCGAGATAGTTTGTTTTCCACATGGTCGTTGATTAAACGTTTAAGATGATTCATGTTGTCGGAAACCTGTTTCAACTACGATGACTTTCCCATTTTCTAACCTTGTAGAAACTTTCATTTTTTTACGTCTTCTTGTTATTGTTTTTCATCATCATCATCAGACTGACTGCGATAGCTTAGAGGTAATATCGCTGCCTCGACAACGTCATTGTCTGGAAGGTGATAATTTTCGAGTCGCTACGGTGGCAGATTTTTAACATTAGCTACCTATCTAGATAGACCGTCGTGTGAAGAACTCTAGAGACCAGCTTTTCTGACTGGTAACTCTCTGCGATTTCTCCTAATAATATCAGGTGTATGCCGCAGCAGTACCTAACAAACAGGTCGCGGGCCGCACGCGATCTTTCCTTCCTCATCCGCGACCTCCCCCGACCCTTCCCTTACATAAACTCACTTTGATGCACCAAACTACCACTCGTGTCAGAGCTGGACGCGGCTGAGGCGTTTCCCACTAAGAGGAGATACCTGGAAAGGAAAAAACCGCAAGCCGACGTCATCTCGGCGCCGGATCTCACGTTCTATCGTGAAAGAACACCTCCCAGAATATAACACGCACTATTCCACAGTAAATTTACCTCTCCATCGTTCTTGAGTCTTTCTCCTGTCTCATTTGTTTATATTTCTTTAAATTTACAACTTGTTTTAAGATACAGCCGTTCACCCTTCTATTGAGATGTTCCAGACACTCTACTTGATATATGGCGTGTGAACAGAAACATTTTGCAACTAAAAAACCGTTATTTTTTAGTTAAGTGAAGAAATATGTTTAGAAAATAGTATATTTTACTTGTCAACATTTCTTCAAGGTAGATTACAAGAAGAAACTGGTAAATAGGGTAAAAAAATTATCTTTGACAGCCAAATAAACGTCTCCACTCAGGATAAATCAATTTTTCTCCAAAATGGCAATTTTGGCCAATGGCAACGCTGTCTTTACGAAATGCTATAGTGGACTCCGTTTTGAACCTTGAAATGGCGTAAGTGAAAACGGAATTATAATTTTCTTTATTCGCACTTGTGTAATCTCCAGCTCTAAGAAAGGTATAAAATATACAGACATCTTTATCTTCAAAAGGGATCGGAGTTCATACACAATAGTAGGATAGGATTCCTCAATTCCTCAAAAACAAATCCTGTCAGCACCCCAATGAAAAAAAATAAATGTACTTCACTTATATCATCTCCCTTTCTCATTTAGCTTTTTTAACGCTACCTGCTTTTGGAACATCCTCTTCCACAGAAATACAAACAACGACCATGCCTTCATATTGTCCAGGCTTGCAGATATGTTTCCAGATTGATCGAGATCGGTACCAGGAAAAAAAGAAAAACAAAAACTAAAAAGGAAGAAAAGGTAAAAATAAGGCAAAGTACAAAAAAATAGGCAAAAAAGGTAAAATGAAAATCTACTAAACCACCGCCATTAGTATCATTAAGTGACACGTGTGGTTAAAAGTTATAAAATAGTAACAATAGTAAAAATTCATTTTGCCAAACTTCCGGGCTTTAATTATTACAATTAGTGTTAGGAGCCTCGCTCCGGCGAGATGTCTTATTGCCGATGGAAAGCTTTGCAGCTCGAGCACCGTCACCCTTTCGGTTTCCCTCTCCCCCTCCCCCTCAGCCCCCTCCGCCCATCGATGCCGTCCCCCACCCCCGCCACCCGCGGGGTCACCGCCTCCTCCTCCCAGCGCTCGACACCTGCGCGTGGCCCCGCCCGGAAGAATCACCTCACGCTGACCTCCTTCTGCTCCAGCGCCGTACAAATGGCTTTGCCATTCTGCGAATTGTATGGAGGCGTAGAATGTGTGCTAGCACTGGATTAGGGACAGTGGCGACGGACAAGAAAATATCCAAGCCAATGTGTAAAATGCAAATGAAATACAAAGACTGAACTTATTTTTACAAGAAATTTAGTCTCCGGTCTTGCTTTCCAGATTCAGTAGTATGAAATCTCTTTCCTCCTCTTTCCCCATCAGGTAAATCTCTTTCCCCACGCGTCTCATACAGTTTTTACTGTTTTTTGACAAATAAAATTTTTAAAAAATATTAAAAAATTAAATCTGTACCGTTTTATCTGTAATGCGAGTTTGCAAGATTTAGGCTGTTAATTATAATAATTAACAGCCTAAACCATGCAAACTCACATTAATTATTATTATTATTATTATTATTATTATTATTATTATTCACATTAATTATTCTTTTTTGTTGGGTTCTCGAAGCTTCGCTTCGAAGATTTTTAGTCTTCTTTTTTAGACCCCGAAATAGCTTAAAATTGAAAATGTATAGAAACCATCTTTACGTAAAGTAACCGTCTTAACGTAAGCTGGTGAAATCCACTTTAATGAAAGAAGTTTCCTTACATTAAAAATCCTTCATCCAAATTTGAGATCCTTGGCTTCAAGTGCTTGAGAGTCCATAACAGCATCGTCATAGCCTCTTACACTACCTTTAGGTGTCTGAGCGTCTGCCATTCATAATGAATCTTCTGTCGTGGTGGCTCTTTAAACGTTTTCCTCGTAAGCAGAGGTCTAATTTTACCTCGCTAGATTTTGCGGAGTTGTCTAATGAAGTCCAAACACCTGGCTACTTGCCCATTAACATGATTCAAGTGTGTATGAGCAAACGTCATTAAGTATCCATTTGGCAGTACCTGGGCAAAAGACTTGGCGGTCTCCACTCCCATAATTTCGTCGAGTCATCTGCATGACAGAATTCAACTGGCAGACCGAGTTCAAGATGACCTACTATTGTGGAGTATCTCGTTACTTTGTGAAATACGAATTCTATGAGAAGGCGAAGATTACGAGAGTTTTTTACAAATTCTGGTTCATATTGCATTTCTTGGTTCTCTCGAAATGTTAAATCCTATCTCAAAACAGGAAAAAATACATTTGTAAGGACGTCATAAAACTGATCTCTGTATGACATCATTTCGCTCATGGGATGCAATACTGACCCAAATCGAAAAATAATGTTTGAAGCTGAACGTATTCAAAGTTTTCGCTGGCGATTGAAGTGCAGGTGTTATATGATTGGAATATGAAGTAAAGATTACAAGAAGACTTCATGCGAGTTCTGTTAATAATTATTATAATAAAATACTACATAATAATGGTCAGAAGTCAATATTCGTTAGTCAGAAGTCAATTTTTTTTAGTTGTGCTGATGTTGTAGTCCATGAACGATATTTTTGAATGACAATATCGGGATCTAAGTTATTCGCTCGCTTTTCTTTAAGCTTTAAGTAAAATATTTATATATTATTATTCAAAACATTTATCTATATGATCTTTTAAAACACGAAATCACACAATATTGTTTAAATAAATGTGCAATTCTAAAGTTGTGCATGCACAAATTACCATCGATTTACCGGAGAATGCACACGAAGGAAGTTATATATTGTAATAAAGTTGATTATCAAATTTATTGTATTTTAAAGAAATCTTTCATTCCGTTATGTCTTGATGGTGCCATAGTTCTTTAGAGCGTAATTTAAACATGTTACTGTATCATAAATATATATGCAAAAATATATCTGAAAGTAATGACGTTAATGGATTTCGCCATTCGGTATAATATATCTTGGGACTTCCTCGGCCGAACCAGTGGCTCTTAATATTTATTTTAGGCAGGCGCCATTACTTTCCTCACGCGATAGTCACCTGAGTGGCACACAGGCGTCTTTCCTCTTCATGACCTACTCCTGTGAGTGTAGGTCTCTTCGCAAAGCACACACAGGCCGCCACGGCCTCATGTCACGTGTGTACATCATGAGAGGTATTTGGAAAGAGGAAACGACGATAATTATTGACATCTTTGCTTTATTTCATACCCTGGGATGGTGTGCTCAACCAGTCAGCGTTTATTCTATTATTCTATTATTCTATTGTGAAATAAAGACGTCAAACCTGTCAGTATGAACAAAAGATCCTAATCTTAGATTTCGTATTATCGATTTATGTCGATTGGCGTTGATATACGTTGCAACATCTGACAGAAGTTTTGAGCCAAGGGTTATAGAGTATGACGAGGGATTTAAGTGCTCTGTTTTTTGTTCCACGTTTCCTTTCCCTTTTTATTTCTTGGGCAACTATTACGTAGATTCATGGCTACTATTGAACCTTTAATTCGAGCATTACTTCATTACCCGATGGTTAGTACTCCAAAAGTGCTCTTAGCTTGCGTATTATCCAGGCGTGAAGACTATTAAAGCAATATCAATTAGCTTGCTCAAACAGTTAAACGTTCACCTAGCCTCCTGCAATCATCTTTAAGTGACCGTGGTTAAGCGGTGCAAGCAGTATAGTAAGTACTCTGTTGCTATTGTCTTGACGGAATAAAGATAATTGCGCACACTGCAAGAAAGGATTGCATTTTAGAGGGGAAATGAAAACGACTTGTTTCAGATCAATGAACACTTTAATTTATTCATGTTGTAGCACTGGAAATTGTTCGTACCTCTGGATTCATATACTAAAAACAAACGAAGAACCGAAAATTTACTGTAACGACTTAATACAATATCGTGAATATTGTGAACATTTTTATAACAATTATTTTGATAAATTCACTTTCGTTATTATGTGAGATATAAATAACACAAGTAAAATTTCCATTAAAACATTGGTACTTGCCAACAACGACATGGAACAATATTCATTTCCCTGTAAGATGTATACATTATTATAGTTTATTTTACTGTTATTGTACAATCAGTAGAAATTATGGAATTTCGAAAGTGAAATCAAATTATTGCTAATTTGTAAGTGAACGTAAAATGGCAATTATCTCCAATATAATTAAGATGATCACAAAAGAAAGAAAATGTTAACTGAAATGCTTGTACCACTAACTAAAATACAAGTCAACGCTCGCAATTAACGGTTGTCCTTATTACTCAACAACTACTCATGTTTACAAAAAGTACACAATATCATTTAAAGATCTAAAATTGTGGGATACGTTACATCGAGAATGAAATCTCTGGTTTTAATTTTGGAGGTATAAGACAAGTTCGAAATGTAATTGAACTTTTCAAAATTTTCAAAATTTCAGTGGTTTTATTTACAATCGTATCTATACTAATATATTTATAAATGCACTTTACTCTATGCAAGCAAAAAATAAGAAAACATAAGCAGTCATATTTAAGAAAATTTTGAAAATGTCACAAATGTAAGGTAGCCCCCTAAATAATATATTTCAATGATCACCGGAAGGGCACAAGTGGATTTAACTCTTGACGTATTTACCAAATTTCAACTCAAAAGCTTATACTCGCGTAATTCTGCGTGACATATACTTCCATCTATTCACCATCCATCCATCTATCCATTACAGGCATTCTGATTTACTGGTACAAAATTCCATGTATCTTCTAGTCACCTACACTTATTTTTAACCACTTTCGGAAAGGCATTAATAGACCTGAATCTTGACTAACTCTTATACTCTAGGGTGTAGAGAGGTAAGAATTACATTACGTTTACAACTTTAATGATTAAGTACTAGTAAAATGATATTCCCTCTTTCTGCAACTCACTTTTTGGTTAGTTGTCACATCACTTGGTTCGGTCACTTTTTGGTTGTTACATCCTTATTCCGAGAAATTTGGTAGAAGGCTGTTTTGCACATTTGATAGCGCCTTTGCTCGCGGTACGATTGTCATGATCTTTGAGGCATTTTATTTTTACGTTCTTCCAGTTATCTATATTTATTGTTTTGTTTTACGTTCTTCCAGTTATCTATATTTATTGTATTTGTTGTTACGTTTTTACGTTCTTCCAGTTATCTATATTTATTGTACGTCTGCGGCCTTTATTAATGTGCTTTAGCGCGCCAAGTGACAGTGCTTCACCTGCACAGTCGGCTGTCTTGAGTGGTTATATCCTATTTCGACAGAATGTGATAATTAACTATTAATAACTAGAAATCATTGCACGTTTCGGCATCAAGATTTTCCCTTATTCAACTTACATTCCATTTTCGTCAATTTTGTTGGTTACATTCTCATTCCTGGCAGCCCTTCAATTACACACAATAAAATGTTATCTTCGATGTACGACATAGCACAGTACTCAATAGCGCAATACACTTACGATATGGACATAGATTTTGAAGTTCCACAGATGAATGTGTATCATTTCTAAAGGTATTGTTTGGGGATTTTGTTAAGGATATATTATAATTGTAGGCTACTTATAAATGGTTCGAGGTTGTTTTTCGGCAATGATTGGAAGCACAATTCCCTGTCCTCTTTCTCAGATTTCCACAGAAGCCCTTTAACTTAATTCTCAGCATGGCTAGGTTTTATTGTACATTTCTAGACACGCTTCTGTAATAATAAAACCGTAATTTCAACTTGTCTTTCCCCTCAAACTACGTATACTACACAGTTTTTAGTTACTGGCGTTAAATAAATACAAACAATAAATGCAATGAATATAACACTTCTCAAAATATTGGGAACTCACTAACGGAACTGAAGAAACACGAAATTAGCAGACTTGCGCAAATTACTCGGAGAAGAATAAAAGTGCAATTCAGTCCGCTTAAACGAACTTCCAACGTTTCGGTGACAGGTCTACACCAAGCTACCACCAAGCCAGAGACTTCGACATTTTCCGTTCAGGGCATTTGGAAAGTCGGCTACACGTCTGCGGGTGTAGAGGTGCTATTTGAATGAGTGTCATGTCGGCTTCGTCGACGTGTTTCGAATTGCCAAGGCGAGTTCTGGCGCTATGTTAAGCGGCGCTGGTGACTCAAAGAGGCTTTGTTTCGGAGGGCGAGAACGCTGTATTTGGCCTTCGTCTCTGTATGAAGAACCAGGTCGGGCAAGATTTAATCCGCTAGAAGCGAAGCGGATGATGGGACGAATCGGTACTTGATATGAAGCTCTGAGCAGGGATATTTTCCGTGACTCATGGTTCTGCACGAGAGCTCTCAGGAGAAGAGAACGTTTTTTAGAAATGTGAATGTAGAAAGCATGTGCACGCCATGTGATATATAAGCGGTGTAAAATGTTTTCTACAAAAGTATAAAACTTGGGATATGTTTCACGCGTAAAGGTGAGCTCCGGAATGTGACTCGTTTATCGTAAAAAACGCACATACACAGTTGGCAAAATCGTTCTAAATTTATTTCTAGATTTACTAGATAAGTAGTCGCTAATGTATAACTTGTTTTTTCGGTGCGAGATCAATGCTTAGCGATGTCTCCTCGAAAGAGTTGAGAAAGAGTCGGAAATCAGCCATGATGTCACTAAAACACGTCATTCAATGGGCTACGATGTTGCATCTGTGATCTCTTCAATCAATGTAGTACGTCCTTTTCCTTTACGCACATTTCACCACTAACATAATATCCAATTCTTCGGATATCTTGATTTCCACGAATAAATAGCATTGGTAAGTATTAAATCACGAGATAGAATCTGATATAAGAGTGGAAGATAGATGCCTCCCAATGTGGCCAAGAATGGAAGGACGGCGGTTGAAAGCATGGCGTTTGAAGAAACCTCTTCATGCCAATCACACAAACATCAGTTCCCAAGACGTGATTCGAACGCACGACCCACAGGGCCGAGACAGCTACGGCGCACCTTAGCGACCTCGGCTACACAGGTCAACAGGTTTGAAATGTGTATGTGTACCTGGTGAGCTAACAACCCTAGTTGGAAAACTTGGCGCCAGCATAAAGCTTTCCCCCTATTTAAATTCCGCAGATGACCTGAAAAATTGACGCTGGGCCAGGCACCATCATCCTGATGGAAAGAAGGCGTAAACGAAAATAATAAAGATATAAGTGAAACGGGCGTTATATACGTTTTCGGGCACCGACGTGATCTACCTGCACAGCCGGGGCAAAATGTTTTTGTGCCCAGACTTGCTGAGATATTTCTCTCTATTCATTTTATAGCCTTTTTTTAAAAGTAATATGTACTACAAAATATAAAACATTTTAAGTCACATATTAGTAATACCATGTACCAGCGTTTGATTCTCCTTCTCGGGCCTTTTTCTCGTCCTTAGGCGGAGATTGAGGTGGTGGTGATGATGATGATGATGATGTAAAATAGGGATGGGGTGAAGGGTAAATATTCATGGAGGAAAGTGCAATGAAAGACAGGAGCCACAGACTAACCATGTGAAAACATAGCGCCAGCCGCTTAGTTCATCGCAAATTCCACTCGAATCTGACGATGATCGCACGATGATCGCTCGGGTATCTACCGGTCATTGTCCTGGGATTGGTCAGGTATCATTCGGGAATCGGTTGGGGATCGGACGTGGATCGGTCGGGGGGATCGCACGGAAATCGAACAGCGATCGATTTGCAGTCCATGCAATGGATGTCGAGCAGCCTGCATTACGGACCACCCTTTAAAATGATGACGATGGCGACCATGGTAGTAGTAGTAGTAGTAATAATAATAATAATAATAATAATAATAACAACAACCCCATGGCGGTTGCGGCAGCCGTCGTCTGAGCCGAGGAAGCTGCAGGTTCGAGTCCTGCTCAAGCATAATTGTATTTGTGATTGTCCCTTCATCTCTCATCATCATCATCATCATCATCATCACCTCGTAATTCATAATTCAAGGCTTAACAACCTTGTCTTACGAAGGGATATAGCCGAAAAGCTGACCCCCGTATTTACACACCTCTCCCTCCAGGACAGAATATGACTGGCCCTAGGAAGAGAACCTATAAAGTGGTCAGAAATAAACGATACGCTAATAATAATAATAATAATAATAATAATAAATTCAATTAAACGAAATTTCCATTGACGAATGTCCAAAATCGCGCCCGCTATCCTGCATTTCGGTAGAGCCGGCCGTGTCCACTTGCGCGGGCGGGCCGCCTGTAGCTGCACGGTCAGCGCACCCAGGTGTCGCGCGGTGGGGCGGCGCGCCGAATGGCCCGCCGCTGCGTCGGCGTCGGCGTCAGTGTTGGCGTCGGTGTCGGCGTCGGCCCGCGTCGCCGCCGGCGCCGCGGCGGGCCATTCGTTCTCGCGGCCGCGGCCGACGGCGGCAATTTATACTGCGGAGCACGCCGTGAACTCCGAGACGCGCTACCTGCCGTCTGGGGCACGGCCCGGCCCGGCCAACGGCGTGAGGAGACGTGGCACTGCGCGGCGTCGGGGTTCGAAGGCGCTTACGAAACGCCTCGGCACGTGCTATTGTGGACGTGGACGAGGGCTACATTCGTTTCTGAGGCGAAGCGGGAGTCTTTTTCTTTTCATGCCTGTCCCTTTCGTGGACAGTGGTAGTTTACATTTGCCTTCCACAATAAGACGTAATGTTCATTGATTGGTGTATCCGGGCGCGTCAACTGCTAATTTCGTTAGCTCCGTAGGTGTAGTGCATATTTCCCCACTAGAAAGCCAGATCCGGCGCCGAACTACGCGTCCGCTACATGGGCTTTCCCCGATCAGGTATCTCCCACCAGAGCGTCACCGTCCCCTTCTCTAAGCTCCGACCGGTCTCCCGACATGTGTGGTAGTGTAATACACATATGTGTGTGTGTGTGAAGGTAAGGGCTAAGGGTAGGTTAAGGAAGAGGAAGGACAGATGGCTTGCGGTCCGTGACCCGTTTGTTAGGGTACTGCTCCGACATTCGCCTGGTGTTGATAAAAGAAACCAGGGAAAACTACCGATTAGAGCTGCCGTCTGCTAGAATTCTCCTCCAGAGAGCGACTGAATCTGAAGCTTGTGTCGAAAATTGCCGCCGGGACTCGAACCCTAAGACCTACCGCTCAGAGGCTGATATCAATTGATGCCCTGAGCCACGTAAACCGATGCGTGTATGTTGTTGATCATGAGGTATGAAAGGTGATAGAAGATTGTTTACGGGTGGAGTGATGGTTAAGAGGGGATATGCGTAGGGTGAGAAGCCAGCCAAGCCACTGCACATGGTGCACACACGAAAGCCCCATGTCTGCAGTGAGATTCGAATCCGTAGCCTTCGGCTGCGCGTACTCGGCCGCTGCTCCACGCCTGTGGGCCACCGGGGCCAGGTCGTGCCTTGGGACGTCGTCGTATTTTCCCCTGGCGTGGCGAATGGTCGTTCACGCTGAGCGAAGCCGAGCGCGAGAGGGTGATGGAGTGCCACGGGGCAGATGTTAAGAGCATTGCGATGTCACGGTTTATTACGTGTATTAGTACAGGCAAAGTAGGATGCAAGATGCTTACTGTGTACCCTAGAGTGACCTAGACTCGGGTCGGTGGAACAGAGTTTGTTCTCTTTTTCATTTCCGCGTCGCTGTTGGCGCTCGAGTGCGTGAACGAAACAGAACAACTCAATTTGCCAACATGCCACCCAGCCGCTTGTAAAATCATAAAAATATTTACCTATGACGATGCGATAATTTTCGATTAGCGCACTCATATGGATGCTAAAAAGGATCTTCATTATAGTACTAGTGATCTAATGAATTTGTTTGTATACCAGCATTACAAACGACCGTTTCCGTTGCAAGAAATCTTTCATAGATGGGCATTTTATGGCACACGTGGCATTTTATGGCACTTCCCGGCCTCTCTTCTCAAACCTCCCCCCGTCTCCCTTCCCATCATCCTCTCCCCCCTTCCGCCCCACCCGCCGACCCGCTCGTCCACACTGCCTGTCCTTACCGCGTCTTCACCACCCGTGCTCCCTGCCCCGTGCTCTTTGCATGACGTCATACCAAGATCTTATGTTGCCAACTGCAAAACTGCCTTTGAAATTTGTTTCCAAAATTAATTGTGGTTCTTTTATAAATTTATAATGCTGTTATACAAAAAATAGCGTGTGCAACTCATTTATATTGTTGCTTTATAGTATTTGTACAAATTTGAAAACTCGCTCCTAACGACGCTCATTTTCAAACCGTATACTTATGTAACATTATAAACTATTATTCTATTACTATAACACTAGTTGCATTACGGCTCCATCATAACAGACCTTTTCAAAGACAAAAGATAAACATTGTTTAAAACAAAGGAGTAACATTACTATATTCACTAAGATGTTCACACAGATAAATAGCAACTGCCTGTCCTCACAACCCGTCCACATTGTCCGCCATCACTGCCGTCCTCACTGTTCGCACTCAGTACTCACCATCAATGCCCGCCCTGACAACCCATCTTTAATATCTGTTCAAGGATTCGTACAATTCACGACGATGGGACGATGAAACCATGAAGACTAATGATAAAAAAAATCATAATTCACAAAAGAAGAATTTTTTTACGATCGTAGGTAAATGTTTATATTTTGTAAGGGAATTGCTTGTTTTTTGCACCATAAAGATTTTTCCTCAAATACTGCTTACACTGCATGTGCTCTCTCTCGTCGCTCAGGCAGTTCCTGGATTCTGATTATGGTTGTGTAAAACCATCGTATAAGGGTAAAGATGAGTACGCTGAATGGTGCTTTCGCTCTTTCTTATGAATCAGAAACTTTATTAAATTCTAAATTCAGTTGATGAGATTTATTGTAGACTGTGTACGATCATGTGACCGTAATTTTAAAGTACTGCCTCGAATGCCAAGTTTCACGTTCTGAAGTGTGAAGCCTTATGTTGGTACCGGTTGAGTCTTGTTTTGTACCACTCAGCGGACTACTTCGTCCATTATTCAAGCAAGAGCGTCTCTTTCGTGTTGCTTCCTACGGCGAGAGGACTTGTTTAACTAACTTGTGCTCACGGTATCCATTTACGTCTGTCGCTCGATAGGCTAATATTGGTGCTTTCCAAGGACGATACATGTCTCTTCTGAGATAATGTTTACCTGATCGAATTCCAAGGTCCGATTCTGGGCTTGAAAATGAGTCGTCATTACGCTATTGCCTAATCTGAACATTATTTCTAGAAATATGACCGATTTAACCAAACTGTTGATATTATTGTTAACTTTCTTATAATTCTTACACAGGTACTGCATTCCACATGTTTGTTTTACATATATAAGAAACTTTACACCTTTGCTCGTACGTCTGCGAAAATCGAAACCTCGGACACGATTGTGTAAAAGAATTCCTCCTACTGACCGATTTAAAACAAAGTTTCCGCTTTTATTGATGTTAATTAGTATATCATGTTTAATTTGTTGTACCGTTCATTAAGAAACTTTTTGAATCGCTAGAGGTAAGAAACGAGGTAGAGTGATTTAACGAAGCGACAAATATTGTGTCAGCTAATATTTGTGTGGGTGGCTCACATACAAATAAGTGTTTTCTATGATTATTTGAGAATAACTGTTATGAACTGGAAGAGCGTTTCTCGCAATTCTTTCTGTAAGTTAAAATCATCTTCTCGCAGTTTTCTCCGTAAATACATGAGTATAATATCGAAATTCAAAAATGAGGTTTCAGTAAGAACGATTTATTTAAATTCCGATCGGATAATTCTGGAGTCAAAATCTTAGTTGTATTTAAAGAAATTTTTGGACTTTGTAATCATTGTTTCATGGATAACAATTCAGTATGGCGGACAGTTCGAGACGCCGCTTGGGTATGGCATACAACTCCTTCACACTTTGGCTGTCTAACGAACAATATACAACTAGAATTAGCTGTGTACTCATTCCCCAATGGCCGATTTTTTTCGACATATTTAAAAAATTGCGTAGCGCAACGCCGACACCTACAGGCCGCCATACTTGCGTTTCCTTGTTCCTCAAAACACTGGCTAACTTCTCAAAAAGTTTTAGCTTTGAGCTTATCATACGTCGATTTTCTTGCTGGCTTCCGGTCTACTATAAGTGTCAACACGATATTTGTGGTTGATACTTTATAATAGCAACAGAAAGCAATATATAGTCTAAAACATTTCTATTCGCACATTACCAAATATGACCATATTCATGTTCAAAAATAGTTATGTTTCTTCCTTCTATAAACTTATGTTAGTTAACTATTACTTACGAGAAATATTGCGAAAATATGTGATTATCTCATACTAAAATATTATTGAAAGAAAAAAACACTTTCTTTTGCTATTCGTACCGTGAAAGATTTTGGATGCGGGCCAGCATGGAGTCACTGTGTTATCACTGTTACCCGAGGTGATGTAAGAACAGATGCACTCCTAAGTAGCAGTAAACATGGAAATTAGCAAGGACAAGGAGCTGATTATCGATGTGAAAGAAGTGATGGTGTGAAAAAAGTAATACTTTACACTTAAGAGGGTATTCTTTTTTTTGACAAATAGGGAAAGTGGTGAAGCTAATAAATTTACCTTGAAACGAAAAAACAGACGTTGAGTTTACGCGAAGGACGTTTCATCATTTAACAACCCTTGTAAGTGTTACTCAATTGCGTCTCTTAGTGAAAAAATCATCACAGAAGAAGAAGAAGAAATAGAAGAAAAAGATGAACGATCTTTCTGTTCCGTTCTGGGAGTACGGGTTTTATGGACGACTAGCACGAAAGCAGGATAAATCGTATGAGGAGGCTCGCTTTCCCGAAAGAGCCTGTCAATAAACGTCAAG
The DNA here is from genome assembly GCA_031308135.1 of Acheta domesticus. Lineage (NCBI taxonomy): Eukaryota > Metazoa > Arthropoda > Insecta > Orthoptera > Gryllidae > Acheta > Acheta domesticus. The sequence continues at coordinate 239,456,617 of JAHLJT010008446.1, forward strand.
AATTTCGGGAGAATGGAAACTGAACTAAACTAAAATAAACATTCGAGTTACACGGGATACGTAAGACCTTGAGTAGAGTAAAAACAGACAATCATAATGTGACCACAATTCATATTATGAAGTACCGTGATGGTTCCATTGTGAAATGGGAATCTATGTCAACCGAAGGTGTGAATAAGTCATAAATAAATTCCATTTACTGGTGGAATTATGGATAAAAAGTATATTTCAATATATCACTGAAGAACAATGCAAGGCAGAGTGCCTAGAAAAAATGTCCTATAGCTTGATGTATTTTAGCAGGGTAATGACCCGAATATAAGGTGCAGTTTATCAAGTCATGGTTGATTTGGAATATACCGAAGTTACTGAAATCATCACCTGAAAGTTCCAATTAAAACTCCAATGGCTGGTCAGTTCTGAAACGTCAAGGCCACAAACGGGAGCAGAATTACAAAGAGAGACTAATGGCTAAAACGTGTTGTGGGAGAAGAATTGCATAAAATAGACTCCAAACCTGCCTGGTTTTTGTTCACTTCATAAAGAAACGATGCCTTCCAGTGATTAAAGCGCAATGACATCCAACAAAGTATTAGAATAGTTGTTTGTTTTTATTTTAGTACTTTTGATTTTGAGTAATTAATTGCAATGTACGAATTGAAATGTTAGCAAATGAACATATTTACTTTTTTTTTATTTATAAATAATATAAAAGTTTATTGTAACTTGATGCCTCTGGTTTTCTGTTTGAAAAGCGGTTGCACATAGGTCACTTAAACGAAGTTTGAAGAAGCCATTAATTTTCCCCCTAGTTCAGCAATGTGTATGCCTACGAATGTTAATATACTGTAAATCAAAATTAAATTCGGATTTCAACTCATTCAGGCAAAGCCATTATCACCACCTCCATTCTAAAAGGTGCATTGAGCATTTCAAATCTCTTTCTCGTTTCGTTACAGTATTCTTAAAGAAATCAACGTGTTTTATGTTCAAGCAATCTGTGCTTTATTTTTAATCATGTTAAGTTAAACGTGTAAATACTTTGTATGATATTTGATGAGAAGGCTGCATTTACCTTCCAGAGGCAAAAACAAAGCACCTCTCAGCCCTGTATTTCTCCCTTATCCCCTCTCCATCTTCTTGTCGCTCTTCCTCTCTCTCTTCTTCTCTGTCTCCTTCTCTGTCTTCCGATCCGTGCATTCAGAAGCGGACTTTAGTCAGTGGGAGGAATGAATAGGTCAGAAATTACTCTAGAGAGTGAGTCAGAAGCAAGAAGAAGTTGAGAGGTTGCTCTTGCGCTCATGAGGCCAGCATTCTGCATGCATAAAATGTTTCCTTTGTCGGGGAAATTGTCATCTCTGAACATTACTCATCGTGAGTTCATTATTTTCAATGCCATCTCTTCCTGCTTGTGTTCATTTTCATTCCGGTACCCAGAAAACAATTAAAATTTATGGCAGACGATTAAAAGTTGAATTCATTGAAAAGTGTTTATGTAATCAATACGTACACGAAAAAATTATACTGTTTTCTCCTAAAATGTGTCACAATTTAATATGATACTTTTATAATTTTCAATGTTTCAAGGTTGTCATCCTCATGTTCTAGATATGAACCTTGCGTTAAGTATAATTATGCTAAAAATTAGAAAGTACATCAATGGTAATGTGTGGATTTCGTTATTCATACACGACCTATCTTCAAATGCTTTTAGTCAGATGTGTGAGTGAAGCCAACAAGTGTATTTCTTGAATGGCGAAGGTCATTGCGTTATATACGTATTTTTCATGTCTATGCAAACAAAATTTGTTTAATAATAATTTAATAAATTTGTTACATATTCAATATTGGTTATTTATAATATTTTTCCACGGTTTCAACATTTTTAATCAGTCGATGTATTTGCTGTTACAATTGATAACAAACCAGTTATCCTCAACTTTAGTTTTCAAGTAATGAGGAAGATTTTTATAATATTATAAAGATTGATGGTTATGAGGAAAGTCTCTTTCACGAAAATCCTGCCAAATATAATATAAGCAGAGATGTATAGTCTGGAATTATACATTAAAAATTATTAGTGCACTCAGCACGAGAGAGCCTTTTTTTGCGTGCGCGATCAGTGTGAGAAAGTACGGAAAACGCCTTCTAAAACAGAATACTGACGATGGGACAGTGATCTTAGATTGGAAGTAAGTGTCGTATGGCTTATCAGTGTTGTACCCATTCCATTTATTGAATGTACAAATAATGTAGCACAGAATGTAGGCTCGTGTACGTTACACATGGATTTCTTGGTAAAAAATTCGTAGCAGATGCTGTTATCACAGGAAGATCCACTTCTCTTTAGAAAGGATCACCTGCAATATTACACAATACGATTTCTGACATGTCTGTTCCATGTCTCTCCTTGTACAAGTTGATATCTTTACAAAACAAACAAAAACACTTCCAAGCATATAAAGGATTCAAAGTGATACAAGCGCAAACTGATAAGCGACTTTGAATTGCGACTGTCTTCCAAATGATAAAAAAATATGTATCTGGATGCCATGTTTGTAGCAAGGATTCTTTAATACACGGGAACCCAATAAAGTTTTTTTGTAACATCCAGTCATTACAGAAAAAATAAATTATACACTAATGCCTTTTAAGGAAAATGATTGATTATTGTAGGTCCTCCTGTTGATCTAGAGTTGCATAATGTTATTATCATTTGCATAATATCTTAACGCTTCGACGATTTTGTGTCATCCAGCATGTTATAATAAAAATAAACTAGAAACCTGCTTTGAGATGAAATACTTTCTGTTACTAGTTTTTCTGAGAATAATACGTAGTGTTAATTTACAAAATGTTAGCTCGAAAAATCAAAGTCTGAAATATTCGATTAATGGCACCCATCACATAGTTGATCACATAGATTCGTTGCCTGAGAACGATAGACTGTAGTGTCACATAAAATACCAATTTTCGTACAGGAGGTTGGGAGGTATGGGCGTTTGGGAGGTATACCGACTCAGTTTTTCTATTCCTTGGACATCAATGTTCATTACGTCACATGTGTTTTGTCGCGGAAAGCTTTGTATTTTATGTTCGGTGAAAACACTATGGAGTACGAAACTCTTCCAGATAATCAATAAGCCTTATAATAAAAAATACTTGTGTTAGAAGGCAGACATACAGTTAATTGTAGTTGATCCGCCGTCTTTTTTAGTATTGTGGGAAAATTTTATTTCGTCTGAACAATGATACAGCACACCTTGCTACCACGCGATTGCTTGTAACGTCACGTCTAGGAACAACATTATCTTGCAAGACTTTGGGAGAGACGGTTCAGGAGGCAGTGTGGTTAGCTGGTATGCGTACTTAACTTCTCTATCCCCAAAGGTTGCATGCTTAATTGATTGGTTATTTTGTGTTTCTGGGCGCGTCAACTGCTAAAGTCATGAGTCCCGTAAGTGTAGGGAGTGTTTTTATCTTGAAGGTTGGCGATGTTCTCCTCTGCTGGATACCGAGATCCGCTGACGACCACAAACGCTTGCGGTGTTTCCCCATCCAGGTATCTCCCACTAGCTGGGCACCGTTCCAGCCGGGACAAGCTCTAAGCTCGCGACATGAGTGTTAGTGTAGTTCATGTACGTGTATGTAAATATGAGATGAGGATAGAATTCGAAAGAGGACGGAAAGATCGAGCACGGTCCGTGGCCCGTTTGTTATAGTAGTGATCCGGCATTCGCCTGGTATTGATCGGCAAAACCAGGGAAACTATCGATCAGAGCAGCTGTCCGCTAGAAGACGCTAGAATTCGACCTAGCTGTCTACCTCGTGTCGAAAATCCTGCCACCGTCGGGAACCGAACCCTAGGTCCTCCAGAACAGAGGCACTTCAGTGATGCCTTGAGCCACTTCAGCTGGTGGTGCATCTTCAAATTACGCTGAGGGAGTAGACGTACATCACAAGCCAATTCACTTGTTTATTGCTGTGGACTCTTCCCCATCACTCTCGCCTCTCGAAAACCCTTCTGATAAAAAAAAGACTTACAGGGTAAAGAGGACGTGAAGTGAAATTGTGGATGCTGAAAGTCTTTCTTGGCAGTCCGCAATCCTCTATCTCGTGTGAGCAATGGCACACGTCACACGAACTGGCCTTGCCTCGTCTCGGCGCGGCGCGACGATTGCCTACGATGTCACATGAGCCGCCTCCGACGGGAGTGCGTGCGTTCGTGTCCGAAGAGGAAACTTGGTTTTCTCCAGCGGCCGCCTGGCCTCTCTTCTGAACGGATGGTTGAACATTTTCAGGGGCACCGCGGAGTGGCGCGAGCGCGCGCGCGCCTGCACAACCGTAACCGAGTTGTCATCTCGGCGTGAGGCAAGAGTCACCGCTCCTTACGTAAGATCCAGAAGCCAGGTACTTGCTTCGCACAAGGTCTGAATGTATTCGCATGCTCATCTTCAGAGGCGATGCGTTTGCAACGTGCGCGACTGTTAGTCATCGACGTCTGCAGATTCGATTGTCCTCGATCGGGGATATTGTATTTTGGTTACAGTTGACGTAAACGTGGAGTGACGGCATGAGATTAGAGTGGTGCTGGGTTGAACTCGCTCACTGGGTGCGCGTTATCTCTTCAACAACGACCGGGAGAGGTGGCTCAGGGCATCAACTGATGTCACTGCAGTGCCTCTGTCCGGGAGATTTCAGGTTAGAATCCCGACAGCGGCAGGATTTTCAACACTATAGTTGAATCGCTATAGCTACATGGCCGAGAGCTTCTAGTTACATGGGCAGGTTCAGCCGATGTCTGGAGGAGAATTCTAGCAGCCGGCTGCTCTGATTGGTAGTTTTCCGTGGTTTCTCCGATCAATAGCAGGCGAATGCCGGTGCAGTCCCCCATGAAACGGACCATAGACCGCGAGCGATCTTTCGTTATCTTTCCTTGTCCTATCCCCACCCTTTACTTACGAACACTTACATGCACTACACTACCACCCTAAACGGGAGACAGGTCGGGAGCTCAGCTTGTCCCGACTGGAGTGGTGCCCCCTGGTGGGAGATGCCTGGTTGGGAAACCTCGCTAGCCTGTAGGTCGGCGCCGGATCTCGCCACCCAGCGGGGGAAGACCAGAGCCTCATCTCACAATGAAAACATATACTAAACTCACGGAACTAATGACTAGTCGTTGACGTGCCAGGAATCACTAATCAATCAATCTACAACAGCGTTTTGAGACTATTGGCAGGACTGTTTTGTAGTCATTCGTGCCGATTGCTATTGTAGAAAGAATGGGTAGCTACTCCGCTCGGACTGTGTGAATGGAGCTCGTGAAAAGTTCTTGTAGTTATCTACGATTGTGAATTCTCATGCGTTGTATTAATAGCATGATACGTAGAAATTATTTCATTCTTTCCTATTAGTCGTATCGGTAGAGATGTTCTAAAATATGTCAGTCTTCGTTGCAATGTTATATTCATAACTCGAGGCGGTGTTACCACGGCTGCCCGCTCTTCTCAACCGGTTCTTTCTTTGTTCGTCTCCGCAATCTCCCAAGGAATCTGAACCTTGTGTGTACAACCATTTACGCTGCAGTCAGTACTTCGTCTCGTGATAAAGCACATGCTTCATAACTTTCTATTATTTTACTATTACTACGTTTGTACACAAATAAGTTATATTTTTGTGTTTTTGTTCGTAAATGAAGCAACGTATTAAAGACGAAAAATGGAATCGTGCATCGATTTTTTAAGTTCTTTTTAGGAATGCGTTTATTCGTTTTTATGGTTATACAATTTTAACAAACCAGCGAACTCAAATTGTAATTTTGCTTAAGGCTTCCATTTTTACTTTAAACATTTATACAGTTGTTTGAAGGGTGCTTGTACCTGGACACAGAGAAAACTGCAGAGAATGATGACTGAAACATTTGACTTAATTAAGGCATGTGCATGGCTTATAGAAGATCATGGAATTATAGTGCTGAGCGAGGGCATGGATGCGAAGCATCCGTGCCGAAACGATAGAAATTGAATATTGATTTTTGGATGGCATGAATGACGCACATGCTTTCCCCAAGGAATGCTTCAGAATGACGCTCGAAACAATAGCATTACTTTCAAAATGTAAATGATGGTGGTGTAATGTGTTCATGAATGAGGCGCATGCATTCCCGCAAGAAGGCCAAATAATGACAATCAAAACATCGGTATAGCTGCTCAGAAAGAAGACCATTGAATGATGGTTATGATATGTGGGTATGAATGAAGCACACGCATACTTCGAGAGAAAACACAGAATGGCTATCGAAACTCAGCACTACTACCCGGAAAGAAAGACATATACTCGTCATATAATGAGGGCATGAATCATGCACAATCATGCTTCGAGGAAAGCCTGAGAATGACGATCAAAACATCATCACTATCACCCGGAACGAATTACAATGTACGTATACTCGTCATATTAAAAGAGCAAGAATCACGCACATGCATGCCTAGAGGAAACCCTAAAAATGACGAACGAAACATGGGCACCATTACCCGGATTGAATAGGCGAGATAACATCGAGCACGAATCATGCACATGCATGCCTCGAGGAAATCCTGAGAATAACGGTCGACTCAGTAGCACATTTCCCAAAACAGAACGAAGCGCATGTTGTTGGTACCATATGGGCATAAATTAGACCCCTATTCGCCACCAGGATGGCCACAGAACATGGACATTCCTTCCCAGAATAAAAGCCATTGAATATGTGGGCATGAATGAGGCGCATGGATGCCTCGAGATAGGCGACAGATTGACGATTGGACGACCGGTATTGCTGCCCAGGACGAAAGCCATTGAACATGTGGACATGTATAGGCGCATGCATACCACGAGTGCCACATAATGGCATTAGGACCATTGGCTTTGCCAACGAAACCGAAAGTCATTGAATGTGTTGGCATGCATAAGGCACATGCGTTCCTCGAGTGCCGCAAAATAATTTTAGAGCCATCAGCAATGCTACCCAGAACGAGAACCAATGAATATGTGGGCATGTATAGGTGCATGCGTGCCTCGAGGATCACATAATGGCATTCGGACCATCGGCATTGCCACTCAGAACGAAAGCCATTGAACAATTGAGTATGTATAGTCGCATGCGTACCTCGACAGCCATACAATGACATTCGGACCATCGGCATTGCTAACCAAAACGAAAGTCATTGAATGTGTGGACATGTATGAGGCACATGCATGTCTCGATGGCCTCGGAATAATGTCCGGACCAACGGCAATCACATCCACAACGAAAACCATTGAATATGCGGGCTGGTCGAAGCCTGGGGATCTCCCGGGCGTATGTTTTGAATTTGCACTAGACTTGTGCATAGGACTTATTTTAGAACTCTCTGACTGGACAGCGATGCGGCTCACGAAACGCAAACGACGTATATCTCTGAGACACATTCTCTTTGAAGAGACAAAACGCTGTGGACAGCTGCTGTATTCGAAAAGAGTAGTGGCAGCAGTAGTGATAGGGCACTTGTGAGAATATTTGTGGGTTTATGAGAGTTGGTTAATGTAAAAAAGAATTTGGAACAGAATTTTCAACTGCGAGGTGTGAAATAAATGAGAGAGAAACTCACAAGTGCCTTACTACTACTCTTTTCGAATGCAGCAGCTGTCCACAGCTGGCTGGCTGTCTCTTTAAAGAGTATGTGTCTCAGAGAGATGTGTCGCTTGCGTTTCGTGCGCCGCCTCACTGTCCAATCAGAGAGCTCTAAAATAAGCCCCATGCGCAAGTCTAGTGTAAATTCAAACAAGCCTCCCGGGCAGCCAAGAGAAGCCGGTGCGCGAGACGGGGCGCGCAGTGACGATGGGCCGTGGCCCGCGCGGCCTGCGGGGGAGGGCCGAGAATCGCTCGTCGCGGCGGGCGGGCGGGCGGGCGGGCGGGCGGGCGGCGTGACGCCAGGGTCGGCGGGCTGCTGGCGGTGCGCCGCGGCGCGTCGCGTTCCGCCGTGGCCTTAACCTCGGGTGAGGAGGGCCCTCGTTACATAAGCCACGCGAACCCCTCCTCCGCCCACGCCGCCGCCGCGGCCGCTTTCTTGCCGCCACCATCGCGAAACCCTGTGATGTCAACTCTATATCGTCACGAGCGTGAGCCGCGGAGGGTCATCTCCCCGAAGATGCGGAAGCGACCACACGCCCCGCCGGCTCCCCTCCTCCGCCCGACGGGCGTCCTGCCGCACGCCTCGCAGTGCACGAAGGCGTTGTTCTTCGTGGCCACAATTCGTGTGGCGTACTGGGTGGTTCGGGCGCGCAGTTTGTCGTACTAGATAAGATTTATTCATAGTTGGCTTCTCAAAAAAGGTTTCAAACTTGTTCTTTAAATTCTTTCCTCGTATGATTCAATGGACAGTATAAAATATGGCGCTGGGTCCATTTTCGGCAAATTTTCGGTGCAACTTTTTTTTAGATAATGATGTTTATTGAATGTTATATTAAATTTAAAAATTTAATATTTTTATGTACAATTTTACGCCTTTTAATAATGTTGTTAAAGCTTTGGAAGATAGGGATTTGCTCAAGTTTCTTCGTAGATCTGTCCTTTACACATTATTTCGAAATGTTGATATCGCTTTTCACATGTATATGTGTACACCTATTTCAAGTTGTTCGGCTGAAAGATCATTTTCGGTTTTTAAGCGTGTCAAAAGCTACTTAAGATAAACGCTGGGCGTAAGTACATTAAATTCCCTTTCCATTTTAGCATAGAAAAATATATTTTGTTTCAAATAGATTGTGATATTATCAACAAATGTGCAAAACGTTCGACGAAATTAATTATACTGTTACATTATAATACATTACTAATGTACCATTGAATTCAGTTTTAAAATAAACTACAATGAGTATTTATTTGAATATATTATATATTATGATTAGTAATGTATTATAATGTAACAGTATAATTAATTTCGTCGAACGTTTTGCACATTTGTTGATAATATCATAATCTATTTGAAACAAAATATATTTTTGTTTCAAATATATATATATAAATATAAATATATATATATATATATATATATATATATATATATTAGTCTTCTAACATTAAAATCAACATTAATTAAATTAACCTGGAGCGCTAAAAATACTTGCCTAGGGCTGTAAATTAAATAAATCCGCCACTGGCAAAGGGGGGACAGAAATTTATTTGCACATCCCCTTCCCCGCTGTTTTAGGCCGCGCATGCTTGTGTATATTTCATATCTAGTGCATTAAATGTCCGTCGTGCCAGCCTCGATAGCTGGGGTCGCTAAGTCTGAAGGACCGTAATTGCCTCGTGCCTGAAGGTCGCAAGTTTTAATCTTGCCCGGGGCATGAATGTTTGTGTGTGTCCGAATGCTTTTTCCGCTACCATTGTCCCAAAGTTACAAAACCAATGATAATTACGGTGGTCGCTGTATAAGCTTAGTAGTTGAATAGCGACCTTAAAAAAAGAAAAACTAGTGGTGCTACAGCAGCAAAAATTTCTCGCATTATTTCTAAATTTGCAATTTTCGAAAATTCAGAAAGTTCAACGAAAATGAGACCCGCGACATTTCTTTTATCATCCTTTCTTCTATCCGGGGAAAAAATTTAAAGAACTACTTTGGAGCGGTTTTGGAGAAAAAATGTTATTTATTTAATTGCCGGTTTCGCGCCAAATTACACGATAACTACTCATATTTTCGAAAAATTGATCATGAAGTTATTTAAAGATCCGACTTGAAGAAAACGATTTCATTAAGGAAAAATCTCGATCTTTAATATTTTAGTTGTATGAAAACGCCTCCCAAAAATTGCTCTTTTGCAAATTTCAAAAAATCTGGACTTTCAACGAACATGAGACCTGCACCGTTCTCTTGATCTCCCTTTGTGCTATCCGAGGACACAGTTTTATCAAAAAATGTGGTACAATTTTTTAGAACATTTTGAAAATGTTTTTGAGGCTTCACGTAAGTTCCCTCAAAAATCAAAATATTCGGTTGAAATTCCCAAAGCCTCCAGTTTATTCAGATCGATCGGGGAATAACAATTTTGAAGAAAATTGGCTGAATGGTTTAGGCGCCCACGATGACCACAGACGGACAGTCAGACGGACACGTTTTGCCATCAATCCATTTTTCGAAATCATGGATCCACAAAACATGGATTCTGGCTACACCATGTGTAAGAGGAATATTTCCTATATTCAGTAACAGGATTTATCCACTTTTTCATTATGAGGGCCCGGCAATAAAGAGTTGTTTTTTGCAGAATATTCGCTGTTTTCCGGCGCACGATTACATGACTTTCACTTCTTATGAAGTTTCTCCGTAAGGGTGAGAAAGTAAAAATGTGGGCCGCCTGAGCTGCCGAGTCCGCTCACTGCGCGGCGTCGGCGCCTCCGTCGCCGCCGGCCGTGGTCCTCGGCGGGGCGACCCGGGCGCACGGGCGGCCGGGAGCCATCATTCAAAAGGCCCTGCCTCGTCGATGAGCTCACGCGGCCCCGGTTCCTGTTTTGGAGAGGCTGCACGCGGCCGCGGCCCACTGGCCGAGTGCTCGCATCGCAGGCGTCAGTCGTCAGTCGTCAGTCGTCAGCCGCTGGCCCCTTGCCTCTTCCACGCTTGTGTTACGGGACCTCTGCCTCCTGACGAGCACGTCTTCTTCTTCTTCTTCTTCTTCTTCTTCTTCCGCTTCGTCTTCTACTTGTAGTTCTTACTCTTCTACTTACGGAATGTCTGAGGAGCACTTCTTCCTCTACTACTACCCTTTCTTCTTCTTCTTCCGCTTCGTCTTCTACTTCTAGTTCTTACTCTTCTACTTACGGGAACGTCTGAGGAGCACTTCTTCTACTACTACCCTTTCTTCTTCTTCTTCTTCTTCTACTACTACTACTACTACTCTTTCTTTTTCTTCTTCTCCTTCTTATTCCACTTGTAGTTACGGGGACTTCTGTCCTTTTCCTCTGAGGAGTACTTCTTCTACTACTCCTTCTTCTTCCTCTCCCACTTACGGGGGACCTCTGCCTCCCTGAGAAGCACCTTTTCTTCTTCTACTTCGTTTTCTTCTTCTCCTTCTTCTTCTTCCTCTTCTACTTATGGGTGACCTCTGCCTCCTGAGAAGTATTTCTACTACTATTACTTCTTCTTCTAATTCTACTTTTTATTATTATTATTATTATTATTATTATTATTATTGTTATTATTATTCTACTACTTCTTTTAGAATATTTATAGTTCTAGTTCGGGCACTTCTTCTATTACTACTTCTATTTCTTCTTCTACTTCTTTTTATTTTTTTCTCCTTTTTCTTCTTGGTTGCTACCGTCCCTTTCTGATATCTTTTCTCTTGTTTTTCCTTTTCGTACAGTTTCTCCTCCTTCTCCTGTATTTAATTCTTGTTCTCCTCTTTTTTGTCCCCTGTTGTCTATTACATTTCTCCTTTTTATTATCTTTGTTGTGTTTCTTGTTGCTCTTCAGCTCATATTTCTCTTTCTTATTCAGTTTCTCTCCCTCTTTTTCCTGTTCTTCATCATCTATGTTTGGTCCATTTTGGGGGTTAATTTGGTCAGGTGCATCCCTCAATCAAAATGTACTTTTCTTACTTGTTCATAAGACAATTTAACTCACAATCTTTCTCTTGAATATTTGTACCATATTGTGGTTACCTTTAGAACGAGAAAATTATTGAGATCTTGCTTTCGTTTCTCGGAGAACTGTTGGTACCCCTCGTGTTTATCGATCTCAACTACGACAATATCACATGTGCAAACAGCTAATTACAAGTTTGTCAGTCTGAATTCTCCTACTTCAACACGTACATCATTTGTTTTCACACATACTTTGAATTCAATTTAGATTTATGTCAATAAGACAAAATATAATGTTTGCCTAGTGACCACGTGCGTCTTTGAATGAGAAACATTTCATTACATCAGACAGTGCCTTCAAAGTCCCTTTCATAACTTGTCACGTCCACTAAAGCCTTTCCTCCATGCACGTGACTCCGTGATGAATGGAGCTTTACTTTCATGTCCAACACAAACTTCTCACAGAAGTTTCGATGAGTGGTAAAGGAAGTGGCGAATGTCATGAGAGAAAAGGAACCTTCTCATTTTCGCATACTGGTTCTTTCTAAAGACGTTTACGTGCACCCACTCTGTCCTCTCCCATCTTTACCTGAACGGTCTGATTTCAAACGTGAACGTCACGTCCACCAACATTAGTATGAGGAATGGAGTATTACCTGACTACATAGGGTATTCGAAATTGAAGACCAGAACACTGTCAGCAATAAAAATAGAATAGTGCCTCATTCAGTGCCGTTAAAAGCGCATTTTTATGGCAATAATGATATATTAAATTTGTATAGCAAACAGGAATATTGTAATTGAGTTACAATCTCCCTCAAAAGAAGAATACATATAGGCTTAGAAATGGCACTCATTCTGGCAAATAAACAAATAGGACGATTGAGGCTAGGACTGAAAAAAAGCCGTATTGTGGGTCGTTCAAAATGACGATTAAACGAATAAAAGTTGTTTTTTTTGCCACGAAAAGATATAAAGAGTACTTGGAGTCAATAATTTGGAGTCGTATTTGGAGTCGATATTAAAATCCTAGATTAAACAATACATATATAATTCATAATTTTCTATCAAAAACTTCCCCAGTACAATAGTGGCTCGACAAAGTTGTACTACTACCTACTTGTTGTACTTCCCTTCCAGGATGATCGTCAGGTAGAAATGAAATAATTATAGGCATTGTCATTGCCAAGAATATTATTTATTACTGTTTGTTGTATATTTTATTGTTTATTATAATATTTTTGGAGATCAATTAGTGATCTGCTAGTAATCTGTATCTCCTACAAAGATTTCTAGATTTCAATAGCATAGGCCTGTTGAAATGGCCTCAGTTGAGCCCGATCGCTCACTCCGGCTCGTAAGTGGTCTCTGAGTGTATTTGAGTGCATTTTTTTTGTTTAAAGTACTTTCATTACTTGTTTCAAGTTAACTGGAAGTAAAATTACGAATGCTTTAACTTTCTCGCACATACTTCGTAAGAAGGGAAAGTATGTAATCGTGCGCTGGAAAACGCGAATTTTCGGCAGAAAAAACTTTTGGAACGAAAACGGGGACAAATTCTGTTTCTATATATGTAGATAATTATTTCATCTAATGTGTGGTGTACCCAGAGTCCATGTTTTGTGGATCCTCGGTACCGAAAAATCGATTGATGGTAAAACGTCTGTCTGTTCATCGGTCTGTCCGTCCGTCTGGCTGTCTCTTCGTCAACGCTAACGATGCAACCGTCCAGCCGATTTTTCTCCACATTGGTATTGCCGATCGATTTTAAACTCAAGAATTTGCGCGTTTCAACCGGATATTTTTTTATTTTTGAAGGTACTTTATATGAAGCCTCAAGAACAGTTTCAAAATTATTTCAAAAATCGTACAATTTTTAATTAAACTTATTTAAGTAAACAAAATTGAATTAAACTAAATTTGATTTAAACCACATTTTTTATTAAACTCCTCGGTTAGCGTAAAGACGCTTAAGAGGATGGTCGAGGTCCCATGGTGATTTCCAGATTTTCTGATTTCCAGATTTTTCCCGAGATTCCAGATTTTTTGAAAATTGCAAAAGTGCAATTTGTTTGGGCGTCTTCCTACAACTATAATATTGAATTTTTTCTTTAACGAAATCTGTTCTTTAAAGACAGTTCTTAAAATAAAATCATATTCAATTTTTCAAAGTTTCAGTAGTTTTCATGTAATTTTGCGCGAAATATAGGCAATTAGAGTACCCGTGGGAGAACTCTTGCATGCTATTCCCCAACCTTTTCCTTATTTTTCCATTTCCATATTAAGCCTATGATGTATATTTTTCTTCAAGACCTTCTTATCCTCCGTCACTTATTCTATATGTCACCTTGTAATTGTTAACAATATAATATACTATTGTCAATACAAATTATTCTTATTTAACTTTATTATCGAGCAAAGAGGTTGTAATTCAATCGGATAGAATATCAAGTAATTAATAATTTCACATACAGTAACAAATTCTACATGATTTGAACAGGTGGGGTAGAATCGACAAGCGTCGAACCGGCAAAATGTAAGAGAATGGTCAAGAAGAACTCATCCTGTAGATTACTGGTGTGAGGAACGTTTCTTTGAGGCAATTGGCCTCACAGTTTTAGTTTTTAATGCCCTAGAACACTTCGTTTAAGAGTTATTTAACCATATAGATTAAAAAATCCTAACGTGCGTTTGCGGGTTGCATTTTACATGATATTTATTTGCGTTTTTTAACAATACTTTTCATATTTTTAAAGTCAAAGTGCAATTCGTCACGTCTCCGTGAAACTCTGTTTCTTTAGAGACCTCACTTATAAAGATTGGTTGCGTAGGAGAGCCGCAAATCAAAGATATACTACTGAAATAATATAGAAGACGATTTACAATATTTTAAACATTTGTTCTTAAAATCCGTTTTATCGAAACCCGTTTCTCCATTTTATCGAAAATTGCAAAAAGTTAACATTTTCAAAACAAAACTAGCCAAATCGATTGGGGAGTATCAATTTTGAAGCAAATCGGCTGAACAGTTTAGGCGCTAGCGTTGACCACAGGCGGACAGACGGACGTTTTGCCGTCAGTCGATTTTGCAGTATCAAGAAGCAACAAAACATGGGTTTTGACTACACCACGAGATAGAGGATTTTTCTTCTAAATTTAGCAACACGTTTTATCCACTTTTTCGCTACCAGAGTTTTTCTGGCGAAAATTTGCCTTTTTCCGGCGATTACATACCTTTCTCGTCTTACGAAGAATTCGTAAAGCGAGAAAGTAAAAATGACTAGAGATTTTTGCCCTTAGACTATGTGTGTTGTAAAAAGTCAGAACTTTAAAAAAGTTCATGTATTTTTTTAAAAAATAAGTGATTTTACGTTAATTTTTGTGTGTGAATTTTATGAAATTAAGAAAAAAAATCATCAAAAAGTGCTCCAAATTGTTTCTTCAAATGGTTTCTAGGGATAGAAGAAGGAGCGCTTAAATTAATGGCGCGAGTCTCAGTTTCATTGAACTCTCTGAATTTTCGAAATTGCCAATTTAGATATAATGCCGAAGTATGCGGTATTGTAGCACCACTAGTTTGCTATAAACAAGACGAACCCGCACATAATGAATTTCCAAAGGTTGCTTAAATTGTGACGAACTTCAGATTAAAGAATGTGTGATTATGTCACAACTATCATGCGTTGAATTTATTTTCGGTTGTAATCCGAGTTCAGGGGGTGTGTGGGAAGTGGGGACGCTTGTGATGCGGAG
The DNA here is from genome assembly GCA_031308135.1 of Acheta domesticus. Classification (NCBI taxonomy): domain Eukaryota; kingdom Metazoa; phylum Arthropoda; class Insecta; order Orthoptera; family Gryllidae; genus Acheta; species Acheta domesticus. The sequence goes on from JAHLJT010008446.1 coordinate 239,471,972, forward strand.
GGGAAATGAGTGCAATCGAATGTCTTCAGCAAAGTTCGGTGCACGCCTCGTGCGTCGCAGGTTCCAAGAAGGGAACCTGCGAATTATGCTGAACAAACGCGTTGATATTTCATATTATCATTTGTGTAAAATTGGTCAAGTTGTCACACTGTATTTAAGTGTTAAAAATTTAACGAAATGAAGTAAAACGTTTCAAAAATCATTTTGATTCAAAATAAATATACAACTGGTTCCTACCACATTCCACGATAAAATTAGTGGTGCTTCAACACCGCATACTTTCTTGCATTAATTTTATTTTTGCAATTTTCGAAAGTTCAGAGAATTCAGCGAAAATGAGACGGCGCCATTCTTTTAAGTGTCCTTTCTTCTATCTGCGGAAAAAATGAAGAAAAAAATTTGAGCGGTTTTTGAGAAAATGTATTTTATGAATTGCATTAATTTCAAGCACAAATTAACCTACAACTACTCTTTTCATCAAACAATTCTACTAAATGTTTCTTAATGAGATGATTTGCAACAGACTTTGTGTAAGGTAAGTCTCTATCCTCAGTTTTCTGGTTTTTAATATTACCGTTCTGCAATTTTCGAAAATACGGAGAGTTCGCCGGAAATGGAAGTAGCACCATATTTTTTTACAGTCCCTTGCGAAGAAAAATGTAGAGAATAACTTTGAGTGGTTTTTGAAAAAAAAAAATAAAAAAACAAAAATTGCCTTTATTTTACGCAACATTACACGAAAACTACTCATAATTTTCGAAAAGTCCTTATTAAGATCTATCTGTAAAGAACAGGTATGATTCAGGAAAAAATCTCTCTTCAATATTGTAGTTGTAGAAGACGCCCAGAAAAATTGCACTTTCGCAATTTTCAAAAATTCTGGAATTTCAAAGAAAATGAGACCTGCACCATTCTCTAAGCGTTCTTTACGCTATCTGAGGATACAGTTTAATAAAAAAATGGGGGCTATTTTTGAGGAAAATTTTGAAAATGTTTTTGAGGCTTCTTGATAAAGTAGCCTCAAAAAACAAAATATCCACTTGAAACTCTCAAAGCTTCAAGTTCGTTCAGATCGATTGGGGGGAATACCAATTTTGGAGAAATTTGGCTGACCCATTTAGGCGCTAGAGTCGACCACAGACGGACTGAGAGACAGGCGTTTTGCCGTCAATCTATCTTTCGATATCATGGATTCACAAAACCTGAATTCTGGCTGCACGTGTTAGTTAAAGTAATTATCTATACATAGCAATCGGATTCATCAACTTTTTCGTTACCAGGGCCCCGCAATAAGAGTTTTTTCTGCCGAAAATTCGCGTTGTTCCGGTGCACGTCTTTGCGAAAAATTCACAAACAGAAACAATGCGGCAAATGGACAGTTTGGAAATTTTAGGCTACACATAAAAAACGCAGCACGACTGTGTGCCCTCTTCAGGGCTTACACATGGTAACCGGCATGGAAAGCTATCAGTGAAAGACTTCAGGGAAAGCTGTCAGTGGAATCGTCATGGTATCAGTGAAAGACTTGAAATACTATGTAAGGGCGACCATTCACACAAAATAAGATGCAGAAAGCAAGGAACAGATAAAGGAAAATCAGCTCTTTGAATATGACCTTGTTGACTGGAAACAATTTGTCTGCAGAGGCGCTGGAGACTTCCGACAAGCGCGTGAATTATGCGTTCGAGAGTTTTTAAGAGCGCAAGTGTACAGTGATGTACAGTTCGTTGAGCGGGAAAAGGAAAGGGGCAACAAAAGTACGGGCAAATTGCCGATGGATATAGCTTTCTTTTAAGGTATAATTTACTGGTTACAAGATAAATGTCAATGAAATGAAGTGAAGAGAGGGTACGTAGTAGCATATGCACCTTAATATATTTTTTATCTATTTTTTTGTACTCGCCTGCTTGGTGTATTTTTTACTGCTATTTTTTTTTTGGTTATTTAAGGTCGCTTGAACATCTAGGTCATAGCGACCACTACATTGGTTAAACTTAATGGTAACTGTAACGATGACATGTAGGGTGATGATAGGGGGGTGAAAAGGAAGACGAACACAAATACAACCATGCCCGAAACGGGACTCAAACCCGCAATCCTTTGGTCCGAGATCGTTACGATACTACTGTCTCATCGATCTGGGCCACCGGAGATCGGCATATAATTTTTGTTTGTTGTATTATTTATGATTTTGTAACATTCGTATTATTGTATTGTAATTTTATTTTTCTTTATTTGGCTATTGTGCTTTTATTGTTTGTTTTGTTTGTATTGCTTATCTTCTTTTAGATTTGTATGCATTGTTTCTTATTTGGTATTCTTATTGTTTATTTTTGTATTTTCCCTTTTTTATTAACTGCCACCGAGCGTACGCTCATTTGAAGTAATACATTATTATATTATTGTGTAGCGTAATGTTATTCATACATATTATTTATTATTATATCATTATTGTTATTATTATCATTTTTATTAGTACTATTTCATGTTAATACATTGCACTTTTGTTGCAGCTATTCACTCTAGCTAATCTGTACCGAGCAGACGTTTATGGGTTTTCCTATGACAAAATATACAAGTGTAGATAGAAGGAGGAATTTGGTGTCCATCTTGATATAACATGGTAATAACATAATTTTAGCTTGTTTTGCATGGAACAAAGACTTCATGGTTCCATCAAACCTATACCCATACTCAAATAAATTTTTCTTTTTTTACACTGGACCAGGATCCATTCATAAAATACTACTTAATCCCGAAAGGAAATTGGAATTCAAAATATTTTAAATAATAAAGAATATTTTCGGAAATTGCGTGAAAGTTAGAAAATACCGTTATACTCTTATTCGTGTCGGGGAACATTATTACATTTTCGCGTTAATACTTTTGTAGGAAAGAGTTTTATGATGCTGCATGAGAAATCAATAATTTTTGGAGAGAAAAACTCCTTTTGTCAGAAGCTGGTACCGAAAAATTGGGTAAATCTTGTGCCTTTATAAGTAGTAAATTTCTTCCTTTATCACTTTGTGTGGCCAGAATCCATTCTTCTTCTTTCTGTTTGCCCCTCTGGCTGTAGTCAACGCTTCTGTCTAAACCGTTCACACGATTTCTCAAAAATGGCTCGACATTTTTAATGTAATTTTTCCTCGCATAGCGTAAAAAACGTTTAAAATAGGCTCAAGTCTCATTTTCGTTGATAATATGAATTTTACAAAATTGCTTAAGTTCATTTTTTTTGTCGTCTATTTTTTTCATCCACATTGAAGATAGATAGTTTTCCCTTAGTAAAATCTGTTCCTCAATAACAGATCTTGAAATAGGGTCAACTACGAATTTTTCGAAAATAGGACTGTAAATTCGCAACATTACAGTATTATATTCGCAACATGCAGTATCGTATTCAGTGCAACGAATATTCATAATTCATTGGGGTTTGCTGATCATTGAAGAACAGTGACCAGAAATTTTTAATTATTGATAACAAAATCAATTATGTTATAATTTTTATAGCTGGATTTCATTTCATGAACATTATTAGTGGGCAATTTATTAACGTTTATTAGGTTTGTTCACAGTTATTTAGCCGTTATGCTCGGTTGATCTTGTGTCCCTGAATTCTGGGTTCCGAAGTAGTCTCTATGACAAACATCGCACAAAAACCCCCTTTGGAATCTCCGCCATTTCCTTATCAATACCTCAATTACCATTCTAATTCCAATTCTAGAACATTGGTCATGATGTATGTTTGAATTTGTTTCCTGAATCATCATCCCCGTAGACATATCTACAAATACTTCTACATCATTTCATTTGACAATCCTTAAGACTTCCGCCTCTTGTTCCGAATGCCATAAGCCATGAAATGAATGCACTTAGAAGTTTATAGCATGCAGAATGAATTTAATATCTGTAATTTTAGGAAACAGTTTTGAGAATATCTTTCTTAGATCTGTAGATGTTTATAGTTAATTTTTTCTGTACTGTAGATGTTTGTAGATCATTGTGTACTGTAAGTAATATTTTGTAGTAGTTAGTTATATCAGCAACAAGTTATGTAGTGGTTGGTATATTTTAGATAATGTAATGTGCAGTAATTGGGTGTTATAGATTTTTAACAATAGACTTGCTCATTTTCCAGTAATCGAAAATTTGATATTTTACTGTAGGTGACAGTACAACGGACTCCCGGAGACGAGTACCGGAACGCTGTGCCGGCACCGGTGCCCCCTACGTATTACAGTTAATATTTTATTGTAAAATGAATGAACTCTGATTAATCAAGTCCCATTTGCTTTGAACGTGCATGTTCTAATCATAACTGCACTCCCAAAAAGTCGTAAAGCACCCGCCCAATTCAGGGTAGTCGGGGTAAACCACATTCCCGCCAAATGCACATTTTATGAACTTATTTTCTAGAGTATGTAATTTATAGGCTTCTTTAAAAGATGAAGGAACTTGCTCAGTTCAAATAATTTTCTCCAAAAGTGATATTTCTCTATCGATTTAAAGGAACTGGAGTCCCTGGGAGTTTGAAACAGATAATTTTTGATTGGGAGGGTGGGATACTTCACGTGAAGCCTCAATTACATTTTCAATTTTTTCTCATAATGGCTTCATTTTTTTTATTTAACTTTTCTCGGATAGTTAGTAAACGCTTAAAAACGATGCAATTGTAACGAATATTTTTTTCTCAGGAAACGACTTCCGTATTTTTTCTCGGGAAGGAGCAAAGGTTATTTAAAAAATGGCGCCAGTCTCATTTTCGTTGAACTCTTGAGTTTCCGAAAATTACCGGTTACTAGTGCGAGAAAGTTTGGGATGTTGTAGTTCCGATAATTTTATAGGTGTGCCCAGCACAGTTTGGTTAAATATTGGCTTAAACATTTGGCCGTTTTTTAAATCCCCTATGTATGCTTTCTTTATCACGGTTGCTTTCAATTTTATTATTTTAATTATTTTTGTGTGTTAATTCATTTATTTTTATGTTAGATCCATTGAGGCATTGTTGTAGAGATGAGGCATATTTAACATTTTCTACAATGTTACACTTTTATGCCTTATATCAACTGAGCAGCGAGAACTGTGACGCAGTACATCATTTCTTGGATACATGAGGACAATGCACAAGAAATGAAAAAGGCGTCATTGGGCGGGCATTGCCTTCATTCACGGACTGGTCTTTGGTGGTCTTTTTCTATCTCGCGTTCTGCATCTCCCTTTCATTGTTTGTGGATTGGCGTTGTTTTATGATTGAATTATATTGCAAATGTAAACTCAAGGAAGAGAATATGAAGTGCTATGTTTAATGTGAAGAGATATAATTTGTGTTCTGATTGTACGGTATAAAAAAATAATGTGGGCTTCCTGTGGTCTCGCGTGGTGAATTGGTTATAAAACATGTTTGATACAATACAAAGATACATTTAATGAGTGGCACTTGATATGTAGGGCGTATCCAAAACATTTAATGTGAGCCTGTGTGAGTAAATATTAAAATTGGTGATAGGTCATGAAGTAAATATTGGCAAATGTTGCAATATGAGCGTTCACAGAGTGAGGCAACTACTCATCATGAATCGAGGATGTTAAAATTGACAGCAACGAACAGTGACGTCAAGAAGAGTAGCGAGATCTCAGTTATTCCCCTTCGAATTTCCAGGATGTGACTCTTGCGCGCGGAACATTTTAATTTCGTTTGAGTTGCGCTACAATTTCTGACAATTTAGGATATCAGCAATATTTCGACCGACACGAATAGTTGACTTGTGGTTACGTACTCCTTTGAAATCTCTCATGACTCACTCCACTAAGATTAAAATTCGTATTTCCATTTCGCCGAGAGAAATTTTTCGTATCACTTAAACCTATACAGTTTTACAAAACCATTAGACATGAAATTCAATACAACCCTTAATATTCCTGGGGGTTCCAAATATCAAAAGCAGTATTCCCAGATAAAATAATACTAAAAAATACTGTTACCTTGGATTTGTACCAATTATGTAATCGCGTATTTCAAAAAGTAATTTGTTTCATTAAGCAGTCTCCCTTGAGAGAAGTAATGTTCAAAAGCCTTTGTGTTTGCTTTATAACACTTAAATATACAGAAAACGTAGAACATTATTACGTATTAAAAATATATGATTAGAAAAATCATTGGCTACAAAAACTAATCTGCGACAAATAATTAGACTAAATAATCTCTCCTAAAACAATTTGTTTGCAAAAATATCGATTTATTTGCAATGAAATGCGATTGAGTCATATGAGGATATGAAAAAATGCGATACAATTGTTTTAAATTCCCAATTTTTGAATTCATGAAATTTACTATCCAAAAATTTAAAGCCAACATCAGGTGGTATTACTGTTGTGCACCAATGGCGGGGGGGAGGGCGGCGGTACAACAGTGCAATGACGTAAGTAAAGTTTTTCTCTTATAGTACTCGTACTCGATGAAAATATTAAAACGAAGAGAATTCAGTAGTTAAATGTTCGCGGGAAAGAATTAAATCGCTCTTAGCGCTTACATGTATACGCTCTTTACGCATAAAGACGAAAAAATCCGTCAGTCTGTCGATTTTCTTCTTTAGGTAGAGATTTTTTTCTTTAATATAATCTCTTATTCAAAGACAGATCATGAAGTAAGATCATGTACAATTTTTCGAAAATGTGAGTAGTTTTGCGTATTTTCATGTGAATTACTCTTATAAGCAAATTTAATTTTTTGAACAATTATTCTCTTAAAAACGGCTCAAAATTTTTTGTTTTTAATTTTCTCCACGTACGTACCAAAGGGCCGTGAAAAAAGGGGATTCTTGTGTCATTTCCGGCCAACACTGTATTTTCGAAAATTGCAAGAAAATTCAAAACCAATACTACAATATAAAATATAGAGATTTTTGTCTTAAAATCTGTTCTAAAAAATCACAAATATAAGAAAGGTCATGTACAATGTTTTTGAAAAACGATTAATTTTTGCGGTAACAAATATTTCTGCTTGAATGTATGCTATTGATAAAAAAATTCCCTCAAAAATAGCTCCAAATTTCTTTTTGAACTTTTTTCTCGTTTATAGGAAACACCGAAAAAAGACGCAGGGCTTTTTTATCGGACTTCCTTAATTTCTTTTGTGGTCAATTCCTAGACCGTATAGACACGTCCAAAATTGATATTCCCTTTCTCATCCCGCCCTGTGATTTTGAAGCAAATATTTTTATTTGGAGGTACTTTTCATGAATCTTTAACACTTACACAATTTTCTCCAAATTGCTCATTTTTACTTTCTCGCTACCGCTTACGCAGTAGAGAGAAAGTTATGTATTGCTGCGCGAAAAACTCTTATTACAGAGCTCTGGTAACGAATAAGTGGATAAATCAGTTGCTAAATTAAAAAAGAAACTTGTAACACGTGATGTAGCCAGAAACCATGTTTCGTGGGTCCTTGATATCGAAAACTTGAATGATGACGAAACGTCTGTCCCTCCGTCTGACTGCCTGTCCGTCCGTCCGTCTGTGAACAATGCTAGCGGCTATACCGTTCACCTGATTTTCTCCAAAAATCATCTTCCCCAGCCGATTTGGCTGATGTCACGGCTCCTTGAATTCCTTGAATTTCAAACCGATATTTTAATTTGGGGAGGGGTATTGTACATGAAGCTCCTGGGACATTTTCCAAATTAAAAAAAGGGTCCATAATTTTTTATTATGTTTTGTTGTTGGATAGTATGAAGAACGTTTAGGAGAATGGTGCAGGTCCTCATGTAAGTTGAAAACTCTGATTTCTCGAAAATTGTAAAAATTAAAAATTTTTCGGCGCCTTCCTACAACTAGACTTATGAAGAGAGAGATTTTTCCTTTCATGAAATCTGTTCCTTAAAGATAGATTTTGAAATCAGGTCATGTACAATTTTTCGAAAATTTGAGTACTTTTCGCGTAAATGTTCGTGAAAATAGGGAGAGAAAGTATGTGCTATTCTAGTTCCACTAGTTTTCTCTTCGCATAGATGTTCAATTTATGGACTCTGTGCTAAAGTAGGAAAAGCGCGCCTAAAATATTGCTCAGGTATCATTTTCGTTAAAACATCTGAATTCTCGAAAATTGCAAAATTTCAATTTTTTAGCGTTTTTTGCAACTATAATAAGAAGGCAGATTTTCCTTAATAAAATCGGTATTTCAAGACATCTCTTTAAATAAAGGCATGTATAATGTCTCGCAAACATGAGTAGTTTTCGCGTAGTTTAGCGTGAAATTCTACAATTTTCTACCAATTATTTTTTCAAACTCCGCTTCATTTTTTTCACTGATAGAGCATTAAACTGTTAAAAGTGGCGGATCTACAGCTTTCGGCAAAATCCCTGAATTTTTGAAAATTGCAATTAAAAGTTGCAAGCAAAATTGCGTTTTTAATATGGTCATTTACGTTAACAAAACGAATATTTTTCGCGTAGTTTTGCTTGAAGTTAAAGTACTGTTTTCCCCAAAATGGCCCTATTTTAATTTTTCCTGGGATAGAGCTAAGAACGCTTAAAAATGACGCATTTGTCATTTTTGGCAAACGCTCTATATATTCGAAATTGCAAATAAGTAACATTGCAGAACTACAATATTGATGATAGAGTTTTTTTCCTTAACTGAGTTTTTACTCTTAAACAGATTCTTGAAATAACATAAATGAAAATCTCTTAATTTGTGAAAATTTAAACGCAAATATTCAACATTTTTTAAAGCGTCGTTTATGCTCGACTGTGCAACTGAGTGTATGGGTTACGGGAATGGCGTACTCAGGAACTGCGTTCGAATATCAGCGGGGGGAGAAATTCTTGCTGGTTGATAACAGTTTGGAGGTTCATGTAATGTAATATTGTGTAGCCGTGCGACAAATTGGGTGCTGTTGTAGCACCATTAGTTTCGACTATTATCCTCCTCAGACACCGTAACTGGACGAGCAAACGGAGAACGCAGGCGGAGTACTGATTCCGTGAATATACTGGCAGTTTCAAGAAACATCAAAATATTTTGACAAAAATAGCTTGTAAAGTTTGTGACAATAAAATTCAAACAGATACTACTGATTTGAACATGTTATGTACATAAATTACATTCTTTATAAATATATCTATCCTGTTCACATTTTTCTAAGCTTAATGCAGTAAGGCACATTCTAACATCCGAACCTTATTTACATTTATCATGGATCAAATCCGGGTACAACTTCTAAGTTCATTAGCCCCTAAGCTCAGTGCATGATTAACTCGAATTTTTGGTGGTATTCATCTCTCCTGAAATGGGACTTTATTATTTTTTTATTTAATGTCAAAATCAGTTAAAAACTGTGTTTGGCCTACTACGAGAAGAAATATTCTGAATTCCTTTGTCGATATACTCGTGGGCTTGAGCAGTTTTCCCTTCCAAGTAAGTCCCCCAGCGGGGCACCGCCCAGCCGGGGTAAGATCTAGCCCCCGACGTATGTGACATTGTAGTACATGTAACTGAAAGTGTATGTTTGAGGGGCAAGGATGGGGAAGTAAGATCTTTCGCTGTCCGTGAATAGTTTGCTACGGCATTCGCTTGGCATTGATCATATAATCCAGGAAAGAACTCCCAGTTAGAGCAGCCGGCCGTTAGAAATCGCCTTCAGAGAATGATTAAAATCGAACCACCTCTATTAAATTGTATCCAAAATCCGCCACAGTCCAAACTCGAACCCTTGGATTTCTCGGTCACCGATGCTGCAGTGGCAACGTGCTTGCCACTGAGCGATTGCAGCCAGCACGCTCCTTGTCAAATGGAGAGAAGCGCCCATGAATATTCATGACGCCTTCGCGAGCGTCGCAAGGGCTATCGGAGTGGAGGATCGTTGCGCAAACAACGCGATTGCTTGAGCTGCATAACGCACGGGTCCCCCGCTGGATATAGACGTGATGGCACAAGGAAGCGACGTTTCGCGCCTCGAATAGTATTGTCGTTCGCTCAGACTACAAGAAGGTAATGAGGGGTTCTCACCTCCCGCTCATCTTGTATTATTGCCCCAGCCTCAAGGCACGCCTCGCTAAATTCATCTCTTACTCACTTGCAAGTCTCGGCTTTGGCATTGCTCAAAATAAATTTCAATGTTATGAAAGCACTGCGATTTGAAGAGTAACATTTTTTAAAATAAAAAACGCGTATAATGTGTTCGTTTGGATTTGTTACGTCAGCCGTCTTTACTGCCTTCCTAATATTTTCCAGAAGAGTCCTGACGTACTGGCTATTTCTACAGCGTCTGCGTTGAAGAAGAGAGAAAATAGGCGCCAAGACTGTAGGCTCAGATATATAAAATTCCGACTCAAGTAATTGAAAAACTAGTTCCTCATACTGTTTCTATTTAGTATTATGTTACAATTTTGCATATTTGCTTATATTTTACGTATTTTGCAAACCTTTTATTATTGTACCACCTTATCTGGAAATCAATTTCGCAAAAAAGATATTTCAAATGTTCAATGAATTTTCAAAAATAGTTATTTTTATTTGAAAAATCGACATGTTTTCTTACACATAGTCAGAATTGTGTGCTGATGACGTGAGTTGCACCAAGTAAAGACGCGTGGCGGTGAGATTTCTTTTAGTTGTGATATATATTAGTTTTTTGATTCTTTCATCCCCATTTCTAGAAAATATTGGTTGTCTCAGTAGTGCAGCCACTGCGAAGACAACCAGTGGCTACAGTGACTGCCGGATTTTTGGTTCCCACTTTTGTTCGCAAGCTAACATTGTTCACAAAAGACAAGTACTCTTAAAAAATTTAATCCAAAAGGACAAGCTAATTTATTTCTAAAATTTGGTTAATAACTATTTTAATTATTTAATTTCAAGTTGCGTTAATTTATTTTGTTTGTAATTGTTGCATAAATAAGAGCGTATTTTGATGTTACATGTATTTCTTTCTACACACTTATTACATATTTTTAGCATTTTCACTACATGTATTTGCCGTTTCGTACTACATATTTTTTCGGTCTCTACAACTAATAGACTAGTAAATGTTGGAGGAAGGTACTTGAAACAGTCTCCTTTATTAGCTAAAGCTTACACAAACGGCTTCATGACATTTCAAGCGCAAAGTGGGAACATTTTTTTTTCTAAAACGAGTATCAACGATTTAGATTTTTTTGGATCACCGAGTTGAGAGGAGATAGTGAAGGGCAATTACTTTCCATCCAATTCACATGCTCTGCTGTCCAAGCAAACAAGGTTCTTGAGTGAATAGGTGATTTCATAAATGGCATGAGTCACCTTTTTTCACAAATTGAGTTTTGAACATTATCTATTTTCTTGAAGGTCGATACGTCGTTGGGTGTACAACAAACATGAGTATCATTAACCCAGTCTCAGTTATAGACATGTCAAATTCTCGTGACTGTTGAAAGGGCGTGAGTCGTTGACTCATCTCCATTCTGCTCTCACAGTTGGTAGCTCCTTGAATTAATAAGAGAACATTCTCTTATTCGCGGCACAAAATCGACTTTGGATCTTTTTGTGTAGAGGATAGAACTACGTGTTTATTTTGCACATTGTATTTGTGTTTAATATTGTGTTTAGGTTACCTGAGTTAGTAAAAATTATTTATGTACAGGACTAATATGTCTACGTACGATGGAAAATGTCAAAATGGAAGAGGTAAAAAAATGTGCAGAGAGAGTGATTATGTATTAGGGATTGCTTTTGATTACATGCGGGTATTTTATTTACCATGTATACCTGTGCAGAACATTTTTTACTACAATTAGGGTGTGATAATTTCTGAATTCACAATTAGACCCCTGACAATACAAACCTGTATCAGTATCATGAAAGACTGACTAGAAAATCCCCCAATGAGGTTTGTTCATTCCTGATAGACTACTTCTCAAACATTCCAAAAAACCTAAAACAACTACTTGTTCAGTGACAGCTCTCCAGGCCAAAATCAA
>JAHLJT010008446.1:239484926-239497650 GCA_031308135.1 Acheta domesticus
ACAAGTTTTTTGTAATGAAACGAACGTTTAAACCAGCAATTTTAATCGGTAATTGTAAACATTTAAACGAGTTCGCTTTCATGTAACTTCTGTAGGGAGGTCGACAACTGTAATAGTTAACGACTAGCAAAAGTTCAGGGTGAACATGAGCGATTCTGACCTGTTTTTCATTTTTCAGGTTTTAGGTAACACTTTTGTAACTAAGTGCAACTAATTGCCAGAAATGAATTATAAGATTGCTGAAAGAGCCTATCAATTAAAGGAGAAAACTGTAAAGGAAATTGGTAATTTTTATAAAAAACTTGTACTACTGTTAAAAACTTTAATTAACAATTGAGTACATTTTGTGTCCGTTAAGAAAATATTCATTTTTAATAAACAACTCAGTTTCAAGTTTGAAAACTATTTTAACTTTTTTTATGTCTTTGGCGGCAAGCCGCTTGTTTAATTGTGCCATTGAGTACAGTCGTTCGGATATTCTAGAAAGTGTCATCATTTATAATTGCTTTCTGTCTTGGGTTAGTTTCACAAGGAAATAATTAAATCCGCCCATTCTCCGTGACTCATGATGTTTTCGCGAATAACGCTCATTACAGTTGACGAAACGCCGAGTTTGGGGAAAAATCGAACGCGTATTGCATTAATAAAAGTAACGATGTCACGTTTCCTGGAACGAATCTTACTAAAGCGCGCACCTATCGGGCGACATCATGTCTGCCGGCCGCCCAACCGCTACGTCGAAAATGATGTCAGCGGAGCGGCGATACAGACACAGAGGGAAATACGCACGAAGCGAGTAGCTCGTTTGTGGCAATCGAAGACAGAAAAGACAAAAAGCCGTAATGAAAACACCGAAAAGCAAAACGAATGGATATGGAGTCGCCATTAGCTAATGATAACCAGAAGCCAGTCATGTCGAAAAGGGTGAGAGGGTTGTTTCTACCTTCTTCTCATCTTCCTTTACCGCTTTGCTTTGCCTCTCCACTTTCCACACAAGCGTCCATCCACTGAGGGCCGGTATGCCGCTAGAAATGTGTAATAAGTCTCCAACAATGTATTCCTCCTGAGAGCATATCATTGAAATAATCTAATTTCCAATGTCAAATAGAGCCCTCATTTATAATTTTCTGTAACTTAGAGCATAGTATATTGCGCCAATGGCGAAGCTCGAGCCACGCGGGGCTAAATTGGTGTCACTCCCACCAACAAGTAACGAAGAAATTATTTTTAGAATACGGTAGTCTATAAATATTTCAAGTTAAAATTATTAATAACGTAGTAATTAGTTAGCACTTAGGCGCGACACTAAGTTATTGATATCAATAACGACGGCTCTCATCGACGGCACGCATCCGACGGCTATTTTGATGCTTAAAAATATAATTTGTGCTTTGCAAGTTTATAGTAAATATAAATTTTAAGCATTACAATTGTCAGACATATATTTTCAGACAAAGAAAGTTACATTAAAATCGATTAAAATACTAAGTCTCTTGTAATTTTTTTGTTTCATTACAAAATTAGACTCCTCAAGGGTCCTGCTGATTTGGAGGCCGCGGATCGATCTCCGCCAGGAGTTGAAAGTTGCGTGATGTATTTAGCAACAATGAGTTCGTGGCGCCCGGCCGAAAATAGGCCGGCTGCTCTGATTGGGTGATTTGCCTGATAGCTTCCAGACGAATGAGGGAACAGCGTCCTAGAATATGGACCTCTGGCTGCGTGCGATTCTCCATTCCCTAAAGTACTTGATTGTACTTGATCATTATTGATCGTGAGTGCCTGAAAAAAAACCTTGTACCCCTTTTTAAGAATATTTTTTTTCTTGTCTTCATTATAAGCAAAATTTCACAAAAACTTCTCATACTTAAAAGAATATATTGAACTTATTTAAATCTAATATTTTAGAGATTTCATTAAGGAAAAATAACCTGTCGTCAATATTGTAGTTTGCCAATTCTAATTTCTTGCAATTGTCATTCTTTAGTATTGTAACTCTAGGAAGACATCGATAACATTATGAACTTTTCAAAAATTTTTGAAAATACGCTGGGTTCAAAGAATGCGAATCCCATGCCAGTTTTGAAGTGTTCTCTGCTCTACCTGCTAAACAAATCAACAATTTTGGAGCTTTTTTGAGAAAATTTTGAAAATGTTAATCTTCATGAAAAGAAACCCCAAAATCAAAATATTCATTTCAAATTCATAAGGCCTCGAGTTCGGCCACAGAACTCTAGTTCGGTTTTGTTATGTTTTAAAATTACACATATTGCACGCAATATTACGCGAAAACTACTAAAATTTTCAAAAATTGCTTGATTTTTGCTTCTATGTGACCCAACAGACCAATTGCAAGCCTATTTCAATTTCAAATGGAATGCCCCTGATTCCTTATATGACTGAATATGTAACTTGATTACATACGTGTTCCTGCGGTTCGCATAGAGACTTTTCCAACATTTCCCGTCATATTTTAAACTTCCTCTCGCTGTTACGCAGTAGATCGCCAAATGATGCAAAGGATGAGTTTGTTCGGCTACGCCTCTCGTATCTGTAGTAAACAGGAAGAGAATTGCAAGCCAGTTCCGCGTACGGCGGGTGATTATTTATACATTTCCCGGCGCTGGTCGTCCTCGTTTCGTCTATATGTGGATCGAGCCAAAAGCGCGCGAACCGCAGTGTCATCGTGCGTGTGACCGCGCTCACACCCCCGTCGTGTTTCCCTTGTGACGTAAATTCTCGTCCTGCCCGTTGCCAAGGACGCTCACCAGCGGAGGATCCAGACAGAATTTCAGGGAAGGAATTTCAGTTCACTCCCTTGATATTTTGGTAATAAAAATGTCATCTTATCCGGTTGGCTTCATACTGTTTACTTGCATGTTCGGAGTAGACAGTTAAATGGCTCAAGCTTCCTGAAGTAACTAAAATGGCACATTTTTGTATATGTTGTAAAAACAGAACTTCTGAAATCCTTATATTACCATTTAATCATATACGCATACAGTTAGAAATTGTTCCAAATGTTAAGCGGCTATTAGAGGAGATAAAACGTATATAAGACGTAACTAAAAGGCCATTATATACGCCTACAGTTAGAAAATGTCCCAAAATGTTAAAAGGCTATCTGAGAATGTAAAACATGTATAACATGTGACTAAAGACCATTATGTGCTGCTCTCTTGAAGCCTCTTGTAAGATAAATATAATTACGAGTTAAGAACATTTTCCTAGCTAAAACCCCCAAAATTCTTGGGGTTTACTAACCACATTATGAGAAACTCAATAGGCGATTAGCATAGCCCATTCTAAGCGGAACCATTGCCTGAAAATAGCTTATTTTCAATTTGTTGCATTTTTATTAATTTATTGCTAAATCTTGATTTTGATCTTATACTGGGCCTTTTAAAGGAAATTTTAAATTTCGGTCATAATCTGATACAAGAATCAATAAGGGTGACTCTGTTTTCTCCCTCTAAACGTCTTTAAGATCCGAAAAGTCCCCCCAAAAAAGGTTAATGTCACATTATTGCAATGCCAATAATAATAATAATAATAATAATAATAAGAGGTTTTCAAGGTATTCATTAAACATAAAAGAAGGAAAAAAAAACTTCGTTCTAGACTTTATCACCAAATTATAAGCTCCACGTTCTACCAGTTTCAAACCAGTGGGAAGCCTCCAATTTTATTTTCCAAAATTTGTGCTAGATTGATTGATTAGTGAGTGATTTCGTTAGTTTGTGATTCCGGGCGCGTCAAGGTAATTAGTCCCGTAATGTAATGCATGTTTTTCCTCGGGAGGTGGCGGTAATCTTCCCCCTGTGGATGGCGAGATTCAGCGCCGATCTGCATGTCGGCTAGTGGGATTTTCCTCATCCAAGTATCTCTCGCCAGCGGGGCGCCGCCCCAACCGGGACAAACTCTAAGCTCCCGACAAGTAGAAGTGTGATGCATGTGTGTGGGTAGGTGGGTGTTGAGTAAGGGGTTAGGAAAGGACGAGGAAGAGGAGGAAAGATCACGCAAGGTTCGTGTTTCTTAGGGTACTGCTCCGGTATTCACCTGGTGTTGATTGCCAGAAACCAAGGAAAACTACCGATCAAACCAGCCGGCCTGTAGAATTTTCTTCCAGTAGCCGCTGAATTCCAGATAGCCGGTGACTTAGCTTGTAGCTAATGTCGAAAATCTTGCCACAGTCGGGACTCGAACCCTAGGAACTTCCGGTAAGAGGCACTGCGGTTTCATCAGTTGAAATCAATTGGTTTCATCAGTTCATCAGTTGGCCCTGGGTCAACATTTGTTGGCAATTTT
Organism: Acheta domesticus; assembly: GCA_031308135.1. NCBI lineage: Eukaryota > Metazoa > Arthropoda > Insecta > Orthoptera > Gryllidae > Acheta > Acheta domesticus. Next base: position 239,489,232 of record JAHLJT010008446.1, read on the forward strand.
ATGCTAGAAGTGGCCACTACTCCGTCAGTAGCCTAAGAAGCTACTGGTGCCTTTACCCGAATTATTTTCGATACTTGAGTACATTTTAACCCTTCGTTGCACGATTTTTTCTTTTAAGGTCAAAATTTTTTGGGGAATAATTTGGATTGCGCAGATATTGCGAAAAATAGATAAAAAATTCTAATTTACATCTGTGTCGTAAAATTGAAAATTTTTGCTTCTTTGCATATATGCAAAGATGTGCATTAAGTTATACATTTTACCTTTGCATGTAGCAATAACGTGGAATAGTGAATATGACACGTATAACAAAGTGCTTGCAGAAAAGTTTATAATAATAACCCATGTTAATTTTATCGTTATCATATTATATTTATCTATTCAATCATTTATTTTAAATATATATATATATATATATAATTTATTTGATGTTTACTAATTTTCATGATTACATTTTTTACATCATGAAAATAAGTAAAAATCAAATAAATTCGAACACAATACGTAATCTCCAAAAACACTCCTGATGTCGCGGCACGATATATAATACAACTTCTCGAGCTTTATACTCGGCACAAAAGCTTTGTACTCCTTATAACATCTACTTATCATCTGGCAAAAACGTACATTGTCGGCAACAAGGAAGCGGCCAGGCTTCCAGATTTCAGTGAAAGAGATAAGACAAGAATAGCACGATCTCACGAAAGATATCTTCTCGAAAGGTTGGCCAAGAGCAACAATCTCATTGAGTGTTCTCCGTACAACACCGCGACCACTGGAAGCTCAATGTAAATTTACGCGCACCTTTGCAGATATGCAAAGTCCAAAAATCCCTCTTTAAAATTACAACTATAAACAGAAAGTAAATTCCAAATAATTCAATTCTTACAAAGAACTTCACTTTTCAACCACAAAAATCCCCATTCAATTAAAGTAATTAACAACCACAAAAAAATCAGTCGAAGTAGGGCGACAAGCACTCCCGGAGTGAACAACTACTCACCAAGAAAAAAAATTTCAAAAAGACTACTTATGCTCAAATTGTCGAGTACCCAATGAATCTAATGGTTAATAAACCCTTTCCGAATACGTCATAGTGCACACAAAAGCTTATAATACAGAAATATAACCGTAAATCACTTCCAAAAGTGGCTTTGCATATCTGCAAAGCGATGCAATGAAGGGTTAATAGAATAATGACTGATGGGGTGAGAGTAGGGCCGTGTGGATCTGCCATTGACGCACACTTCCTGCGGTGAGCATCGCGGACGAGGCGATGGGCTGTTTCGGGGCCAGCTCCTTTTGGGTCGGGAGGGGGGAGGGGCGGACACGGACCCGCCGGCCTGATATGGCTCGGAGGCGGATTATCTCCTCCCAGGCGGTTGCGCACAGGACCACAATGACTCGATTGCATAAATTGACGGTGGAAATTTGGAGAGAAAGCTCTGACGCCCGACGAGCCTCCATAAATGGCTGCAATATTGGTGTCGATAGCTGTGTTGAACAATAAAATCTTCAAAGATTCGATATATGCTCTCGCGTTTTTTCGTAAAAAAAAAAAAAAATTCGTAAAGAAATGCTAAAATTCTATAATTGTTTATTCTTTGTATGTCAATAAAAAACTTTCTTTGAAATAAGGCTTAAAAATACAAATTATTTTTAAAAACGTTTTCGGTATGAGTTTTTGAGAAGTGTTGCCCACATGTTTGCATTCTTTCTTCTTAACAATACGCCTCCCCGAAAAAGTACAAAACTGAAGAGCAGCTCGATGATTAAACGTTCTGGTTAGGTATCGAAGGTTACTTTTATTATTGTGATAAGTTCATATACATCGTCTATTCCCATTATTAATATTTAGAAAATTGAATGCTAATACAACATTGGACAGCTGCGTTTTCATAACTATTTCACGCATTTTGAGTTGCATGTAATGTTTGTGTGTTTACCTGTGTTTATTCTTACCTGAGGTTTTAAGTATTTCAATGTGTGTTCCAGGTTTCAAGTTTTCGGTTGGAGAAGGACATCAAACTGCACGAAATTTATTGCCCATAAAAACTGCACCAAAAACAGCAAGTGGTTTGGTGGTATGCGGTCACAGTCAATGAGAAAGTTTGTGAGAAAATCTGGGACCCCTACTGATTTTGTTTGTTTTCATATATTTATGCCAAGGCACACTGCTTACCAATGCAAAGACAAAATTTTCCATACGTGAAGTCATAAATCGCGACTATTTCTAGAAACGAACACATTTTTCCATTGAAAGACACATGTGTAAACTTAGAAAATTAGTGTAATTTCCTTTTAAGGGTTTTGTATTTTTAGTAATGTGTTAACGATATTAACTGTTCTAAATTTGATTATGCAAAAGTAAGCGGATGTAGGTGCCACAAATGTAAATAAATGGCACAAATGCTATTTATTTACATAGTGTTTTTCTAAATATTTTTATTTGTTTTTATAAATGTTTTTATTTTCTCAAACGTATATACGAAATATAATATTATTACAAAGTGTTTTATGGTAACGAATTCGATGCCAATTGAACGCATTCTCGTCAATAATTTGTACCTTTTTACATATTCAACTCGTGAGCGCATTATTTAAATGAGTATTGTCTTAACCAGGAATTCCGAAAGAGTTCAATGTTATTTTAAATAAGTTTTTGCTTGCATTTAAAGTACTTTTAGTTGTTTTAATATAATATGTTATTTAATGGATACCTGTCATTTAATAACCTTCGTATTGATCTCTATTTACAATGCAGTATTGAACATTTTCAATTCTAAAGAAATGACTTCCGTCCATAGATTTTTGAATTGATTATTCAAAAACACAAAAAACAGATGGCTGTGGAATATAATTTGTGATTTAAAAGAACTGAAGTCTAGTCAACATCTGTTGAAGTGATATATTCTCTAGTGTAATTTTATGTTATTTTCTGTTCGTGTTTGTTAATTGGAAATATGTATGTGAGCTTTTTATTTTCCTTTAATTTTGTGTAACATAAAAGCACTGTTCAGAGTGATGCAAAAAAATCTCTCTAATTAGAGAGAATTAAAAAAAACTTTGTTATTTTAAATTCATGTTTTATGTGTTAATAAACTCTTCATATTTTATAATACAAGACTTTTTTAACATCATATTTAGAGACATTCGTATATTTTCCTTCTTTTGTTTTCTTTTCTTTGAAATTATTTCAGAATAACTAAACCAGAAGACGTTTGCTCCGCGAAAATGTTTCGCCTTGATTGCTTGTTTTTTTTCTCCATCTCTGCTTCTATCTATGGAAATTATAGTGTAAATGATATGTGGAATGGATAAAAATTTTTACCTAGACTCGGAATCGAACCCGCCCCTTTCTCGCTCGGGAACAACACTTTGGCACAGCTGTTCTTTCGCTGCCGGGTTACATTTCTTATAACAACACATTTTAAAAGTAACGCAACTTGAATGCAACTTACGTATACAAACATTAATGTCAATTTAGTTTCATGGGCAGGAATCACGGAAGTATTTTACTTCTATACTACTTTTTAGCTCTCAATGGACGTTAAAATATTTCATACGCTCCAATCAAATGAATTTCATCTTCATAGTTCGGTCGAGAGAACGTAGTTTTCAAACCCGCCGTTAGATGTCGCTTTCGGCAGTGAGGGATGTCCATCGCCATCAAGCCCGCTGACCAAGCCATTTTCGACGCGAAATTTTATGTTTCCATGGGAGTACGTCTTTGTTCAAGTGCACAGCACTGCAAACGTAAGCTAAAAGTGTGTTTCAAAAATGCCTTTGACGCGTCCCTAGGACGAGAGGGTCGTGGTTACGAGGGAAATATGAAAACAGTAGAAACATGTCGACGCATATTCTCTTATGGAGGGAATGATGTAAGGGAAGTTGGGGGGGGGGGAAGCGAAAAGACAGTGTCAAGTTAACATCTAGTTAATTAGTAATAAATACATCTGAATTATTAAAATTAGTTAAAGAAATCTTTTAGTGCCAAGGGCGATAACTGGTTCTTATGACCATGGGCGACAAGAAGCCCTCGGGCCAAAAGCCTTTGGACTTTTTGTCGCCACTCGTTCATTAGTATCCTTTTAAACGCCCTTGGTGCATAATAAAAAAAGCTGTTTTGTGAACTGAGTATTTCTTACGAAGACCTCCAACAGATACGTGAGTACAATTACGATCTGAATAAACTAACGAGCCAGCCCTAGAGCTGACCCGCAGCCACAATGAATCCAACTGACGTAAACACAAACATAACCCAACTTCCTCAAGAACGATCTATTGTACCACAAGAAAAAAGTCATACGCAAGTGCTACTGATAGCGATGTATTACCATCAAAAGAACAAGCAGTGATCATTGAAGCCCATGAAGGTATTATCATTAGAGAGTACGAAAACAAACCATAGTGAGCCACCATAGTGAATTCTAACGGCATTAGATTTGTGTTACGGATTTCAAACAATAGAATTTGTGTTTTCCTTAATAGTAAAACTAGCAGAAAAACTTACAAATAATATCAAACGTTAAATATCAATAATCATGTACTGAGTATCAGGCCATTATAGTGCGATTTTGCTCTGTCTCTCGAGCCCCTATGGCCACGATGGAATATCACACGCCATTTCGCGTCTTTCTCTGTCGTGCCGCTAGATGCTGCATGATCGCAAGCACTGATTGATGCGATCGCGATCAAGCGATATCTACCGGCACGACTGTGAAAGACTCAAAATATCGTGACATATTCCATCGTGAAGAGAGGACTTGAGGAGCAAAGTTACAAAAACCGCACTATAGTTAACAAATTTAAGAGAGTAATCATATCTAATGTATGCCCTATAATTCCTCATGATGTAATCCAGAAAGAATTTTCAAACAAAAATATCCAAGTCCCTTCAACATATCATTCATGCGGGCAGAAATCTTTAAACCTGGGTTTGCACACCTAATGAGTTTTAGAAGACAATCATTTATTGCACCTGAAGATATAAAAAAACTTAGAATCTACCACAATTCTTTATGATAGAACAGTTTATAGATAGGCGCCTACCCTCTCACACTCCGTCGACCACTACCTTACACATTCCTTGCTAGCGCTCAGTAGCGCTTGATTGGTCTGCCAGTGAACTTAGTGCCTAGTGTTTATGTTCCCGCAGTGCGAAGTAACAGAGACTGGTGCTCGCAGTGAACGTTTCACTCATACGAGTGACCAGTCTATGTCATGTGGCACTGACCCATCAACAGGACATGCTATTAGTCAAGCCTAATAACGCTTCACAACAGTGACATCAACAACTTCATCAACGGCGACGAAAATTCGACGCCGCAAATTCTATCATCAGAGGTCGCCATGGAAGTGGGATTCGGCATGGCCCTGTCCCAGAACAGCATTGAAGGTAGCACGAAGGCTACCCAGACAACTGAAGCTTTACTCAGCACGGAGCAACATCTTCCACTGCCAGGTGCGGTGAAAAGAAAAAGGTCAGTCGGTGAACTCGATGACTTTCAGAATTAAAAAAAAGGGCGGAATCCAGCAATTATAGTGATCATGATGGTGATGGTGAACATAATGGTGACCTACAATATAACGTGCCAGTTGAAACAGCTTTGGTCCACTTTCTGATAAAGATACCATGCCTGGTTTTTAGGACCGCCGTGGTTGAAGGAGCCAGTGTCTAAGTGGGCCAAGCCTTTTGTCGACGCTGAGGTAGCAGAAAATGGTAAGGTAGACTCTCCCTGTTGTATGTTCACTGCATACCAAACAAGTATGCCTTCTTCAGATGGAGGTGAAACCCAAAATTCCTTTGTTCAAGTGCTGCTTAGCAGATACTCAAAATATCACCAGTTGATAAGGGTGTTAGCACTATGTTTAAGGTTTATCAACAATATACGAGCTGCAATTGTTGCTCGCATTGATCCTGCATCTGATCAGATGAGACGGGGTTGGTTGTCAACTCTTGAATTGAGAGAAGCCACAGTGGTTATCATAAGGCTCTTTCAACAAGACATGTACCCCCTTGAATATGCCACATTCTTTGCCACTCTCAGCAAAGAAGGCATTACCTCCCAAGTCATCTCTCCTTAGCTTGAATCCTTATCTAGGCCCTGATGGGCTCTTGCGGGTGGGTGGCCGTCTATTGCATTCTCAGGTGGAGAGGTTAAACAAGCATCCTGTTATAGTTCCACCTAACCACAAATTTACTGTCCTTTTCTTAGAAATGATACACCTCGCATTTCTACATGTGGGCTTAGCACTGATGATGGAATGTGTGCGCCAGCAGTTTTGGATTCCCTCCCTACGACGGGTAGCAAAAAAAGTAATCAATGCTTGCCTGACTTGCAAGCGCTGGCATGCTACTCCTGTTGGGCAGATCATGGGTTCACTGCCGCCTAGCCGTGTTAATCCTTCTCGGCCATGGGCTCACACATCCTTAGATTACTGTGGGCCAATTTTAACAAAGCCGTCTCTCACGAGATCCAAAGTGTCTCAGAAGACTTGGATTGCCGTGTTTAAATGCCATTCCACGAAAGCCTCGCATTTAGAAATTGTGGAAAATCTATCTTCCTCTCAATTCATTGCGGCCTTTGAACGTTTTGGGTCGAGAAGTGGTTACCCTGTGTACATGTATAGTGATAACGCTAGTACATTCAAAAGCGCTAGTCGTGTCATAACTGAGGCTAATCGCTCTGTTCTTCACTCTCAGGATTTAGAGGTTATCACCAAATTTTTATCAGTGCAGGGTACCTCCTGGCACTTTTGTCCCACATACTCTCCGCACCGAAACCTGTTGGCTGAGGCTTGTGTAAAAAGTCTTAAATTCCATTTGCGTCGCGCTTTAGGGCAACAAGTTGTGCCCTTGCTTACCTTGTACACTCTCTTAGCAAAAATAGAAGCTTGCTTGAACTCAAGACCACTTGAAGTCACATCTACAGATATGGATGTGAACTTGATTTTGACCCCGAATCACTTAGTCTACGGGCACCCACTTAATAATTTTCCTATAGATACTAACTCGCCTTTTGTGCAGATAACTCCTGCGCAACAGTTCCTCAGTTTAAATAACAAATTAGCAATGATTTGGAAATATTGGTCGCGAATCTACCTTCACACCTTGCAACAAAGGGTGAAGTGGAAAAGGGAGTCACCACCACTAGGTGTAAATGATTTAGTGTTTTAATTGAGGAATCTCCTCCCTCTCAATGGAAATTAGGTGGAGTGGAGAAATTGTTCCCTGATCAGGCTGGGGTTGTGCGTACTGTTGAAGTAAGAACTCGCCAGGGCAAATTGTTGCGACGACTACAACAATTATGTGCACTGGCTAGATCCTCCCTTAAATAAGCCACTATCCATGATATTTATCTCTACTCTTTCCTCCTCGGTCGACCAAAGACCCTCAGCTGAATTTTTTTTCTTTGCTGCCTGGTGTTCAGTACGCGGCGTACCATTATTATTTTATTGGCCATCCCATATCTTGATATTAATTTATTTACTTACATGCTTATTCGTTTTAGGTCATACTGTGTGGTCTGCCATTTAGCATTTTCAATTCCTTGTTGTACTAATCGGTGTATAATTTTTTTGATTAAGCACTGTTATAAATTCTAAATGATTTTGTTACTACTATGATAGACTAATTGTTACGAGGTATTCGGCAATGGTTAGAGGTTGATTACAATATGTACGCTAGGCAACAGCCTATGCATTCTTTTGCTGTATGCCCTCCTCACGTGTTTTATAGTAGGAAAGGGGTCTCTCAAGCTAGTGCAGGACTGTGGTGCACAAGGTTCAACTTCCCAGTGGTAGTTGCTGAAAGAAGTGAGTGGGAGTCGGACTGTACAGTTGCCGACACATAAAATGGTAACGGCCAAATTCAGAAATGCCCGTCTTTCCGCGCATTCTGGCACACTGTACGGACGATAACGCCATCTGGTTCTTTCATAGTTAACTATTACAAGAGAACATTCGGAACCAACTGCCAACGACTGAGAAGCTGATAGGCTAGATTTCCCGCAATCATCTAGTTTGAACGTTCTCTATGATACGCGTGGTTATCCGAATGATTGAGAGGATTGGCGTAGAAGGCACAGGGGGGCGGGGATAGTCTCCATCGCGTCGTGATGCAAGCCATTCGATCGTCTACAAGAAATATATCAATAAAGAAAATATCATACAATACGACATAAAAAGTACAGCACATGCAATAGAATTAGTGGATTTGAAAAGGAAATTTGGAAATTTTTAATTGTGATTTACTTGCAAAAAAATTAATTGACTATCCTCTCTTTTAACGCAAAACAACTTAAGTACGTGAACGAATATTAGGGATCCGAGACGAAGAAATGAAGTGTGCGAAGGCGGCACCAGGATCGGAAAAATAATTGGGAGTGGGAAGTTTGGCGAAGTAAATAGTGTTCAA
>JAHLJT010008446.1:239498650-239585349 GCA_031308135.1 Acheta domesticus
CATTTATTTCTATTTTTATAGCCGATCTTCATTATTTCCTCCCCGCCTTCTCTTGTCTTGTATTGCTACTTGCCAGACTGCAGCATAGATTCACTCTTTCCTGTCTTGTTGAGAACATTTTCTATATACGTCCTTTACCTTTTAATTTATTTCTGTTCTTCGTGATTGGACATTCGTTATCACATTATTCCTCCCTGTTTTTTTGCTCCCAGTAAAGAATGCACCACAAAGTTATATTTCCCACTATGTTTTCCTGGATGTTTTTGTTTTTTTTCTCTTTGTATGTGGCTGGGTTTCCTTGTCGTGAATTCCTTTTCATTTTATCACTATGTTATTTCTTTTATCCCTTTTTATTATTTTAACTTTCCGTATACGTACTACATACTGAGTATATATGTAGTGTAGGGAAAGTTACGTAATGCGGCACGAGGAAACAAGACGGATTTTCTGCGGAAAAAAGTCATTTTTGGGCGCACGATCCAAAAAGTGGATAATTCCTGAGCTAATTAAGAAAAAATCCTCTAACACTGGTTTTATCCAGAATATCTTTGTTGTGGGTCCTTCATACCGAAAAAAACAATTGACGGCAAAACGTCCGTCTGTCTGGATGTGAACAACACTAGCGCCTAAGCCATGCGTAGGATTTTTTCCAATTGAAGAACCCCTACCATTTGGCCTGCGTTGCCCTGCGATTTTGAAAAGCATTCATTAATTTTTGGGGGTAATTTTCATGAAGCCTCGAACATTTTCAAAATTTTCTCAAAAAGGGATCAAAATTTTTAATCGAAAATTATGATACAGGATAAGGTTTAATCTTATGTAATGATTCTTAATATCACATTTTTCTATTTTAAATGGTCTGAAAAATTGAGAAAATGTTAATAAAAAATGTCAGCCATGGATGACAGCTGGAAAGTAGGTGGTAAAACCACAAAACTAGTCTAGATTAAAGAAATCAGAAGAGATTTAGTACGAGAAACTCTGTGCCATTCTATTGCAACACTAGTTTCTTTTTATATGACAACAAAAACGCTCCACACTTGCGAGGTTTGGCATACATGCAGTCCCACCAACTATGGGCCTCCCCACGTAACTCTAAACGGTTCCCGATATAGACATGTAGTTTTCGCTCAACACTGGCGGAATGATAGGGCAAGTAATGTGCCGTAAAATATTGTCTGAAAAATTTTTAGTTTTCGAGAAAATTAATCATCTTTCATTTTTTAAATGGAATCATGATTTTTTCTCACTAGCGAGAGGTAGATCATAAGTAGACGAGTGCAATGACGTAACATGTTATTGTTTTAATAGTATTTTGAGCACAAAATTATACTTTCGACAAGTGATTTTAATAAAATGCACGAAGATTTCCTTTGTCATTCTTGAAACTGTTGCCATTCAGGAAGGTTGCATTCCGGGTGGCCGGCTCTTTTCGAGGAGAGGACGAGAAGGCCTTCACAAAAGTGACAATAGCGACGACTGCTACAGCAAAAGTGCAAGTTTCATTTATAATCTCTTGCCCAAAAGTATAGTTTATTACAACAAAATACTAAAAAAATAACTATGGACATATGTTACATCATTGCATTCCCGCTTTTTATGATTTATCTATTGCTAGTAAGAAAAAATAATGGTTCGATTTAAAAAAATCAAAGTTGATTTAATTTCTCCAAAACTAAAAGTATTTCAAATAATATCTTTACACATTTCACTTGCTCCATGACTCCACATTGTTGAGCGAAAACTGTATTTTGATATCGGAAGCCATTTAGGAGTTATAGGGGTGGCTCGTAGTTGGTGAGACTACTTGTAGTATAATCACCAGCTGGATTATTAATGGAATCTCGAACCTATGCTCTCAAATTCAAATCTCAGTTCGGAGAGTGATTTTCGCGGGTGCTAAACATTCCCAAAACGACGTTTTTGGATCAATGCTGGTGCGATTTTTAATAGATATAGAGACGTCATTGGCCTCCACAATATATGCCATCCAGTTGGAATTGTGAAATTTTTGCTCGGGGTTAACTTGATTTTTATATTACATAATTTTTTATAAAGAAATAGAGAAAGTATTCCACCACTAGTTTTTCAATTAGAGGGGAGACAATATTACACAAGAACTACAAATGCATAGTAACACTCGAATGAAACATAGCTTTGCTCGAAAATATTCAAATTATGGAAAATATAAAGTATTATGAAAAACTATAAACTATAAAATGGTAAAGTTCGAAAGTGAAGAATAAGATTTCATAAAAAAATATGGTTTGAATTTTGGTGGTGTAGGTCATGATCACAAAAATCAAATCAGATTTTCGATTTCGAGAGGATTTACAAATTATCGAACATAATCATAATTGCAAAAGCATTTTACTAAAATTTAGGTAACAATTAAAAAAATTGGAGCAGATTTTGAGTAGATTTTAAAGATGTACGGCCTTTGCGTGAAGTGACAGCCCCACAATTTTGTTTGAAATCAAATTCGGCTCCCAACGAATTAGGTTATGCATTTTCGCCAAAATGTTGACTAATCAATGTATGGAATTTTATTTCCTTTTATTACATTCTCAGCCGTCATCTATCCGGTGTTTCAGTCAAATGGTAGAGAAGCATAGGATTCTGGTTGTTCAATTATTCTGAACGTAATCATCCTAACAATGGTTATTTTTAGTTTAAATGATAGTATTCATGTTTGCTTTTCTGCAAGGGTTGAATACGGTCTGAATTTAAATAACACAAAAAAATAAAAGAAATTGTGGATGTTATTACTATTATAAGGTAGTGGCTCCGCTGTTGAAATGACTTCATTCATTCATATGCTCAGAGAATTTGTGTGTTCTCATAAAATGACCTTCTTGGCATTTACGTATTTAGGGAACATTTGTAACAACTCATGTTTCCATGATTTTGACTCGCAAAGCAATCGACTTGCGTTCTGAAGGTAGTTTCAAATACCATTCTGGTGTCGGGGTCGCATGAGAAAAGAGTGTCGCTCAATGCACGTTGCATTTGGAAAACGGCTTGAAGGGTAGATTTGTGAGAGAACTGCCATTGACTTCCAAAGAAATGGGAGTTGTCATGGCATGTTAATTTCTTAGAAACAATTACATATCTCGAAAACGAAAGGTGGTAGCGCCGATTGGATTGCGGAATTTTGCATCTCATTCAAAGGCAGTTTTAGAAAAGACAATAAAATAATTTCGCAAAATTTGTAAATTTATAAACAATTTCCAAATTTTGCAGTTCTGAAGAGAAAAGGGCTCCCTTATATTCCAGAACCGAAAACTGCAAATTAAACAATTTGTCAACAATTAACAATTTTATAAAAAATTCCGAAACGTGCGCTATACGGAGGAAGGGTCCTCAAATTGTCTTTGAGGTGAATATTACAAAATAACAATTTTGACAAGCGATGCAAAATTATTACTGAATACCTAGTTTAATTGTTGCAAAAAAACTTAAATTCCGTAAACACTGATATTTGAACACTATACTGCGATTTTTGTAGGAAGAGCTCTCAAGATAACTCAAATCCCATCTTCGCGATGGAATATGTCACGGCATTTCGCGTCTTTTCTCTGTCTTGCCGGTAGAAGTCGCATGATCGCAAGCACTGCTTCATACAGTCGCGATCGTGCGAAATCTAGCGGAACGACTGTGAATGATACGAAATGCCGTGACATATTCCATCGCGAAGATGGGATTTGAGTTATCTTGAGAGCTCTTCCTACAAAAATCGCAGTATATTTACTTCGCAAAATTCCCACTCCCAATTATTTTTCCGATCCTGGTGCCGCCTTCGCACACTTCATTTCTTCGTCTCGGATCCCTAATATTCGTTCACGTACTTAAGTTGTTTTGCGTTAAAAGAGAGGATAGTCAATTAATTTTTTTTGCAAGTAAATCACAATTAAAAATTTCCAAATTTCCTTTTCAAATCCACTAATTCTATTGCATGTGCTGAACTTGTTATGTCGTATCGTATGATATTTTCTTTATTGATATATTTCTTGTAGACGATCGAATGGCTTGCATCACGACGCGATGGAGACTATCCCCGCCCCCCTGTGCCTTCTACGCCAATCCTCTCAATCATTCGGATAACCACGCGTATCATAGAGAACGTTCAAACTAGATGATTGCGGGAAATCTAGCCTATCAGCTTCTCAGTCGTTGGTAGTTGGTTCCGAATGTTCTTTTGTAATAGTTAACTATGAAAGAACCAGATGGCGTTATCGTCCGTACAGTGTGCCAGAATGCGCGGAAAGACGGGCATTTCTGAATTTGGCCGTTACCCATTTATGTGTCGACAACTGTACCTAACTCGAGCAACGCCATGCGCCCGGCCCGAATAATGTTAGCACATTTTTCTCGGCGCGGATAAAGTTTCTGTGATTTCCGCCCACCTGGGCACTCTTTGTGGTATTCCCCGCCAAATTATAGGAGTTCCATGCTGCACCAGTGTGTTATGGGGGCGCGAACACAAAATTCGCGCGTCTCACTTAATTAATTAAGAAAATTAATTAATCATTGTTCCCTCGCGCCTCTACGCATGGAACGCCCTCTTCCGCCATGCGGCTTCAGCCACGCCGCCGCCACCGACGACGACGGCGTCGGGCATCATCATCATCATCATCATCGCCACCGCCCCCGTCGCCGCCGGGGCCGGGGCCAGCGCTGCTGCTGCCGCCACCACCACCGTCGCCGCCCTTATCTCCCCCCACCCTCCGTCCGTCCGCCCCCCCGGCCGGCCAGCCACCCCCTGCCACGCGCCCGGGGACATTCTTGGGGCGGTGGACAGATGAGGTGTGGCTGGCGGAGAGTGCTGGGCTAGTACGGATCGGGGAGTGCAGTGGGCAGCTTATCGCGCCACACGGGACTGCTCCAAAAACCTTTGCCGTGAAGCATTCCCGTCAGCGAAGGGCATTTATTCTATGTGCATTGAAACCCTCTACTAGACAGCTGTGTAAAATGGAGGAGCTGTGGTACTATGAGAGTAGTTGGGTTTGAAAAATCTAGGCATGTGTGCCTCGTAGGCTTCAATACATTCTGCAATGTTTACACTAATTTAATTTTTCTTACTGTATCAGTCAGGTAGCCTCGCCTAGTCAGTGTACCTTTCATTTTGTGTTATCATAGCAATGCAAGAGTTTTGTGAAATTGTTAAAGTTTTTTGTATTCTTTGACACCCCGTGAGCCTGATATCTATGTTGGCTGTAGCCTAGCTACTGGTAGAATCCTTGCTGAAGGTGAAGAGTGAAACGAAGTACTTCAGAGGAGATCCTCACCGGCATCTTCGAAGAAGAAACGAGAATTTGTGAAAATGGCGGAAGAGGCACCTCGAATACAACCCCAGCATCTGGTCCGCACCGGGCGGTTTCAAACAGTGTCTACCTCCATGTTAGGGGCAACTGCATTCTTAGTGGGAAGTAAACAGAGATGGAAGGATCATAAACCTTTATACTTCGTGTTATCGGCCTATGGAGGGTACAGGAAATAAATTGCATTGGCACATGATTAGAGCGGAGGCACCTTGTATTAGCCAGCGAAGGAGGCTGATTTCAGTAGGAAGTGAAAATGACGCAGGTTTAGTAATGTCTGTTGGCGATCGGAGGGACCCTTGCTAGGCCCTGTGGACGGATGTCCCGAGGCCATTGAGGGTAACAGTATCGGAAAATAGGAAATAACCCATGGGTTAAGTGTGATCTGTGAACTCGAACTTCCTTGCTGTGAATCTTCACTTGACACCAAAGCGCAAAATGAATAGTACAAGAAATGTAATAAATCAAGGACCTTGTTCTATCAATGTCCCATACCTGCTTAGAAACCGAACTGTCACCTTGTCGACGTCTGGCCATCACACAGATGCTAGTTCCAGGAACCCAGAGCCAGCAGTACATCGAAGCCTTCGTCAGAGATGCCCCCGGGAGGAGGTGATGTGGTGCTTTTACTACGCAAGAGCGAAAAATGGGGGCTCAGAAATAGAAGTTTATAAGATATGGAGAGAGGGGAACCCAGATACGAGATCTGTCCTAGATACAAAGAAGCTTGTCAGGAAACGAAGGTACATACTCAGTAATAGAAAATTCACAGCAAAAAAACTCTGACACTCAGGGAAATGCGGAGTATATTCTTCGATCGAACTATCCACATGCAAAGATTTGAAATCGTCCCTGAAAACGTTGGCCCTGTTGAAGGTTCATCTGTAACCAATGAAACTTTCCTCAATGGTGAAAATTTATCTGGTTATGAGTCACACGATATAGACATGAAGCGAAATTTCCTTCGGCTCGAGATAGAAGTAGTTCATCTACTTCCATCGGAATCTCGTGCATCTTTTAGGGGAATATACGAAAATGCTAAAACTAAGAGTGTGATAGATACATGGAATTATGTCTTAAATGAGATGGTACACACCCCAGATATTACTGAAATCAATAATATGGTTAATGCAACTGGATCTCTGGTATATAAGAAAATTTTGCGACCGACCAATAACACCAACGGTGGAGAGCCAGAGGGAGTAAACATCCCCCTACCCCCAAGGACGAAAATAATTATGAAACGGATAGATGACACTCGGCGTGAAATATGAATCGAGGCAACTTCTAAACAAAAGCACACATTTAAAGTTCAAAGAAAATACACCATGTTGAACAAAAATTTCAAATTCCAAATTCCACAAGACTATTGGTAGCTGAGAAAGTAAAAGGGAAATACAAATATAGGGGGTCAACGCTTTAGACGTTACAAACGTAGAGGTCTGTGTCCAAATTCTGTTTTTGAAACAGATGCGAAGAGATTCTATTACAATTTGACACAAAAATCTAAAGGACAATGCTGTTCCACCTGCAAAAGATGACATTCAAACATCTTGGGCAGGGCATTGGGAAGAAAGCAGGTTCTACAACAGAGACGCATCTTGCCTTCAATGTGAAGTTGATGCTGCCGATGAACATGTGAAAACAGTGGAATTTGTTCGTGAATTATCGCAAGAGGATACCTCCTAAGCAATTAAGAATATGGGAAACTGGAAATTCCCTGGGACTGATATGATCCAGATTTATTGGATTACGAAATTAACAGCATTCTAGCAAAGGCTGTTAATAAAATTTTACAACACCCAAAGGTCTTCCCGGAATGGCCCACACATGACATCACTTATTTGCTACCCAAAGCGGGAGACTTCTTTGGCAAAGAAATACAGGCCGATCACTTGTCTGCCAGTATTGTAAAAATTTTTAACTGCAGCCATAGTTAACAAAATGATAAACACCTAGAGCAGAACCACCAAAAAATATTGCTACTAAGTAAAGACGTCTTGAATGATGTAAGGAACGGAAACGTAATTTAAGCATGGCTTAGATTGACTACCAGAAGGCCGGTGACAGAGAACCACATGATTGTATTTTGAAGATCTATCGATTTCATACTAGACTTATTGAGTTTTGCAAAGCTAGTATGAAGTCGTGGAGTACCAAGTAACTAATACACAGCGAAAAGGAGGCAGTAGAAACAAGATGTATTCAGATTAACAAGGAAATTTCAACACAGATCAAAAAGATCAATCATTTATGTGGATTAAAAGGGGAAGAATGAAGCCAGAATCGGAAGCACTTGTACTAGCTGCCCAAGATCAGGTCTTGAGAACACGACATTATGATAAAGTGGTACTCAAAATTTCCGAAGATGGTAAATGCCGCTTTTGCCAGAAATACTAAGAAACCATTGATAATATTGTCTCAGCTTGTCCAATCCTAGCAAAGACCACATACTTGAAAAGAACCGACAGGGTGTGTAGCTACCTTCACTGGTAGATCAGTACCGCCGTCGAAGTTCCAAACACATGCCCCAAGTGGTACGAACACTCACTAAAACCGGTGACTTCGGTTGGACGCTACACAATATTGCAAGACCAACAAATTCAAACTGATCGCATGATAGCGGGAAACAAACCGGATATAGTTATCCGGGATTTGGAGAAAAAATCGTGTTTACTTGTCAATGTTGCTATACGTTGCGATCAAAACGTTGTTGCCAAGGAGGCAGAGAAACGTCTTAAATACAAGAGCTTGGAAATGGAGATCAGCCGAATGTGGGGCGTAAAAGCACAGGTCGTCCCGATAGTTATCGGAACTCCGGAATTTGTTCCACGAAATTTGTGTAAGAACTTCTCTAAACTCCCAGGTAATTCAAAAGACTGGGAAGTGCAAGAAATCGCTTTATTTGTAACAGCCCACATTTTGCACAAAGTATTGTAGAGGCATCGACAATTCGTAGATCTGCTCCTTAGCTGGTTGCAACCTGGAGTATATTTTATATTCAGCCGACACATACCATCTTTAGTCGTGATATAGAGGAATAATAATAATAATAATAATAATAATAATAATAATAATAATGACAACAACTAGAACTTCACCTATGGAGTACACGACGTTGTGGTTAGTGGTGGGGCTCGAGTACCCCTATGAGCCTGAGAACTATGTTAGTGGTAGCCTAGTACCGGTAGGGCCTCCCTTGCTTAATAGGTTGAAGGTGAGGTGTCAGACGAAGAAGTACTCCATTTTGAGGAGAGTGGGAAGTAAGTAGAGAGGGAAGGGTCATGAACCTTTGGACTTCCTGTTGTCGGCCCATGGGGGATACAGGAGAGAAAGTCGGTTGGCACACCAGGTCAATGATTAGAGTGGAGGTCCGAACCTTGCATTAGCCAGTGAAGGACGCTGCCTTCAGCAGTCAGTGAAAATCCCGTAGGGTTTGGTAACGCCGACTGGCGATCGGAGGGACCCCTTGCTGGGCCCAGCGGGGGGACGTTCCGAAGCCACTGTGGGTTGCATTAACGGATGGGAGGAAACAACCCAAGGGTTAAGTGTGATCTGTGAACTCGAACTTGCGTTCTGCGAATCTTCATTTAAAACCAATGAGCAAAATGAATAGAACAAGAAATGTAACGATTCGTAACGTGCCTTATTCAACCAATGTCCCATACTTGCTCAGAAATCGAGCTAATGTCACCTTGTCGACGTCTGGCCATTCCACGGATGTTACTCTCAGGGACCCAGCGCCGGCAGTAGTTCAAAGCCATCGTCAGAGATGGACGCGGGATGAATTGAAGGAGGTGATGTGGTGCTTTTACTATGCAAAAGCGAAAATGGGGGCTCAGAAATAGAAGTTTTCAAAGTATGGGGAGAGCGGAACCCAGATATGAAACGTACCCTAGACTCAAAGAAGCTTTCCAGTCAACGACGATACATACTCAGCAGTGGAAAATTCACAACAGAACAACTTGCTGACATTCAGAGAAATGCGGAGTATGTTCTTCGATCGAGCTACCCCCATGACGAACATGTAGAACTTGAAAACGATGGTCCTGTTGATGGTTCATCTCTTTCCAATCAAACACACGTCAGTGGTGAAAATTCATCTCGCAAGGAATTACGCTATAAGGACATGATGCGCAATCTCTTCCGACGCGAGATAGAAAGAGTTAGTCAACTTCCATTTTAATCTCGTGCACCGTTGAGGAGAATATACGAAAATGCCAAAGTACAGACCCCAGGTAGATATCTAGATATTACTGATATCAATCACATCGTGTATGCAGCTGGATATCTGGTATCTCAGATAATTCTGAGGCCAGCCAAGAACACCGACGGCCGACATCAAAACAGAGTGAACAGCCCAGTACCCCCGTGCACGAAGAGAATTATGAAACGGATAGCCGATACTCGGCGTGAAATATCACTCTTAGCCGAGGCATCTTCTAAATCAACGCACACCACTAAAGTTCAACGAAAGATATTCTATGTTGAACAAAAATACCGAATTGAAAATGACACAAGCAGGCTAATAGTAGTTGAGAAGCTAAAAGAGAAAATTTAAGTATGGGCTCAACGAATTAGACGTTACAAACGTGTACAGGACCGGTTGTTTGAAACAGACGCGAAGAGATTCTATTGCAATCTGACTCGCACTATTGCAAAAACCGAACGGCAATACTGTCACTGCTTCAAAAGATGACGTCGAAGCATTTTGGCAGGAATCTGGGAGGAGAGCAGATCCTACAACAAAGACGCATCTTGGATTCAATCTGAAGTTGATGCTGCCGATGAACTTGTGGAAACAGTGGAAGATGTTCACGAATTTTTGGAAGAGGACCTCTTCCAAGCAATTAAGATCATCGGAAACTGGATGTCCCCTGGGAGTGATAAGAACTAGATTTATTGAATAAAGAAATTAACAGCAATACATTCTCATTTAGCAAAGGTTGTTAATAAAATTTTTAAAAATCCGAAGGAACTCCCGGAATGGCTCACACGCGGCATCACGTATTTACTACCCAAAGCGGGAGACAACTCTTTGGCGAAGATCTACAGGCCAATCACTTGTCTGCCAGTACTGTACAAAGTTATAACCGCAGCCATATCTGACAAAATGTACAGACATTTAGAGAAGAATCATCTGATGCCAGCTGAGCAAAAAGGATGTCGTAAAGACTCTTATGGCTGTAAGAAAATCTTGCTACTGAATAAAGTAATCTTGAATGATGTAAAGAAACGAAAACGTAATTGAAGCATGGCTTGGATTGACTACCAAAAGGCCTTTCATAGTGTATCACACGATTGGATTTTGGATACCCTGGAGATCTATCGATTTCATCCTAGAAGTCGTAGAGTACCAGGTTACTAATCCACAGCGGAAAGGATGCAGTAGAAACCAGAAGTATTCAGATAAACGGGGGTATTTTTCAAGGAGATTCACTATCCCCTCTGCTGTTTTGCGTTAGTTTGATCCCACTATCTAGACAGTTGTCGCGCGCTGACTTTGGTTACAAGCTCCATGGTGATGAAAGGTCAGTTTCACATTTGTTTCACATGGATTTTCTTAAAATCTTTGCCACGAATGAAGCGATTCTCTCCCAGATGCTATCTGTCGTGAATGCCTTTAGCAATGACATCTGCATAAAGTTTGGTCTTGACAAGTGGGCAAAAATCAGTTTAAAAAGAGGCATACAGACAACGTCTGAGAACATTGAAATTGATACGCACACTGTGATTCAAGATCTTGAGCGAGGTAAAAACTTATATGTATCTGGGAATTGAAGAATGTGTGCCCATCTCGAACGACACAATGAAAGAGAGAATTCGCAGGGAGTATTTCAGAAGAGTAAGACTGGTCCTGCAGTCCGCTCTGAATTCCAAGAATAAAATATCAGCAATAGGTAGTTTGGCGGTGCCTGTAACTGAATACAGTTTCGGACTAGTGGACTGGAATGAGCAAGAAATTCGCATCATCGATCGAAAAAACAGAAAACTGCTAACAATGCATCATGTCGCCCACCCTCGAGCTGATATGCATAGACTTTATGTGTCACGTAAGGATGGAGGAAGAGGCCTCAGACAAATTGAGGCCTCCTGGCACAACGCAATAGTCGGGATGGGAAAATAAGTAGTCAGTCATCAAGATGACCCTCTAATGAGGCAGGTCATGAAATCTAACCGAAGAATGGGAAACAGGAGCATTGTTAGTGTAGCAAAAAGCATCACGAAGAAAACTAGGCAAGACACATCGAATAATACAGACACTGAACTTTTGATATTACTTAACATGAAATGTGAGACACAAACATGTTAAATCGTGGAGAGACAAACCGTTCCACGGACAATATTTGAAAGGGATGGACAGAGCACAGACCAAAAAAGATGAATCATTTGTGGCTTAAAAGGGGAAGAAAGAAGTCAGGATCGGAAGCACTTATAATAGCTGCCCAAGATCAGGCGTTTGGAAGACGACATTATGATAAAGCGATTCTCAAAATCTCCCAAGATGACAAATGCCGCATTTGCCAGGAGCAGTAGAAACCATTGATCATATTGTCTGAACTTGTCCAATCCTAGCAAAGACCGAATACTTGAAAAGACATGACAGGGTGTGTAGCTACCACCACTGGCAGATCAGTACCGCCCTCGAAGTTCCAAACACATGCTCCATGTGGTACGAACACTCACCAAACCTTTGACGTCTTTTGGATTTTGTACGATATTATGCGACCAACAAATTCAAACTGATCGCACGATACCGGGAAACAAACCGGATACAGTTATCCGGGATTTGGAGAAAAAATCGTGTTTATTTGCCGATGCTGCGATCAAAACGTCGTTACCAGGGAGGCAGAGAAACGTCTTAAATAGAAGAGCTTGGAAATGGAGATCAGCCGAATGTGGGGCGTAAAAGCACAGGTCGTCCCGATAGTAATCGGAGCTCCGGGATTTGTTCCGCAAACTCCCAGGTAATTCAAAAAACTGGGAAATGCAAGAAATCCTTGTTTTGAACCTGCCCACATTTTGCGCAAAGTATTGTAGAGGCACCCACAATCCGTGGATCTCTAAGTAGCTGGTTGCAATCTGGAGTATATTTTATATTCAGCCGACACATAACATCTTTAGCCGTGATATAGAGAAATAATAATAATAATAATAATAATAATAATAATAATAATAAATATTTATCCAAGGTAATTTATCAGTTTTCGAAACACGTTGAAAATTATCAGCTTTTTACCATACGTGAAGGTAGAGCAACCTAACAATGTGACCTGAGTCAAATGAAGTCATTATTTGGGATGCGTTTTTGGGCACGTCGCGGCCGCCGGCTGGCGCGGGGAGTCGCGGGGGGCGTGTGGTCGCGCGGTGAGGTGGCGGCGGCGGCGGCGGCCGCGTGACGAACGGGCTCCCGTTAGGCCGCTCGCGAACGTCCGGGACGCAGCCGCTGGCTTTCTTTGCCAGCGTCGGAAGCCGCGACCGCCGCCGCGGAGACGCGGGCTGAATCGGCAATGCGTCCTCGCGACGCGACGCGCGGGCCGGGCGCCGAAGGCGGACTTTCCCGCGCGCGCGCCTGGCAGTGGGACGCAGGCCGAGCCAGCGGGCCGGCTTTTTGGAGGATGCGATTTTGCTCCGGATGCTTCTTATCAGACATATCTACGTTGTTAGCGTTGTTATTATCCTCTACATTCACGGAGAAAAGTATTAGGTATCGGTTTAATAGAAAATGTACTCCAGGTTGCAGCTAGCTTTGCTGAGGAGTAGAACCAGTGACTATGGGTTGCCGTATTATTGTTGTTGTTATTATTATTATTATTATTATTATTATTATTAATTGAACATTGTGATTCCGGGAGCGTCAACTACTAAGAACATTCGTCAGTAAGTGTAGTGCATGTTTTCCCCTTCGACGGTCTTCTTCCTCCGTTGGATGGCGAGATCCGGTGCCGATTTACCGTCGGGTTCCGGGTTTTTCCTCATCCAGGTATATCCCACCAGTGGAGGACCGCCCTAGCCGAAACAATCTAAGCTTCCAACCAGTCTTTAGGCATATGCTGTAGTATACTGCATGTTAGTGTGTATGTAAATGAGTGGTGAGGATAGGACAAAGAAAAGGAAGGAAAGATCGCGCGCAGTGCATTGCCCATTTGTTGGGGCACTCTTCGGCACTCGCCTGGTGTTGATCGAAAAAGAACATGGAAAACTACGGATCAGATCAGCCGTACGCTAGTATTCTCTTCCAATCAGCGAGAGAATTTGACTTATCTGACAGGCTAGTGTCGAAAATCCTGCCACCGTCGTGTTTCGAACCTAGAGGTCCTAGGTCCCAGCCAGAGGCACTGCACTGACATCAGTTGATGTGCCCTGATCCAACTCTCCTGGGGATATTATTATTATTATTATTACTATTACTATTATTTTTAAAAGTTTAATTAACTATTCCAGAAAGTAAAAAACACACACAAGCGGTGAATCATACAAGTTACAATGTTGGTTAATGTGAGTCTGCCATAATTTTTTGCCTATTTGTGAGCATTGTAGATGTATTTTATAATTGATGAGGAGTAAGATGAGAGATGACGTTAGGCGGTTGTTTATTTCGTTTTTATATTTTTTTAGTTATCATCCAGTAGCAATGAGATTTGCAAATCTGAAGACGTATATGGCTTATCCTTTGTACTGTTTTGAATTTGCTGAAATCGAGAATAGACTAAATATTCACCTATGCACGAGGCATTATTACTTATTATTATTATTATTATTATTATTATTATTATTATTATTGTTATTATTATTATTTATATTAGTTATTTAAGCAGTCTTATTTAATCCGCAATGGGAAATTAGCGTCTTACCTGTTAATTATTTTCATGACAAACAGTTAAAGTATTTGGATGAACACTATGAAATGATTGTTTTAGTTAAATAGAAATGCTTAGAAGTAGTAGTTAAATGAGAGAGTGTGTGATAATAGCGGGTGTCTGTATTGTAGGAGAAAACACGTTAGAAATTATGCATTGGCTGGACTTCAGGATGCAATTGTGTTACTTTCGGTGGCTAGAGATCTGAGCCTCGCCGTAGACTTGGAAATGCGTTTGCTGAGAGAGTCAAATTGGTGACTTTGTGCTAAGGCCAATCAACCCAAGTATCTTAACCGGTATAACTCTTTAAATCACCATCCATTATCCATCGCATTACACTCTGCGGTTCATTTTTTGATTTTATTTAACTCTTTACCTACAAAATAGTAGCATACGGAATGGACTATCTCACTCGTTCCGATGCGAATTCGGCGAGAGGGATACGAGGAAAAGGGAGGGAAAGGAAAAACAGCGCGGGGTCCGCGGCCCGCGAAATGCAGTGCTGCCCGGAAGTGACCAGGAAAAACACTGAAACCACCAAACAGAGCAATCTAACTACAATTTCGAATTGGCATGATACAACCTTGCTCGTGTTCGCCACATCAAACAAATATTTGGCACCCGCCCAGAATCGAACACGCGATCTCCCAATGGGAACTCCTACATTTCCACCCGCAAAAATTCATAGAATTAATAGTCACATATCGATTGCTGGCTTTCCAACGCTTCCTTTCAAGTTATCCTCCTGGAGTCGGGATATGACGATCGCTTTATCCTCTAAGGGAGAAACAATTACTGGTGACAACTATCGACGCCCACTTTTCGAATCTCTGCACTACGAATCTAGACGTTGGCCGTCTTCGCTACTGCGACATTGCTGCGATACCCTCGCTCCCACATTGGTGATGTGCTGTCCTGATGTGTGCGTTCTGAGAAAATATGATTCAAGATAATTTTGTGATATTCAAAAGGAACCTGCTTCGAATTATTCATTATACAATTATAATTTCATGCGTTTCCATTATTTTTATTATTCGAAAGTAACAACAGTTTTGAAACTTGCTAAGCATTGTCGCAAACGTATTTTCTACTAATACTTTTTTCAACATTTTACACGATTGTAGAAATTCAATAAAGACTGGATATATTGTGGCGGAAGCCCAATTTGCTCTTCTTTTTTACTTCTCGAGTAAATTCGCCGCCACCTCGATAGGGCTTCTTCGTTATTCTTGATCCAGACATATAATTACTTGCCATTCTTCATTACATTACTAGTTACTTTCTACAAGCATCTTGAATTCTCACTTGCCACCTCGTTGAAATAGCTAATACGTTACAAGTTCTTTACAATAAATGTTATTCATCCCTCGTTTCTTTGTAAGAAAATTGTTCGGAGCATTAGTCACGTTGCCAACATTGAACCTGGTGTTTCTCGTTTACAACTACTTTCTTCTTTGAAACTTATCGACCGAAAGTTTGAACAATGCTTTGAACAACTTTTAAAAGTATACATATACCATTTCTGCATATGTAAGTTCTTTACGTAAATAATATATACTTTATTTTTAGAATTTATTTTATATCTCACCTTTGTAAGTTCGAATAATTCTGTGCAATATACATATTTTTTTTAAAATTTACACTCGTTTCCGTGACATTTGCCCCACTGTGGGGTGAGGAGCGCAACTAGCTCCGGTCGCGTCTCACTTGACATTCCTCAGCGGCGGTGTTTTCCAAGACCCTTGAGTTCATTCCAAATTCGCGACCAGGAAAGAGGAACCGCGAATTCTGGACAAGGAAATAAGTGTTGTGCAGTGCGGGTACCCGGCGCATTTTTAATTCATGAACGCTCGCTCTTCAAGTGGCTTGTTTTCGGAACTTTCCCTCAAGCCCAAGTGGAATCACGACAAGTCCGAGAACTTGACGATTCGTAGATCCTCCGTTGACGTGAGGAGTCGTATTTCAGCCACACCCCTCTCCCTGCCCTGTTTGTGTATCATATGGAATAACGTCATGGTTCCCAGTACTAGTTTCCTGTACAGATTTATGGAACTCACATAAGACTACTTCATGTTTTATTGTATACATATTCCTCTTATTTGGAATACGTTATTACGAGGAGTTTACTCAAATACTATATAGGGATACACCTGAATGTCAGTGAAATTATTGTAAGATTATTGGAAATTCATTGTTTGCTTACCATTCGTTAAAATCCTGTTTCATTTCTAATCATAATGGTTCAGTAAATGGCCAATTTTGCATATATGAGGTGGTAAGTGAAGTTAACAATTAATTGTTAATTGAAGAAATTAAAAAGTTATTAATAATTTTGAATTTCAAACATTTGGTAGCGGCGTATGGAATTTGAAATTTTATTTGATCCGTTTATTAATGGATTAACTTTAATTGAATCTGAGAAATGAACCTTGATCGCTTCAATGAATAGGAATAAACAAACGTATGTGTCGCTTTCGTAAAGCGGTTTCACTTTTTATCTCCATTTAGTTTATTACAACGTTCGCGTGTAAACTGTCGTGTTCCTGAACAGTATTCGTTACCATATTTGAATAAATCTGCAAGTCTGTAGTTCATATTTAAATTCGTTCATGAGCTCCAACAGGTGGGGTTAATTTCTCATGGTTATCAGGTTTCGTTCCACGAACAAGCATGCTACGATGTTTTTCTAATGTGATATACATTGCTAGGCTGTGATAGTGATAAAATTTGTTCTCGTAGATAGTATATCGTAGAAATGAACATACAAAGAATAATACAAACACAAGATTATCACAGCTCCAAAAGGTGTTGTACAATCAATTTAGAAGAAATCGGTTGTGCTGATCCTTGTAAACTTTCCTTCATTCCACAACTCAGCAGTTACTTTCATATTTGAGCGAACAAATAAATACCATTACAAAAACCCGACACAGGTTGTTTTGTTAGATACAGAATAAGCATTTGATAAAGATTGGCTTGATTACTATTTAAATTACGAGAATCCAGTAACAAAATATTTTTATCGTTTAATTTCCAGTTTTCTAGTTCATTTACATTGTTTTATTACAATAAAATCTTGCTTTCTGATCAATTTTCAAACCATGCGGATGTTCTTCAGAGCTCCTGTTTATCCGCTCTAATTTTTAATACATATTTGTGAGATATTGAACTCCAGAATACTCAATTAGGACAATTCGTGTCTGATATAACACTATTTCCTACACGTAATAAAATAGCATTTGTATACGATTATATTCAAAATGATCTAAAACATAATTAAAATAAACTGAAAAATGTTAGATTCAAATTAACATCTCAAAATCAAAATCAATTTTTTTTTCATATCAACGATCCTTGGATCATACCTCACTAAACATGAGAAATATTATAAATGGCTTCCTCGAAATACATCAGTTAAATGTTTAAGAATTTCATTAGATCCTAAATTGGTCTGGTAATATCACATAAATCCTTTCATTAATAAATATTTTATAAATATGATTTAATTATATCCGACAATATACATTAACGCTTCATGGAATATTGAATATGGTATTTCATTACATAAAACCATTGTTAGACCAGCTTTGACGAATGCATGTCTAGTGTGGTGCAAAGATTTCCCTTCTCACTTAAATAAATCGCAAATTTTACTAAATAAATTTCTTGGCAACATATCGAAACCCCATGGTAAGTTAGTAATATCCAATTGCCTTGACCTTACACACGAACGCATTAGGAAAACAAAACTTGCATTCTTTAAAACTCTACCCAAGCGTCTGCGCATCCGGTCGGCTATCTGTCCATCTCTCCGTCAATTCGTCCGTTCGTCCGTCCGTCCGCCATCCCGTACGTCTGTGCGTGCGTGTGTGGCCAACACTAGCGCCAAACCCGTTCAGACGATTATCTCCAAAATTTATATTCACCTATTGATGTGAAGGAACACTTGCTCAGCGAGTTTGAAATGGATATTTTGATTTTGGGGGCTACTTTACATGAAGCCTATTTTTTTTTCAAAAATAGCTCCAAATGTTTTTATGAAACTTTTTCTCGGATAGAGTTAGGGTGTTTTCATTGATATATCTGAATTTTCGGAAATTGCAAACGTTAAACTAATGAGAGAAAGTATATAATAATAATAATAATAATAATAATAATAATAATAATGTAGTTAATAGCTAGCTGTTAATAGTTAATAGGTTTTAAAAACTTGCTTACAAACTTCTCATATTGAGTATTATTGTAAACAAACCACACATTCACACAAAAAATATTTTCATCGTCCTCTATTAATTTCGAATTTATTTTGACGAAACGTTATCAAATAAAACCAAATGATTTTAACTGAAAGCTAAATGTTATAAATGCAATCCCTTTGTTTATTTTTATCCCTTCCTCAGTATTGTGTAATATATATAATATATGATCTTTGCGACCCGCAATGATACCGTGGAGTAAACCAGTCGCCCTGCAAATGAATTAGAATACTCGGCAAAGAGCAAAGTGAGCAAAAATTTTGCATTTACGAGATTATTCAGAATATTTACCCTGTTTCTTAGATTGAAGTTCTCATTTATTCGGAGTACAAGGACAATGACACATTTCAAAATCGTTATTTTGAATTAAAATAAAGAGATATGTTTAGAATGTATTGTATTTTTACTAGAAAAAATTTCACCTACACATTTCGCAAGGCAACTGGTATATAAAGTCAAACAATTTGTCCACGGTCACGAAGGAAATATAAATCTCTGTTCAAAATAAAACCATTCTCCAGCAAAATGACAATTTTCGAGAGGTGTCACTTTCCTTCACCAATGAATCACAATCGCTCAACAATTGCAAGTGAAAGAGCTGCGCAAGACACTGCAACCAAAGCAAAAGGCCCGAGGACTCGACCTCATGACCCTACTATCTTTGGAATCCCAAACAGGCGTCGATTGCATTCCTCTAGACACGGCGCTTAGTTTTTCATTACTCAGCTTTCGAAACCCCCTTATCTACGCTCACGTATCTGATCCAAATAAAAGGCTCGCAGCACAACGCCTAGATGCGAAAATTAACGAGTGGTAAGCGCCAGAGAAAAGCAGTTGACATTTTTATTGCACGAGGAAACGATCCGATGCAGTTGCAGAGACGGAGAGCGACCGCGGAGCTACGCGAGGTCGACGAGGCCTCGCCGCGGTCTTGTAGCAGGCCGAGGAGGTGGAGGTGGGCGTGGAGGCAGAGGGGACGGGGACTGTGGCTGTAGCGGTGGCAGAAACGGAGGTAGAGTGAGAGAAGGCAGAGTCTGGCAAGTGTGTGACTCGGCGTCGGAGGTATTATCGAAAGCAGGAACCTGTGCCCCTAATAGCAGGTGAAGATTTTTACTATTTTCGCGTCGATAAATAAAATAATTTTTGAAATTTGACGATCGCAATGGTGTGGCAAATGTGTTAACGATGGCCCTGTCGCTGAAGTTGGGTGATGTGGGTTTTTTTGCTGCCATTGTTGTTGCTGTTTTTTCTGTTGTTGTTGCTGCTGCAATTGTTGTTGGTCGTGGTGATGGTTAGTAGTGGTGGTGGTGCCAGTTGTTTACGTGTCTGTGAAGATAGTGGTGGTAGAGGCGAATGGTGCTGGTGATGACGGTGGCGATCGCGATGGTGTTATCGAAGAGGTGTCAGGGGCACTGGTGGAAGTGGCGGTGGTTGCGATGATTGCTGTAACAATTACGTGGGCAGACGTGATTTTGAAGATATGATTGGATCGATGTAAGTAAGCGCTCGCCCCAAATTGGAGGGCGACGCAAAGTCGATGGTGCTGAAGGGGTGTCGGCTGTGTCTGTGTGAGTGGCGACGGCGCAAGCGGCGATGGTAGAGGCGACGGAGGAAGGCGCGCAGAGCAGTTTTCTGGCGCGTACAACTCGTGAGCGGCGTAAATCGAACTTGGCAATTAGAGAATGAAGAACGCGGCATCACCCCGCACAGCAGTCGCTACTGCGACTCGGAAGCGCTACAACAACTGCCGACGCGAGTGATTGGCTACTTGGCTTAAGGAATGCCGCAAATAGTACTGGATTGTTGTCGTGACTACATGGCATTGAGTGCATTTGTTGTGTACGGGCATGATGGCAACCAGGCGCAGGGAGAGAGTGTGGCGTAATGTTGAGCTCGTGTTTCATCCCCTGCCAATCCATGCGGAATTTGTGGTAGACACAGCGAGCTCTTGGTAGGGATTCTTCCACTTTCCCTGCTTCTCATTCTTTGAGGGAGACTGGAAGAAACGTTTCCTCTGGCGGGTGTGGTAAAGCGTGTGCTTGAAAGATCGATTCATTATTTCGTGTTTCCGGGCGCGTCAACTGCTATGGTCATCCGTCCCGTAAATGCAGTGTATGTTTTATTACAAGATATGATGGTGATTCCTCCTCTCACTCGGCTGCATGCGATCCGTCGCCGACCTACACGTCGGCTTGCCGTGTTTTCCTCAGCGAAGCACCTCTCCAGCCTCTGTCGTTTTTAAAATGAATAATATTTTACTTTTTGATGTTCAGCATAGTCTCTAATTGTATAGAAATCGTTATGCAGCAGACAAGATCTTATTTAGCACTTAAACTTACATATCGATTTTGATTGTTTAATGTCATATGGCATTGTGTTGTAAAGTAACGATCGTGTATTATATGTGGATTTCTTGTAGTGAGCTGTTGATGCTGTCACCTGCTAAATTTGATTTCTACGACTCTTTTATTATTAAAAAATTCTGTATCGCCTGAAAATATGTTGTACACCCTCTAAATCAGATTTGAAAAAAACTATCGATTCGTAAATAAATACACAATGCAGTGATAAGATTCGAAACTCAATGAAGGTTTGCAGGAGTCACGTGAGTGGCATTTGCTTTCTGTGAGAACAATTTTTGCTGCAGTCTATGAAACAGGACAGTAAGTGATGAGTTTCCCGAAATAGTATTCCAGATCTCAGGCGGGAATGGACATTTGTGAAATACACGCAATGAGCTGCATGAAGGCTGACTGAGTGTGAAATAATTCTGAATGTGAACTTAATTTAGTGCTCAATTCATTTATATAGATTTTCCATTTTTTGACTGCAATTAAAGGCCCAGAAATCTTGCTACCTTCGTATCAGTCAATTGCATAGTGTTCATTTTCAATGGCAGATGCGATTGTCTGTTTGAAATGCAAAATTGCAACGAAACCGCTTTTCCTCCGTTTACTATTAATTTGTTATTATAAAACCAATTTGAAATCTCAGCAACTGTAATATTTATGATTCCTTTTCTTCGAAGAAAATTTGTATCATCAACAAAGAAAATTGTTCATCCGATTGTGAAGGAAAAGGGCATATCATTTATGTATAAATAAATAGTATAAGGCCTAAGAGCAAACCCTGCAGGACTCCAGGCTCTATTCACAAAACAATGGAACAATATCGTAAATAATGTTCTTTTGTACCAGTACGGTACTATTTTCTGAGATCGGTTTTCAAAGAATGAACATAACCAATCTAGAGCAATACTTCGAATTCCACAAGGAGGTAATTTTGAAAGAAAGATGCAGTATACAATGACGACAAAAGCTTTTGAAATACCTAAAAATATTCCAATATGTTCTTCATTTTGATCCATGGATAAAAGACATCTTTGAGAAAGGAAATTATGAATATTTCCGTACATTTTGGTTTTATAAATCCATATTGAGAGTCCAAAAATGCTCAGTTTTTCTCGAGAAAAGTTTCCATTCGTAATGGAAAATTCACACTGATATTTTTTGAGAAATCTAACAAAAGAGAAATTGACCAATAATTTTGAATTTTATTTTTGTTGCCTTTTAACTTTCTCGCTACCGGTTACGTAGTAGAGAGGAAGTTATGTAATGCTGCGTAAGCAGGTTAGTGACAAAATTTTTAGGGTTTCTTCCGTTTCTTTTTCATCACACCATATTTATTTATGCATTCATCATCCTAGGTAGGTCAATGATCTCATCATAACTAGTGGTGCTAAAACCGCACGTACATTCTCGCCCGTATTTTCACGCGAAATTACACGAAAGGTACTCAAATTTTCGAAAAATTTTACATGACCTTACTTCAAAATCTATGTTTAAGGAACAGATCTCATGAAGGGAAACATTTCTATCTTTAATATTTTAGTTGTAGGAAGACTCCGAACAAATTTTCAACTCTTGCAATTTTCGAGATTTTAACTAACATGTGACCTGTACCATTCTCTTAAACATCCTCCACACTACACTATTTAACCAAATAAAAAAAAAAGAAGCCATTTTTTGAAAATTTTGAAAATGTCCCAGGGGTTTTATGTAAAGTATTCCCAAAATAACAATATTGGTTTCAAATTGAAGGGGCTGCGAAAGCCAGATCAATTGGGAAATATCAGTTTTGGAGAAAATCAGCTGAACGATTTAGCCGCTAGCCTCGTTTACAGACACACAGATATTTTGCCATCATTTGATTTTTCGATATCAAGGATCCACAAAATGTTTTTTGGGCTACACCAGGTGTTAGAATTCTTTTCTAAATTAAGCAACTGGATTTATCCACTTTTTCGTTACCAGGGCCCTGTAATATTTCTGCCGAAAATTTACCGTTTTTTCACGCAGCATAACTTTCTCTATACTCTGTAGCGAGAAAGTAAAAAACCAGTGAATTTTAAGCGGAAAAATTTTATTACTCGTTCGTTTTCTGATTACGATCTGGGGCATTGTCTTATCATTGATCACTTTTCTGGCGCGTCAACTGATAAAGTCATTAGTATTGTAAGTATAGTTTTTGTTTTCTTATTGCGAGAGATGACGATGATCTTTCCTCCCTGGGTGGTGAGATCTGGCGCCGACCTACCTGACTTGCGAGGTTTTTCCCCTATCCCGGAATCTCGCACCAGTGGTGCACCGCCCCAGCCGAGACAAACTTTAAGCTCCCGACTGGTCTCGCAGCTGTTGTGGTGAAGTGTGTGTATGTAAGGAGTGATAATAGGACTAGGAAAAGCAAGGAAACATTGTGCGCGGTACGTGGCCCGTTTGTTAGAATACTGCTCTAGCATTCGCCTGGGGTTCATTGGAGAAACCACGGAAAATACCGATCAGAGCAACCGATTGCTAGAATTTTCGTCCAGACAGCGACTGAACTCAACTTAGCCATCTAGCTAGTGTCGAAAATTCTGCCGCCGTCGGGACTCAAACCCTAGGCTCTTCCTGCCAGATGTAGTGCATAGACATCAATAGATGCCCTGAGCCACCTCTCTCAGTCCATTTACACTGATTTACGAAAATTGTGAGATACTTCGTATAACACAATAACTTAGGTACGCCATACCCGGCTTGGCCCTGAAAATTAAGATAAATTTATCTGGATATTGTAGATAAGTTACTATTTATGATGACGTTAACGTTTTCAATCCACATATGGACTTCAAGGACAGGATCAATTTGTCCCCTTCATTTTTATTGCTGTAATTTTGATATGCGGTACAAAAATGTCAATTATGAAGCACAATGCTTTCTCTCAATATCTTATAACTTAATCTTAATATCGTATTAGCTTAGTACGATCAATTGGCATTCGGTGATCATAAAGAGCAAAGATGTACTTCTACTTTTTTCTTCAGGAAGAGGAATGTCAAAATTCACATTTCGAGGGGCAGAGTGTCGCATCTTGAAGAATTCTGTTTCGCTTACAACTACGACTTTCATTTTGGAATACTCATGTTAAAGTATTTAAATGTGTGTCCAATCAACATTGTGACTGTGATCGCGGGTACTGTAAAATACAGCATTACCAAATGAACGGCGAAAATTTATAGAAGCGCATCGAATATTTTGTAAAATTATATTACATTCGTTCTCGAATTCCGTGTTTTGAATTTCAGTGTCACAATTTTAGAAAAAGTTTATATAAGGCAAATAGGAAACAAATTGTAACATTCATGGTGATAGTAACGAATTTGTGAGTGATCGAATAAATTAACGGTACTCTCTTAATCATCACTTTCCTGGCTGAACTATACGTACAGAGTTGTATGTCGTTATGGCTGGCTGTACCCACTTTGTTAGTGTCAAATACGTTGCGGTGGGGATGTGGACATGTATGCCAGGGCCCCAGACTTGACCGGATGGTTCCCAGTTGCGATGTGCCTCGTCGTGGCATTATCCTTGTATTTTTCCGCCCCAATAGAGACTTTCCCTATTTGTCTCCTCCGCTCAACTCCAATAGAGACTTCCCGACCCCGCAGTGATTAGTATAACGTTTTACGTGAACCTCAGAGCTAGTCGCTTCTAGCTAGGGAAGCGTCCTACTCAGATTTTTATGTCGAAACACATGAGTTGAAAAGGCATATGAGAGGTCTAGTTTTACCGTTGGTCCAAATGCCTGTCGGAGGGGCCGTGCGTCCTGAAAGGGGGTGACACTTGCACTTACGTGCCCTTCACTACCACATGTCGGGAATTTAGAGCTAGTTACGGCACTGCCACGCTTAGGGGCAATATCTGATGGGGGAAAACTCAGAAGCCGACGTTTAGGCCATTGCCGGATCTCACGTTCTAGAGGAAGAGTAATACCGCCACCTCTCAGGATATAACATACACTACATTTACGGAACGTTCAATAGCAGAACGAAGTAGGAAGAACATGATGAAAAGAGGGGGAAAAGGAAGTACAAGAAAAGAGAATAGTGAGGAATAAGAGGAAACATGAGTAGGAGAGGTAAGAATAAGAATAATGTGGAAGGAAAAAGTAGCACGAATTTTCACGTGTTGAATTTTTTTGTTTTTCTTTGACAAAAAAAAAATGCTTACGATATTCGAAGTCGTGACATGCCCGAGAAGGACCAACTATCTCAACCATTTGCATTCAGTAGCAAGGATTACAAAGTAGCTTTCTTCTCTTAATATCCAAGAAACGCGATCGGATTACATCATCATTCTCCCAAGGTGGTAATTGTCTGTGAGATGTCACCTGTTCTGAGTTGTTCAAAAGACATCCATAAGCAAAGTATGCTAAGAGATCGGTTCCTTTTAGTTCGGGCATTATCATCCATACCTATCTGATGTGGGTAACTGTACGGCGACAACGTCAACGATCCCCCACTCACAGAGGAGCAACGGAGTCGGGGGCGGAGGCGGCTACGGAGGCAATGGTGGTAGGGAGGAGAGGAGGTGGAGGGGGCAGAGGCGGCTATGGAGGCAATGGAGGCGGGGGAGGAGAGGAGATGGAGGGGGCTGAGGCGGCCATGGAGGCGGGGCTGGAGAGGAGATGGAGGGGGCGGAGGAGGCTACGGAGGCAATGTAGGCGGGGGAGGAGAGGAGATGTAGGGAGCGGTGGCGGCTACGGAGGCAATGTAGGCGGGGAGGAGAGGAGATGGAGGGCGCGGAGGCGACTACCTGTTCTGTTGTTGTGTTCTGATCTACCTGTTTCGGAAGCAATGGGGACGGCGGAGTAATGGAGGGGAATTGCGGCTACGGATGCAATGGAGGCGGAGAATGAGAAGAGATGGAGGGGGCGGAGGCAGCTACAGAGGCAATGGTGGCGGGGGAGGAGGGGAGATGGAGGGGGCAGTCTACACTCGCGGCCGCTGCGGCGAGAAATGAAAGCCTCCGACCAAAGAGAACAAGTCCGACACGTCTCTCTCGCACATAAATTTCATACGTCATTAGCGAGCAGGTTATTGCAATGTGTTGGAGTACAGCAATTTTGCGATATTTTTTTTATCCAAACACACAGAGTACGGTACACGTTACAGGTATCTTTTCTAAAATCATTTCAGGTTATCTGCTTTTTATACCTGTCATTAGACAATAACTTTCTCCTCTTTTGTTCGCATACGAGTAATTAAGGAGTATCGCCGACTTTCGAAAGACCGCGCTCCAGATTGATCGTCGTCAGTTCTGCAAGTTGTCTAGCAGGAAGCCGGGAAACATCGGTTATTAAAAAGTCTGCGTAATGGTAGCCGACTTTCTAGCCTGCACACTATGACTCAAACCATCGGCTGGCTCCGCTTTTTTGTGCTCTCCATTACTCAGGAATCTACGGGGCCGCGGTCCCGGGGGGGGGGCGATGCACTACAGCCGAAAACTCCAAGTTGGACGTTAAACGTGATGCTGGATATTGGGATTTCGACTTTGACAGCTTGGCAGTGTCTTCCTTAATAGGAACCTCTTGTGAGTTGTCATTACCTTCTCATGATGACATCTAATTTGTTTATTGCTTGGTAAAGATCTCAGGGTACTTGCCTCAAGCCAGGCATATCAACGACCACACTACATTTCCGGCACATTATGATCTAGCTCAGTGAGCAAGGACAATTACATTTATGAAAATTGTGAAATTCTGAAAATCTGTAACAAATATTGTAAACAATATCTGGCTTCTAGTATCTGGCAACACACTGTCAAAGGTTACGGAGGAGAGGAGATGGAGGGCACCAACTGATTTCACTGCAGTGCTTCTGTCCGGGAGATCCTAGGGTTCGAATCCGGACGGTGGCAGGATTTTAGACACTCACTAGACAGTTGGGTCAGCTGCTGCCTAGAGGAGAATTCTAGCTGCCAGATGCTCTGATCGGTAGTTTTCCGTGGTTTCTCCGATAAACACCATGCGAATGCCGGAGTATCTTAAAAACCGGGCCACGGACCACGCGCGATCTTTCCTTCCTCTTCCTATCCTCACCCCTTACTTACACACACTTACACTTACATGCACTGCTCTACCACACATGTCGGGAGCCTAGAGCATGTCCCGGCTGGGGCGGTGTCACGCTAATGGGAAATACCTGGTTGGGGATAATCCCGCAAGCCGATGCAGGTCACCGCCGAATCTCGCCATCCAGCGGAGGGAAGATGATCGTCATCTCTTGCGAGAAAAAACATATACTCCTTTTTCGGGACTTTCCAGTTGACGAGCCTGGTATTGGTAATCAATTAGCCAAGCCAGCTCTTCTCGACCCATTAAGAAAATTGTTGAAATGACTCCTCGCTTTGCTACTGGTCAGAAAATGTGGTCTTGTAGTAAATGTTCTCTCTCTCCGCGATAGCTCTATTCACTTTTAACTGTTTTGACTTAAATAAATATGGATGTCAAGTATGTGAAGAAGACTGGAAGACTATTCTGTATATGTTTGGTGAATGAAATTAATCATAAGGGAAGTGAGATTCACAGTAAATGAAGATATATTATTGTCATTTTTCAAAGGGATTAAAGTTTCACAGGAAAACTGTGGAACAGGCTGGTGTATTGCAAGTCGACTGCTGTAACTTACTTGTGGCGGGAAAATGCATTCTTATTTATTTAGCTCTACTTTTGAAGTGTCTGAAGAAATCTGTATATGCGGAGCAGCAAATGAGGACGTTTGAATTGAAGCCCAAAATAGAAATTCTGAGGTTCTATATTGTTTGTGATTTATCTTTTCTCTATCAAATACTTCGAGAATGATGTGCTTTCGGAATGACGTATTTACTTTACAGACCACCCAAGCATTGCCACTTAATGTTTATTGCTTTTGTACCTCAGGTGTGCTTTAATACATCGTTGCAACAGTACTCGTTTGAAACCAAAATTGAACAGCAACCAATTGTCAGAAATATCTAAATTCAAACTGTTCACGAGAAAGACTTTTGAAGATCTAACCACTAAGTGATTGTGTCAACAACCAAATAAATTCGTCGTCTCTAAATGAAATCCATTTCTTAATATAGTATCTCGTAAAGCATAAATAAAACAATAGGAAATCAACGGATTTTTTGTTTCCAGTTTGTTTTTTGTCGTAAATAGTTTTCTTCTTGTAAACTAAACAAAACTGATTAGTTCAAGAGGCCTGAATGGTTTTATGATCTTCAGAGGTTGTAACCTTGTTTGCCTAAGGGTAAATGAAGTACCGGCCATAATTTAAGTTCTGGTTGACTGCAAGATAAACAGAAGTTTTTTCTAATAGAGATATTCTTAGCAATTAGTCAACAGATGCTACCTATTATGAAACAGGCTGAACACACTTCATTTCCCTGTTTTCATTATGATAGTAACCGAATGTTCCTGAGTGGTCCGAAAAAGTTTACAGACAATAATAAGAATTAACTAAATCATTCTTTTCTACATACACTGTGACGTTACTTTGGAGTTTAGATTTTAGTTTGTGCAACAGGGCTTGTGCAGATTGCGTATCAAACCACGTCGTTACAGTAAATTTTCATCAAAAATGACTTAGTACCACGACACGTATTCTTTCAGCAATAATAAGTAATGTTCGTCCTGTATTAACAAACACGTTTTTATGCCATATTATTTACTTTTAGATTTTTATACAATTTTTGACAATTCATAACGCGACAAGCAAACAATCTAGTAAACAAATTCGCCTTTGCACGACTTGTGCCTAAAGTATTATGTGGTTTGAAGATATTTTATTTTGCAATACTTAGGAAGACTTTATTATCAAATAATTTTCACTTTTGATATTTATCTGTATTATTTACAAATATTATTCACTGCATGGTCTTAGAGGAAGAACAAGGAGGACAGGACACGTGCAAGAGCTCTGTTCACATTGATTCTCTTCGTCTACTGATCCACTGTGGCAAAGGCGGCGGTGACTGCTATGGCGGCAGCGGAGGCAGTACCCACCAGAAGTAGGGCATTCTGAGGATCCTCCTTCTCCTCCTCCTTCTCATCCTCCTGCCATCCTCGTGACGAGGGCCGAAACGGGAGCGTGTAGCGGGCCACGCTGCCCCGGGAACCTTCGCCCGGGTGGACCACTTCGCAGGTCCGTACGCATTGTTAATCGAGTTTAGTCGCCACTATCTCCTAAACTGCTACGCCCATTGAGTTGGAATGCTCGCGCTCGCTGATTGCATCTGCAGCTCCCGTACTGGTAGAATGGCGGCGGTATCTCATTTGATGTCAGGCGCGCGCCCGAGCGGGGCCTTTCAGCGTCTTCCACGGAGTTACGGGACTCCCGCGCGAGCGGATCGCTGGCACGGAGCGGCGGGAGGTTAAAATGTTTGGAAGCGCATCGAGCTGATTTTTCAGATTCTTTTTATTCTGTCAGGTTCGTGAGAAGGACTAATGATGTGGTTGCCCGAACAAAACAAAATTGTGTGGCTGGTTAAAAAAGAATTACGCAACATTTAGAGCACATTGTTCACAATCTTCGACTGCTATGCGAGAGCTGAACGTTGAAGGAAAGATGTGAGTTTTTTTTATACTTAAAGATTAGTCTTTTCCGACACATACCTCTCTTCTTGCTCGTTATTTATTTCTATCTTCTCTTCCCCTGCATACTTTATCCATTTCGCTTTCCTCGTTTCTTCTTTTTTCATATTACATTTTCACTTTCGGTGATATTTTTACACCGTTGTATACGTCACAGATTTTGCAAAACATATTATTGGTCACTAAATCCAAATAAAATAAATTTCATAAGTATACATGAAGCGAGGGTTAACGAGTTGCGAACATTCGTTGCATTATTATCTTTGGAAGAAACGTTCACATTTTAGTCTAAAAAGAATTTCCTTTACCACGACATTCAATATTGAAAATTAATAATTGAAAAGAGGGTTTTAGTTCGATGTCGTACGTTACAGGAAAGGTCGGGAGAAAGCAAGATCACGCTTGTCTTGATCTTGCTTCATCATAACTGTGGCACTTGTTTCGATCGGAGTAGAACGGGCATTACATTCGCTGCTCGGTTTGTTGCGTTATCGCGACGTTCGACTGCGACAACGTACCGCGCGTTCTGTCAACGGCTATAAGTCAAGAA
The DNA here is from genome assembly GCA_031308135.1 of Acheta domesticus. Taxonomy (NCBI): domain Eukaryota; kingdom Metazoa; phylum Arthropoda; class Insecta; order Orthoptera; family Gryllidae; genus Acheta; species Acheta domesticus. Next base: position 239,528,592 of record JAHLJT010008446.1, read on the forward strand.
ATGTGAGACAGGTGTGATTGCCTAATGTACAGTTGAGTTCAGTTGCGCGATATGAATGACAAAAGTTGTATACGTTTAAAATGCATACTTGGAACAAATGTTCTGACTGATTTAGGCATTATTATTTCGAATAATGAACTAGAGGTTTAGTGAAAATAGACAGTAGTGTCTGGTTGCTACAAGAGTTCTTAATTTATAGATTAGGTGGTTATACAACACACGTACTTTTTCGCATTATTTCCAACTTATGCAATTAATAAGTGTAAGTTAAAATTCTAACCCCCCCCCCGTTTTATCTTACGCCTAAAAATTGTGACCCCTTTGTGATAGTATATACAAGTATTCTTAACACGAGTTTTCATTCTGGTTAATTATTTAAGTTGATTTTAATAGGTTACTTTTGAATTGCTTGTATATTTAATTTTTGTAAATTCCAAGGAAACAAAATAAGCAAAACCTTTAAGACATGGCAGTTGCATATAACTATTTACTTAAGTTAACTACTAGCAAATATATGTCGGTACAATATAGTACAGTATAATATTAAATAAAAAGGGATATGACAATAAATAAGAATGTGGAAAAAACAACTAATGTTGCTACAATAGCACATATTTGCTCGCTTTATTTGCAACTTTTGCAATATTCGAAAATTGAGAGTTCAATGAAAATGAGATCTGAGTCATTTCCATAAGCGTACTTTGCACTACTTGAGAAAATAATTTAAAGAAAATATTGGAGCCGTTTTTGAATTCTTTGAATTGCCTTTACTTCTAGCAAAAATTACATGAAAAGACACATATTTTCGAAAAACTGTATATATTCTTATTTTGGGAGAGATTTCATCAAGGAAAAAATCTTTATAATCAATATTGCAGATTGCAATGTTAATTTTCTGCAATTTTCGACACTAGAGCTTACCGAAAGATAGTGGCGACTAATCGAGTTTAGTCGCCACTATCTCCTAAACTGCTACGCCCATTGAGTTGGAATGCTCGCGCTCGCTGATTGCATCTGCAGCTCCCGTACTGGTAGAATGGCGGCGGTATCTCATTTGATGTCAGGCGCGCGCCCGAGCGGGGCCTTTCAGCGTCTTCCACGGAGTTACGGGACTCCCGCGCGAGCGGATCGCTGGCACGGAGCGGCGGGAGGTTAAAATGTTTGGAAGCGCATCGAGCTGATTTTCAGATTCTTTTTATTCTGTCAGGTTCGTGAGAAGGACTAATGATGTGGTTGCCCGAACAAAACAAAATTGTGTGGCTGGTTAAAAAAGAATTACGCAACATTTAGAGCACATTGTTCACAATCTTCGACTGCTATGCGAGAGCTGAACGTTGAAGGAAAGATGTGAGTTTTTTTTATACTTAAAGATTAGTCTTTTCCGACACATACCTCTCTTCTTGCTCGTTATTTATTTCTATCTTCTCTTCCCCTGCATACTTTATCCATTTCGCTTTCCTCGTTTCTTCTTTTTTCATATTACATTTTCACTTTCGGTGATATTTTTACACCGTTGTATACGTCACAGATTTTGCAAAACATATTATTGGTCACTAAATCCAAATAAAATAAATTTCATAAGTATACATGAAGCGAGGGTTAACGAGTTGCGAACATTCGTTGCATTATTATCTTTGGAAGAAACGTTCACATTTTAGTCTAAAAAGAATTTCCTTTACCACGACATTCAATATTGAAAATTAATAATTGAAAAGAGGGTTTTAGTTCGATGTCGTACGTTACAGGAAAGGTCGGGAGAAAGCAAGATCACGCTTGTCTTGATCTTGCTTCATCATAACTGTGGCACTTGTTTCGATCGGAGTAGAACGGGCATTACATTCGCTGCTCGGTTTGTTGCGTTATCGCGACGTTCGACTGCGACAACGTACCGCGCGTTCTGTCAACGGCTATAAGTCAAGAAATGTGAGACAGGTGTGATTGCCTAATGTACAGTTGAGTTCAGTTGCGCGATATGAATGACAAAAGTTGTATACGTTTAAAATGCATACTTGGAACAAATGTTCTGACTGATTTAGGCATTATTATTTCGAATAATGAACTAGAGGTTTAGTGAAAATAGACAGTAGTGTCTGGTTGCTACAAGAGTTCTTAATTTATAGATTAGGTGGTTATACAACACACGTACTTTTTCGCATTATTTCCAACTTATGCAATTAATAAGTGTAAGTTAAAATTCTAACCCCCCCCCCGTTTTATCTTACGCCTAAAAATTGTGACCCCTTTGTGATAGTATATACAAGTATTCTTAACACGAGTTTTCATTCTGGTTAATTATTTAAGTTGATTTTAATAGGTTACTTTTGAATTGCTTGTATATTTAATTTTTGTAAATTCCAAGGAAACAAAATAAGCAAAACCTTTAAGACATGGCAGTTGCATATAACTATTTACTTAAGTTAACTACTAGCAAATATATGTCGGTACAATATAGTACAGTATAATATTAAATAAAAAGGGATATGACAATAAATAAGAATGTGGAAAAAACAACTAATGTTGCTACAATAGCACATATTTGCTCGCTTTATTTGCAACTTTTGCAATATTCGAAAATTGAGAGTTCAATGAAAATGAGATCTGAGTCATTTCCATAAGCGTACTTTGCACTACTTGAGAAAATAATTTAAAGAAAATATTGGAGCCGTTTTTGAATTCTTTGAATTGCCTTTACTTCTAGCAAAAATTACATGAAAAGACACATATTTTCGAAAAACTGTATATATTCTTATTTTGGGAGAGATTTCATCAAGGAAAAAATCTTTATAATCAATATTGCAGATTGCAATGTTAATTTTCTGCAATTTTCGACACTAGAGCTTACCGAAAATGAACTTCTGCCATTTTTATAAGCATTCTTTGCTTTATTGTTTATTTATAATTATCTGTATTTCGTGAAAATTACGCAAAAACTTTGCATATTTTCGAAAAATTGTACACGATATTTTTCTTAAATATTTATATTACAAGAACTGCTTTCATTAGAGAAAAAAACTGTTCAATAATGCAGGCAGACGCCGGAAATTTCTGAATTTTTTAAAATTCAAAGGATTCTTTACCCCTGAAAAAAGTTCCAAAAATTTGGAGGCACTTTATTAAAAATTTTGAAAATGTTGTTACAGTAAGGAACTTCAAAAAACAAAATATTCGTTTCAAATCCACTCGGCTGGATGACTCAATGACTGGATGACTGGATAAACGGCTGGTATAACTCAATACCACACAGATCGAAGAATGTCAGTTCTGGAGAAATTCATTTCAACGGTTTAGGTGCTATCGTTGACCGCACAGATTGACAGACGTTTTGTCGTAAACCAATATTTCGACATCAAGAACCCCCAAAACATTTATACTGAGTACACTGAGTATTGAAGAAATTATCGTGATTTAACTGGTAATTTTCTTTATTTTGAAGTTATATTTATCAGTTTTCGATTCCAGGGACTCACAATACGAATGTTTCTTTTGAAAATTAGTGGCAATTTACACTGCAGCAATAAAATATTTTCTCTTTAGTACGCAAGTGTGTGTAAGGCCCGAAACTAAAACGTAGGTGCGGAGGAAACGTAGTTATTACTTGGTTTTACAAGCAGGTAAACATCTCAATTTATTCGAAAGGAAGAAGTTATCAGATTGTGTAGATAACATTTTTCTGATGACGCCCAAATAAACACGTGACTCTTGATTACATTGAGTTTTGAAAAGTTTTGATTTTTTTCTAATAATTTTGCTAACTTAAAATAATTATTCTCAGCAACTTCCTGCACTTTAAAATTATATAAATCTTACTTCATAAGAGTTATATGTGCTTTTCCCAACTTTGAAGCAGAAAGGTGATTTGTTATTCAGGAAACTTAAGAATAAAAAATCGAAATCATGAAAGTTATACAAATTGCGCTTAATTATGCAGTTATTACTACATGAACATGAGATAGAAACTACATTTTTATCACAGGTTCTTGACTTTTTTTACCTGTTTCACTTAATTACGTCTTCAGTAGTCTATACAACGTTGTATTCCACAGTGGGAGATTGTGAAGGTCGTTTCTAATGGGCTTTCTGCTGTTGTATGTAAAACTCTACAAGTACCACAAAACCGCCGCCTCGATCGTGCCAGGTATACTTGAAAGTCCGTCACGAAGAGCGACGGGATGCTTTATAACTCCACCTAACTCCATTAGATATGTATCCATCCATCCATAGACCTCGGGGCACTGTAGGTGTTGCTGGGCAAAGAAAACGATCATAATGATCCGGATCTCTTTATTGGCGCTGGTTCACAGTTTTAGAGGTTGCAGCCTGATTTGGTTTCGTGGGAACATACTGGGAGGGAATATTTCATGTAAATTGTTCTGTGGATACGATCCTAGATGTTGAACGTTCTGGATCTGCTTGATTCATTACAGTGCATTACAGTGCTCGCCGGAGTTGGTTTCGAGATTCTCGAGTATGTTGCGTGGCATGTGACTGGAAATTTACTGCAGAACTTTCATGCGGTTTTGATGTAAGCTTTAGTACTCTTGTCTTAAATGTGGTATATTTGAGTATTAGTAGTGAAATGTCTCGTAATTTAAATAGATAAATATAATCTTTTTCCCAGTGTGTCGTATGGAAAAGATTTTCGAGAGTTTAAAATGTAAATAGGAAAATTACACATCTACGTATGTTGAATGCAAATACTTACGATTAGAAATTAGAATTAGTTTATAGAGCAAATTAAAAAGTTAACTAGTGTAGATGGGATTACGTACATTAAACCGTTTTGAAAAAATGGATTATATGTATAGTTAAAATATTAACCCCTGTAAGTCTTTTCAAACTGAACAGACAATATTATGTTAAAAGTGTTGCAAAAATAAGCTTATATTTTAGTATACACGCTACAGAGTCACACAGAATCTGTTTTAAATTCGGCTGGTTGTTCTAAGCGTTTGAATTATATTTATTTTCAGTTTTGTAAGAAAATTTCTTGAAAAGATAAACTAAGATTCCGAAAAAGATGTATCTTTTAATACTTTTGACATGAAATGTTATAGAAAAATACGAGGTATTGCTTTAGTCAGTCTGGTAAAAAATAGAGAAATTAATTGATTATTCCATTTTTGTGCAAAAATATTCCATTTCAGCAAGATGTATTTATTTGCAAGTAATACTCTTAGGGGTCCACTCTATGAAGAAGCATTTTGCGAAGAATTACTGAAATACGAAGCGTTCGGAATTACCCCACCTCAAATGACTAATAAGAGAGGCAATTGAATTTGAAACAGTTCTGTCAATCAAGTTATGATATTGATTAAAGACATATTTATTCCATTAAACGATACTGCAAATGATATTAAAGGTATCCCGTGTGCATTGCACACAGGCCGATGTGGCCCTAACGGTAGGTGAAGGCTCCACCTTTTCGTCGCCGTCGGCACAAGGAGGAGGTTGTGTGGCGAGCACAACGCTCCAGTCGCCTTAACCCCCAGGAAAGATTCTGGTACTCACTTGGGAAGGTGGCTGAGTCGACCCCCCAGAGCCGCCCTGAAGGGAATAACACCAGATACAAATCCCAGCCTACGCCGGGATTCGAACCTGGGTCCTTCAGGCCAGGAAGCCAGTGTCCTGTCGCTGAGCCACTGCCGCTCCTACGAATGATAGTACTGTATTGTATTACGCTACTTCACCAATGGCTTGTTAATCTCCAGCAAAACGTAGAAGCATTGTACCTCAACCTCTTGGTCAATGATCCCCGTCTCTATCAGGTTTTCCTTCACTTTCCCTGACTCTTTAAGCGAATGTTGAGATGATCTTTTGTTTTGCTTCTAGACATAAATGTAACATTACTATCTATGCACGTGTTCTAGAGTTCAGTGGGAATATAGTTATTCAAATTATCGTTTTCCTATTGTAAGTCGATACCTTCATTAAGGGATGATGAAGGAAAATAGCCATTTCTCTAACTGATTTGCCTTCGAAAATAGTTTTATTACACGGGAGCGAGGGAGCGAATATTTTATCAATTTTTGCCAAAATCGCTCTTTTTGTATTCGGAATTCAACTTGTATTTGTGTTTTGGTAGGAGTTTTAAAAAAAGGTGCGCATAATCATCTCCTCATAATAAGACACACACAGTTTTTAAATGTTATTGACGTTAAAGAAATAAAATGAAGCAGGTGAATATCTCAGTATTGCTTTGTTGAGTGGTTTGTTGAGTATCTAATACAAAGTGCCGCAATTTTAGAAATCTTACCCAAATAATACATAGATTTAAGTTTAATTTTCTTGCATTAGATTTCAAACAGATTGCACTGATTTAAAATCCTGATTTCTTAGTATTTATTTTTGATTTGCTATTACAATGAAAGCTAAAGTTAATTTGTGCGTAGCTCTTATTAGAATGTAGAATAATGAAAATTCTTTTGATGTTCTCTGGTAATGTGGTACAGAACAATAACTGTTGCATGTTAATATGTCAAGTAAATATTTATTTTATAATTACATGTACATATATAAGTGCTATTCATTACTGTTACAATGAAACAAGTTAAAAACAATAGCTTAAAACGCTTGAAGAGAATTATTAAAGTTGGTCTTTTATTTTCTCCTTACGGAGTAGAGAGAAAGTTGTATAATCCTGTGTGGAAAAATGGTCAATTTTAGGCAGAAAATTTCTCATTACAGGGTCCTGGTAAAGAAAAAGTGGATTAATTCACTTACTAAATTTAGGGGGGAAATCCTCTATCACATGGTGTAGCCAGAATCGATGTTTTGTAGGTCCTTGACACCAAAAAATCTAATGACGGCAAAACGTCTGTGTGTGTATGTTTGTCCGTCTGTCTCTGAACAACGCTAGCGGCCAAACCATTCAGCCGATTTTCTCCAAAACTGACATTCCCCAATCGATCTGGCTGATGTCAAGGTTGAATTTGAAATCGATATTTTAATTTTGGGGAGTACTTTACATGAAGACCCTGGGACATTTTCCAAATTTTCAAAAAGTGGCTCCATTGTTTTTTTATTAAATTTTGTTTTGGGGTAGTGTGGATGACGTTTAAGAGAATGGTATATGTCTCGTGTTCGTTGAAAACTTTGAATTTTCGAAAATTGCAAAACTTCAAAACTATTTCGGAGTCTTCTTACAACTAAAATATTATAGATAAGACTTTTTCTCTTAGTGAAATCTGTTCATAGATTTTGAAATAACGCCATGTACAGTTTTTCTAAAATTTGAGTAGTTTTCGCTTAATTTTGCGTGAAAATACGGAGGAGAAAGTACGTGCCGTTTTAACACCACTTGTTTCTTACTTTCTCGCCTTATGAATACTTCGTAAGAAGAGAAAGTTATGTAATCGTGCGCCGGAAAACGGCTAATTTTCGCCAGAAAAACCCTTATAGCTGGAGTCTTATGAGGAAAAAGTAGATAAAACCTGTTGCTAAATTTAGGGGAAAAATCTTCTACCTCATGGTGTAGTCAAAATCCATGTTTTGTTGCTTCTTGATACTGCAAAAACGATTGACGGCAAAACGTCCGTTTGTCCGTCTGTGGTCAGCGCTAGCGCCTAAACCGTTCAGCCGATTTTCTTCAAAATTGATATTCCCCGATCGTTTTTACTCGTCTCAAGGTGCCTGGAATTTGAAACCGATATTTTAATATTTGGAGGTACTTTACATGAAGCCCGTCGGAGATTTTCAAAGTTAAAAGAAAATGGCTCCAAATTTTTTGATTATATTTTGTTGTTGAATAGTGCAATGGACGTTTAAGGGAATGATGTAGGTATCATTTCACATTGATATCCCCAATTTTTCGAAAATTGCAAAAAAACTGTTTAAAAACTGCAAAATTGAAAGATAGAGATTTTCGCCTCAGACAAAGTCGGTTGTACAAAATTAGCACTTTAAATACGGTCATGTACCATTTTTTGAAAAAACCAGCAGTTTTTGCGAAAATTGCGAATCAAAGTTACAAAAAAATGTTTCTCAAAAACCGCTCCAAATTTTTTCTTTAAATTTTCTTCACTTATGTAATGAAGGACGATAAAAAATATAGCCTTAGTCCAACTTCTGGGAAATACTTGGTTTTTTGAAAATTGCAAAAAAAATTTTTAAACTACAAAATTGTAGATAGCGATTTTCACTTCAAAGAAAGTCTCTTGTACAAAATTAGATCTTTAAAAAAGGTTATGTAGAATTTTCTGAGAAAACGAGTCGTTTTTGCGTAATTTTCGCTTCAAAATTACAAAAAGAATTTTTTTAAAAACCGCTCGAAATTTTTTCTTTAAATTTTCTCCACGTGTGTAATAATGGAGAGTAATAATAAATAAACTAGTGGTGCTATAGAATCCAACAGACTTTCTCGCAGAACTCAGTTTTCTAATCTCTATAGTTTGAACCAGTTTTTCTGTTATGAATGATAATCTTCCGAGATACCATCTTTGGGCGCCCAAAGGACATTTTGTTTCACATTCTCTGGATTTTTCGGCATCCTAAATGCAAGAAATGAAACCACCATACACTATTACTATTATATAAGTGTAAGAGCGAAGCACAGGCAAGGTAGCAATGCTCGTTAATTGGGTGCATCGGCCTTGCGCTTGCGAGGGAAGCTTCGCTGGTTCGAGTCCTGGGCGAGGAATATTATTTATCAAAAGTCTCTGTTATAGGAAATAATTGAGAATTCCAGAAACATGATTAAAAACAATGTGAAGCCATTCGAATCGCAAATATTGATAATTGCGATAAATGAACTGGAAGTGTCTGTATGTAATTTTCAACTTTTAACAATTTTTCACATCTCTTCCTGGAGTTGTAAAGCGTATATACCATCATATCAATTGTTCGTTGTTCTGTGCATCTGTATTAATCGATTTCAGTACAAAAGGAATATATCAACATTAAATGTAAACAAAATATAATAATTACGCATAAGAACAAGTTAGATATCCCTAATAGTTCCAAAATCTTTATTAATTTGCTTTTTACTTTCTCGCCTTACGAGTACTTCGTACGGAGAGAAAGTTGTGTAATCGTGCGCCGGAAAACGGCTAACTTTCGCCACAAAAAACTCTTGTAGTTGGAATCTGGTGAGGAAAAAGTGGATAAAACGTGCTTCTAAATTTAGGAAACTAGTGCGCCAATGGAATGGGGCAGCTTTCTCGCAGAACTTAGTCTTCTAATCTCTATAGTTTGAACCGGTTTTTCTGTTATCAATGATAATCTTCCGATATAACTTCTTTGGGCGCCTAAAGGACATTTTGTTTCGCATTCTCTGAATTTTTCTGCTTCTTAATACTAGAAATGAAACCACCATGCGTTATTACTACTATACAAGTGTAAACGTCATGCAGACCCGTTTTGTTCGCAGTCGTTAATCAGCGAGAATTAACACAGTTTTCGGAGGGAAGCTGCGCCGGTTCGAGACCTGGTCGGGGCATATTATTTGTCAAAATTCTCTATTGTCACAGGAAATAATTGAGAATACTAAAAACTTTATTGAACACCATGTGAAGTCATTTGAAACACAAATATTGATAATTACGATAAATGAACTGGAAGTGTCTGTGTATATTTTTTCGAGCTTTTAACATTCAACAATTTTTCACGTCTCTTCTTGGATTTGTAAATCGTATTTTACCATCGTATCAATTGTTTGTTTATCATGCATTTACCATTTTATAGCTCGGATCGATTTTTTTATGACTCTGTTCGACCTATACGGTGCTAGTTTGGCGTAGTGGTATAAGTGCCGGTTCGTTAACTTTGAGGATCGGTCTCGGAACGGAAAACGTTTTCTAGTAGAAAATATTTTGCTGGTTTATGAAGTAGTGGAGTAGCATTTAGGACCGTATAGAAAACAGTGCAAGAAAGTATGGGCGTTGGAAACACCACTAGTTAATTAATTACTTGAGAAAATACTGCAGACTTTATTTTTCAATAATTAAATTGATCATCTTTCTAGAAGAAATCCTGTCACAAGACATGTTTAAAAATTAAGTTTGAAAATAGATCTGATACGAAGAATCAATTTTTAATACATGCCATTATAATTAACTTCATCATTCCTTGCAGTTGTTGATTTCACTCACATTTTATTAAGCTTTACTTACTGTTTATTTTCGATGATTTTGTAAGAAAACTCGTTGAAAACGATTGCAAGATATTTAATTTTTACTGAAGGTACCATCTTCACTGTTACTTACATTTATATTTAATTTATTTTATTATGTAATTTTAAGCATTGTACCCAAATGGAATTCTGAGTACAGAATGCGTCATTTAATTGGTCGATTCAAACGTCTTCCGAACCTGCTCCTCAACGAGTTTTGACCACTCTAAGGAGTTGTTTAAGTTATTAGTAATGACATTACCTATGTCATCCCATTAAATTTTATTTCATTCCGTTACTTCCTTTTGATTAGACGATCAGTATTAATATAGTAACAATACTGCTAAGTTGAGCTCGGAGATAGCATTGTCACTGTCTCTACAGCCCGCTGACAGGGAGGTGGTAAGTTCGAGTCCCGATTATGGCGTATTTTCCAAACTATCGAGATGGCTAAGTTTCCAGACAGGAGGAGCGTTCTAGCTACCGGTTCCCCTCATGGGTAATTTTATGTGGTTTCTTCCATCAATACCAGGCGAATGCCGGAACAGTATCCGAATACACGGGCCACGGACAGCGGGCGATGTTTCCTTCCTCTTCTATGCTCTTCCCTCACACACACTTACATGCACTGCATTATTACATTTGGCCGGAGACCATTCAGGAGTTTAGAGCTTTTCCTGATTATGGCAAGCCAACATGTAGGTTGGGGCCGGATGTCACTATCCAGCGGGCAGAAACACTGCCTTCCTGGGATAAAACATTCGGAACTTGATAACCATGGCAATAAAATACCCCGAAATATCAATCAATAAAACGTAATATTAGCTGAAGTAAAATTAGGCCTGAAGATACGTCAGCTCTAAGAGAAAAAATATAGAGATTCGAATGAACTAGATATTTTAAAATATTGAATTTAAGTGCATATAATATTGCATACGAGTAGAACTAGTTGCCAGTAGAACATCCAGTAGAACTAGTTGCTTTATTGAATGAGAGAACGTACTACTCGAAAAAGTATGGATCATGGTTTTATCGGGTCTGAGCAACTAATAAATGGCGAAATCATGTTCCAGCAGGACACAACAAATCATTCACTCGTGGAGTCATATGAATCATCAGTAAATGGAAGCCTATTGCATGCGCATTTTTTGTTCAGGACCGTGAAGTAACAAATTACTCTACCAGATGTGGTTAGGCGATCTGCGATAGATGTGGTTAGGAACTTGCTCTACAAGTTTCTGCACAGTACAAAATATAGAAGTTTAAGTGCAAATAAAGAATACCTTATTAGGATTGGGAAATTAAGAGATCTTGGAATCTTACTTTAAACGCCCAGCACTGAACCGTGCGTTTCATGTAGGGAAAATACTATGTATGGACAATCATTCTGCACTGTGTGAATCATTGTTTTAATTATGAAAATAACTTCGTAGTGTAATCCAACACCAAACGACTAAGCACTCTACTATGGGCTACAACATACAGGCCGGGTACTATGCTGAGTAATCTCATTCTAATATTGTTTAGCATGTATGTATTGAAGTCTTAGAACCATGTAATTAAATTGGACAATTTAACTTTAATTTTTCACGGTCCGAGAAATGGAATGGAATATCCAAATGAGCTAAACTTTCAAAAACCTAATAGAAAGACCGAACGATATCTTTTTGTAGATTACGGCTTAAACAAATCGAGGCTGTGCGGAATTTTAAAGGTCCAGATTGCACCGTTTCCGAAATGCGAACGATATGTTTTGCGGCGAAACGTGTGTGGCAGGTTGCATGTGCACCTGCTAGCACGCTTATTCCTTCGTAGCATATTCCTTCACAATTCTACCTTTTTTTATCTTAAATCAATTTGATGCACCGCTGGGTGGGATTAATTCCCGTTACTTATCCTTAGAGTATTAAAAATAGAGATGTTAGATTTTGGGATTCAGTCTGTTTCTGACCACAGTGGCTTTCTGTACACACATTCTCATCGTTGCAACAGAGTAGGGATACCCAAAAGAACTAAATACAGAACTAAAATGTAATGGAAGGTTACAAACCCTCAGTGTGTAGTATAGCGCTTAAGAACTATAATTCGGACCTATCGTTGCGCAAATTTCCCGGCATATTTCCGCCGAGTGTTCTCCAAATGTTCTCCTCATGTTTCTCACATTTCCACACAATTTTTTTTCGCATGGTACCCCAAACGTAGCTCGCATGGTCCCCTGCATGTTCTCTCAGATCTTGCTTCCCATATTTCCACTCATGTTCCCTCACATGTTCCCTTGCATGATTCCCGCATATTCGCCACATTTCTCCATATATTCTGCAAATGTTTGCCACATGATCCCCGAGTGTGCGCCCACGTTTCCTACATGTTCACAGCATGTTCTCCCATTTGTTTAATTGGAATTTCAAAAAAAGGTATTTTAAATCTTTTTTTTTTCATGAAGCACTTTCCTAAATCTTATGGCGGCTGACATTGCAATTACCGTTCCAATGTTCGAGCTGGAAATTCTAAGTAACCAGAGTACGAAGAAGAGCCGAGCCTTTAGTAATGTAAAATAAGGCCCTCAGGAAACCTCATTTTGTAGATTACGGTTAATTAATGAGTATTAAAAGAATTTTCAGAATTATCGAAAATGTGTTTATTATGCGCGTGGAGTAAACTAATCTCTTCATTCCAAAATATAACGAAATGCCAGTAAAGTATGGCTGAATATCTAATGAAATAATGATAGTAATATAAAACTACTCGAGATGCAAGAGCACATAGTTTCTCGCATTATTTGAAACTTTTGGAATTTACAGAGTTCAATGACAATGATACCTGTGCTATTTCTATACGCGTACTTGGAACGCGAACGCGAACGTGTACTCTATCCGAGACAATATTTTTTTAAAAATTGGAGATGTTTTTGAGAATGTATTTTAATTTCCTCAATTTTTAGTAAAATCACGTGAAAACTTCTCACATTTTCGAAAAATTGTACATGATCTTGTTTAAAGATCTAATTTCTTTCTTATCTATCCGTTTCTATCCAACATCCGTTTCACAATTTATTTTTTTGCAATTTGCGAAAATAGAAAGTTCACCAAAATTGAGACTTGTGATATCATTATAAGCATTCTTTGCTTTCTTCGAGAAAAGGATAAAGACAAATTTGGAGCCATTTTTTTAGATGATCTTGTTCTTAAAGTTGCTTCTATTCCACGCAAAATTACGCGAAAACTACGCATAGCTTTTATTTTCTGTCACTATATAAAAGTTTAAAAAAATATTTGGGCGTCTTTCTATAACTACAATATTCAAAGCAAATATTTCTTTAATGAAATATGTTTTTCAAAGGAAGATCTTTGAGTAATGTCAGGTTAAATTTTGCGAAAATATTAGTTGTTTTCATGTAATTTTGCGTGAAATATAGGTAATGTTGAAACAATTATTTTCAAAGTACGATTATAAGAATTGCACAGATGTGATTTTCACTGAACTCTCCGAATTTCGAAAATTGCAAAAGATTCAAATAATGTGTGAAAGTAACTGATGTAGCAATACTAGTTTCATTTTATAATTCTAATGTTTCTTAACACTGCCATTTAGTTTGTTTTAATTTCACGTCGGAGCCATAGTTGCTTCATTTTTGTTCTTATTTTGAAAATTTTGACTAGCACCGTACGTATTCATTTCGTGACGGGGTACGATTAAAGTCTATCGAATGAAGCTTCAAAATTCTAAGCACTTTTTACATGTGAGTGCTCTTAAGGTACAACATCTAGATAGCTGTTTACCCAACGAGAAAATTCAGATTCTCAAATGATAATGAGAAAAAATGGTGGTCTCATTTGTACCGTCCTTTGTGAGCTCCAAAATAGATTGATACTAACGAACATCTGCGGTCTATCATAATTGGTTAAATTTGAAGTTGTTGTTGTTGTTCGCAATATGTGAGCTGTCAGTATAACGCCGTGTTGAAGGCGGTAGTGCTGACGTTTCAACCATCTTGTTTGACTTTCTCTGGGCTGAAGTGCCCGAGGAAGACCACGGCAAATTGGTCGAAACGTTGATATCGCAGCCTTTGTCACGGAGCCACTCAGGCAGCCAAGATGATTTGCATGAGTCTGATCGATCTGGAAGCCTTCGACATCATGTGTTGTTTCTCAAGTTGGTAGATTGCTGCAGGATTGATTTCCTTCCAAGTGTTCATAATACTAATGCTCAAGCTCTCTCCTAGCTAGAGCACTTCGTTTTATTGCGATTGGTCGCACGAAATCTGCAAAAGAACGAATTATCAAAGAAATATATTATGTAGATACTTTCACAGAGTTGTAAATATTAAATGTGAATCTATTTGATGTTTCATACTTTATGTAGGATTATCACATCTAACGTTTTATCTTGGTGCCAATAATGTATCACCAATAATATTACAATAACGAACATGAACGTAAATAAAATAAATCGTTAAAATGGTGTCGTAAGAAACGAAATGAATTTAAATATCCATTATTAGCACCAAATAAGATGAGCAGAGTGTATAAATTAATCTCAAAGGCCCAAGCAACTAACGAACAGAAATCCATTTTCATCAGATAGAAATTTAGTGGTTTCATCCATTCCACTAGGTAATTTGTGGCATAAATCATGATTACGAGTAGGTCGTAAGTGATACGAATGAAAATAGTACATCAACCTGCTCGCATCGTTACTGTGTGTCGAATAGGCGTGCGGATGACTGGCGAGAGTGCTGCGGAGTCACACCTCCCAGGCTGGGCAGGGACTCCTTCGGGACCCGGTTTGAGCACCCAGCGAAGCAGATGAATGGGCTCTGTAGCCTCGTTCTTCAGCCGCTTCCAAGCTCATACCGGTTTGGTATCGCTCCAGCTGTAACAACGGCGTGTTTCCAGCCATCTTCTTCATTGTATTCTGGAAAACGGAATGATATTCGTTGTTAGCGCTACGCATTTCACAAGGCACTCGTTCGTTGAAATTTCGATAAGGGAACCGCATTTGAATGTGATGTTTTCTAAGTCTAATTCATGTGGATTGGTTAGTAAGAAGACTTACATTATTTAGTTGGGAGTCAACGTTTCGGAAAGTATATTTTCATCATCAGAACTATAATTTAAAAAAACACTTTCACGTCTTAATTACGTACTTCTTTCACCTTCTCTTTCTCATACAATATCGGTAAAACCTTGGAAGGAATATAAAATATTAGTAAAATACATTGCAACAATAAAAAAAGTAACTGCAGCTACATAATCTTGCAGGAGGTCATTATACGTGAAATGAGAAACATTTGTAACGGAACACCACCCTAAACCACACCATGTTTGCAAATAGTAAAGTGTTAGAAGGGGGAAAGTCTATTAATGACTATGTGAGGCAAATCAAAATTCTTCCGGTATCAGCATTTTGAAAAATGTAAGTCAATATTACAAAAGTGCTCAGTTCAGAAAAAACACACATATATAACATGATCATCTACATTATTTCTGTAAAGAAGCCGACTTTGATATCCCTCCTAATCAGCTACCAGAGAACGGTTTTATGCAAATGAGGTACCAAAAAAAGAAAAAAAAATAGGAATGGAGGAAATTATATATTGAACAAATCGCAGCTTTCCATTATTAATAAAAGGCTACGATATTTGCATGGTTTGAAATCACCGTCTAGAATGAAAACGGAAGATGGCGTCTCCCGCATCTTCGCAAATTGGCGGGAAATGGAAGAGTAAAATGGCGGAGCGAATGGAGCTCAAAGAAAGTGTTGCGTTGTGAAGACGATTGTAATTGTTACTATCGGCGAAATTACGATTATTACCAATAGTAAGTATTTAATGAACTTTCTTATATACTATCTGAACCCGTGTGATTACATCGCAAAGAAAAAGAGTTGTAGAAAAATGAAAAAGAAAAATACTTCATTTCTATAAACCATTTCCATTTTTTAATGGTAAGTACTATTATCTACAGAATGTTATGTAATAGATCCATGTATCTCGTTCTGTAGCTATCACACGCGGTGCATTTTCATGTACACTTTAAATAATTATTTAAAATATTCACAGGGAGCAAGTTGTTCAAATTACTGATATAATGGCATCTCTTGTGCAATATCTATGACTGAGTATATTTGTTTAGTATAAGTCACATTCCATTGGCAGGTAAGATTTATTGGTGGACACGTTGGCTAAAGTTACTGAAATGCTATGTACTATTATCTATAGAATGTTATGTAATGTATCGATGTATTTCGCTATGTAATTATTAATACACACAGTGCATTTCCATGTACATTCTAAATAATCTTATAAAATATTATCAAGGAGGGTGTTGTTCAAATTGCTGATGTCCACTCATCGCTTGTGCAAAATTTGTGACTATATTTTCTTAGTATAACCTACATTCCATTAGCAGGTAATGAGATGTATTGGCATACATGTTAGCTAATGTTACTGATTTGATCATAATATTGTATGGCGTATGATGTATGATGTACGGTATAGATGTATGAAGTGTATATTATTTTACTTTGATATATAGTGGGTGTAATACAATGTCAAGGAAACGAACCCTGACAATGGGATCCCAGACGAAGCATCGAGAATGATACCCGCTGATACTGTATATTCATGAAAATGCAATCTTTTCTGTGATAACTTTTCCACAGCTTTCCTTTTGTGCGATCTAATCGCAAGGGTTCAACTAGTTTAATATAATTGTGGAATTTTGGGTCTCGTTAATCTCCATCAAATAGTAAAGTGATAAACTTGCACATTATAGTCCTGATGATGGAAATATTTTTTCTAAAACGTTGACAAACAGCAAAACAGTCCAATCTTTGTACTGACCAAACCTCATGAACCAGTTTTCATTATATTTATAGTCGTAAAGATTCTCTGTGTGTTGTTGATATCTAGTGACCACGCTCTAGAAACATATCAATTTTCCAACCCGCTAGGAGAAGAATTATTGCAAATTTTCTTGTTTGGCACCACAGGTGGTCAGAAAGTGATCAACTAATTTTGGCAATCGCACTCGTCGCCAGGGACTAACAACGATCTCAGTCATACATCTATCTTACGTGCGCAGTTACCTATCTGAGCAAATAAGGATGTGTTTCGAACAAGAATTGACGGGGAATTTAATTGTGCCGGGCATTTGACCAAGATTTTTTTGCATGCAACAAGCGTTAAAGAGTACACTAAGCATTTCCAGGCTTCGAAAATCCTTAGCCCTGATTCACCCTACAAACTCCCGTTTAGAAGCCAATGTGGTACCCCAATGCCAATGAAGTAGGTGCAAATGTCTGAGTTGAAGGCAGCAACACAATTCTGCCGTAAAACTGGGTGCCTAAATTGGCACTCCGGAACTGTTGCGCTGTTTGAGATACAAGCATCGTCCACATTCCACCTGGAAGACAGAGCGACTAAGACGTGGAGAACCAGTCTGTGACACCAACAAAGTTACGGGCTAGGAAGAGGAATGTATCGTATAAGTCTTAGGGACCATATGAGATGGAAACATCCGATTCCTACGAGACTATTTGTCAATTGTGAAACACTAGTAAATTGTTGGACTCGCTGAGGTGTTGTAGGTGTTGAAAACAAATTCACTATAAAACTTCATGGTTAGTATTATTTATTGTAAAAATATCCACCTTCGCTTGCGTTTCCAACGCATTCAGTTTGATTGTGAAAGGTGGAATGCGGCCAGCGCGCAAGGGTAGCTCCAGCTAAAATAAATAATGTTGGCACAACATTTATACTAGAGGTTAAGAAATGCGCACATTTCTCTGTACTAGAAACTACACGGGACAGGGTAAAAGCCACGACAACTACGGCTGTTAGTTTCCACACCCATATTTAATGCGAGTCGCATTTTGTGACCATTTGAGAATGAATAACGATGGATGAAAATATTCGTATTTCTCATACGGTATAATTTAAATCATTTAACCGTATTGCGTGTTTCAGAAGATAAATGTAAATTAAACTGGTGAGAAGGAAAAATAGTTCACCTCATTATTTGTTCGTACATTAAAATACTCGCATTCTCTATCGTGTGATTCTGCAATGGATTTAGACACAGCTTTGAAATTTAATTTAGAATTTTATTAATTTTTGACACTGGGAAGTGGGAATTAAATTTATAATTTATATATTGAATATTATAAACAGTTGAACTGTATGTATGGGAGAAATACAATCTATTCTCCAGTTTTTGAGCTCCGGAATCCTCACTTCTTTTACTGAACATTGTTGACGGTGTTTTATAACAAATATTCTCTCTCTCGTAAAAGAAACCATTTGCATTGGCAGACTAACTCGAGATTTTAGCCATTATCCCTTATCGTTCCTCACGTAAAAGAATCAACTCATTGTGAGAAGACGGAGAACAATTATGGTACTGCTGACGAAATAACTAAACTCCTCAGTTATGAAGACATTGTGTACAGAATGTGAACTAACGGCATATCAGGGTGATGGATCAGATGTGTATACTCTTCCTCCCTCAGCGATCGAATGGATTGAGCGGCTACCAATTAGATTGTAAGGGTCGAAATTTGGAATGGTCTTGTGGGTGCTTGAAGTTTCTTTTCTTCTTCTTATTTTTTCTTTTTTATTGTGCTGGTCAGTCGATGCGGTGATTTTTAGTGGTAGTTGTATTTTGACCTGTGTTGATGTTGTGGCTGTTGTGCTGGGGGCCATGTGTAATTGCCATACACTAAATAAATAAATAAATGTGTACAGATAGTTCAACATTGTGCCCACGAGTAAGGCGAGGGATTATCTCAGCCTTTGCTGAAAAAAAGCATGTCCAAGATTCGCGCTCGCCCAGCCAGCTCGCTGGTCGCGAGTTGCGAGGGCCATCGAGTTCATGGCTGCGCTCACACGCTCCTCCCTCCCCGTTCCTAGCCCCTTCCACGAGCGCGAAGGGAAACATCTACCAGAGGGAATTTGGAACATGAAAGTCCCATAATGTATGGGTTTAGAAGTACGAATGATCCTCAAAAGAGTTTCCGTTCACCTTCGAGTAAAGAAGAAAGTAAAATAAGTCAATTAAGTTATGAATAATCAAACTGTTTATTTAAAAAATAATTTCTATAGCTACTTCCATAATTAAATTTTATCTACTTTTTAATGGTCTGTTTTGTACACAATCTACTTAGTACATTACCTAAACTGATTGTAATAAATTTTTACTATGTAAAATTATTACTATCTACTGTAATAGTACATTTTATATTTATTTACAAGAACGTCGAAGTGGATTCATGTTGTTGGCTATTGCAAGAAAAAATCCGATTTTAATAAATGAACTGCCGTCTTGTTTTCATTAACGTTCATTATGGATGACAACTGCGTACATATGTATTGTGTCCTCGTACGTGGGAGTATCCGCGAACACACAAAAACATCCCACAGAGAAACCGTAACTAATAATTAAGGGGCGGATGTTGATGATATAAAACATCGCCAAAAAGTATCAATAAAATGCTCTAAAATGTTTTTAAAATGCCCTGAAAGCAAAGAAAAATGACGTAAAAATGTTATCAAAATCAGTTCGGATAAACAACTAAAGCTGCTGGATACGTTATTGGTGTAATCGAGGCTGCTTTTATTCGGTCAAGTGAACTTGGCTTTAAAACCTTTGGTTTTGGCTGTTCTTTACCAGAAAATATCTGTCTTTAGTTACTCCGAAATGGGCTGAACCAACTATGGCACTGACAGGCGTCATAGGTACCTTAGATTACATACTCACAATGACTCACTTGACATTGCAACTTCTGAGTGAAGAAATCAAATATGCTACCTGGAATTACTCAGGACTACTCAGGAATTCTGTGGATAACATTTGTTGTATCTCGTAATTATTATTTGAAGCAAGAACAATTGCGCTGGCGCTCGCACTTGTAAAGCGCGGTAAGGCACAGTCTGGCTCAATGGACCGAAGGAAATCTACCGAAAACTCAGGGGCGATCCAGGTGTCGACTAACTTGGGTCCTTTTATATATATATATATATATTGCGACGAGCTGTTACTCTCGCAGCAACCCCGACTCCCCTCGCGTCAAGCCAAATTAGGAACACTTTTAATTCTTCACAGCCCCTCACGAAAGACGCGCGCGCCAGAAACTGCGCCCCCCTTCCCAACCCCGTCTTCAAATAACAAAAGCAGACAGTGATGAACTGCCTCCCGAGCACGCCGCCCCGGCTGGACGGTCAAGCATTGTCAACATAAGAACCGGAACTAGTTGATTAAGAGGCCCTCCCTGCGTCGTGTAGGAAATCCCCAGAATGCATAAGGCGCCATAAAGGCGGCCGGGTGGGCGTGCATTGTCTGTCTCTGCGGCGCTGGCGAAATCTAAAAAACAACAAAGAGAGCCAATGGGATGCCCAGAAAATGACATCACCCTAAGAAGTGCCCTATTAGCTTCCGACTTGAGTAGAATCTTCCAGAACACAAAATTTCAGCCAATAACATTAGAAATTGCAATCACGTGATAGGGCAAGGCAGCCATGTAAGAAAGAGTAGGGATACGTGACAGAGGCTGGCGAGAGAAGAGAAACTTGGGGCAGGTAGAACAAAAACTTCAGAGAGATCACAAAAGTTTAGAGAACATAGAACATCTTCAGAGAGAATATTCGGAGAAAGCATTTGAAAAATTGAACTTGTAAAAAAAAACTTCACGTCGAGGAGTGGCTGACAACAGCAGAAATCCAGAGGGATTTAATCAATCAGCCGAGCTATCGTGGCTGCAATGATACGGATAAAGTGGCGTCTGACGGTTTTGACCCGCTGTTCAACGCCCGTGGCTCTTCTCAACAACTTCCGGTCGGCGAGAGGCGTAATCGTATACGCGAGCTGTGGTTCCTGCGACGCCCGTCCTGATAGCAACATCTCGAACGGCGGCACCTGACCGTTATCCTACCTGGGACATCGCCAGCCGGAACGACAACAGGTGTGCAATTCGTCGACTCGAGGTACGGACCTACCACTATGCCATTCACACCAATAATGTTAAAGACAATTTTAAGAAACAAACAGAAATTTGAGCAAGTGTCAAATTAGATTAAAATTTAAATAATAGGTGGTTTAAGTGACAAGAAGAAAGCACATTGTAATTTAAAAGCAACAATAAATGTGTTTTCGTCCTTCAAGCGAACAACACATTAAAGGAAATTCGAAAAAGGTTGTTTCTGCCACACCCTGTGCATGCCCTTATTGAAACAGAGTGCTCACCCCTGAGGTGCTCATAAGCTGGTGCCGGATGTCAGGTAAGTGTTCGTTTGGCGCCCATTCACTTACAAATTTAACGGGCACACCTGTCATCTGAATACCGACACACTTCAGTGTGACGGTGCTTTCCCCCCTCCTTTTTTGTGTTTGAGCGTCGGTTCATCACAATATATATACACACACATTGGGGTGGGTCGAAAACCTTTTTTTTCGCCCGCTGGATACTTAAATTAAAGTTCTCGATGAGAAAACATGTTTTATGAAACATAACGATTTTTATCATAATTCTAGAGAGCACACCAATCCCTACTAATAATTTTGAAAACAATCGTAATCTTTCAATCCTTATGTTTTGTTTTAATCTCTTGTTTTAATTGTTTAACTAATTGTTTGCCATTTTTCTTGTACTAGAAACTGATGATGATGGCTAAGCCAGCGAAAGCTGCTCTTGATATAAATAGCATTGTTGGCAATGACAACACCTGTGATCATTTCATTTTAAATGCCAACGACATTTCATCACCAAACCAACAATTCCTAAAGGTTGCTAAATTTCAATTCATTTTTGAGCGACAAATAGGATATTAGGGAACAAATGTTGTCAACTTTTAGAGCATATTCTAATAGGAAATTCTTGGTTCATTCTTTCTCCGGTAGGTATTTACAGCTTAGTGTAATTTTATGGTATTAACGCAATTATTTGCCAGTAATAACACCACACTACAAAACATACAAAATACGTCTACGTTATTTTGCTTCTCATTACGAAGTGACATTACAGAATAAAAATCCATAGACTCAAATGCCCAGTAAACATTTTTTTGTATGCATATCTATTTTGTGCAAATAGAAACTACGCTGAGTATGAAAAATGAAAATATTTATTTTGTAATAACCATTCTAATGTAGCAATTGCACAAAATAGTAAGGATAGATAACGCTTTTTAGAATATATAAGAAACCTCGTATAAGGCTCTACATTTATAGGTCACAAGTATGTGTACTGTTGCGGGATTGGGAATTATTCCTTAGTCCTACATCAAACATATTTAATCGAAATAAGTACGTTTGCAGTTTATGACGCATGAAACAGGTAACTGCAACACAATACAATCGCGCAGAGCTCGAAAAGGATGGGTTGAGACTGAGTGTGACCTGAGTTATTTTTCTTAAGCACTATTCTACCAAATGGGACCTTTTTGAACATAATAATGGAAGAAATAATATTACACGATAAAATTAAAGTGACTATTTTATTTTCTGTGAAATTTAATCACAACTCTGAGGAATATTAGGTTTCTCACTCACTCTTAATACCCGGCGTATAACGCTGTAAAGCACAGTTCAGTGGCTGACAGAAGACAAGGGCTCAGTAAGAAGCTATTTTCACTTTTAAAACACACATATACAAAGTGCGGAATCAGCTTGTGTTGCTTTATTCTAAGATAAATCTATATGAGTAACATCTTTTGAAAATTCTTTCGTCGCTTGGTACTCCCATCCCTAACGATTTTTTCAACCAGTATCCCCTGGTCTATTGAGCATATACTGAGATAGTCTCTTGCTCTGTTTCCAGTCAATAAATGTAGTTGGTTTGCTGCCCGCAATTGTTATTGTTTTCGACGTTAAAGAATTAAAACATGTGCCTCATCCGTCACCCCTAGTATGTCATTGAGTTTTATTTCAGAGCCGGTGAAACTCGTTGTTAAAACGAGTGAAAGCGTTGGTAATATTAGACTGTCCACATGACCAGGGTCACAGTGCAAAAAATTGTGGGAAAGTGCATATTTTGAGATTTGTGGTTGCGTAACGTATGTAAAATATTAGTATGAAAAGAGGGGTCATGACTCGGCCACGTTCGGGTGCATGGACACGGAAAACGGTGAGGAGGGTCGCGATGCGGTGATGAATTATGGCAGAGAAAGATGGAGTGAAACATGGAAGGAAGGCACGAAATCTCAGAGAAAACTCGCCACGACACCGTTCTGGGACCTCACAAATTCCACGAGCTGTGACCGGAATTTGAACCCGGACATTTGGAGATGTAAAGGAAAGATTTCTACACTCGCTAAATCGAGGATCTACCACTTCATAAAATATTCTGCCAATATCACGAGGTCCCTAACTTCGTGTTTTAACGAAAACTTAACCTTCGTGTTTGGTGTAACAATATTTTATGTCTTTACGTATGTATCATTTTGTTTCTGTGCCTGTCAGCTCACACTTGCACAACATTCCGCTTGGAAAAGTATGATGTATTTAATTGTTTATTTAACGTCAAAAACAGTTAAACAAAAACAGTTATTTGAGTGAGTTAATGCAGCTGATTTTGTCACAAATCATTCACCGCAAGAAATTCAGCTATTCAAGTTATGTGTGAAATGTTCAGAGGATGACTCATTACGAAATTAATAATCTTTGCTTATTCTTTAAGAGTGTTATTGTTGAGATTAGTATCGTTTTTTGCGTTTTAATTTTGTCTTTTTGAGTTCTCGCAATGAAGCGGCTGAATTGAATTGAATCGAGCAGATTATTTTCTCGACATACTACATAATTACATGGAAAAGGTAAAATATTGTATGCTGCAGCGGGAAGTGACGATTTTTCGTCAGAAAAACTCGTATTGTGGGGTCGGGATAGCAAAAAAAGATAATAATACTTGTTCCTTTTTAAAGTAATTTGCATCCTCCAACACGTCGGGTAGCCAGTCCACGTTTTGTTAGTGCTTGGTAGCGAAAAATTAGCTTAGGGCAAAAGTCCGTCCGTCCGTCTTTCTGTTGACAACGTTAGCGCCTAAACCAATGAGACGATTTTCTCCAAAATTTACATTTTCCGATCGATATGTCCTAACTCGAGACCCTGACAATTTGAAATAAATATATTGATTTTTGGGAGTACTTTATATGAAGCCTAAACTACACTCAAAATTTTCTAAAAAAAGGCTCAAAATGTTTCGATAATTTTTTTCCCGAATATAGCAATAGACACTTAAAATATGACTTACATATCTTTTTTGTTGAGCTCTCTGACTTTTTCGAAAATTATAAAAGTTCAATTTTTTTGACGGCTTCTTACCACTACAATATTGAGAATCGAGATTTTTTTAAAGAAATCTGTTCTTTAAAGATATCTTTAATTGATGACAATAATTCACCCTATGTAAAAAATATGACCTCACCCTTGAGTAACATTTTTGACACAAAACACTCACTCGTCAATCAAGTGGTAAGGCGATGGAATTCTTAGACCAATAAAAAAAGGCTTACCACAATCACGTTGTGGGATTTTTCATTATTCGTATAATATTTTCTGTAATCTTAAGTCTGAGAGCTACAGGATGTGTTTTCTCAGAATATTATGCCTTATCTCGGGAATGAACATTCTTGAAATATACACAACGAGATGTATGAATTCTGAGTTTGAAAGAATTCTGAAAGTATAGCAAAATGAACTCAATGTTGCGAACAGCAAATTTTTGGGTATCTCAATTCAGTCAAACCTTAAAATAAATGTCAGTTTGAAAGAATAATTGATTTAAATTGACTTTCTATGTGAGGTTTGATTGAACTGTGGGATCCAAAAATTTTATCTTAATATGAGTCAATGGCACTTAGTTAAATTTCAGTAAACTTTTCAAATGTGTACTTCAAATAGAAAACTGCATTGAAATATATGTGATAGCACTGTTTCAATCAATCATCTGTCCCAACTCAAAAGAGAATCGCCTTTCCGTGCTTTGGTTCAGAAACAACCCAAGTTACTGACCTATGTTCCTATCTGCAGTAATATCTGCTGTTCTACGTGGTCTTCTAAAACACTCTGTAGAATTGCTTCACTTTTAAAAAAATAGCCTCACACGAAGTCAAAATGGCTACAAAATTGACGTATGCTGTTTGTGAAATAAACCATTCATATGTTATTAGCAATTCTTCATGACGAGTTGAACTATAAATAAAATAATATAACTTGCCGATGTTTCTGTACTTTATTGTTATCTTATCAGGGTAGAGATAGAATATAAAATATATAATTACTACGTAAACTGGTTGGTATAGTACATAAGATTTTAGCAAAGATTTTAAAAGAAACGTTTCTTGGTGATTTTATACATTAATATTATATTGCATTATAGTTTACATAATAAATTTTGTACCATATCTTGAAATCATGATGATGGAGAAGTATGGTGTGTATTGTTGGATTGGTTTCTGTTAAACCGGTGATGCTAACATATGAATATACATGAAATATTATGTAATATAATATTAATGCATACCTTCTCCAGGAAACGCTTATCTTAAAATGATTGTTAACATTTGATGTACTGTATCAATCAGTGTAAACAAAATTGTATATTTTATATTCTGTCCATAGCCTTGATGAGCGAGCAATAAAATTAAGCTAAATTAATACGTTTATGTACCAACTTCTCCTATGAAGAATTCCTATTAATTATTAATTTGTGGTCGTGATAATACTCGTAGAAGTCATTCGTACATCATTTTAAGGAGATGAGTGAATTTTACATTTTTTTTTAAATTCTGAAAATATATGCTAATTTTATTGTGGGGTCTCCTTTTGGACCGGCAAAGGTGGCTCAGGGCACCAACTGATGTTAATGCACTACCTCTGGTTGGAAGGGGTGCCTAGGATCCGAATTCAAACGATGGTAGAGTTTTCGACACTAGTTAGAAGGCTAGGTCAAATTCAGCCGTTGTCTGGGGGAGAATTCTAGTGGCCGGTTGCTCTGATCGGTAGTTTTCTTCATGGTTCCTTCGGTCAACTCCAGGCGAATGCCAGAGCAGTACCCTAGCAAACGGGTCACTGACCGTGCGTGATCTTTCTTTCTTCTTCCTTGAACTACCCTCTCCCCTTACTGACCCACACACACCTACACTTACATGCACTACACTACCACACTTGTCGGGAGACCAGCCAGGAGTTTAGAGCTTGTCCCGGTCGGGCGGTATCACGCTGATGGGGAGATACCTGGTTCGGGGAAAATCCTGCAAGCGACGTAGGTCGCTATCCAGCGGTGGAAGATCATTACCGCCTCCCACGATAAAAAAACGTGCACTACACTTACAGGACTAACTACCTTAGGAGTTAACGCACTCGGAGTCGGTAATGAATCAATCAATCTGTTCTTTTGTTCTTATTTTTGCGTGGACGTTGTTTAAACATTCACAACCTGGCCCTGTTCGTAATAAAACGTTCCGAGCTCCTAGTTTCGCTACATGCACCCCATTTCCTGTCGTACAATTCATTCAGCGGCAAACGTTTGTTGCGCGTAGGTGAAGTCATATCCCAGTCTGCGGTTGATTTTGGCTGGTTTTCCCGTCTGTCGCACTACATTATGCCATTGCCCGGGGCTGTGAGGGAGGGACCGGGCGGTAGCAGATCCGGTTACCACTTTTTCTCCGTGACCAACATTTACCATACACGTTGCATTAGCCAATCAGCGTTATAGCCGGGTTACAACGTTAATTTCGTCAGCACAGGTGCGCGGGCGTGACGGGGCTGCTGGGCTGAATTACATTGAATAGCCGTTTTGGAAGTGTTTACACGCAACCATTATTTGACATTTTTTGTGCGATGTCCATGTTCATTCGTCGCCCATGTAGAGCATAATTGGTGTTGCCTGCTGTGGACCTCGTCTTAAATGAAGTTGAGCTTGATTTAGGGTTTCACGGGAGGTTATAATCAGTACTTTTATCAATCTTTCTCCTAACCTCTGTCTACATTTTGAATTATAATGAAAGACTAATTTCACCAGCTCAAAAGAAGTTAAATGGAATACAAGCTTATGTAGTAGCAGGTGCTAAAGCGCTCAATGATTAGATGTTTTTCTGTACGAGGATCGTGAATAAATCATTGTGATACAAACTTACATTCATAAGCAGAAGTAGTCATTGTATCATAACATAAAAAAATTAATATATAGTTTAAAATATTAATTATAAATTTAAATATATTTATTTAAGCACAAAACCTTTCCGGTTTCATTATAAAAATCATCAGGAGCAGCGTGCGTGTTTGGAAAACAATTTTTCTGGTTTTGCTCAGCAGCGTTTTTACTGCTGCAGATCACAAGTTTTCCTGTTGTTTTCTTAAACTAAACTCTTTATTACCAGAGTGAAATTTAAACAAATTAAGCTGTTGTCCTTCCCCAAACGCCACCAGTTTTTTAGCTGTTAAATAAGGACAGATAAACATGTTTTTATTCACGCTTATTTTAATTCCTTGTGATCACTAATAATAGTTTCTTTCTTTCAGATATCCATTTGGATTCAATTTTTGTATCTGATTTATGTATATGCTAATAGAGGAAACCTTCAATGTGTTTCAATACTAATGTTCTACAGTGAACTAGTCGCCAAAGCGTGGTTAATCCAATGTAATGAATAAACGTTATAGCTTAATAAGAATTATAAAATATAGTAATGACTATGTATCATATTCCAAATGTATAATTTCAATCTTAAAAGTGTCTTCTTTTTGTACGAACACAAAAAAGTTTCCATTAAACATTGCTTTAATGAAATGAGTTCATGCATGAAATAATAGAGGAAGGATTTGCCAAGAGCATAGTAGTGCTTTGTGGTTTCTGAGAATGGTATTTGGTGAATCTAAATGGGTTGCATTATGGCTTATTCTCGTATAGTCAACCCACAAATGATAATTCACAGGAAGTTTTAAAATAAAAGGCCTGTATCTTGGTGAAGTTCAATTCGGTTGACTATTGCCTACGTATTCTACAACGCATTAAAAGGGCTATTCTCAAATATGTGTTGCATACGTATTGTCGATTATATACATTATTTTGAGACTATTGCATCAATGTCATTTATTCAATACGATATTTAGTCGCAGACTACTACATTTGTTCTAATAATTGTCAGTTATCTCTTGTTACAATATAAAACAACAAAACTTGCAGGTTGATGGAACAATCTGAAATTATTCAAAGTTTTCAGGCAAGTTCCATATAATCAGATAAGTGGCAGTTATTCAATTTTCACACCAGACCACGCAAATGGTGTCTGAGAGAAGGGATTACTTCTGGACTTGATGAACTACACAGCATGATTCAAAATTGCCTTCGGATCTCTAAAACGGGGTGGCGTAACTGTGTGTATCTGTTTGTATAATTATATGTGTTATATCCTCTCGCAAAATTGTAAGCATATTCCCTCCAGCAAAGAACAATGCCATGATGACAAAATTAGCGATTCACACCAGCAGAGGCCGTCAGCTCCGCTCTGTGGAGGGAAGTAAACCTTACCCACCCAAGCAATGACGCGGTGGAACTGGCGAAAGTGACGCACTCTTTCCGTACCACTATTGTGACTGTGCGACGCTCACTGTTTCATAATTCCGCCCGCATCATTTTGCAGTTGCAGCTAAAGCATCACATGTGTATCTGATACGTCCACTATGGATATAGTGAATTAAGATATATTGAACTTTCGGTTATCGTGAACGGAAGACACTGCTCCTAATCTATATACATAAGCAATACACACTAGAAGATTCAGATGAAGTGAACTCTGAAAATAAGTTACAGTGAACACAGTAAATACAACTTCTAATAAACCGGATAGATAGAATAATTTCTTTTACTAACGTTTCATTAAATAAATTTGACCTCTACAGAGCAAGAGATTAATTTGGTATTTTAACGTGTTTTTTTAACGTAAGTAGTAATGCACTGCGTTATTGGGATTCACAACGGCTTCCAGGCTTACTCGCTGTTATTCTAAAATTACCGGAATCTTCCAGAAGTTACAGCAATAAGTTATAATATTGTTGCCTATACCCAGTAACCCCAGTAATCCGCGTGGTCTGAATATGCTCGACTAATGATCTGCGTTGATAGCAACTATTTCAATTCTACAATCAAGGATCATATGAGCTCTCCAGGAAAGACTATATCATATCAGTAATATCAAATGGTTTCTGCACATTCAATATGGGAATAATAAAACAGTTTGCATTTAAGCATCTGTATGGGATGACAAAGAAAATCAAATGGACATGAATTTCCTTTTGAATATAACAGAGTCGATGTTTTAATGTCGTAATGTAACGAACGTAAAAAGCATTCTACGACTACTCTGATGGCAGAAAAATGAACGTATATATCCATCATAATTTCAAATGAACTGGTTAGTCAAGGCTTTATTGTTTTTATTTAAGTGACTGAACTTCTTTTTCTGTGACATTGTGGCCAGTTTACGTCATTTTTAATGAATTATTTCCATTCTTCATTCATATCAATTCAAGTGTCTTCTAAGCCTCCTTGCCTCGCCAAACGTCTCTTATATCTTTCCTATTTTGACATTAAATTTTAAATAAAATATATTAATGTGTTTTTACTAACGTTTCAGCAAGTCGAAATATCTAAAACAAAAATGGAGTTAAGTCATCAGATGTTTTGTCTGCTGAGTTGCAGACCTCATCGCTGCTACAAGAAAATAGTAATTTATCAGGGCCGTTCTAAATTACTGTTTTACTTATATAGTACTGATGAGATCTCCAAATCAGCCCACAAAACGTCTGATGATTTAACCCATCTTTAATGACGAATTTGACTTGATGAATTGTAAATAAAAAATATATAATATACAGGTGTCCTACCAACTATGGACCACCCCCATAACTTCTAAACGGTTCAGGATATCAAAATGCAGTTTTCAATTAACAATGTGGAATCATGGGGCAAGTAACATTCCGCAAAGAAATTGTCTATAATATTTTTAGTTTTCGAGAAATTTAATCATCTTTGATTTTTTAAATGGAACTATATGTTTTTGTTTTCAGCAGCAATGTATAGATCATGAAAAGACGAATAAAAATGATGTATCATATATTAGTATTTTGATGGTAATTTGAGTATAAAATTAGACTTTCTGACATGTGATTTTGAAGTAAACGGTATTTTCCTGTAGCAGCCCTTGCAACAGTAAAGATGGTAATCGTGGTAAAGATGGCTTTCGCGGCGTCGAGACTGTTTCGTGGAGACAGGGTGTGTGAGAGGGGCAACCGTGAGGGATAGAGGCGTAACTACAGCTATTCATGGACATGAAGATCATATGAACAAACATCAATATAAACGATCAGAATGAGAGAGTTTTGCCATTTGTTCATCTGAATTGAACTTTTCTTCTACTGAAATACCAAAGCAACGATAATCAAAAAGAACAAAATAAAAATAATTTGTAGGACGATAATCATAAAGGTCCTTTTCAAACTTACAAGAATCGAGCTCAGTGTATTTGGCAGAAACAAGCTCTCGTTTTAAAACATGGAAAAAGCAACGAATTATTAAATATTTTTATTGTAATATCTCGATTAATTCATTAAATAATAGTAGGTAGACATTTTCTATTATTATTTATTGTTAATAAGCTTCTTACTTAAACGCGTGCAAAAAGAACAAAGCAATAAAAATTTTGAAATACTCTTGACAGTCTATCTGTGTAAATTTAATAAACTTTAACACAAATGCACATCTGCAGTCACAACTGTTAATACTGATTGGAGAGTTTCTCACTTCATAATGCCATGTGCTGCCACAAACTTGAAAATCCACGGCAGAAGGCGGAAGTGTACTGTTTTCTTTTGCATTTATGAACAGCAGTAGAGGTACGGTTGCGCAGTGGACGAATAATCATCTTAATTGAAAATTGAAATTGAAATGCAATTAATTCAATGGAAAAAATATCTTATTCTGATCGTTGAAATTAGTGTTTCTTAATGTGACCTTTGTGACAAGACCCTGGATTGCTTCAGTTAGGCCTCTTACCCCCATTGCCACCCCTCTCAGTCTCCTCTCTCTCCACGCAAGTCTTGACTCCGCGAAGGCCACTTTTCCGGAAGGCTAGAGTTGCAAGGGCTGCTTCACGAAATATTGTCCGTTTCATTCAAAATCACATATCAGAAAATCTAATTTTTTACTCAAGTTACAATCAAAATACTAACATATGATACATCATTTTATTCGTCTTTTCATAATCTATCCATTGCTGGTGAAAAAATATATAGTTCTATTTAAAAAAATCAAAGATGATTCAATTTCTCAAAAATTAAAATATTATAGACAATTTCTCTACGGCATGTTACTTGCCCCATGATTCCGCATTTTTTAATCGAAAACTGCATTTCGATATCCTGAACAGTTTAGAAGTTATGGGGGAGGTCCATAGTTGGTGGGACACACTGTATAGCTAGTGGTCATTATACTTATTATAACCACTTATGTAACTAAATTAGTACATCATCCCGCAGGCACGCGCGTCACGGCAAGGATATTTGACCCTTCGGAGAGTTTAGTACCTTAGCCAGGATCGAACCCATACCTTGAAGTTAGAATGGCCAGGATGATAATACACTGATATGAAATGTTTTCAAATGTTTATATGCAATGACAATGAAATATGATCTTGGTAGGCGAGATCGTTGAGGTTGCAGTAATGTAACTTTGACCGCTCGATGGGTTCGGAGTACTTTATTTGTTTTATTTATTTATTTATTTGTTTGTTTGTTTATAAGTCAAGAAGTGTTAGTGTGACGTAATTTCGAATCCCTCTTTGAGCTTTGGATGGTGGAATGGTAGTACTGATCCAACCATCGTGTTTTCACCTTCCAACCGTCTTTTTGCCATTAAAAGATTACACACCCTTCCCATATTAGGCTCCGTAAATGGACGATGAAGTAGAATGAACTAGGAACCCGCAGAGGAAGAGAAAAAGCTGGGATGGAGGATCGGCTAAAGGTTACCTATCTAGTCATTAACGTCATTAGGCACATACAGAGAGATTAACGAACGTGTTTAAAGTTGTGTAAATTGAGGCGATATGAACGGTTGAGGTGGCTCAGGGCATCAATTGCTGTCAATGCAGTGCCTCTGACCCGGACAGGATTCGAATGCTGACTGTGGTAGGCATGTAAAATCAGACACCAAGCGTGACCTTAACTGCCAACCTTCAGCTGCCAACGGACCTCTTTGAGGTAACGTTCGTTCGTCATGCCGTCGACGCCGCTCCTGCAAAATTTTATCAGTAGCAGTTCTGTTCTCGAATGAGAGAGATCTAAAAGAACGATGCATTTTTGTTTGGTTAGCGAAAGG
Source organism: Acheta domesticus (assembly GCA_031308135.1). Classification (NCBI taxonomy): domain Eukaryota; kingdom Metazoa; phylum Arthropoda; class Insecta; order Orthoptera; family Gryllidae; genus Acheta; species Acheta domesticus. Next base: position 239,561,065 of record JAHLJT010008446.1, read on the forward strand.
TGTGTTTGCTCATTGTGTTGATTTTTGTTTCCACATCGAACACAATAAGTGAAGCAGTTCCTTTGATAATCCGGTTTGAAACATTCGCAGGGAAAATCCCTCAGAAGTGGTCAGAAGGTTGTATTGATGTGTTTGAATAATTAGCGGCTAAAAATCCGACAATGACTTTGTGGCAGGAGGAGGAAATGACTTCTGAATTGCAGGTGTCAGAAGTGTTTGAAAACTGAATTAAGTCTTTGGAAAGGTTCTCCACGTAAGAAGAGATGAAGAGCAAAACAGGTGGAGGACGAGTGCGATGCATTTGTTAATCTTCCATTCGTGTTCATGTCCACATTTTTTCCTAGAAACGAATTTCCAACATAAAATAAAATTCTTGATGTGGTTAATGAAGATTCGGGACTGCCAAGTTTTAAAAGAACCTCACTATATGTTCTACTGAAGTTCGTGCTTCGGGCGGGATTTCACTGTTGCTTTGCAAGAACACACGTAAATGTAAGTTCTGTAATATTTAAGAAAAATATTTGCAAATTTTGGCTGGTATTTTGAGCGTATTAAAGAAGTACTAGTGAAAATAGTATGCTATGACACTTTGAAAATAATATTTGCAAATTTTGGCTGGTATTTTGAGCGTATTAAAGAAGTACTAGTGAAAATAATATGCTATGACACTTCGGGCTGTGACACATGGCGGCATTTGAGTATGGTTGTGGCGCGAATGGCATAGCCAATCACGAACTACAGAGCGGAGGGACACACTCAAAGCTTGTTTACATGCGGAGTGAAGTTACAGCGAACGCACCTTAGCTAGATAGCTTGGTCCAATTCATCCGCTGTCTGAAGAAGAATCCCAGCGGTCTGCTGCTTTGATCGGTAGTTTTCCCTGATTTCGGCAATCAACACCAGACGAAGGCCGTAGCAATACCCTAACAAACGGGCCACAGGCCGTGCGTGATCTTTCCTTCCTCTTCCTTGTCCTATCCTCACTCCTTACTTGCACACACACACACACACACACACACACACACACACACATAGATGCACTACGCTACCGCACACGACGGAAGGCCAGACGGGAGCTTAGAGTTTGTTCCGAACGGGGCGGTGCCCCCTTGGTGGGAGATACCTTTTTTGGAAAACCATCTAGGCGATGTGCAGATGCAACCATCTAAGGGGGGAAGATCACAGCCATCTCCCAAGGTAGACACACACTATACTTACGGGGCTAATGACCTTAGCACGTTGACACGCCTGGAATCACTAATCAATCAACCGAGGCGTTATCCGAATTTTACAACCAACCAAGTGGATTGTTTGTGATGTCGGTCGTGTGTCAGCCGAGCCCGATTATGTGTAGGAAAAGGATGAGGTAGCGATTCTGGAGCTCAAGAAAATGTGCGCAAACTACCTGTACAAAAAAAGTTGTATCTCAAAACGTACATACGGTACTAACAACAAAACAAAATATGTTATTTGCCCCATCATCCGCAACAACATGGCGCAAATAGCATCTCGATTCCTCAAACCGTTTTCAAATATTTGCTGTGGCCAACTTAGCTGGTCCACCCTGTATTGTAGAATTGTCCTTTGCATCGACTATAGCTCAGAGCCTGACTGACATGGATTTCACAAGTTTGTCGCATATTAGGACAGAAATACTTTTGCACTTTTCTTCTAATTCTCTAGTTAGTGTTTGCTCGTTTGCAATTTTCCTTTTTTTAAATGTGTTTCCAGAATGCTTCATAACTGTTCAATGATTCAGATCTAGTGATGTGGGAGTGTAGTTGTTTGTTCTTGTTCATTGTTCAAGATCCAATGTTTTCTATTCAAAGTGGTAAGCTTAGGGTCATTACTGTGGCATTGAATGTCGTTTTTTTCGAAATTCACTTTAACAGCACTAGCTCGCAAATTTGTCTTTAGAATGCCAATGTACGACATTCGTACGTAAATTGATTCATTAATCCATCTATAAACTGCAATTGACTCAAAGAACTGGCACTCATACGTTCCCACAAGAGCATCGAACTTCCGTCATGTTTGATCGTTGAATAAATTTCGTGGCTCCAACTCTGTATTTCAATTTCTCTATACTATACGTCGATCGTCTACCCCCAAAATGGAGAATTTACTCTCGTTTGGAAAGATGACCTTCCTTCAAAAGTTTTTCCCGAAATTTACAGGGTATGCTGCAAATGATAGACGTTTCTGGGTGTTCACTTTGCGGTCCCAAAACTTTTAGGCAATGCGTTCATTGTACGCATAGGCGTCGTTACACATTGCGCTTAGTGCCAAGTGAAACTTTTCTCTCGACCCAAGTCTGTCATCAAGGCCGGGTTTCTTGTCCATGTATTAACCTTCACTGCGCGAACAACGATCCACTTATTTTGCACACGTAAGACTCGAGGATGACCGCTCGACGATTTGTTACCTACTGATTTTCTCTCACCAAAACGATCTACAGTGGCATGTGCGTTGATTTCTGAATTCCGGTCCGTCGAGATACGTCCAGTATCAATGTGCATTTATTGTGTCAACCGATTACCCCTCTGAATTTTCCAACAGCAATTTCGTTTCTCTGAAGCATTTCACCATAGGGAGCGTATCGCAGCAGATCTCATACGGCAACTGATAGACAGCGCGGGTGACGATGGATGAATATTGAAGAGTGACGTAAGCAGCTTTATTACCTGCTTTCTATACTTTTATGTATGCTATTAAACATTTACTTCCAGGTGTCTAAAGAGTTTCTGCGCCTTATTTCCAAGCAGTGTTTCTGGTTTTCGTTAGTACCGCGATACTGGCTTAGCTTTGTGAAACTCTTTTGTGAAAATATCGAAAGAAGTTTGCTGTTTTCAATATATTGTTGTATCTTATTTATCTTAACTACCACTGCACAGTTTCCACACACACAGATGACTGTAAATGAAGTAAATGAAATATGAACGTGGTATTTTTATATCCGGATTTGATACAATATTTTTATCTGAATTAGTATAAACCTCTTAATCTTTTCACCATTGTTGGAGTAGATAATATAATGTTTAAAGGTGAATTATGCTTAGACAATTTTTAAATGTTTATAATGTTTGCGTAAGATATTTTAAAGCGAGAATGTTACCCAAATGTTGTGCTAAATTTTGGAGCAGTATGGTAAAGTACGAGAATGTCAGCGATTTCCCTCCTTTCTTGTTGCTGTAATTTTTATCATACTTTTATGTCAAACTCGCTTGAACATTTGATAATGGCCTCAGAAAGTAATCTTCAAACCGTCAACCGGTGAATGAAAGCAGGCAATATGTGGAAATCACAAAAAGACTCCACCGACTCGTCTGGGTGAACTCATAGGATACCGCGACCTCTTTCTCCAAACAGCTATACGGTTGATGACTAAGAAAAGAGAGTTACCCTTGGACGAGCTCACGCGAAAGATCGCTGACACGGGTTTATAAAAAACATACAAAGGCAGGTGTGAATTGTTTGAAGTCGTCGAGAATAGTCAGTACTTATAGGCTAAATGTCCGCCAAAGTACCTTGGGTCGCGATATGCTACTGTATGCTGTTTAGAAGGAACCGGATTTTGATTTTTTTTAAACTCATGCATCCTATCCATGCACCCTCTTGACTTGCCCGTGAATCTTTATTATGGACTTTGGAATATAAAAATGTATTTTTATTTAGTAGTTGTAAATTTTTGTTTTACTTTCCTAACATTTTCATTTTGTGTCAATTATTTCATATATTCACGATTTTTTCTGTTATTAGATTCCGATTTCGTCATTGCAAATCACAAATGACAATAATAGTGCTTCATTTTGATTGTTAAATGCGTTAATCAGTAAAACATCAAAGTCAGAAAGTATCAATCTATTTGCAGGAGCAGCAGCAGAAGAAGAGGAAAAGAAAGAAGAAGAAGAAAAAGAAGACGAAGAAGGAAAAGAGATTAGGAGAATCTAGGGAACTACGTGGCCTGTATTCACATAACGAATGATGTATTCTGCATTTTTATTTACGTTTATGATTAAATTCCTAGTGCCAAGCAGTTGTATCTCTAAGTGAAAATCTACCACAGATAACCTTCGGGACTAATAGAAAGATAACTTAACCAGTAACCTTCAATTGCCTTGCAAAACATTCAGGATGTCAAGCACCATTATCTGAACAATTTCAATGAGGAGAGCAATTTGTTTTACAAACAACTTGTTTTTTCCTCCTAACTTCCATCTTTTCTTTCACATGCAAATCACTCACTTTCATGGTATTCCAATGAACGAGGTTGGAGGCTAGCCGAGATGTCAGAGGATGACACCTTCTGTCTATTTCTCTTTTGGAATATGGGTCGTTCTAATGTTTCGCATAAGCAGCAACTCGGAGGTACATAAATTAATTTTTAAACTTCTTATTATTTAATAGTTGTATTTTAGCTTTTGAACATGTTAGACATTCAATTAGCTCTTTATTTTGGCAGGACGCCAGGGAAGTTTGGATTTGAATGTGCAAGAAAAGGATATAAGGAAGAAAAAATTGCGGAAATGAAACCTAATTGATTCTTTGTAAATGTATGGGAAATGTCTCTAAACATTTTAATAACGTCTGAGAATCAGCAATATGCTAGTATTCTTTTACAAATCTTCAATTACATTCCTTGTACAATTCCATACTTTGGAAGTCGGTAGTGTCAATATTCTTCTAATTAAACTATTACAACTACATACTGTAATATTTTACAATATGGCTTTCGTCCGGACTCCGGAACGGAAGTTCCCTTGGCAAATGTCCTTCCTCGAATCCTCCGCCGGAGACGCAAGCCTTCTGTTATAGCTTCCCAAATATGCTTATTTCAGAAGCTTCGCAGTCGTCGATATGGCTTGCGGGCGGGGCGGGGGAGGGCGGAGAGTGCGGGAAAGTCCTATACGCGTGTTAGTCAGCCCGAGGATGGCGACGCCGCGTCTCGCCTCGCATACAGAGCGTCGCGTCGCCGCTTCGCGGTTGCGACGGCACACGCAACGCCGTCGCACAGTGGGACGGAGACCTGAGATACTGCACATGCATCCTAAGTGTTTCGTCACAAATGAAATTTATAGGTTTCGTAATGAAAGAAACCGCACCAAGACCACAATCAAACATAAATAAAAAAAGGACAATAATAAACAGACAAAATTGTAGAAGAGTTTTTATATCATAATTTGTAACGTATTTTGCCTTATTACAATGTAAAGTGATATGTATTTGATAACTGCAGTGTGCCAAGAAAATGTTCCTCATTGAATCCTTACTCTAGGAAATATTATTCCTTGAAGACACATTATGAACCTTTGTGAAATATAATTTGATGAACAAGCCACGACTTAAAACTTAATACAACATATTCATTACCATTAGTTATGAATATGTTGTATATGTATATTCATACCATTTGTTATGCAATATAATATTATTTTCTAAATTATTGTTTTTTTTATTTGATTGAATTTGTGTATTATACCACACGCACCCAGAAGAGGTTGAACGACTTGGTTGTCAGACCTCAAGTTACAGCAAGATCCAAAACAATCGTTCTATAAAAAAATATTAAATATATGTTTAAAATGAAATTTCGTAGAAAATAACATTAATACAAAGACAAAATTGTAGAACAGTTGTTTATATCATCATATTAAAATTATAAAAATTAGGTTCACAAACGTTAAAATGTTAAAAATTATTTACAGAGTTTTCTTAATTTTTTTTTCAAAATTACATCTTGTTACGAATTTTAACGTTTTAACTCATATAATTATCGTTTTGGATCCGCTATGTTCCTGAAGAAGACCTTGTCTGCTGTGAGCTCATACAAGACAGGATTGCTGGAATCCTTCTGTTTGCAGAACACAGTAAATAGTTCAGTGAATCTAGACGTACTGAAGCAGTTCGTTTTCCCTCAGATAGAATATTTGCAACCGAACATCATATTTCAGCGTGATGGAGCTCCTCCACGTTGGTTTACAGAAGTTCGCGAATTTCTAAATAGGAATTTTGCCGATCACTGGATCGAGCGAGGAGGACCCATTCTTTTACCACCACGTTCCCCCGATATTACCCCGTTGAATATTTTCTTTTGGAGATTTTTTAAGGACTGCTTCATTCACTTCTCCCCGTAGCACGTCACACACAGTTTTAACTGTTTTTGACATAAAACAAATAAATTAATAAATAAAACCGCATGTACGCGATTACGTTTCACAACATTCCTAGGTTAAGACGTATCGTTGATGTTACTGCTTTCATGACAAAAAACATTTCATGACGAATATGTCAAAAATGGAATATAGTCTAAATACGCTTCGTGCTACCATTGCTTCACATATAGAAGTCCATTGAAGATTAATAAACGTGTTTGTTTAGTTTCTCTAGCTTACTGAGCAACTTCCTTATCATAACTTCTGTAGCTTGTCTCTTATAATCCCTTGCATGTGGAAGGTTTGAAAGAAACACTCTGTAATATTACGTTTCTGAAGATAGGGCTAAATTCTGGGTGTGAAAACGTTAAAAATAAGAATGTTAATAAAGTTTTTTAATAAATATAGTTTCTCCGATCAATACCAGGCGAATGCAGGAGCAGTACCCTAACAAACGGGCAACGGGCCGCGCGCGATCGTTCCTTCCCATTCCTTGTACTATCCTATATTATATTATCCTATACTATCCTATACTTACATTCTTACTTATAAACATTTACACTTACACTTACATGCACTACACTACCACACATGCCGGCAGCTCGATCGAGATCTTATAGTTTTTCCGGCTGGTGCGGTGCCCCGTTGGTGGGAGATACCTGTTTGGGAAAACCTCGATAGCCAACGGTAGGTAGGCACCGAATCTCACCATCGAGCGGGGCAAATTCACCGCCACCTCTCGAGCAAAAACATGCATTACACTTACGGAACTAATGACCTTACCAGTTGACGCGTCGGGAAATACTAATAATCAATCAATCATAGAATTAACCGATTTGTTTTAAAATATTTTATTAATGTAACATCCAATTGAATCTTGGTTGCGCGGAACACACGCGCCCTGTGCAGAGTTGCCAAAGCAATGTCTTACAGACAGCCGAGATTCTACTCTCATTGAACTCCCTTTTCTTCCAGTTTATATTTCATTACAAGGGATCCAATATTCTGCATTCTTTACTTGAACTGTCTCAGTGACAATATCCATTGCCATTACAGCATCTCTGTCAGGGAAGTCCTAGGGTTCGAGTCCCGATAAGGTGGGTTTTCGAAACTCGCCAGGACGTATTCAATCAATGTCTAGAGGAAATATCTAGCGATCAGCTGCTCTGATCGGTAGTTTTCCACAGTTCTCTGATTAATATTCGATGAATGAGTAGTACCATCATAAATGGATCAGGGACCGCACACGATGTTTTTCACCGTGTCCTTATCCCCTGACACACACACTCACACACTTACATCATTACACATAACACACATGTTTGGAGACCAATCAGAAGCCTAAAGCTTGTCTTGTCTGAGCCGTGCCGAACTAGAGAAGATACCTAGGGGCAGGGTTGTGCAGTATTTAAATACTTGGATTTGAAATACATTTTGTATTTGAAAAACTATATTTTTGATTTTTTTGGACATATACTTTGGAGATGAATTTGAATAAATAAAATACGTGTATTTAAAAAAAAGGAAATATTGAAAATACTTTAAATACAGATGAAGAAAAAGATAACAAAGATAGTTTCTCTTTGTTTTATTCCGCTAGTGAACGCACTTCATTAAAACAAAAATAAAAGCTCCTGTCAGCTGTCGAATTTGAATTCTATTCATTTTTATAAAACGATACAATTTTTTTAAATGATAAATCTAAATCATTAAAATGCGACAATAAAAATACAATAACACAATAAAAACAGCGTTTTCCTTTGCGGGTTTTATACATTCGTCGACTTGCGGTTTATTGCCTGATGATTTGGTTTATAAAATTGTCTCGGGTGCTAAAAAAGTCATGTTTTAAACGAAATTCCATCTTTTTGAACTAGACATATTTTTATATCATTTTACATTTGAAACGTGTTATACATTATATGAATTATATTACAGTTAGTTTTTGTTCAGAATGTATGACTGATATTTACTAATTTATTGTAAATGACAATTAGAATATATTGTTGGCAATAATAAAGTATCTTACAAAATTATTATATTTACTATATTTTGAGTATTTGAAGTATTTTAAATACGTATTATTTAGCAAATCAAAACCCATGTATTTAGAGTATGAATTTAAATACATATTTTACAAACTAATTTGGTGAAGTATTTAAATACTAAATTTAAATTATTTTGCCGACCCCTGTTCTAGGGGAAGGTGAAAACCGACGTGTAGTTCCTGCCGGATATCACGTTCCAGCAAGGGAGGAACAGCTCCCCCTCCAACTAAAATAAGCATTTTATTTCCGGTACTAATAGCCAATGTAGTCATAGCGTTCGGAAACTTACTTTTTTCTGTATTCTTTCCATATAAACGCCGGTGTGTATGAAAAAATACAAACTCAATCAAATGCTATTTTTAATATGTTGTATAATGTAAATGCTATTTGTGTATTAGTTTTTAGAATATATTACATCATTACTATAAAATTGTCTTAGATTACAGGACCGCCTATATATGAATTAAACTATCTTGCGTTTGGTCACGAAAAAAAGGCGCTATTCAACCGTTCTCCAGCAAAATAACACCTTTTGATTTGTCACTTGTCTTGCGCACCGACCATTGATTGAATATTTCGTGTTTCCGGATGCTCGACTGCTATGGTCATTAGATCCGAAAGTATAATCGTTTGACAATTATGTGTGGTGACAGTGGTCTTCCTTTACTAGGTGACGAGGACGTACCGGTGGAGTTTCCCCAACCAGGTATCTCTTACCAGCATGCGGGACTCCGCCTCATCCGAGAAAATGGGGAGAGGTGGCTCAGGGCTCTCAGCTGATGTCACTGCAGTGCCACTGACCGGGAGGTTCTAGGTTCCAGTCCCGACGATGATAGGATATTCGACATAGCAACGTACTAGGTCTTTCAGTCGCTGTCTAGAGGAAAATTTTAGCGGCTGGCTGCTCTGATCAGTAGTTTTCCATGGTTTTTCCTATCAATACCAGGCGAATGCCGGAGCAGTACCGTAACAAACGCCCACAGACCGCGCGCGATCTTTCCTCCCTCTTCCTTGTTCTGTCCTCATTCCTTACTTACACGCACTTACATTTACATGCACTGTACTACCACACATGCCGGGAGATCGCTCGGGAGCTTAGAGGTTGTCCCGGCTGGAGATCGTGCTAACTGATGGGAGATACGTTGTTGGGGAAACCCTCGCTAGCCGACGTGGGGTCGGCGCCGGATCTCACCATCTAGCAGAGAAAGATCATCGACACCTCCCAAGCGGAAAACAATATACTTGCAATATACTTGGCGGGACTAATAAACTTTGCAGTTGACGCACGCCGGAATCACTAATTAATCAATAAAAAAACAGGCGGCTAAAAGCTCCAAGCTCCCGACATGACTGTGATTTTATTCAATTTTTTTTGTTTTTTATAATCTGGTGTCTGTCAAAGTGATCTCTGTAGCCAAAACTCGTTTAATATGTGTGAAGTGATACGACAGACATTTTTGTATTGATCAATTTTGCTCAGTTGATAACCTGAGCTACCTCAGCCGTCGTTATCCTCTCTCCAATTTTCTCAATTAAAGACGGGTTTTTTCCGCCTGTCAAAGCAGAGCTGCGGCGGGCGTCCCACTGTGCATCACCCGCGTATCTGCGTGTGGCGCAGATAAGCCCGTAGCGTCTCTTGCCGGCGCGCAGTCGTGACCCAGCACTTTCCGCGCAGTTCTTCCGACTAGGCGTTCTTGGACAAGTGCGAGAGAGGGTCATGACGTCATGGAGTCGCCGCGTGCGATGGTTTGACACACGCGTTCGTGTTGTATTCCGTACAGCCACGCACTTGGCCGACGTGCTGTTGATGTAAATATTTCTTGCCTTCAGTGAAAAAGAACAGTGGAGAAAATACTGCCCGGAAATGTGTTCTCCTTCTGCTGCTTGAGAGACCCAGCTGAGTAAGAGCCACGGAGTAGGAAGAACTTAACCCGCGAAGGAAGTTTTCCCATCAAAGTATGGATTTTGTCATTATTTTTCCCTAAAACCTATTCGTACTATACAGAAATATAGTTCCAAGTATAAGATGAAATTACATAATCCGGCGGAAAATGCATGTGAGATTTTAAAAAGAAATACACTTTTTTCTGACAGAAGTTGTTTTTATAATGCCAAATTCATGTAAACAAAATAATTTGGAAAAAAGGTATAAAAAACTAAAGCATAAATATATTTTTTCTCATTCAAATTCAACTAGTGGCACTACCAATGCACATACTTTATTGCATTGTTTCTAAATGCCCCGCAATATTATACTTCTACACAAAACAGCAAAAGTGTTATCAGCCAACAAATTTTTTCCGCTCCAATATCCGAAATCAGATCCTCATAGTTAACGTGCCGGCACTTACACCACTACGCCACACAAGTACCGTATGGGTCGAACAGAGCCATAAAATGAATCGAATAGAGCCACAGAACGGTAAATACCTGATAGAAAAACAATTAATATGATGCCAAGTAGAGATGTGACAAATTGTTAAAACGTTGAAAATGCGAAAATCACATTCAGACACTTCCAGTCATTTTATCGTCATTAATTCTATTTGTGATTTAAATTGCTTCAAATATCTGAGAAGATGATCATTCACAACCGAAATCCTAGTTCAGAAAAAATAGATTAGGAAACTTAGTTCTGCGAGAAAGTCTATGCCATTCTATAGCACCATTAGTTTATTTCTTTATTGCCGTCCTTTATTACACATGTGGACAAAATTTGAAGAAAAAATTTGGAGCCGCTTTTGAGAAAATTTGTTTTCTTAAATTTCAAGCGCATATTATGCAAAAACTACTCGTCTTTTCAGAAAATTGTACATGACATTTTTAGAGAACTAATTTTGTACAACAAACTTTGTTGAGGCAAAAATCTATATCTACAATTTGGTAATTTTAAATTTTTTTTTTGAAATTTTCGAAAATCCGAACGATATCCGAAAGTAGGACTAGCAAAATATTTGTTATCATAATTTATTACAAAAGTGAAGGAAATTTAAAGAAAAAATGGATCGGTTTTTGAGAAATTTTGGTATATTTCAAGCGCAATTTACGCAAAAACTATTAGTTTTTTCAAAAAATTGCACATGACCTTATTTAATGTGCTAATTTTGTACAATCGACTTTGTTCAATCGCTATCTTCAATTTTGCACTTTTGAAATTGTTTTTTGCAATTTTCGAAAAATTGGAAATATCAACGAAAATGATACCTGCCTCTTACGTCTTTCGGACGTTCTCCAACGTCTTTCGCACTATAAAATAACAAAATTTAATCAAAAACTTCGGAGCCTTTTTCTAAAACTGAAAATGTACTAAGGGCATAATGTATAGTACCCCCCCCCCCAAGTTAATATATCGGTTTCAAATTCCAGGCGCTTCGACATCAGCCAAATCGATTGTGGAATATCAGTGTTGAAGAAAATTGGCTGTACGGTTTAGGCGCTAGCGTTGACCACTGACGGGCAGACGGACCGACGCATAGACGGACAGACGTTTTACTGTCAATCGAGTTTTCGGTATCAGGAAGCAGGAAAACATGGATTTTGGCTACATCACGAGTTAGAGAATTTTTTTCTAAATTTAGCAACAGGTTTCATCCACTTTCTTTACCAGACCCCAGCTAAAAGAGTTTTTCTGGCGAAAATTCGCCGTTTTCCGGCGCACGATAACATAACTTTCTCCTCTTACGAAGTATTCGTAAGGTGGGAAATAAAACAAACAAAAGTAGACTTAACGGTCTCCATTTACTACAATTTTACTCTATTCGTGGAAAAAAATATTCAGGTAGGTTCTCTCCTAGATATGTATGTTCTTCGTATTACGTACGTGTTAGAACGAAATCCATGAATGAAAGCTCTTATTTTCTTCTCTGTAAGTATAGTTCCACTGGAACAACGGCTTGCCAGGTCCCTGTCTTCCGGGTTAGATCAGCTTTCCGGTGCGGTTCTGGAAACTTTGAGATTAAATCTAAATGACTTGTCATTTGCGGAAATTATCCTGTAAACCAGTTGACGTTCAGAGTGCATTTTACCCGAGCCAGAAAGGTTCTACCATGCTATTGACTAAAAATCATAATATACGGCCTTCGCTGGCGATAAAACCCCGAATATACGTCAAAAAGCGGAGTATATAATTATAAACACGTTCCAGGTCCCGCCACTTCTCAATTGATGACATATATTACGCTCTCAAAGTGTACCCAATAAATGAAAAAAATGTGTATCCGCGGGCGAATTTCACTACGTTGCATTAGATATGATATTTTCTGCCATGAATTATGGGGTTCAAGGAAGTTATTCGTCAGAAATATCATTTACTTGAAGGTAAGAGTAAAAGAATTGTCATTAAATAGTATGATTACGCTAGTAGGACATTCGGATTTGGAGAATGCAAACAACATATTACGTATAAACGTTGCCCTCCATTTACACTTTTGAATACTTGCAGGGGGCTCCAGTCGTCAGTTGAGTTGCTCAACTGTCACATGTACCGAAAATTCAATGTTTGGATGATGGGATATAAAAATTAAAAATCATGTACATTTTTGAAATAAAAATACGGTAATATTAAAATTCAAATTCAAAAGCGAGTGTTTGTCAAGGTAGTAGTCTAGGTTTAAAAAATCAACAATAACTCTGAATATACAGAGATCAGAATTGCAGTAAAATTAAAAAGGGAATGTTGAGGTGGTCGAGGAATGAACAAATATTCGAAGGGTAGTTTCAGAGGCTTTGCTGAAATCGCATGTGCACACTGCTTGTAACCAAACTTTGTTCTATTCGCGCAAAACGTTTAAAGAAAAAAGTTATGAGAAAATATTTAAAATGTCATAGGAAGTGTCATAGTTCATTGCAACTGTCCTCCAACCAAAAAGATATGCTTCAAACTCGATGGAGAACAAAATCAGCCTGATCGATTGGGTTTTGTCGAAATTCAGTGTGCGGTGTAGGCACAAGTGCTATTCAAAGACACAAGTGCTATTCAAAGACACAAGTGCTATTCAAAGACGCAAGTGCTATTGAAAGACATAGGACTAACGGACAGAAGTTTCGAGAGAAACATTTCTTTGGATATCAAGGGCACCCAACATGCATATTTCTATTACACTACATTATGAGGAAGTACTGTACTAAGTATACGAGAAGGAAACTCAAACAATCAATACCCATCTGTTGGGAACCAATGCTATACAGATCTAATGTCGTCAGCACTTATTTATAAAAAAATATTATATGTAATTGAAAAAATTATCAACTCTAGTTCGAGATAACCTCTTTGAATTCATATCTACACCCATCGAATGCCCAGTCTCGGTATCTACACGAAAATAAGAATCCTTAAAGTACACTAAAACCTTAAAGAGCTCAGTGGCACGGGTTAATATTCATCAATCGTTCTTAAAATTTATATCAGCAATTTTTCATTAAAAATAGTTATCAAAGGGAGAAATAAAAAAAATATACTGAGAAATTAATTTCTCTGTGACGTCGAAGATACCTCTTGGAGAACTAGTATTAAATTTTGCTACGCAACAATGTAATAAAGTGGCGATAAAGCAAACGGTGCTGATATGTGCAGCTAAAAAGGAATATTCTTCTATTTAAGATCATTACAATTGATAAATATAAAAAAATTGGTTAAGGCACGAATACGCAAGATAAACAATATGTTAGGATATTTATGACCAACTTTGTTACGCTCTATAGTTTAGAATTCAGCTGTATCTCATAAAACCATTAGACACCTTTTCTTAAAAAATATACTTAGGAATAACTTATCATCAAAAGCGGGGAATACAAAAAATCCACAAAAAATTAAATGTTTTTTAATTTCACGAATATCGTCTACAACCGTCAATGAATTCGAGTTATTGCAGCAACGGTTATTTTGCGAGACCGTCAGGAAGAAAAAAAAATGATGGAAATAACTTTCTGGAGCTGAAGTATTGTGCTCCAATGAACAAGATTTGATTATTCAAATTTCCGAATGTGCACTTTCAATTTTGTCATTGTAGCAACGTTTTGGGCCAGCTTGAACCAGCGTGTGTACTTTAAAGCCAAAGTTGAAATTTTGCACTTCTAAGTTTCAATACTTCAATGATTTTCATTGTTATTTCAAGATCTAGTTTTAAGGAAGAGATTATCTTCAAAAAATCTATCATCAAAATTATAGTAGTATTAAGACACTCCCAAAACATTTAACTTTCTGAATTTTCGATATTAGAGAGAATTCGATGAAAATGGGACCTGGGCTATTTTTATAAGTGTACTTTTATCTTTTCAATATAAAATTAAAGAAAAAAATTGTAACTGCCCATGAGAAAATATTTTTTTAATTCCTTTATTTTAAGCAAAAATTGAGCGAAAACTACTTACTTTTTCGAAAAATTGTACTACATGAATTTGTGTAAAGATCTAAATTTGAAGACCAGTTTCCATTAAGGAACAAAATCTTTACCTTTAATACTGTATTTGTAGAAGGATGCCAAAATTTTTGAAATTTGTGAAAATTCTTTAAGTTGAGAGTTCAACGAAAATGGGTTCTCCTATATTTTTAGGATAAATTGCTCTATAACAAAAAATTTACAAATTTAGAACAATTTTTGAGAAAATTTAAAAAATGTCATTAAGGCTTCATGTAAAGTACCCACAGAAATAAAAATCAAGACGTTTCAAAATCTAATTATCTCCACCCTATATTTCTTACACGCAATTTTCCAAAATTCAGAGAGATCTACGAAAATGAGAGCGACACTATTCTTTTAAGCGTCCCTTGTTTTGTACCTGGAAAAACTTATAGAAAAAATTGGAACAGCGTTTGAGAAAATGTTTTAATAATATGTAGTAATTTCAACCAGAAATAACGTGAATACTCACTTTTTTCAAAAAATTGTACTACGTGTCTTATTTGAAGTGCTAATTTTTTTAAAAAGATTTAGTTGAAGGGAAAAATCTCTATCTTCAATTTGAAGTTTTAAAATGTTTTTGCATGAACACTTTTTGCAATTTTCGAAAAAACAGAGTTCGCTGGAAATGCGACTAGCACCAATTATTTTTACCGTCCATTGACACGTAGGACGAGGAAAACATTTAAAGAAAAATGTGGAGCCGAGTTTTTTAGAAAAAAATTATAAAAACATTTTCGAAAAATGGTACAAGGCCTAATCTCAAAATCTGTCTTTAAAGAACCGATTTCAATGAGGAAAATCTCTATCTTCAATATTGTAGTTGTGAGAAGAGGCCAAAAACAACTGCACTTTTGCAAGTTTCGAAATATCAGGGATTTCATCGAAAAAGAATGCTGCACCATTACCTTATGATTCATTTCCGCTATTCAAGGAATACGTTGAATCTCAAATTTGGTGCCATATTGATAAATCTTGATTAATTGATTGATTAGTGATTCCAGGCGCGTCAACTGCTAAGGACATTAGTTCCGTAAGTGTCATGCACGTTTTTATTTCGGGTGGTGGCGGTAAACCAACGTCGGCTTCCGGGAAATTTCCCCCAACCAGAGATCTCCCAACCAGTGTGGCACTGCCCTCTCAGGAACAAGTTCTAAGCTCTCTCGAGACTGGTCTCTCGAGAAATGTGGTAATATAGGGCATGTGAGTGTAAGTTTAATTGAGAGGATAGGAAAAGAAAGAGGAAGGCAAGGCCGCGGGCGGTCCATGGGTCATTTGTTAGGTTATTGTCCCGGCATTCGCCTGATATTGATCGGAGGAAACGTCCGATCAGAGCAACCAGCCGTTAGAATTCTCCTCCAAGCAGCGGCTGAACCTGTCTAGCTAGTGCTGAATATTCTACCACCGTTGGAACTCTAACCCTAGGGCCTCCCGGTCAGAGGCACTGCAGTAACATCAGTTGATGCCCTGAGACACCTTTTGTCGATTTTTGAAAACGTTCATGCTTCATGTAAAGTACCCTCAAAACATCAAAATATTGCTTCAAACTCTCAAAGCCTCGAGTTCGTTGCGATTGATCGGGGAACATACATTTTTACTTTCCCGTATACGTACGTATATACGGAGTAATATACGTAGTATAGGGAAAGTTATGTAATGCTGCGGAAAATCGATTTCGAGATTTTAACGGAAATGCACGTTTTGGGGTCCCCTGATACCGAAAAAGTGTTTTTTTTAAACGTCCGTCCGTCCGCCTGTCTGTCTGTCTGTCTTTCTGTCCGTCCGGCCGTCAGTCTGTCTGTCCGTCCGTCTGTGAACAACACTAGCGCTTAAACCATACTTATGATTTCTTCCAAAATGGATATTCCGTGATCAATCTGCTTCCACTCAAGGCGCCGCGATTTTCAAAAACTTTCTTCAAATTTTTGGGGGTACTTTTCATGAAGGCCCCCGGACCGTTTCAAAATTTTCTCAAAAACGGCTCCAAATTTTTTCTTTAAATTTCTTGTAAGAATAGAGTAAAATACACTTATAAAGGTGGCATAGGTTCAATTTTCACGTTTAACTCTCAATTTGTCCATCCAATAAATGTTACTATTTTCCCAACATATAATACTATTATCTCCCTTGATTTTAACTTAGTCTAAAATGAGTATCATGATAAGGACTTATACGTTATTAGTCATAACACAATATATTTATTAACAACTTGCTTCCGTGATAAAAATTTAAAGATATGTATTCATTTATCGAATGAATATTAGGAAATACATAATTACATATTCAAAATTATATTATTCCTCCCCCCAATTCCTTATCGTTAAGAAGTATAAAATAGAGTTTCGTTCACGTAAACATTTCTCCTAAATTTTATTTCTTTATTTTTGGTCACTTTTTAATACTAGGTCATGTAACGACCACTTTGTTTTACATTGTGGTAACTGTAGGAGTAACACAACATGTAAGGAGAACACAAGCGCACATAAACATCCATGCCCGAGGAGAAATTAAATACGCGACCCTTGGAGTCAAGGCAACTACGGCCCTTCAGCCTTAGCGACCTCGGCTATCCAGGCTGACATTAAAAATATTTGTTACAACAATATATTAAATTGTGCGTCAAAATAGAGAAGATTACAAGTACAATGATTCCTCTTCGGATGTTACCGGTTAGTATGTTCTTCACACTAATACCCCACATCCTTCACATTGTCTTTTGTTTTCGTTTAATTTTGTGCGTGGACTTCGTATGCTCTTAATTCTTCAATTTATTTTTGAAATTTTTTACAGAGTTCTGTAAAACAATCTTTTTTATGATATTTCCTAACATTGCTTAACATGTAATTACAAATTAGGTCATTTATATAATTTGTAATGAGCTCTTGAGCGAAGGTCCCCATTTCGACGTTTTTAGTGTGGGTCACAATTTATATTTGTGCCTTCGGTGAAACTCCGTGTGCATAAATCCTTTCTATGCGTTTCGATTTCCCACATTCCACAATTGTAAGAAACTAATTTCGGAATCTGACATTCTGGCTGTTCTTTTGTTTGAAATGTTTTCGGCAACGTTTTAGAATAACATAAAATGCAGTGTTTCAACTTGTTTTTGAAAAAATAGTTAATCGTCAATGCGAATGAACTCTCAGAGAAAATGGAATTTATTAAGGCCTGAAGAATTCTTCAACTTCAATTTCATCTCTTCCTATTGTTTTCTCGAATACAATGGTCATACTGCCACACTTCTTAGAGAAGAACAATGATGCTGTCGTGTGAATGCATAAGGAGAAATGAAACCCTTATGTCTCATTTCAAGCTTATTTTTCTTCACCATTCAAAGAGGAAGGGTACAGGTATTGTGGTGCAACGATCTTCCAAGAATCATTTCTAGAAGGTTCATACATCGATTCTTAGAAACTGTGGTTTGCTCGGAGAAAGTGACTTAAAGCAAAGACTCAAGAATTACTCGAGTACTGGGTATTTTTGTGCTTGTCTTCTGTGTCTATTTGTGTTGGAACATTGGAGACAGACGTTAATCAAACATTCGCTCATAAAGAAAAAGTGAGTTGCGGTCACATACGATTGAGACATTATACGTTTTCTACGATAATTAGAGGACGATTAAGCAGTCGTACTGGCCCCGTTAAAAGGGTGACAGGGTGAACGTTTTATAAACGAACAAGTTACATCATAATTCGACTCGTATATTGAAAAATAGTGAGCGGTCGAGAACGAATCGAGTACAAGAAAATGAACTATGAAACAATCCGTTTTATTTATAAACATTACCTAACGTTTTCTATAACCATTATCATTAAGTCTAAAAATCTATATCTATACTCTTATCTATCAAAACATAACTCGACTCAGGAGTTAATTGTACTCTTAACAATCGAAAAAAATGCCTTTACTTACAGTATATGTATTAAGTAACTATTTAATTCTACTCATCCGTACGTTGTTACAAATTTATTTTACAATTCTTAACTTTGTGTTTCTAACAATAAGCACAAATAATATTATCTTTCTTCGTAATGTCTATAGAGCCAAGCTTTATTCTTAACTTCCAATTCTTAACTTCCGTTTTTCTAACAATAATTGCAAGTATTATTTTCTTCCTTCGTGATGTGTGAGGAGTCGAAATGCCACCGTTTAGTCCTACATTTTACTGCTAAATGCAGATGTGACGAAGAATTTTTGATACTTATTAAATAAAACATAGAACGCAATAATGTCAGTTAATTCTAAATAAATCGTTTGTTGTGCAATGCTTCTCATGCAACTATTACTAATTTAATGGTACATATAGTCATCCTATAACCTTGCGCGCCCATTGATCCGTCCGTTCGTTATTCACGGTTGGACTCCGATCAACACCAGGCAAATTCTGGAGCAGTACCCTAACAAACGGACTACAGACCTCGCGCGATCACGATCTTTCCCTCCTCTTCCTTGTCCTATCCTCACCCCTTACTTACACACACATACGACCACACATGGCGGGAGATAAGCGCGTGTCCCGGCTGTGGCAGTGCCCCGCGGTTGGAAGACGCCTGGTTGGAGAAACAAGTCCGCAAGCCAACACGGTCTCTTATACGTAAGACGGACCTAAATTAGTGGTGCTAAAACAGCACTTACTTTCTCGACCGTACTTTCACGCAAAATTTCGCGAAAATTACTCAAATGTTCGCGTAATTTAGGTTGGCGCCGAATTTCGCCTTTCAGCGGGGAAGATCACTGCCACCTCCCGCGATAAAGACAAGCACTATACTTACAGAGCCGATGACCTTAGCTGTTAACGCGCCCGGAATAACTAGTCAATCAACCAATCAATCACGGTTGGGCCTCTTTCACCATTCGGAGTGATTCAGGGGTCCGGTCGAGGCGTTTCGGTCTACTGGAGGGAAACTCGCCATTTCTCTGGATCCTTCAAGAATATTCAAAGATAATTCTCTAAAAATCTGATTTGGAGGTTGGTTTAAAAGCCTATGATGGGATTTTGGGGGTTGTAAGGCACCTTTAAAGATGATCAATAGTTCATTCTTGATAAGATTGATGACAAATAAACCTAATTGTGTAATGAAGAAAAAATGTTTAAAGAATATTTTATCGATATACTAGCACGCAAATTTCTACGCCTAAATGTGGGCGAGTCAGTAACTGTATTAAGTTTAATTTTTTAAATTGTGCATTAACATACACATTAAAAATTAACACGAAAATACTCGTCGCGGATACCACTTTAAGCTTATGTACGTTATGTAGATTTATGTTCAAGGTCGATATGTGAAGGTCTCTGGACAAGATTGGTAAACGACGTAGTTCGAAAACATTCACGTTTTGGCTTAGGTGCTTACATTTTCTGTGTACTCACCTCTTAAAGTAGATTTTTGTACTGTATTCGAGTATAAAACCTTTCTTTCTACCGATGTAAATTCTACTCATTTTGTAAACGAAATTCAACTGAGGAAGTTTCATTTCTATTCATCACATCTACACATTTTACTAAACTAGTCCGGTAAAAAACATATTGGCCTCGTTCAAAAACCCTCAATTTTACGGACGACTAGGAGTACTCGTTTATGCTCCAGCTCGATACCAGTGCTCCATGAATAACACGAATAGAGCATATTTCGAGAATTACGAAAGAAGAAACATTACGAGTGTACGTAAGAACGTTACTTCAGGAGTGGTTAAATTTAAGGTTTAAAATAAATTGTATACAAAGAATTATTTCTACTTCAATTAAATCAACATTTGCAGGCGTGATTTTCTCTTAGTATCTAAGAACAGCAGCCAATGAGGAGCAACATAAGCAGTTTTCTGGTTTGAATCTATAATAAGTGAATAATAAACAATTGGTTACACACCAGCACATTCACGAAAGGTTTCGTCCTGCTTCTGTGTTTTTCAGTACCTTCGAACACGAAGTAGATGAATTGTAAATATATTTTCAATTCGAATGACGCACAGAATTATTGATTCCGTGTGGTTACATGGTTGACGTGATTTCCTAAGGGCATTGGGGAGTCCCTTAGAGACGTGAATATTTCTTTCACGTTTTTGAATTAAAACAGGAATCTACAAACACTTGCTACATATTTAAGTAAACTACTTATAAAGAACATTCACATGTAACCACACATGTAGCTATATGTAATCACACATACCACACTATGATTTTCATTATCTCGAAAGATGGCCTCTGGATTTGCCCTAAAATATAGATCATTGTCATATGTAATTTATCGTGGACGATGCGGGTTTTCGGAAGATTTCTCAAAATTTCACGATTTCTCTCCCGCTTACATCATGTTATATTACATCCGTCATGAGCCGACCTAAGTAGTCCAGATCGCTGTTTAGAGTGCGCACCGCACAAGTCTAGGTTCGAAGATTCGCGAGTTGGAATTTCGACTCGGGCATGGATATATGCTTGTGTGTGGTGGCGTGGTGGGGCTCTCCCAACCAACATGTAGCACCTTTCCACTCTCCGCCGCCTCATTCATTTCCTGACCGGCCTGAGAGAGGCTGGGGCTTTTATGCCAAAGTGAATTAAGTGGATCGGAGTGAATTCTATTTTCTCAAAATGTTTGCGAAAGCAACACAAGCTGTTACCACTTTCCTCTCAGCCTCTGAAATATGCAAGAAAACTGCCAACAAACTCGTGGACCCTAGTAAGAAAAACCATAATCATGAACTTCCTCGAAATTTCATTTTATTTTAATACTAATTCTAAGAATTTCCTATTACAGCAGTCCAATTCTATCAATTATAATCCAAAACAATAGCGAGATCCTATGTAAATGAAATACGAATATTATTTATAACATTTATCATATGTAAATGAAATACGAATATTATTACATATTATTGAACTAGTAAAGCTACAACAACACAGAATTTCTCATATTATTTGTAACTTTTGCAATTTTCGAAAATTCAAAACGTTCAACGAAAATGAGAACTATTACGTTTTTAAGCGTCCTTTACTCTGCCTGATCGAGGGAAATTAAAAAAAATGACTATATTTCACGCGAAAATAGGCGAAAGGTACTCAGATTTTCTAAACATTCTTCAGGACCTTATTTAAAGTTCTATATTTGAACAACACATTTCATAGAGAAAAATATCTCTGTCTTCAATATTGTAGTAGTAGGAAGGCAAAGAGTTTGAAATTTTGCGGTTTTCAAAAATTTAGATATTTTAACGGAAAAGATACCCGCGCGATTTTAACGTCTTTGAATCTATCAGAGGCGGAAAAACAGTAAAAAATATAGAGCCATTTTTTTAGGAAATTTTGAAAATGTTAAGTGTTCATGTAAAGTACCACCAAAAATCCAAATATCCGTTTCAATTCACAGTACCACGAGTACGGCTTCATTGATCAGGGAATTTCTGTCCTGGAGAAAATCCCGTGAACGGTTTAGGCACTAGGATTGATCACAGACGGGCAGGCGAGAGAAACAAATGGACTCAAGAACCCGTAACAATATTCTGACTACTCAAAGTGTTACAGAAAGTAATTACCGCATGTACGAACAGGTTTTTTTCCACTTTTTCGATACAAATTTTTACGAAAAAATCGCCACTTTCCCCTACACCATTTGAAATACTTTTTTTTGTACGTGAGTACAAAAAGTAGAGAAATTAAAATGGGTTCAACCCCACCGCTCCCCAGGAGACCCACCAATTGGGTCCCGTTCTACATGACCTCAAGACAACTCTCACTGCTAATTATGCATTTCTCAAAACAAAGATCTTTTGTCACTTCACACTTGTTCCTCGTGACCTGCTGACTGACCTGCTGAGTTATGAATATCATGAAGAGCAAACTAAACAAGAACATCGTCTTAGGGAATGGACATAAATATTTATTTCTTAAACTGGCGAAGGATGTGATTCACTAATTGACCTCCTATCGGAGTACCTTCAAATGCTTCATCAACCTTTCACATGACAATTCCATAACAAATTTATGAAGAGCATAAGCACGAAGTGCCAGGAGACAAGAATTGACAAAGAAAGAATCAATAATTCATTGATGGATATGCTGTGGAGGATATTTCTTTGCCTTCATCGATGCTGAACTAAGAGACAGAGACGTTCCAACATATGATGCAAGTGGCGTAGCCCATAAAAAAAGGAGCCTGCGACATGGTTGTTCAACGTTGAATTTAAAACGGCCAACAAAATGAGAAGGAACACAAGAAGTGCTTGGAACCTGGAATGGAATATTCAGAATTTCTTATAACGATGTGAGTTTGGAAGAAGGAAAGGGAGTTTCGGAAAGGAAAAGGTTCCCCAATAAATTTCCTTTTTCCGTCAGATTCGA
Source organism: Acheta domesticus (assembly GCA_031308135.1). Classification (NCBI taxonomy): domain Eukaryota; kingdom Metazoa; phylum Arthropoda; class Insecta; order Orthoptera; family Gryllidae; genus Acheta; species Acheta domesticus. Next base: position 239,583,995 of record JAHLJT010008446.1, read on the forward strand.
AAACGTTCACATTTCACATAGAACCCTCATTCAGACTTAAGAAGGGAGCACAATCGTCAACTACCAAAATCTTTACTTATTCCCTGAAATATACGTAGGTGCAGATCCGTAATAATAGTATCAAATAGGGCGGGAACTTTCTCAGAAAAATAAAACTTCCTTTACTTGTTGATCTTTCGCGCGATCTTTCCTTCCTCTTGCTTTTCCTATCCTCACCCATTATTTATACACACACATACATGCACTACACTACCACACATCTCGGAAAACGTGAGACGTTTTGAGCTGGGGCGGTGCCCTGCTGGTAGGAGATACCTGGTTAGGGAAAATCCCGCTGGCCGACGTCAGGTCGACGCCAATCTTACAGCGGAGATAATCACCAGAAGACTAATAACCTTAGCCGTTGACGCGCCCGGTAACACGAATTTATCAGCCAATCAAATGAACTTCACCGAACATTAATCTTACCTGCCTTATTCATTCTCCATCCTCATTTTTATCCATTTTAGCGACGTCGATGGTGTAGCGGTTAGCGTATCGGTCTGTTATACCAATGTTCGAGTGTTCAAATCCGATCGAAGCCGTGGATTTTTAAGGGTGAAAAAATCCTTCGTACACCTTCCTTCGGTGGGGAAGTAAAGGCGTCCTGTCCTATGTTAGATTTACTGCATGTAAAAGATCCTCCAGCCTAAGTGAAGCTTCTAAATTGAAATTGCCTGTTTCGTCGCCCGAGTAATAATACCTTCTTTCTGCTAGTTGGTGAAAGGAGCGTAGCACAATTTGCGTGCTCAGGCCTAATGGTCTGAGTCTCACCGCGTAAAATAAGGCTTCAATTCAATTCGGTGGTTAGTTGGGCTGTTTCCCGCAAGGATGTGCTGCATATGATGACTAAAGATTTCGTCCACAACTGCAATGGTCATTGGTCCAGTTATTGTAGGGAATGTTTTATACCGCGAGATGACGGTATTCCTTCTTGGTGGTTTGTGAGATCCGACACCGACATACACGTTGATTTACGGGCGATTTCTCCCTCCACGTATCTCACCCAACAGGCACTAACTCTGCCGGGACAAGCTCCAAGTTCCCCCAGTTGTAGACACTCTCGATATCCTGATGTTTCCTTAACCATCTCAATTAATATGTTGTGAATTAATGAACACCTTTTAAATGTAAGATATATTAGAAAATTTCCGAATACTAATCGCACTGGCATTTGAGAGAACGTTCTTTTGTCTATAAGATATGATCAGTTTTATCAACAAGAACGTCTACGAGCATGTTCTACTATTATTATTTAATAACTATTAAAATTGCATTGTGTTAAATAATAATATCAGCATCTGCATCACAAAATT
>JAHLJT010008446.1:239586349-239659833 GCA_031308135.1 Acheta domesticus
AATTCACTCGTATGTACTACATATATTTCACTTTTTACTATCCCAGGAATCTGGTCAGAATCTCAATTGCCGTTTTAACTGTGCTCAATGAAGGTATAGCAATTGGTTGGCTTCATCATGTACACTTTGCTTTCATTGGATTCCCCTTCCCATTTCCATTCCCCCCTTCCCATGGGAACACCACGAGCGGGCGGGCGGGCGGAGAGCGGGGAGCCAAAGGCCTTGGGGCTTGCATTTTCATGACGTGAACTGTATACTGCGATTTTTCTAAGAGCGACCCTCAAGGCCACTCAAATCCCATCTTCGCGATCAATATGTGCACGGCATTTCGCGTCTTTTCTCGGTCTTGCCGGTAGAAGTCGCATGATCGCTAGCACTGCTTAATACGGTCGCGATCGTGCGAAATCTAGCGGAACGACTGAGAAAGACGCAAAATGCCATGACATATTCCATCGAAGCGAAGATGCGATTTGAGTGGCCTTGAGGGTCGCTCTTAGAAAAATCGCAGTATAGCAAAAGAAGAGTTGCTAACTTGAACATAAAGAGACGTACCCAAAGTGAAGCAACATTCATTCTGAGTTGGTTGGGCGATACAACGGCTCATCTCTACCTGCCTTCTCGAGCCGCTTGCAGGAACCGATGGTTCGTCAGTTAATATTTCTGTGGTCACGGGGTAAAAGTTCTTAAGTCAATTTTTGACAAAATTGGTTTAAGTACTGAAACTACAAGTTAAGTATCTATATTTTATTTTAGTAAAACGACCGAATTCAAATGTTGACTCCTTAACGACAAAAAGCGTTGGGAATTAGCGTTGAGCATAGGAAGAAGCGTTGGCTCAATAATATGTAACCCTTGTTTTCTCCAAACTAAGATTTTTGACTTAAGAACTTTTACGCCGTGACCACAGATTTAATGACCTGTAAAGGGATTCTACCGCAAAGGAGTGTACGCGACTGAGTAAACTATGGTCTCCACCAGCTTTCTCAGATCGTATAATCACGGAAAGAAACCATAATTTTAAGCTGAGAGCCACAGAATCATAATTGTACCATTTTAAAGAAAACTGTTAATGAAAGTTCATAAGTACAACATGCAATTTTTGTTTCAATAGAATATAATTAACGAAAATCGACATAAATTTAATATTAAACTTGGAACAATAGAAAATTGCAGATAAATTTTTAAAAAAATTGCAAATTTAGTGGTTTGCAATGTCTAAAATTTAGTTCGCCGGTGTTCTAAAGGACTGTTTCAGAGCAACGTTACTCGCACAATTTTTCAAAATACGGGCAAACTCGAACCTGTATCCAGGAGAAATCAGAAGCCAGCCGGTTTTGTTCGTGACAATTTTATCCGCTAGGTTGTGGCCTCCGACGTTTATTGCAGGAGAGACAGTAAGAGATGGATGAGTGGTGAGATGTGATTGTCTGTGAATGTTCCTCGTGTTGCCAAAATGACATATCACCAGTGGCGTGTGGTGAAGGGCTTAGTTTGAGTAAGCAATAAAGTGTACATGGCCGGTAAGCCATTCATTAGCTTAAAAATGTTGGCTATTAAATTTCCTTACGCAGGTTTTGGAAATAGTAGTAAATGTTCGGGGTTGGCCTTCCTGCCTTAACAATGTTTTTCTTATCTCTAAAGTTTCGCGAAACGAAACTCTTCATTAATGAATCTCAAATCACGCACCTGTGTACGTCTACACCGCTGCCTGCAGTAGAAAGATCCGTGTTCGTGCTCTTCCTGCCGAAACAGTAGCAGACGCAATCTTACTGATTGCCTACCCTAGGGTATAACCCAGATGGTAGTTTCACTTATAACGATAAACTAAATATAAATTAGCACGTAAAAGCGTAAACATATATTACACTGAAAATTAATTACTTCAGTGTACATACACCTTTTCGCTATTAAAAGCCAAAATTTTCGTTTGAAACACTAATTTCATTCAAGCGAGGTCCTGCAACTCAGCTGACCGCAGACCCCACGAAACGCACCGAGCACACCTGATCGCACCCGAGCTTCCTGACGCCCCGCGCGCCTCGCACACACCGATGCTTGGCATTTCATACCTGCTAGTGTAAAACGACACCACGCTTTCGATAAAATAGATTTATGTTATAAATAAAATAAGATTTATTGTCTGTTACAAATAAAGTAAATCTTTTTATCTAAGTTGCAGGGTACGCAGTGCGTACATTGCGTACATGAACGACACGCCACTGCATATCACTACATTACTTAGCGTATCACGTGCCGAAGTGAACAAAATTAAAGCAGCGGCTACGGGATGTTGTCACATACTATGAAGTATCTACCATCTTATGCAGGAGCTCACAGGACTGAGTGTCAAGATTGTGCGCGAAAAGTTTTTGAGAATTCTAGCGATTCATTTCCCCAGTGGTACCTTTGAGAGTATATTGTGCGGTGAAAAATCTCCAAGAATATTTCCGAGTTAAATAATTTTGTGAAGTTTCTATTTTTTCTTTCGTCGTTTTACTTCACGGTGTTCTCATGAGTTGTCATCAAACTGTTTTGGTGATAACAATGAATGTCATCTAACTGTTTTTTTACCAGGTTGGAAATGCCATGCGAAACCCTCACTTTCACTCGCTCTACGTATTATATAGAAAAAGTATATTTTTCGAATTTCGAAACGAAGAAGCATGCAAAAGAAGCAATAATTCATTCATCACAAAAATATGACATTTTCGTGAATCTACAAAACAGCAGCATGCTACACAGACATCTTTACGATTGCAATATTATTGTCAATGTGCAATGCTGCAATGCTAGTGAATGTCCGGCGTCTCCTGAAACGTTTGGCAACATCAAGAACAATCATAACAATCACGCATCGCCATTCATCCGGGTGTTTCTGTGTCTCCGGCTCAGATTAAATAGTTCCTGGCATCGCCGAAAGAAGCGCCCATGAGAGTATTTACTTCACTGAGCTCCCACGAGAGATTAAAAAAAATGTATTCCTCGTAGTCAATTACACGGTACTGTTTTTAAAATTTGTCGCGTCTTGGCAACACGTTTCTCAGCCCTTATTGGCCATTGAGTGTCTGAAGTAATCTTCCGTTAACATTCTGTCTCGACAAGTTGCAGTCAATCAGTACTTTTATTCCTTTGGCCAGGGGCTCTGCACCATTAGTAATCCGGATTCCTGACGGTCACCCGTCCAAGAATCGCTGGTTCTCGAACTGGTTAACTTACGTTACTTCATGGAGAGCAGTTAAATAATTCGACTAACCACACCGACCTATAAACACAATATTAACCATTAAGAAACGTAGTAAGCTTCTGTTTAAAATAAAAGATTAATTCGCCTAAAAACGAGCGTGAATACCACTAGTGTAGTGATCATTCTCAAAGACTGTAATGCGAGAGAGTTTGCGTAGGCGGTTGCGCGTTGAGCGGCGATGATGGTGGAAGCAGAGATATGGATGGAAGTGACAACGGAGTACACGGCTGCGGTGGCGAAGAAGGCGACGGACAAAGTGGTTAGCTGCAGCTGTAATGACGGCATCTTCCGTCGCAGACACAGGCCCGCTACACGGAAGTAAACGACCATTCCGCCGCCGGGCCACCCACGAGGAGAAGATTTTCAGATATAGTTCCTTGGAATACCACTTCTGGACTTCTGAGGAAGACTGAGCTACGCGACATTACAAGTCTTCATGAGAAGTACTCGACGTGTTCTGAGAAAGTGCAAAGAAACTACTAGCAAGCAGTAGGGAGAAAATATTTACGAAATTATGATTTATAATAAATTCCACATAGCGTCGAGGCAGAGTAAGAAGCCATCGTGTTAATCATTGGATTTTCCCCTAGATTCAATAAGAAACTTGGACCAAATTTAAGTATCGAAGACTGGTATGGAAAATAATTGGTATCATCAGTCATATACGGTCACCGCAAATCTTCTAAAAGATTTCCACGTTCTGTGCAACAAATTATTATTTGAAGAATGTGAGGCTCGGAAGACCATCAAACTGAATAAAAAACCTTTTTCATTCTTAAATTTAGATTTTTCAACGTCTCTTTATAATGCGTATCTTAATCTTCCATTCATCTGCTGATGTTTTCGGAGTTTTAAAACGCTTCGGATTAGTTTCAAAACGCTTCACCATCTTCATTTCCTTTAATTAAATTGACATTTTCACATTCTCTTCCACATTCGCATAAAATGGCCTAATTCTTGGCCTAAAGTTGAAAAATAAATTGTAACATCACAAATTTACATGAATATAAGTATTCTAATATAATCAAAGCACCATAAATCATATTATTACTCAAGTTGGTTGTCCTGGTTTTACGTACAAGGTGCTCGAAGTTGGCACTTCTGTAAGCAAGTTGTAAGGTGCGAGTGCGGTACGTGTGAAAATACAGAATATTTTGTTTCTTAAATCAGTATTTTGGTGTTGAAAACGTAGTCGCAGTATAAATTTTGACAATGAAGGTAAGCTTTATTACTTCTAATAAGAAAAGTAGTATGTAATTATTCACATCGCGGAATATTCGTGCTAAACAGCCCGTAACTTTTATCAAATTTTAGGCTATGTTAATGTTTACATTACTTATAACTAATATGCTGCCGTTTGCTCCATATTTCTAAATTATCAATCACCTAAAGGATATAATGTTTTGCATAATTTTAGCTGCCGCTGTATGCCACCTTACACGAAATTTATATATTTTAGGTGTGTGTCATATCAATCGAAAATACCAATTCACTGTGTGGCATTCAGCGGAGATAATGAGAGGCAAGGACGTGCAGTTCTCAATTACGGATTCAATTCTCGTATATTGTGAGTGCATGTTATGGTAATAACATCTCTGAAGATCTTTTAAAGTGTTTGAAAATAAAAACAAAAGATTTTTGCTACAAACTTAATAAAAGATGACAGGAAGGTCACCGAACTGTAAAGACGTTCTTATCAACAAATTCTGATTGGCTTTCCTGGGATTTCTATTTTTTAAATGTACGTATTTATTCTTGAATGAATGTACATAGTTGAGTATTATGTATACTACACCATACGCTGTAAAACGTACAATTAAACTTCATTTCAAATTACAATTCAGCTAACTACTCATGAACAGGAATCTCACAGAGCACCTATGGGATTAATTTATCTCTGAGAATATGCTAAGGAATGAGCCTAATGAATATCTATTTTTTATTCTAGTTGGGAGCTGGTAAGTGGTGGCTAGGTCGTAATGGGTTGCTTGGGTTATTGTGTTAATTTGGGAGAAAAAGTTGTTAGATAGGAGCGCAATATGATGAATAATGGGGGTAAATTGAATTATTTGTGGAGTGGAAAGTTTGAGATGAACCGGGGTGCATGAGTGACGAGTCAGAGGAAATGGTTTTGGATGATCTGTAATTTGTTGATATTTGTTTTAGAGGCGTTGATCCAGATGGGACATGCATAAAACATTAGGGGTCTGATTATTGTTTTATAAATGGTGATAGCATTGATTAAAGAGAGTTTACTATTGGAGTTTGGAAGTGGTTTCAGCTGGATTATTTTATTTTGGCTTGCTGTGTTTTCACTGTAATGTGGTTTTTCCAATTAAGTCTGGTATCAAGATTCATCCCTAGATGCCTGACAGATTGATTGTGTGGAGTGCATAGTATTGGGTGAGTTTGAATACTAATCCAGGACGCCGCACTTTGTCAAAAGCTTTAGAAACGTCCAGGAAGATCACTATTGTATGAAGTTTGTTTTGAAATGCAGTGTGTATGTGTTACGGTATTCTTAACAATTGACGCGAAGTTGATACTTTATTAGTGAAGCCAAACTGATGCATTGGGATTGTATGAGTTTTATTTGGAATTTATTTATTTAATGGGAATTCAGTCTTTCAAGAATTAATTTTTCTAGTATTTTGATAGAATGGGAAGGGTCTCTAGTTGTCGGTGATATTGAGATTCTTGAATGGCTCAGGGATTGGTATTACATTAGAATTTACCCAGATTATGGGGAAATAACCAGTTCTAATTACTGGATTGTATATATTAGTTATATATGCAATTGTGGGATTGGGTAAATTTTTTGAAATTGTGTTATTGTTTTGTCAAGTCCAGGGGCTACTTTTGATGGTAAGTTCTTAATTAAATTACTTACTTCGTTTGGAGAGATGTAGTTGAGTTTATGTGGTACATTATAGTTGTACGTTTAGATCGCAAGCTACAGCGACATCGACAAGGAAACACGATTTTTTCTCCAAATCCCGGATAACTATATGCGGTTGTTTGCCGCTATCGTGCGATCAGTTTGAATTTGTTGGTCGTACAATATTGTACACAATCCAACAGACGTCACCGGTTTTGGTGAGTGTTCGTACCACTTGGGGCATGTGTTTGGAACTTCGAGGGCGGTACAGATCTGCCAGTGGAGGTAGCTACACACCCTGTCATTTCTTTTCAGGTATTCGGTCTTCGCGAGGATTGGACAAGCAGAGACAATATGATCAATGGTTTCTATGTCGTTTCCTGGCAATGCGGCATTTATCATCTTGGGAAGATTTTGATTAACCGCTTCATACATACTGTCGTGTTCTCATAGGACCTGATCTTGGCAGCATATTACAACGTGCTTCCGATCCTGGCTTCATATCTTCCCCTTTTAAGCCACATAAATGTTTTGATCTTTATTGATCTGGCACCTTGTCCATTTCTTTTTAGGTATTGTCCGTGGAGTGGTTGGTCTCTCCATGATTTCTTTAACAGTATTTTTGGGTCTCACATTTCATGTTAAGTAGCATCAGAAGTTCACGCGTGGTCCTGTCATTCTACGTGTCCTTGCCCCCCCCCCCCCCCCGATTGCGTTTTCTTTGCTACGTTTTCCTACACCTTACACTGCCTCTGTTTCCCGTTCTTTCCGGTCAGGATTTCATGACCTGCCTCGTTAGTGGGACATCTTGATGGCTGACCGATACTTTCCCATCCCGACTATTGTATTATTATTATTATTATTATTATTATTACAGTATTATTATTATTATTATTATTATTACTTGAGTTAACATTGTTTGAGGAAGAGTCTATTTGTTTTATAATAGGAAACATTCTGCAGATCGTAGTTCGGCTCTGTGTGCCCCTTGGCAATTTTTACAAATTGTTGGCAGGTTTTCTCTGGGGACATTTAACTGAATAGTGGTCTTTTGAGCAGAACATGCATGCAATTGAGTTGTTACAACTCTTTTTTGTGTAACCAAGTAGTGCATACATTGAACTGGTCCTTTTGGCCGTCTTCTTTCTGTTTTAACACTAATATTGCAGATCTGATTAATTTAAAACACTTGTTCGATACTTTGGTTGCCGTTAAATTCTGCTGCGATTTCTGGTATAGGTACATTATTTTTATGAAGTCTGGTCACTGTGATGATTGATGGTATTTGGGTTGTAATTCTTCAATTATTCCTCTTGTGTAATAGTTGGATGAATATTTTTCAATGCGACAGAACATTTTGTTACCGGGTCTCTTGACCGTGTGGAGCTGTCTCTTGGTTTCTACGAGGGGTTTTATGGCGTTTTCTGAAGTCTGATACTGTTTGAACATCGTTTAATTTTGTGCCATTATAATCTATTGTAAATTGATTGGTGAGTTTGTTTTTATCTCTTATTGAATTCGGAGATATGTGAATTTTATTTACATAATTGGAGGAATTCTGAGGTTTTCGTCTTCCTGGGGCTCAATAGCATTGACAAACTCGAATCTTTATCTCGATCTGATAATTTTCCTAGCTCGGCCAATCTGTTATACACTGGTACTAACTACTGATTAATTTCTTAGGTGGTTGTTTTTTTATTTGGAGGAAGGTCTAATTTTCTGAATTATGGGATCTTTAGTACTGTTATTATTTTCCAACTACTCCTGTTCTTGTCAGCAATGTTGTCTGCGGTTGGCCTCTAGCTGCGTCATTTGCTGAGGTGAGGTCACCAGCCTGAAGGTTTTCCGGTCCCGGTGAGGTGGTGCGAGCTGTTCGGCACATTACTAGACAGTTGAAAGTGCCCGTCTGGATATTTGATGAGAATTTTCTATTTTGGCAATTTGTGTGGGAAATGAATTCTTGATGATTGTTGCTGAATCACTGGATTGCTGGCGGTAGTGTCCATGGCACTCTCACTGACTTAAAGAATTGCCATGGATCCTGCAATGCTGTGATCTAGGCCACAGCTGGTGAGGGGCTCACCGTTAATTGTAACCGATAAGTAACTGTATGGCACACTGTATATTCGTTAATAGCACTTCAGTCTAACTACTTCAATGTTACACACCTGGATGTTCGGTAAGTTACTGCACGGACTAGACCGGAGCGAGCGATGTCGCCCCGAATATTCGGCGCGGAATCTTCTGGGGGTTATCATGTGCCCAAGAGGAAATCGACTGAATCACATAAAGACAAATCTCAAACAGGGCGCCCTGTTCGTTCCTACGATCTGAAATCTGAGAGGTCCAAACGGAGAGTGGCTGCAAAATCGTCCTTCGGAAACGACTATCAGGCAGATTAAATTATGAAAGCTACAAGAATATCAGTTCGAACTTTGGGGAAGAAAAATCTAGCTGTTGTTTTGGACCAAGTTACTGAAACTCCCGACCAGACCATCGAAAATTTAAAAAATATATTATTCAATTCACAAAAAAAGAAGCTCCCAGTTGCATTATCCGATGAGGAAGCATTATCCTATTTGCTAGATACCAATTTGAGCAACCAACAATATCTAAACCACAAGGCTACTATCTTAAACCCACCATGCAGATATTTTCCATCATCAAAAAAGTGAAAAGAGCAAAAGCAACATGCAGACCTTTAGGCTTACATGTCACAAATAGTGTAGCTAGTGTCCCCTTACGGTGTCTGTTAAATCATACAGCAAGGAGTATAGTTTTTCTTCAAGAATACGTAATTATTCACCAAACGATGTTAACTGATACAACAGTACGTAATGCACAACTAATTTGCAGTTACAGCTTTGATGGGAGTTCTGGACAAAGTCTCTGTAAGCAAATTTGATCTTCACTTTCTGAGTCCTTGGAATCGACGATATTTGCCACTACACTCATACCCTTGGGCTTGGTATTGATATTGAATTGGTATTGAATATAGTTAATTTTTCCCACAGTTCTTTTATTTGTGGTTTATCTTCACTATTAAAACAATACGACGCACATCAATGAAAGAAGCTGTTTATTCAACGGAAACGGAGCAGACGACGGGAGCTCGAGGCCACGCGAGGCGACGGAATCCTACGAGTTTCCGTGTAGCGGCGCTGCAGCGGATCACAGTTCGCTAAACTTGAGCGATGAAGAAACGGCCACGCCGCACAAGCCAACCTTCCAATGGTGTTCGTGAGTTAAAACGTTCCGCTGAGAACTATTTCGTCGTGTCCCCCCCCCCCCCCGAGATCTAAAGCCACTTCGTCTGTGTTGTAGCTCATAGAAAACAGTCCATTTGATAACGTAAAATCGAAATTTAAATATTAATTATATTTCATGATTATACTGTCGTATTAGAACGCAGAAAGTTTCTAGTTGCAAATCTCTGTATAATTCTAAATCAAACATTCTATAGAATTCAATGGCCATTTTAAAAAGGGTTAAAGAAATATAAATTTCATGTTATTTTTTGAAGAATTGTCAAGAATACAGTATAGGTTATCGAAAGTCTTGATTTTTCATTATTGTTATTTCAATGATAGAAAAAGGGTACAGAAAACAAAGTATAATTAATTTCAAAAGAAGTTAACTAAATTATTAATAATTTGAACGTGTATTAGATTAAAGATGGATCCATTAGATCTGTAAATTCGAAACAATTGTAACATTTTCCCTTTTATGTTCTTTTTTGTGCAATAATGTATATAAGTGAATCTATTCTTGTATGTATGTATTTTTTCAGGAAGTGTATCAGTTGTTGTTTTTTGTCATTGTATTATTTTATTACTATCGTGTATGCGTCTTAGGAATTTTATTTTTAAATGTTCATGAATTAAGTAGGTAAAACTCCGTTTATTGTTAATCCCATTATGTTTAGTGTATTTCATATAAAGAATATACTCTCACAGTCAAATTCACTTTGCACCTGGTTTCTCTTGTTTTGGTATCGTAAATAGCACCCAACCCTTATATTACGGTAGGAGCAGGCTACCTCCTATAAAAAAACAAAGGTGACATCCATCGATGCCACTTACTTATCGAGTGAAGATAGTTCGCTCGTGTCACCCGATCTGAGAATAAAAAGGCAGATTGGGGATAATATTTTGAGTTAGTAAATTATTCAGTCAATAGAATGTTAATGGTTTAGCTCTTTTCTCAAGGGCCGGGTTTTTACAGATAATATATTTCAAGAACTCATGTTGATCCATATCTGCTCATACTCTTTTGCGGAACCGTAGCTCACGTTTGACACCACATAGTATATTGTCTTCTGCACAACCAGGAGAAGGACGAATTTTGAGTTAAGGTTGTTATTTCGTAATGATTTACAATAACTATTAAGAGAGCCCCGAAGGTTTTTTTAGTATTCCTTACTTCATAATTCGTCATGTATTAAGCTTGTGATACTTGCACTTTTACTGCTAGCGAAAACTTAGTATCTAATCTTTATCTTTTGAGATAATCCAGAATTGTAGCTGACGAATGATTTGTAGAATGAAATATACAAGAGATGTAAAATTAATAAATGGAACTAACTCTCATACTATTCCTCATGAGCTTTCCGAAGCCGCACTGAACGTAATCTCGCCTATAACTCTGGAAAAGATTTGTAACTAATGCGAAACATATTAATACTTTTCAAGTAGTGCTTTGAATAACATGCTATAAAAAATCAGACGTTAATAATCATTGAAATGCAGGCTATATGATGAGAGAAAATGTATCTGAAGAACATTGAATTCGAACGCAAAAAATATATATTTATCACACTTCATTGTTAAAAGCATTGATTTAATATTCACATGTGTAATTATTTAGAAGAATTTAATATGGGTGTACTGTACACAGCAGAATTGCAGCAACGCTTCATTTTCTTTGTCCTAACCTCTAAGCTACCAACTGTATTATCTGCTTCCCACAACAAATGAGCTGGCGCCCATTGAGAACTTCTAATGAGGATATCTGTATTCTTATATATAAATAATGGTGCGCGAGATGGCCCTTTCCCGACTTCCAAGAACGGCCGCCTCTGACCGCCACCGCCACGATTTCGCCGGCCGCTCCGACTTCCAAGTCCACGAGCGCCGCGCCGCTTCCACTTCCTGAAAGCAAATCGCGGCGCCGACGCCCTTTTTTCTCCTTCCCTTCCCTTCCCCTCCCCCCGCCTCCGTCCCTCCCACCACGCCACCGCCGCGAGCCTTACGTAAACGCGCGCCGTCGCATTCTCGTTAGAACTGTGACAATTTGCCGACTCCGTGTCCCTGGGTGATGCAAGGCACACAATTTTATAATAATTACCATCGGCCACGAGGAAAGCAGAGCATTAGCATGCAATGGTGGCGGTGGCCGCGGGGGGCAGCGCGCAGCCTGCGCGCGGCCGAGGTGGAGGCCGGAGCCGCGCCGCGACCTTTTTCTTCTTTGGCGGCGGCATCGGGCGACTTGGCATGCCGCACTTGTGCACTGCTTGCGCTTGCGGGATAGTGCAATCGAGATCAGCAGCAGTTATTCGGCAATGGTCTACCTCTACCTTCTCTTTTTCAACTTTTGTTGTTTGTAGTTCATCTGGATTTATTGTGATGCTCAGTATCATCTCCTTCATATTCCTTTTGTGTCTTCTTTTTTCTTCTACTTCTTCATCTTCTCCTCCTCCTCCTCTTTCTCCTTCTACTCCTTCTTCGTCCTTCATTTTCATTCTCCATCTTATTTATCATATTTTTCATTCGAACATCGCCTTCTCCAATTAATTTTTTCTCAGTGTTTGAAATATTTTGTTGCAATGATTTGCAATGGTTAGAAAATTGTTGTTATTCAACTGTCCTATTCAGATTTTCCGAAGAAATATTTTGTAGAAATTCCTCAAAAGTGAAACTTATGTGTATAATAGTTTTGTTAAAAATAATTTTCCATGTATTACTTCGTTGAGTACTCGGTGTTTCATTGTGTACCTCAGATAAAAACGTTTCATTTACAGAGTAGATTCAAGTTGCATTGAACGAACTTCGATCCAAAATTTTGAAGAGGTTACTCAACAGTTTCATTTATTTTGAATGTTTTTGTGTTGTTCAGTTCGGACACATTACTGAATTATTGTTGACTGCATCCTTAGAGTTGGTAGTAAAAATTGATTTTCATGTTGAAAGATTATACCGGAATCTGAAGAATGTGAAACCGTTTAGATGTTTTATGGATAATAATACGGTTTTACAAAAAAGTCTCCTTTTTGTTGCTGGGCGGCGGCTTTGTGAGCTTGCTCATGCCGAGTCCTACATTTCTCGTACACAAGGCAGGTTCGAGTAGTCTCGGAGAATTGACTCGTCGCCCAATCAAGAGAACGATCCAGAATCCAAGAGAAACTTCTCGGCATTTATTTTACTTTCTGATTTTGTGTCTGTGGCCATTTTCGATGCTGAAATGGTGCGCATTGACGAAAATGAAGTCAATAGCGTTTCGAATTCCCGTTTTCTGTTATTATTACTGCTAGTTTTAGACAATTATATCTAACTTGTGGAGTGCACCAGCAAAATGCTGCTGAACATAACCAAACAAAATGGTATTCCAAAGAGTATCACGCACTCTACTCAGGAACAAAAAATTAAATACTGTTGTAAAACAGTTATTTATCAACGTCATACAACAGGTCTTTATACACCAAGCATATCAAAAAATTACTGTTTCAACGCAGCACGTAAGTAAACATTTGATGGGCGGCCTCTTTGGAGACTTGCCGTCGCATGGCGTCAGATGAGTCGTAATTAGTGACGCACTGAGAATGAAAATTCAGTCGGTACGCCCAGTATGAAAATAAATGCAATAAGAGAACAAATTTTTCATTTTTCAGTCAAAATTCAAGCTGTTTCTTTGCTTTTGGATTTTTCCCGAGTTACTGGATTACTGGACCAAGTTACTAACCAAACAATAGACACGTTTCACTTGGCTGAAGGTTCCATAGAATCCTTCCAATTTCGGCATTCATTGGAAATTTGTAATATACACAAGTGGCGTCCAGCAGGAAAAATCCTTCTGTGTTTTTTTTGGAAAAATGGGGCTTCACGCTTTGAAAATTAGTAATATAGATATGCGCTTACAATTATTGTCAACATGTGTAAGTAGCAATTAAATATATGTCCAAAAATTCATCAAATTATTCTTGATATTCAATTCTGTCCGTCGAGAAATCAATACCAAAGTGTAAATAATGTCGACAAATATCTGTTTTTCTCAGTATTTATTATTCGTATTGTGCAAATAAAATTTTGTTGTAAATATATACAAGCTCCATTTGCACTAGAATGGAGCTTATTCATCCAATTTTCTATTGAAATAATGATTCCCAGCATTTTCGTTCAAGAGGTAACAGTTAGCAGATTTCTCAAACAATAGGAGATTAAGGTATGACGTAACACTGATAATAAAATGTAATTATGAATATCGTGCGGTTTTTTCCACTCTTCTCTGGATAATTAAACGCTTTTTGTTGAATATATTTATTAAAACAAAATGGTTCCGGAAATAAGAAAAGTGTTCAATAGTTCAATAAAATAAAGTTCGAAATAAAAAAGACAATATTTTAAAGTATTTACACACTTTTCTACTGAAAATCATAGGCCTAAATAAATATTGTACATTTTTATTTTAGATGTCTTTATTCAAGATTATGAAAGTGGAAAATAAGAATATATAGCACCAGACGATGAAGAAAGAAGGAGCGATATTGAATTTAGAGAGAACGAATGACTAAGAAAAAGGATGAAAAAGTGAGAGGAATGCAATTCCATCCATGCATATAGAACGTGTACGTGAAGTTGCTTAATTATGCTAAGATCAGAATGGTTTATTGCAAATTCAGTATTATTAAACGATGGATTACTTTATTGGTAAAACAATACAAAAGGATAAGGAAATATAATGGACAACAGGACCACAAATGCTCTCACTTATTGCTGTTTAAAGCCTTTCCTATACGTGCTTATTATTTTTCGAATTTTTTTATGTCTAAAAAACCGAAAACTGAATTTATCATTTAAGAATTTAAAGGGAGCTTCATCATAGGTCGATCAGCTGGTGCGAAATAGTACATCAACGGTAACTATTTAATAATAGCACTTCCGCGATTCAAGAACGTAAATTCCTTCACATCTCACCCACAATCGCAGTGGAACTCAGTAACGTTTGACTAACGTCTTGGGGTTTAAATATTAGTAACGAAACTAATAATTAATTAATTAACTGATACCGTAATAAAGTGAACGGATGGGTAGATAGAAAAGTGATATAAAAATGTAAGAGAAATAAAGAGAGAAAAGTAGAGAGAGAAATAAAAACAAAAATGCCAATAGTTGTTGCATTGGGACTTCCCACGGTAATATTTTGATTCAGCTATTATAAAAATACATAAATGCGGTTGTATTGTGTAATGCGCGTTTTTGAAACGATATATACTACAGCTACAAAGATTAAGCCATAAACCCCATTTCCTTCTGATTGTGCTAACGACAACAAATCAACCACCCTCGTTTTTGACACATATTGCATGTATGTTTTCTAATTATTTAATTAAAATAAAGGTACTTTTTCCATCGATACGGTTGAAACTAAACTCCTCACTTACTCTGAAAATTATATTCATTATCAAAGTAATTAATAAAATTATTTATTTTAAAATGACATTAATATTTGAAACACGTATACTTTATCATATTAAATAAGGAAATAAATACCTATATGCAAAACTTGTGACAAACAGAAGTTTAACGTGAATCAATTAAAATCATCGACTGTTACTACCATTCATTTGAGCGCAGAAGTATGAAGTTCATGCACGTTCGCTGTTATTTCCTCTCTCATTATTGGTTGGAGTGAATTAATGGTAGGTGCTCGATCGTTCTGATCTCCATTGAGGTACGCAGGGTCACTGACAGGATTAACGGTGCCTGGTTATTAAATTATAAAGTGGCCGACCTGGGCGCCTTGGGCTAACGGGCACCGCGCATTTTCTCACTGAGCTCTCCGCAGCTCTCAGAAATCACTCCACGACCTGCATGCCCGCAATGAAAACTAGTGGTACTACAACAGCACATTATTTCTCGTATTAGTGGCGATGGTTACGTAATATTATAATATTGAAACTTCTACTTTACTAACATTTGGGTGAATCAATTTTAAGTGGTCCAGCACTGGTCGCTCGACCATCTCGATAAAAAATCAAATTTTGTACATACTTTTCCTTATGTTTTGGCTGTTCAAAATCATTTTTTTTATTATACGTGGTTTACAAATGGCGGCCATTTTTGTTTTACGCCGTGCGCGACTTTCGCGTTTGTATACATTCAGCTCCGGATTGTTTTAGCATTCTAGAATAAAAAGCATTGGATTCAATACACTGTGACCTACAAATAGAAATATTATTTACATAACTTCAATGTTGTTATTTGAGAAATATGTGCAACCAAATCTATGGAACGCGGATGAACGATTTCCCGAGAGTAATTTCTCAAAGAAGGAATAGAATCACAACCTTAATTTTATACTGTGTTTTGATACATAACAGTATAGTTACTATTTGTGAATATCATTGGTAAATAACGTACCACTCGAAAATTATATCCTCTTAAAAACTGGAATTTTGGATTTTTTTCCAAATTTTCAAGTGTAATATCTCTGTTGGGGAACAAGATAAAAATCTGAAAATTTCACACATGTTAGATCGCTGTGGTACCAAACTTTAGTTAAAAATTCAACATTTAGATTTAAGGCGAAGTATTTTTTTTTAATTGTAAATTTACGCAAAACAAGGCTTCATTTCCACATTTAGGATGCGTTGTGCCAAGTAGTAATCATATTATTATGAACTAAAATCTACATTTATTAAATAATTAATTATACCTTATTAATAAACATAAAAGTGGCCTAATGTAAAATTTTCAATATTACCTATACTTTACTTCAAAACAAACTTAAAGCTTGACTTCTTCGTTTGTAATTGAAAATGTCATCTTGATGATAAAAACTAAACTGGCTAATACAAAAATTGTTTATAAAATATAACAAATAAATAAATTCAGCGTTGTTTATTTATTCGCGTTTAAATTTGCCGTCCTGCTTATTATTTATTATTGTATGTTAATTCTTAATGTAAGAACTAGTGGTGCTACAGATTGGCACAGACTTTCCCGTAATTGTTTTGTATTTCCTTTGGTCTCGGCTAGCTATTCGGACTTGCACATAGTCTTGCTAGCTGCCATCTATCGCCGCCCAAAGTAATTTTTTTTACATTTTCCTAATTTTTCGGCTTCCGAATAGTAGAATGGAAACATTATTTAAGAATATTAAAGAACAGTAACACCTCGTCCTAAATAGCAATTTTCTTTGAAAAATTTGGAGCCGTGTTTAAGGAAATAGCGTTTAAACACTACTGTAAATTCGAAATTTGTAGCTCAAAATTTGAAGCTCTTTTTCACAGAAAAGTTTTGAGTTTTCGAAAAACTTCATGTGAAGTCATTTGAAGCACTTTAACGCACAAACACAAGTGTTTAGAAATTGTTGTTAAATTTGCATATTAATAATGTGATAGATCGTTTAAAAAAATTACATTTGTGTAATTTTTGAAAAAAACAAAAAAATACCTCAAAATGAACTTCACGTCATATTAAAGTGTGCAATTTACACTATCCATTGAAAAGTTTGAAGAAAAAATTTGGAGTAATTTATGAGAAAATGGCGTTTAAGCGTTTCTGAAAATGCGGAATTTTGAGCTTTTTTTCACAGAAAAACGGTTGCGTATTCCAAGAACTTTATATGACATTATCATATTTATGAATACATGTGCTTTAAATAAAGTGAATAAATCGCCGCTATTGTAAATATTAACGACGTGTGAGAGGGAGGTTTGAAGGTAAAAAAATAATTTTTAATTTTTGAAAAAACAAAGAAATAAAGCAATATGGCGTTTATGTCATCTCATAGAGTACATTTAGCACTATCCCTACCAAAAGTTTAAAGAAAAAATTTGGTGCCGTTTTCGGGCAAATCTTGTTTTTGTGATCTTTTAAATTTGCATATATTGGTCGGAATACTGTGCGAAAACTACCAAACTTTTTAAAAAATGAACAGAACCTTAATGATAGAACTCACTATGGAGAACAAATTTTATTTGAAGAAAAATTCGCTATCTACAATTTCGTAGTTGTAGGAAACGCCGAAAAAAATTCAAACTTTTGCAATTTTCGAAAATTTAGTTAACCGTTAAAATGGGACCTACGCCATGTTTATAAATGTATTTTGCTCTATTCTTGCAAGAAATTTAAAGAAAAAATTTCGAGCCTTTTTTGAGAAAATTTTTAAAATATCTCTGGGGCGTCATGTAAAGTACCCCCCCTCCAATTAATGAATGTTTTTCAAAATGTTAAAGCTTCGACTCAGGCCAGATCAACAGGGGTTTCTTCAATTTGGACAAAATCCTACGGCGATTGGCCTGTAATTATTGTAATGTTATATTGACAAATATCCTCACGGGTGAACCTTCCTTCTTTAATAATGTTAAATATATCTATTATCTGCATTAACCCCCCGTTGCAGTTCATTGTTTGCAATTGTATTTGTTATTGCTCTGTAATAATTTTAAATGTATATATTATTTATATTTATCCCCCCTTTGCATTATATACTTTTTAATTTAATTTGCTATTGGTCTCTACATTAATACCCCCTTGAATTTTGTAATTTGTAATTTAATTTGCTTTTATAATTTTAAATTTAACTTTTATATTTAATTTGTGTTCATATTTGTAGACTGATGATGACGGCAAAGCCATCGAAAGCCGTCCCTATACTATGTATATTACTCCGTATACTATACGTACGTATACGGGAAAGTAAAAAATGTCGAAATGTTGGCAGAAAAAAGCAAGTTTCGTTCCACATTCGGGCCCTTGAGTCCGAAAAAGTTATTACTTCTATTTTAGTATACAACTTTCTCCTATTCGGAGTTTAGACGTTTCGGAGGACTTTGATAGCAAACAAATTGTTTCTGAAACCGTTTGTCCGTCTGTCAACAGTAGCAACTAAACCCAACAGAAGATTTTTGCAGCCAAAAAGATATTCCCAAATCGATGTTACTATTGTCGCGACCTCTGGAAATTGAAGCGGATCTTTTAATTTTCGGGGTACTTTACACGAAGTCCATGGGAGTTTTACATCTTATTTACATTACATTTCATTATTTTCTCTCTCCGTAGTATACAGAGAAGTAATTGAATTGCTATGGCGTTGTATCTGCACTCTTAAGGTTTTACTCTTTCGCTTACCACGTATTTACGTATTAAAAGGGAATTGTTGTAATGCTGCAGCCGGAAACGACGATCTTTCTACAGATAAATTGTATTGTGAGGGCTTGGCATCGAAACACTGGATAAATCTAATACGTATATGTAGTAAATTCCTATAACACGTGAGAGTCCACGTTTTGCGGATCCTCGATACCGAAATATATATGGTCAGCAAATCGTCCGTCTGCCCGTCTATCCGTCTGCCGGTCGTCAATGCTCGCACCTATACCGTTCAGATTATTTTCTCCAAAATTGATATTCCTCATCGATCCGGCCCAACTCAAGGCCCTGCGTATTTTCAATGGATTTTTGGGGCTACTTTACAATTGCCTTAATAACTGCTTTAATATCTTTTTAGATTACATTTTTTCGCGGTTAAAGCAAACGACACTTGAAAAATGACATAGATTTTAAATTCGCTAAACCTTCTAAATTTTAGAAAATTGGTTAAGTTCAATTTTTGGGGTGAGAAACGGTCCAATTATGTTCTATGTTTTTCGAATAGAACAAATTTTTTTTTTTAAATCGCGCAAGATCCGTTTGCGATAAACGTTCTAAATTTTCGAAAATTGTAAGAGTAACAAATAATACGAGAAATTATAATGTAGAGAATCGTGGGGGTTGATCAATAAAAGGTATCTTTTACGGTGCCAACGATTTTACCTCACAATTTTCTACGTTATATCTATAATACGAGGTCAAAATCAACAGAAAAGGAGAAATTATGTACTGTTTTTAGCAAAACTATTTTCCCTTCAAGCAACGTTTGTAACAGCCACATATAAACTCACAATAGTTAAGTTACCAAGTACAAGCCACAATTTACGCTACGATGGCTTTATTTACCAACTCTATTTGCATTTTGAGATCGAATCTAGGCTAACTCGTTATTTAGACGAGTTTCCTTTCCTAAGAACTCATATGTTTGTAATATCCTTTTATAAAATGGGGACTAGTGTAAGAAAACGCTTTCGTAAGAAAAATATTTGCATCTTGCTTAACAGTGTTTTGACATTGAGAGTTAATTTCACAACAATATAATGTGTGCCATAAAATCACAAATGATATTGACAAATTTAAACGTCGCATTTACCAGTCTACTCCACGTTGTAGAAAAATTAAAATAAAACCCGCAGATGTTGTAAAGGAGACACAGCAAAACATTTTTAAGCTACACTTTTTTACCTCGTTTATCATAACCTGACAAGAGAGTCGATAGTACGTTCAACATCAATAAACATCCAAATTGAATTTAATGAAAAACAACTTGTCGGGATTTCCCCCATTTTACTGAAAGTGTTCGTTAAAAAATTAATCGAATATTTTCCACATATTAGGTAGGGCCTTTATATCACTAATTTAAAAGATATTTTCTCAACTATTTTCCAGACAACTATATTAAAAATAGTCAATGATATTAAATACTTTATATTCAAGCCTACGTACGGTAAGAGTTTTAAAAATAGTTATACACCTGGAATTGCAGAAATATTTATGAGCCTAGAAAATGTTTAAGATAAAGAAAAAAGTAATAGGCCGAACTCCAATCGATTATGCAGCCTGCCTCAGTATTACTACATGTTCCACTACAGTCATTTCCTGAATCTAATAAAAACGTTGAGTTTTGTTTTTTGGTAAATTTCAGGAAGTTGTGAATCAATGAATGATACCTAAACGATAATAGTGTTAATTTTTGTTGCTTTCCCACAACTATAATGCTAAAACTCTTATGCTTCACGAGGAATTCGAGTCCGGTCTTTGATTCTTACGAAATGTGGGACCTGCTGCTGTTCCTGGCGAGGAGTGCACTTTCAGCTGGGTGAGCCATTGATATGTCTTCCCGCTTCTCTGACTTTTGTAAGGTAGAACCGTAGTACCTTAGATTTATTTTAGGCATCTGTGAATTAACTCACTTGTTATCATAGCCTCTCTATTATCGTCGTCACCTACTTCAGCCATTGGTGCATTCGTCTCCTTCACCGATATAGTCATTGCAGTATATTCTAAATTCACCGGTCGCCTTTCGTGACTTCTCTCGCCTTCATCTTCTGACCGGGGAGACGGCTCAGTGCATCATCTGATGTCACTGCAGTCCCTCTGACCAGAAGTTTCTACATTCGAGCCCCGACAGTGGCAGGATTTTCGACACTAGCTTGTAAGCTAGATCGGATTCAGTCGCTGTTTGGAGAAGAATTCTAGCTGCTGGCTTCTCTGAATCGATAGTTTTCCGTGGTTTCTCCGAGTAACACCTGGCGAATGCCGGAGCAGTACCCTAACAAACAGGCTACGGGCGCGCGATCTTTCCTACCTCTTCCTTGTCCTATCATTTCCCCTTACACACACACATACTAACATGCACAACACTACCATACATGCCGGGAGACCGGTCGGGAACTTGGAGCTTGTCCCGGCGAGGGCGGTACCTTGGTGGCCGATACCTGGTTGGGGAAAACCCCGCTAGCCGACGTTAGGTCGTAGCTGGATCTCGCCCTCCAACGGGGCAAGATCACCGCCATCTCCAGCGAAAATCATACACTACACTTACGGGACCAATGACCATAGTAGTTGACGCGCCCGGAATCTCTAACAATCAAATACACGTTCTGCCATGTCTGCTTTACCCGCTGCTGCAACCACCGTCCTCCCTGCCGCCTATCATGTTCACGTTCATCACGTTGCAGCCCTTCCTATACTTGAAGACCAAGTACTTTCATTTTCGAAATTTAGTTTTGAAGTCGATAGAACTATCAGTGGTATTGCGTAATTTCATATCTATATTGCAATATCTATATCACAATTATTAATTCAACGAATTCGATTTAAAACTTTCTTATAATAATTGGTCTTTACAGAGGTATTAGCCTTAACCGCATTTTCCCCACTCTTTTCAATACCTATTTTATATGGCTCTTCCGTAATTGTGCCAAGAAGAGAAGATTAGGTATACAATTTTCCTCCATAATGCTAATACCAATTTTCAATTATGTATCGATGCCAGCGTATCCAGATATTGATGTCAAACATTATGTTGTGTATGTGTTGTGTAAAACTAAATATATATATGTATAGTATATGTTATAATATGTGTGTTAATGCATTTTTGGATTTCTTGTGTTGTTTTACCTTTCTTTCATGAAATAGCTTAATGTGTTTGTTTTTAAACTTAGAAGGTTTTATGTTCTTAGTGCACTTATGCATTTTTGGATTTTCTTGTGCTTTTTATTTTCCTCTCAAATAATAACTTGTTGTTTGTTTAATTCTGTGTTTGTTTTCGTTTCTATACAAAGAATTACTACAACTTTGTACTAGTTCAAAATAAATTACTACGTTTGCGATTAAAACAGGCCCGCACACTGGAAGTTTCTTCCTCAGCGGATAGTTTCGTCCCTATTTTTGTATAAAACAAGTCTGTTAATAAAATTGAAAATTGAAATCATCCATCCTGCCGCCACCATCTGTGACTACGGCTGCAGCTTCTACGCCAAATCCCTGCTACATTCACTACATTTTTGACAATTTTATTTTACGATATACAATAGACTAGCTCCATGGAGAGTTATAAGGCTATAACAGGGGTTTTAATTTTTTACAAATTACAGGACACACGGGCTGTGCACAAAGTGCACATAAAAACTAACTACAGTCAAATTATGTACTTGGCGCACAAGTTACACTCAACGTTATTAGCAATATAGTCGTAAGTGATAAGTAGGGAGCGGATTCGTATGTATTTACATATATTTTTGGAGACTAGATAACTTAATTTTTCAACTGGAACTATTTGTTTCAAGACATTCTGAGACGAATAAGACATATTTTATTTTACATATTTTTACATATTTCGGTATAACTACATATTTTTACATATTTTATCTGTTACTCCATATTTTTTAAATATTTGTAATATTTTTGTGTGGAGAAAGAACATCTTGAAGACTAGCTTGGGATGTTACAAAATGCGAACCACTGAGCTGTTTCTTGAATCGAATTCGAATGCAACTTCGGTGTGTGCTTTCAATGGAGAGATAAACTACTGTTCCTATAGAAGAGAGCAAATTGACCTGCCACTTTCGTAGAAGGTCTCTTGCATGTTGCGATGTGCGAGAAACATGCGACGGAAGTGGGTATCAGTGAAATTGAGAAGAGTCTTCCCGCCGTACCTTCTCTACGACGCGTCGTATACTTGCGTCTCAGTTTCACTGATAGCATGAAGAAAGGAAACGTTCGCTCCCGTGTCATATTCTCCCTGATACCAATTAATGTTAGATTAGGATGGCAAATCAGAGAGGAAGAGAGGGCAGTTGTCAGCTCAGCATACATTTTTTTTCATCATGCTTCAGTTCGTGGTTACTTGCCTGCCCTGCAAGACGGTGTGTTAAAAGTGTGTTAAAAGATTTTCATAAATAGTGAGAAAGAACGAATTAGTGTGAAAGAAAAACAGTGTGCAAAATGCCGAAAGCAGCGACAAAGGGAAAAGACTTGGTGGCCAGATATCTCCGCGAATTTCCAAATGAAACATTTAAAACTGATTCGAACATTTTATTTTGTTCTTGTTGCGATAAGCAGATTTCGACTTCTCAACGCTTTTTAGTGACGCAACACATTGCCACAGCGAAGCATAAAGAAAACAAGGAGAGAAAATCAAAGCTTCAACAAACCTTCATCACAACTTCAACTGCTTCTACATCAAGTGGTAAGTCAGGTTTTAATACAGACTTGTGCCGAGCTTTAGTTAGAGCTGATATTCCTCTTCATAAAATAAACAATTCATATTTCAAAATGTTTCTGGAAAGTATACCGAGAAAAAAATACCAGATGAAAGCACGTTGAAAAAAACTATTTACAAGAAATTTATGTGGAAACTCTTGATAAAATTCGAGATATTTAAAGAACAGCAACATTTGGGTATCAATCGATGAAACCACTGATGTAGAAGGCATATATATTGCCAATGTAATTGTTGGTAAACTTTCTTCCCTATCCCCTTCGTGCCTTATCTCTTGAACTGTGAAGTATTGGAAAAATGTAACCATGCATCTATAGCAAGATTTTTCAACGATTCAATGAGTCTGCTGTGGCCAAGTGGTGTACTAAACGAAAACGTTTTGTTATTTTTATCTGATGCTGCTCCATACATGGTGAATGGCGGGAAAGGCACTGCAGGTTTTTTATCCAAAAATGATTCATTTAACCTGCCTGGCTCATGCACTTCATAGAGTTGCGGAAACTGTGAGAAATCAATTTCCTAATGTGGATGCATTGATATCGTCCGTAAAAAAGTTTTTTTGAAAGCTCCAAGCCGCGTGAAAATTTTTAAAGAGTGTTATCCAGATCTGTGTTTGCCACCCAACCAGTAATTACGAGATGGGGTACTTGGTTAGAAGCAGCGCAATACTACTACGAAAATTTCGGTAAAATAAAAGATATTATTTAAACTTGATTCTGATTCGACTGCGGCAGTAGAAAAAGCCAAATCTCTGATTGTTAATCCCAGCTTGAAGAACGACCTGGCCTACATATCATTAAATGCAGTTTTTTGGCTCATGCAATTACAAAATTGGAGACTCGGAACATGTCGTTAGCCGAAAGCGTTTCTATTGTTAATGATACGTTCCCAAAAGCTTCAAAAGCACCCAGGAGAAAAGGAAAGGAAATGAAGAACAAATTCATGTTAATTTTGGAGAAAAATCCTGGTTGAAGGAATTGCAAATCATTTCGGACATCCATTCTGGAAACGACAATTACCGGAACGTTAGAGGTTGAGTTGAGCCCCAGAGAAATAACTCTTTTCAGCAATGCTCCTATTACCTCGGTTGATGTGGAACGGTCATTCAGCCTCTACAAATCTATTTTAAGGCCTGATCGGCGTCAATTTTCCTTTCAGAAATTTAAAGTTCACTTAATAATTTCAAGTAATTGTACTCTCTAATTATTTAATAATGTAAATAAATGAAATATTATAATTTTGTTTTTACATATTTCTGTTTTTGATTACATATTTTTTACAAAATAAATACATATATATGTACATATTTTCATTTTTTTATTACATGAAAATCCGCTCCCTAGTGATAAGCAATAAAGGAGGATACAATTAACCATTTGCCTGACACTGAATAACTCAGGGTATTAGCGGCAGTGGTTTATAGAGGAAAAAAATTAGAAGTAAATTATATAACAATGAATGAATATAAAAAGTACGAAAACTTCCTAGCTTTCAAGCGGCTCAGTTAAATTACAAGCGCTCGGCCTGTAAGTCGCGCCCGCCGCGCCGCCCTGTCTTCTCCGCCGCCGCTGCCATCGCAGCCACCACACATGCCGCCGCCCTCTGCCGCTGCCACCAACGCGATCATTGCTGTCAGCACTGCCGCCGCCAGCATCGCTGCAGTCCTCACCATCGCCACCACTACCTCTGCTGTGACTGTAGCCGCCTCTGCCGCCACCGCTGCTACCACTGCTACCACCACTACCGTCCCCACCGTCCTCACCGCTGCCACCGCCTTCGACGCCGCCACCGCCGCATCCACTCTCACCGTCGCAACCGTTGCCTCTGCCCCCATACCCACTACCGCCGCCATGGGCTACACTGCCTCCTCCGGCGTCATGGCCAACACCGTTGCCTCTTTTTGTTATCACCGCCTCCACCGCCACCATTGGCACAAGCACCGACGCCACTACAACGCCGTCGCCGTCACCGCCGCCGCCGCCGTCGCGCGACCACCACCACCACCACCACCGCCGCCGCCGCCGCACCGCCGCCGCCGTTACCGCCATCGCCACCGTCACCGCCGTCACCGCCGTCACCGCCGTCACCGCCGTCACCGCCCGTCACCGCCGTCACCGCCGTCACCGCCGTCACCGCCGCCATCGCCGTCACCGCCATCGCCATCACGCCGTCACCGCCGCCACCGCCGCCACCACCGCCACCACCGCCACCGCCGCCGCCGCCGCCGCCGCCGCCGCTGCCGCGCCGCCGTCTTCCGCGCGCCGTGGCCCACATTGCCGTTCAGGAATGCGGCCGGCGCCGGTGCACGCCGAAAGTCGCGGTCGAAGACGAGCGGCCCGCCGCCGCCGCCGCCGCAAAGCCCCCGCCGCCACCGCCGCTGCCGCCGCAAAGAGAAGGGCGAAAATCCCGGTCGCCGCGGCGGCCTGACGGTGCCGCAGCCGCCGACGCCGACATCGACGCCGTCGCCGCTCTTCGGGAAGGGATTAGCCCGATAACGCGTGAAAGGGCGCCTAATGGAGCCGTGCGCGGCGACCCACGTCAACGTGGATTCCAGCTGCGCGCTCTTTTTTTATTTTGGAATTCTGGAATGGGCGGCGAGTGGCTGTTAACATGACCCGGTTAGGTTTCGAGTTTGGAGCGATCTGCCGTCACAGTATCCCTTTTTGTGTCCTACTGCTGAATACGCTTTTTCTTTATGGATACATTTTTTACGAACCACAGACATGGCAAACATTTCCAACGATTCTTATCTCATAATTTCAGAAAGATCAAAATTCGTTTCTCAGATAAGAATAAGCAGATCGTGACAGCCGATTAAGCAAACAGTTCTGACAGCCGATCCGTGACAAAAACTTTTTGATAGAGCCAGTCAGAGTTTGTCAACGAAACACTATCAGACTAGTTCCTCTTTGAAGTTAACATTTATTTTTCTTATTTGTAGATTTTGAGAAATTTTAAAATTCGTTTGGAGAAACTACTGTACATTGAATTTTTTTTAAAAATTGTTTGAGGATGTTGGAATGATTACTTTCGTGTTGTTCTTTTTGTGGGTAATTACATTACCACAAAATTACTATTTGCTCGGGAACACCCAACGATTATCTTTTATTTATTCGTGGGTGGTTCTGAAGAAAAAAACTTTTTTATATTCTATACTCTTCCGCTTGAATTCCTAAACCTTCGTGAATAACGAGAGTACATTCTTTCGCAGAATTACGAGTTTGCGTGTGGGGAAATATTACTCTAGGAGCTAGGGAAAATGAGTCTTGTGAAACTACATTTTATGTGGTTGTATATTCGAAAATATTCACTCTGGTGTTCACAGAACTTCGTACTTCATCAATTGGAAATAAATATTTTTATCAACATTATGAATATTCTTGTTAATCATTATTGGAGCGACATGTGATGTAGCGGTTCAGACTGCTCTTTTTCCACCGGTCGAACCGTAGCCAATCCACGCTGAATGTACAAAGGGTTCTCCCGTTTCCGCTGCCCCTCATTCCACCGTCTTATCCATCTTTAGCTCATTACTTCGCCCTTAGTCTTCCTCTGCATCATCATCATTATGTCTGAACACAACCGGTGAGACCCGGTCGAAGGCGATGCAGAAATTTCTGGCTTCGAAACAACGACCATTGTGCCGTCATTCCATCTTTGCGTTCAGAATGCAAAGAACTTCGAATGTATTTTTATCTGGGACTATTTAAGAAAAATAAATGATCGGAATTGAATCTGAAAACAAAATTGCCAAGAAGATAGGGACGAAGCTAAGGAAAACAAGAAACGAACTCGTGGAGAGAAATCGTTAGAATGGTAGAATACGACGAAATAGATACGAAGTAGATTAAGGAAAATCTTCATGCAGATAAATCGTCTGAAAAGTGGAAAATGAAGGAAAAGTGAAAAAGCAGGAAGAGGATGGAGAACATGCTGCCGTCCTGAGCAATCATCTGGAAAGTGGAAGACGCAGGAAAAGGAGAAGACACGTCATTCAGATGAGAAATCATCTGAAAAGTGAAAAGGGAGGAAAAGGATGAGATGGCACGTTCTCAAACTGAGCAATCGTCTTGAAAGCGGAAGATGAAGAATAGTAGCACGGTGTAAGATATATAGGTGTGTCAACTAACCGCCTTTTGGACAAAATTTTTGAAGCCAGTTTGAGGCTAGTTCCTCGCTTATCCGTACGGTGCGCACGATCGAGTTGGGCATTCATGATGGCGTCTCGCGATTTAGTGGCTTCCACCAGAGGTTACAAAGCTATTAAATGGATCACCATCTTGTCCCAAAAATGCCCAAGTCATTCGTAGCGCTTACATAGCGAGAACTGTGAGAACTAGCCTCACATTAGCTTCAGTTTTAGACCGGGAGTGAACCCACCTATATCTCTTACACCGTGATAGTAGTGAAGAGGGAGGAAGAGGACGAGAAGACCCGTTTCGCGTTGGGAAAGAGGCATGCTGAACCACACGCCGAGGGCCGCGTCTGGGCCCGACGGGTTGCTCCACGCGCGCGGAGCGTCACGGGTCGGCGGCGATCGTCGGTCGCGGGCCGTCCGCCCACGCACCTCCTCCTCCTGCTTCTCCTCCTCCTTCTCTCCCTCCTTCCCCTCCTCCCCCGCCTCTGCCGCCGGCGCGGCGCGGCGCGGGCGCCCGTGGCTAGAGGCGTCCATTCAGGTAGGCAAACACGAGCGAGCGGGGATTGCGATGCTGGCTCCGGGCGGTTGTAAACCTGTCGCCGCCGCATTGTTCCCACAACCTGCTCCATTGAAACAAAAATGTGTCGGCAGCAGGTTAAAGAGGACCATACACTCTCAAGCGAGACCTGCAAGCCTAGCTTACGGCGGTTGTAAATCTGTCGCCGCCTCATTGTTCCTACAACCTGCTCCATTGAAACAAAAATTGTGTCAGTAGCAGGCTAAAGAGTACCATACACTCTCAAGCGAGACTTGCAAGTCTAGCTTGTGTTGGTTGTAAATCTGTCTAGATCTGTCTAAACCTGCATAGATCCCACAACCTGTTCCAACGATGGAAGTGTGCGGTGACAACAGGTTAAACAGCCTCGTTAACTCTCAAGCGAGACTTGCAAGATTGGCTTGTGCCGGCTGCAAACATGATGTCGTCATATTGTTCCGTCAGGGTGTTTCACTGTGGGAAAAATGCGAGAGTTATAACTGGCAATTCGCGCTTCACGGCGAATCTTTACAATAGGCGGGAATCCAGGTTCGCAATCAGTGTGTTTTCAATTCAGCGGTCTACCCACTGGCAAGCAAAGCTTGTCATATCTGTCACCGCCGATACCTGCTTCATTGTTCACAAAATGGACTATGACAATTTACAACCGACATAAGGCATGCTGGACAAGCCTCGCCTGCGCATGTATGGGCAGCTTTAGGCCAACGAGAGCCAACTAGTGGGCGAGAGAGCGAGATGCCGGACGCTTGCCGCCGGCGCCAGCCTGCGTCGTGAAGCACTAGACACCGCAATCACGCGGACTTCCCAGGACTAACCACGCGCTCGGGCGAAATTACTACGGAAAATGAGAGGTTGTGATTAGTGGCAACCGGAAAGTCAACATGTGCCGGTTTTTATTTATAGAAAAATAGACGCTATTGAATCATCGTCCACCATTTAAGATGCCACTACACGATTTGACCGACAATGAAAATCGCTCTTCCTCAGAATTACAAAGAGAAAGAAAATAATATACTTTTATTTATTAGGTAAATAGATAAATAAAAGGAGCTACTGAGAATAATGAGATATTGTTGAATTAATGATTTCAATTACTAGTTTCATCTCCTTCATAAGGACCGACACCTAGGAAACGAACAAGGTGCAAGATATTTGTCTTCCAAGTTGAACAAAGAAGCTGAATCCAGGTACCGAGCGTTTGTGTGACTTTATAAGATTTATCTATATTCGATTAAGTGAGATTTTGACGATTCTCACACTTACCATTTCTCTTCAAATCCTAGGTCGATGGATTCCGCCGCGAGAGTATTGTTACTGAACGATTTTCTATGTTTTTTCATGTGGCATTGCTTCCACCTCACTCGGTTAGATGTATTCATCCACGACTATGCCAGAGAGGAGCTCCTTGCGTAATGGCTAGTATGCCTTCCGCCACAGGGCCCGGGATCAATCCTCAGCCACACCACATGGAATTTCTGTTGGACAAACTCTCGACACTATTTCTTGGAGTGTTCCTGCAATGGTGAACAATGCTTCGGCGACAGATTTACAATCGCCAGACTTGCGCTATGTCTACCTTTTGCGAATCTGGGCCTATAGTTCATCGGTGATAGCAAAATGGCCCCAGACCACTGATGACCGCCTCGTGAGTGTTGCAGTTAGGCCGCAGTGGAAGTCGAAGGGTCAGCTGCCAATATCGTCTCTTCCTTCATTGAATTAAGAGAAAGAAGACCGGGCCCGTGAATCGGAGAGAGGGGGAAAGGGAGCGAGATAAGGCACTGGGGTCTCAGGTTCGGAATTCGGGGACCTTGTCGGGTACAAAAGCTTGAAATTACGGAAAGTCGGCATAAAATCCTAGTGTCTGTCGGCTGTTAGGGAGCCTGAGTCGAGAGGATCAAAATCCATTTTAAGACGCCAAGGCAAACTACTGAAGAATTTGTAGCCTAGAGTAAAAATGCCGATCCTCTCATATCCACGTCTGTCCACTCGATTTCTCCTCATGAGAGAATGACTAGGGATTTCTGCAATATTATGGACACTCTAAGCTACCCAAAAACCTAAAATCATACTAGAATATCAAACATCCAAAAATGTAAAATCCACAAAATGAACTAGAAAAGTCAGAACATTCATATTAGCGCAAGTTAGAAGCCGTTAGTGAAATAGAAAGAAAGCGACAAATGACAATCTAATGTGGCAGAGATATCCTCCGCAGGTTGACACCTGTGGAGTTGATTAAAGTCAACTTCACAGCAGAGTTTTATAGGAGGTTAGCCCGCTGTCTTCCGAATGAAGGTAATTCTACGGCCCATTCGGACTTCCGTAAAGCTCCTCTCAGAAGCAATCAGCATTGCATGTTTGAACAGGCTCACCTCAACGAATGTGAAAGTTGCATTCAGATTCATAAAACCTTCACGAGCAGACGTGGAAGGATTCAGTTTGCGCTTAATCTTCTTGGCGGAATCTATGACCAAGGCTGAGGTAAATCGAACAATGATTCGTTTAGCAGGCGATTTGGTTCGGTAGATTGAGTGAACCAAGTTGACCTCATAGAGACATTGAGTGGAGAAAGGCAGTAAAGAAGACCCGTACTCTCGCGCTATGGAGCAGGCATTCCGATTACACAGGTACACAAAACAAAGTCAGACCCAAAGACCTGACTCATGTTTCTCTATGTATTTCGACGCGCGGAATCCGAATCTATAGCCAGAATTGCGCCACCACCCTCCTTATTTTTTAAATCGCGAAAAACGACCGTGAAATTGTATTTCTTTGTTTTCGGGGGTGTTATTAGACCCAAATATTTGACACATGTTTTTCTAGTATGTCGACGCATTGAATTTGTATCTGAAGCCGGAATTGGGCCACCATCCTGGAGTTTGTTTTAAATCGCGAAAACCACTGTGAAATTGTATTTTTGGTTTCGGGTGATTGGAAAGGGGAAAATTGGAAGATGGTGGAGAAATTCTGGCTTCAGATTCGGATTCAGCGCGATACATAGAGAAACATGTGTCACGTCTGGGTCTGACAACAATTCCCGAAAACAAAAACAAAAATTAATGGTATTTTCTCGCAATTTAAAAAAAATGGAAGGTGGTGGCGCAATTGTGACTTGAGATTTCGATTCAACGCGTCGAAATACATAGAGAAACATGTGCCAAGTCTTCGGGTCTGACAATTTTTTTCGCGTGCCTGTGTTATCAATTTAATATCCGGAAGTCAATAGGTGGTACGACTTCGCCGGTTGACACAGAATGTGACATAACAGAAACATGTTTTCTAATACGGTTTCTAGACACGGTTCTTGGGAGATCGGCACTATCTCACAACACACATGCAAACATCCATACTCCAAGCAGGATTCAAAACGACGACCCCTCCAGGCGAAGAACCTACAATGCTACCACCACCTTAACGACCTCGGGTACCCTGATCACCTATTGAGCTACATTTTCTCGCTTTTAATGAGGTCTTATTTTATCTGTATGTTCATTTCTGCACCGCTCTGCTTACCATCCATTTTCTTTTCTCAAGATTGGCATCTGTAAACAATCAGTTCCAGGCATTTTCTAACCTGTTTATTTCTTATTTGAGTTTCTAAAAGAATAGATTCGTGATTTTCTTTCTGTGTACATTTAGTACACCGAAAACATCGACATGAAAATACTTCATTCAGGAAGCACTCCCAAACGATCAGAAAATATGGTATGATTTAGCTTTTTCCACTGACGTACATCTTCCTATTCTGTTCATTCGCCTGAAAGAGAAAAAGATAACGAAGACCTTATTTGCAATATCTGGAGGCAGAACAAAGATGAAAACACAGGAAGTGGGTAATAAGTTATGTTTGCGGAGTTTGTACTTTAACACTTCCTTGCGCGACTTGTAAGGAACAAACGGTTTCAAACTGGACACCAAAATATGTTCAAAACATCGTCGGTCTTGAAAAAACGCACCGATCTCCAAATCCAGTGTCTGCCAGATAGAAAGATTAATGTATTTACAGGGAATGCAAGTTGCTTCATGCGCTCAGCGTTACGGTTCGCAGCAGTTGGAGAACGCCAGTGTGTCTGCCCACGTAATCTCCATCTCCTCCAGCGTTTGCAACCTCCTCGGCATACCCACATCCACATCCACCTCCTCTTCCTCCGCGCCGCCGGAGCAGGCCTCGGA
Organism: Acheta domesticus; assembly: GCA_031308135.1. NCBI lineage: Eukaryota > Metazoa > Arthropoda > Insecta > Orthoptera > Gryllidae > Acheta > Acheta domesticus. Next base: position 239,618,436 of record JAHLJT010008446.1, read on the forward strand.
GAGGCGCTGGGGGCGCCCATTAGCTCGACACAGTGGGACGGGGGGCCAAGGTGGAAGAAAGAGAAGGGGGTCGGGGGTCGAAGGGGGGGCGTGTGGGGCACGTGGGGGTGGGGGTGAGGGCTAGCGCCGGGCCGGGCGTCGGGCGGGCACGGTCCGCCGCTTCCCTAACCTCGTATTTTCGACTGACGCGTTTGCCAATGGCCGGCAACCACTATCTTCGGGGCGAATCTGAGCGGAAAACCTGCAAAACGTGAGCGGCCAGAACCCGCCCGGCAAGCTCATCTCCCGAAGCAACGTTCATCTCCGACGGACCGGTCCGCTTGGCTCCTCGCCCCGCGCCGCGCCGCGCCGCGCAGACCGGCAGTTTACACTTGCGGTCATTATATGGATGAATTCACAGTGCTTGCATGCCGCATCGTTAGTGTACTTAGCCATGCAACGCGGAGGAAGAGGGGAAGCGTTTTGAGGCAACACGTACAACATAAACAGAGACGAAATATTGCGTGGCGGCGGCAAACAAAACAAGTAAACAAATTTATAGGGAAATTCTTCAAGTTTCCATCTACGGTTGAAGAGGCGTCTTCAAGCGTCGTATATACTCGTGAAGTAATTACATTTGTTCCTTCCTAATTTGTCGATTTCAGCAGAAGTAAGCATAATTTCCGTAACAATATGGATGTTGAAAGTACGGATGTAGGCGGATGCTGGAACATACCTACCTTTTCAGGAAAGAACAATATCCGGTCTCTAATTTCTTTTCCAACGACGTTGTCATAGCAAATTGCTTTTGATTCACTGCTTTACTGTTAACAACACTTGTTTAGTCTACAATTACACCATACTAATTATTATATTACACTAATAATATTTCTTTCCGTTTTAATAAGTATTTTTATTTATTTATTTAACGTGAACATTCAGTGTCAAACAGTGCGACGTACTATGCGGAGAAGTGGAACCTGTACTTCTTTTCTTGAATCCTGGGATATTTAACCTAACTCATATAGAAGTAGAATATGAATATAGGTGCAAACGAACGTTTTTGGTAAGAATTGCTAAGAATATATTTGCTCCTTGTAATAAAATCTAGTTTCAAACACGAATAAGCCACAAATTTTGGCTATTATCCCTTATCGCGTCCTTCGTAAAGGAATCGACTATCTCCAGCGAGAATATGGAGATCTATAATTTGGAAAACTATACTGAAAGCTAAAAAAAATGGGAATAGATAGTGAAGCTACATTTATAATAAAAACCAAAAACAGGCAGCAGCAGCCTCAGCATTTGCTCAAAGGATCAGGTGAACTGGACGAAAAACCTGATTGAGAGAAGGGTCATTTACCCAGAACCTTAGGTACAAAACCTCGTGTGAAACATAACTTACACATCATGAAATGAAATTCCATTACGGTTAGATACAGCACGTACCAATCTATTATAATAAAATATTGAACACAAATATGATATGTCACTCTATTCTTTCTATTAATCCTTTGTTTTAAATTCTCATTGCGTTATGATCTTTATGAACGCGAACAGGATATTGCAACTCTCGTTTTAGACTTTTTATTAAAATTCACTCATTCTGAGCTTACATAGGAGTTCTGAATTCTTCCTGTACATACACAGGTAGCACAACGGGAAAATGTTATTAATATGTAAGCAATGTACTTATTTTAGCCACGATTCATCCATTAATGATCAAGATTCTCGCCTCCTTTCTAGATACCTCTTGCGTTTCAACGAAAACTATGGTTGGACAAGAGAATTTGTCTTCCTAAACTTCAGGCGTTTCAAATTCAATTCTGAGTTTATCACCATGATTCCGTATCTCGGAACGTATTTCAGTATTTGAAAGTGCTCTGCTCTCAGGAAAATTATGGTTCTGAGTTGTCAGTAATTGCTTGCCTTTCGATTCCAAGTAGTTTCTTGCCTGATCCCAATGTATATCTTGTAGCATCCTAAACCCCTTTTCTCGCAAAAAAAATCCAGTTTCGAGCAATCTATTTATCCGATGTCTTGCCTTTTGAGAGTATAATGTCCTCATTACCTTCGTACATACATAAGAAAACGTAAATCGTTTCTTAACACGAAGCAATGTCCTCTTTTCCGCAATGCTTTTAGCAGAAGGAAAAAACAGCAATTAGTAACATTTTAGTACCCATAAAGAAAGAAAATTGTAAATTGCTAAGGTACGTCGTGATGGGGTTTCCGAAGGACACTTTTATGCAAATGCATTTAAAGCATCTCTCTTCGAGGAGGAAATTATAAAAAATTATCCCGATTCATACTTTAACGTTACCTTTACTAATTTGATATAATAGCGAAATCGTCTTTTAGAAACTATTATCTTCTTTTGATATTGTTTATCTTATTCTGACTGGTCTATATACGTTTTTACATAATAATTTCTGTCCTTTTTTTCTTTCAACTGTCTTTCACATTCAATGAAATACCACCACATTACATTTAATTTTTTATTAAAATAGAACAATCTTCATTTACGTTTCGGATTAAGTTTTTAACCCATTATCAGGTATCTGATTTTTTTACGAAACTTTTAACTAATGTGTAACAATGGTAAATATGTTAAAATTATTTTTCTTAAATCCAGATACCTGTTGATCGGTTGACAACTCCACCCGAAACGTTGTAAATAAAGACTGTTATATTTTTAATAATAACATTTTTATTGCGATGTGGTGATCTTTCATTGAATGTGAATGACTGTTGAAAGAAAAAAAGAGGACAGAAATTATGTATAAAATATTATATTCTTTCCCTTTATGGATATTTATTTTCACAAAAAATACTTAATGAGAATGTTATTTTTATTTAATTCAGTTATTCTTAAGGACATCATATAACACACTATTGTATTCATGTAGTTTACTAGTTCTAGCATCCTATGATGTGCCATGTTTACATCACTTTTACAATTATCAAACTTTACATTTTAGAGGATGCTTTTAGGACCTTGCAAATATTGCATATTACATAAAAATACCAAAGTAAATTTTCTTATTTTTCCTATTAAAGCCTACAAATGATCCACTGAACTAATAAAGTGATCTTTTGTTATTTTACAATGAAACCTTTTATGACATATCGTGCTTGAAAACAAGATGCTCATTGTCATTTGCTTTATATTATACGTCTATTTTTTAATATTAAAATTTTTTTTAAAACCATATCTGCAACAAAAATTGTAGTCAAGAACTTCATTGTTGTTGCGTAAATTGGTCCAGTTTTCCAACGATTGATAGAGCAAATGGTAAGATAATCCGAATTGTAAATTCATTTTTTTCACACCACTATACATTTAAGTTTCACGCATTTAAAAAAACTACTGTTCAGGATTTCATAAGTAGTGCGATGCGAAATGTCTTATGTTCAATGAGCACTTAAAATTTGAAAAGTGAATGCAATTTTAAAATTTCAGAAAAATTATTCCAAGAGATTATAGTATTGATGATGAATAGAAATAACCCTATCTGCAAAAGTAACAAAAGTCAAGAAAATTGATATTAAAACTTCGGAATTAAGAAAATTATATCAATAAGAAAGTAGAATAGAAGTAGAATAAGTAGTAAGGGATATTTGGCGGAATAGTTCCTTAGAAATTAAATAAAATAAAAAAGAAAATTCTTATAGGAAATGGTTATGTATCCAAGATGATAATGATAGAATGATTTAGCTACAGTGAAATAAGTAAGAAAATAAAAATAAAACTATAAGAGCTTAGCAAAAGAAATGAGAAGAAATTGACTAATGCATTGGTAATACGAGAGCAAAATAGTCTTGGAAACTTCATAAAAAATCAAAAAACAAATAAAAAGCCACGCTTAATCCTACATCTTATGAGCCTATGGCAATGGGAAGAATATTATCAAGAATTATTGAAAGAAGATAGAAAAGAAGTCATCAATGACTATGATATTAATTTCGAAATAAAGTGAACGATGTTACAGTAAATGAGTTTGGAAAGGCCCTTGGAAAATTTAACAACGCAAAGTCTCCGGACCCAAGTGCAGTGTACATAGAGCTGTTAGAAATAATCCTAGTATTCCTCTCGAAATCTCTGGCAACCGTTCAATACATGCATAAAGAAAGAGATGCTGCCAGAAGACTAAGAAAAGGTTATATCTCTAACACGCGAAAAATCTGTATGGAAAAATACTGAAATTTTGCCTTGAAAGAGATGTGGAAGATGTGAAAGATGTATACATGTGGAAGAAAAGAGCGTCTTTAGAGCGTGGCACTCGCGTACTGATAATATTTTTAGCATAATACAAGTGACCAGGAAACGGCTTGCCGATAATTTAGAAACTCACCTAGTATTCATATATTTAAGAAAACCTATGTGATTGTTCCATTAAATATACTCTGAATGTCCTTGGAGAAACAAAACATTAAGATGAACTTTTTGAAAGCTAATAAAAACTTAGAACAGAGATGTAAGTCAAATTAAAATTGGGAGAAACATTTCCGGACCATTTCCTGTAAATACACGCTTACACGAAGGTTGTTACGCAGCTCATACTCTGTTTAAATTATATTTAAACGAAGCTTTTGAAAACTGAAGATGAAAATGTTGCAATCTCATTATAACAATTGACGATTCTATGCTCTATTCTCTTAATTATGCAGACGATCAAGTTTTCTTCGCTGAGGAGGAAGACGATGTTTCGTATATGCTGCGAAAAGTTTATAAAGAGTACTTGAATTGGCATTATAAGGCAATTCCTTCCCTTAATGTGGAAACAAACTCTGAGGAAGACCGTTAAGAGAAGGTTCCATACGACTACCGTACAGAGTATTGCAACATATAAGTCTGGAGTTTGGGAAATATCCAAAGGTAATGAGAATAAACTTACAGGAATGGAAATGGACTATTGGCGAAGAAGCTGAGGGTTGACACTGTTGGGCAATGTAAATAACGATGAAATTAGAGGAAAAGCAGAAGTTAATCTCAACATTATCGATATCATTGAAATTAAAAGACTCAAGTTGAATGGTCACTTAAACAGAATGGGTGAAGAACGATTGCCTCTAAAGGTCTGGAATTGGCAATGAGCGTCACACAGCACAAGAGGAAGACCTAGACGTACATGGAAGTAAGAAGTGGAGAAGGCGATGGCTAAAAGAAAATTCACTGCAGATGACTGAACTGACAGACTTGAATGGAAAATGGGTTGCAAAAACTGCTACAGTATTAATAAGACTTTTTACCAACATAGTGGCCCGCAATGATTGATTTACAACGAAAAATATATACATCGTTCATGGATTTGCAGTACGTTGAGACTGAAATTTTATTCATTACAAGCTCACGATTTGACGAAGATGTCGACATTCTTCTTCTTCTTTTTCTTCTTCTTCTTCTTCTTCTTCTTATTATTATTATTTGAATATGTTTATTTCTTCCTGTTCAGCAGATCATGCTTTTCAGGGAGTTGGACTAGTACATCTTATTAACACATTGGTTTTTTATCCTAATTTTTGTTATTTTCATTTTAGCTATGTGTAACCTTTGCCTGATAGTGATTATACATGTAGTTTAATTATTTCACATATTATTTTGACGGGATTTTGTCATAAACGGATTTGAATATGTTCATCTTTCATTTTTGTTTTGTTCGTGAACCTGAGTATAAATGTTTATGCTGGTCGAAAATGGTCTTTAGGGAAACGGAAATTAATTCTGATACTATAATTTGTGGATTTGCCAAGGTTGAAGGCGTGCAAGGTAGGAACTGCAGTTTGGAATAAAATTATTCATTTATTTTTGATAGAAATTCAGTGATTAGAGCAATTGATAATTCATGATGTATTTGACTACTGCTAATGAACCAAGGTGCTTTAATGCTTTTTCGTAAACATTTGTTTTGAACCGTTTGTAATAATTTGATGTGACTTGGTACGGAGTTATACCATACAGAGCAGGCATATGTTAGTGTAGGACGAATTATTAATTTAAATAAAAATAGACTATTTTTGATACTGAGTTAATATTATTATTATTATTATTATTATTATTATTATTGAATAATTATTTTATGTTATATGAAAAAAAGATTTTGTTCTCACTTTCTAAATGCAATTGGTATGGCTTCGGAATAGTGAATTTTCTACTGAGTATTTTTTGTACCCGATTTTTTTACTGTAAAAATACTTCAGGCTTTCAGAACCCTATCTTAGAAGTCAGAATACGTCCGCACCTGGCAGAAAAATACCATTTCCGAGAAACTCCTTTTCTTTCTTCCCTTTGCTCATTGAAATGAACCGGAGATAGCGATGTGCAGAACGTGTCACATGCTTCAACGCAAACCCTTGCCGTGGCGCCTGGGATATTCTTATTCAGTAGGCGCTGCATCTCGGTGGAATCCTGTCACCTGTTACCTGTTAGCGACTGTGTAAGGAAGCAGTATCCTTGAATACTAATTCCTCTCTAATTTAGCCTTGAATATTAATTGCTCTCAGCGATGGCTGAGGAATAATTCCATTGCCTTACTTGGGAAGATTCTCGGTTCCCGTACCAGTTTTCATTCAAGATACGAAAAATAAAAATGTTTAGCGCAATTTGTGCATTTGCTTTGCTGCTAAAAATGAATTTACGTCGCATTACTTTACCAAGACTCAACCAATTTCTCTTAAAAATGCAACTATAAATAATTTAAATATCCTACATTATTTTGACGTCTTTGATAGTTTGCTTTAGGGCTTTCACATTTTAGTCTTGTTTGAATTATTTTCGTTCAATGAAAATATTAGCGGCGATAATTATTACATATAACTTCCTGTACGTCTCAAACTTTGATTTATAGCTATGAAGAAAAGTAATATTTTCAGTGATTTCAGTAATTGATTTCAGTTTTAATCGCCATCAAAATCTGCATTCGGACCGGACTGATCGAGAACTCTTAGGTTGAATTGGCCGCGAAAATCTAAGGACCTAAGGACGTATAAAATAATGAGACATACATCAAAGTAATTGCGAATTAAAAGTTGCTATTAATTAAGTTCTGAATTCACATTCACTAATACATTTCGGCACAAATAGCTGTCGAAAGTTATGGGCTTAGTTTCGAGATCGACCTTTATATTTAATGGACATTAATTATTCTTTAAAAAAGTCGTTTTGTGCTTTCTGTTGGAAAGCCAAAAGACCTTGCACTGCCAGATCACCTAAAATGTCTTCCTTGACTCAGATTTTTGAGTTGACTAATATTGTAGTTTGTGAATCCCTAATTTACTTACACTCCAGTGTTGGAAGTGGAAACAATCTAACTTTTATGACCAGAGAGCCTCTGAGTTATAACAAAACTTATGCCATATTTACTCATAATTTAGGAAACCAAATTTTGTTTGAATATTATATTGCTCCTTGAAATAAATCGATGGTAACGTCGCGATGCAACGGTTCTCCTATTATCCATTCCACAGATCCAATTCAATCTACACGGAAAGGGTCTTCGAGAATGTTGCAATTGGTTCGAGGAACTGCGACGCAAAACACACGCTGACATAATGAGATATAGCGTAGAAAAAAGTAATTGTACGGACATTCCTCGTGTTGCGACCTCTGAATCTTTACATACGAAACCTATATCGCTGCGAGATAAATACTTCACCAACGAGCGGTTTCGTGTTTTTGCCTCCAATCGATTTACTTACCGATCGAAATTGGGTCGCGGCGAACGCGCAAATCGCCTTCGCAATCTGCGGGCGGCGGGTTCGACGTCCGTAGACGCTCTTGACCACGCTTTTTCACATCTCGCCTCGATTGTGGCGAGTGCACGTATGAGTGTTCCGCAGAACAAGCCGTTGATCTTTGCCGGTGACCAGTAGTTCGATATCTCTCTATCAGGTCGTGCTTACAGCTTTCTCCCCAAGATGATGGCATTTTCTGGTTGCAGCAGGTATCGTGCCAAGAAAAGCGCATGTATGCCTTGGCCGGAGTTTATAGCGCGGATTCTTAAAAATTTAAGAGATATTAAGATAACTACTTCCAATTATTACAATGTCGATTTAGGGTACTTACGATTTTATGGTAATTTGTTACGATTATTTCTAGTAGTAAAGCTTTCAATATGAGAAGTGTGTACCGGCTAAGGTGGTTCAAGACATCAAGTGATGTCCTCTGCAGTGCCTCTGACAGGGAGATCCCACAGTTCGAATCCCGTCGATGGCAGAATTGTCAACACTAACTAGATATCTATGTCGAATTCAGCCCCTGCCTGGATGCTGTTCGGATCGATTCTATCTCGTGGTTTCTCAGATCTACACCAGGTGAATGCCGGAGTAGTGTTTGTTGTTTCCCGAAAAAATGGGATCACGGGGCTCGCGCGATTTTTCCTTCCTGTTCCTTGTCCTATTTTCATTCTAACAAACACGCATTTACGCTTAAGGAAAAATTAAAAATCTACGCGACGACTACTCGTTTTTTTTCAACAAATTATAAATGACCTTTTTAATGATCTAATATTTTTTAAAAGATTTTGTTTAGTACAAAAATTTATACATTCTAATTTGCAGTTTTCCAATGTTAACTTTTTGCAATTTGCGAAAATACTGAGTTCGCCGAAAATGGAACTAACGCAACTTTTTACCGTTAATTGATATATAGGAGGAGACAATTAAAGAAAATTGGTGCATTTTGGGGAAAATAATTGTTTAAAAATTGCCTAAATTTCACGCAAAATTACTCGAAAGCTACCAATTTTGTCGAAAATTATACATGACGTTATTTCAAGACCAGTCTTTAAAGAACAGATTTTATGATGATAAAATCTCTCTACAATATTATAGTTATAGGAAGACACCGAAAAAGAAATTGAACTAATGAAATTTTCGAAAAATCAGGTATTTGAACGAAAATGAGACCTGCGCCGTTCTTTCTTTTAAACGCCATTACGCTATACGAAAACAAAGTTTAATACACAAATTTAGAGCTATTTGGAGAGAGATTTGGAGCTATTTGGAGAGAAATTTAGAGCTATTTGGAGAGAAAATTTTGAAAACGTAATTCAATAAAGTACCTCTCAAAATTAATACACCCATTTTAAACTCGCAAGATATCGATTTCCTTTAAATCGATCTAGAAACATCAATTTTGGTGTAATTCAGTCGAAAGGTTTTGGCACTAGTGTTGACTACAGACAGGCGGACTGACGAATGGACAGACGTATTTCCGTTAATCGATTTTTCGGTACCAAGGACCCACATCACATTCATTCAGACTACATAACATATTTGGAGGAAGTAATTTACTATTTTTAGGATTTATTCACTTTTTCATTAAAGGGCAAGGCAACAAGAGATTTTCTGTTGAAAATTCGCGGTTTTCCGGTGCACGATTACATTACTTTCTCTTATTATGTAGTAAGAAGTGGCTTCGATGGTATAACGGTTAGCGTATCGGGCTGCTGCACCCAAGTTTAAGTGTTCTAAACCCGATCGAAGCTGTGAATTTCTTGAGGTCGAAAATGTTCTTCGTACGCCTCTGGTCTAAACTTAAAATCGTTCTTTTGTCGCCCGAGCGATACCTTCTTTATTCGCTAGATGAATGTAGCGTAACGAAATTTGCGTACTAGACGGAAAAGCAGGCCTCATGATCTGCGCCAGAGCCTCGCCACGTAAAATAAGGCATAATTGAATTGGATTAAGGGCAAGAAAAAATAAAACTTGATTTTATGTTCTTTTAAATAAGAACGATTTTTTAAATTTGATAACCACGATATAATTCGTTTTCATATAGACCACCATATAGAACTCTATAGTATAATTCTTTATATAGCTCAATTCTCTAATTGGAGTAACTACGGAACATGTGAGAATGAAGCAACACTATATTTACAACTCACTTTAATTATTTTGGTTATTTAATTTATTATGGTTATAATTATTTAAAACACTTTAATTATTATGGTAATTTTTGAGATCAGTAGAAACGCGTGAAATTATTGTGTTTACTATGTATCATTCCAGCTTTTGAAAATCTAGTTTCAAGTGCTTTCTTTTCGGCTGCATGATCCTTAGTAGTAAAAGAGCAAGTGAACTAGCAAGCGGGCAAATCAATTCGCGTGCGTGTTGCGTATTCTATTTTTTTTTATAATCTGTGCTCCAAACACGGTTTCTCACGCTCATCTTCTTTGGGCGAAATATCTATTTTCTTCATTTTAACTAATAGTGTACGAAACATTACGAAGCATGATTGAAACATCGCGAAATGTGTGCGAAACATTTTTCGCACACGGCGGTTAAAAAATAGAATCAAGACGATCTCGAGGTAATTCGCGCGCTCGTTTTTGTCGCCCTCGCGTACGCTTTGACGAAAAACTCGATTCATACGCGAATCATCTCCTTCGAGCACTTGTTACGTAACTTACTATTTTAACACGCCGTGTGCGAAAGGTGTTTCGTACACGCTTCGCGGTGTTGCGCGCACGCTTCGTAATGTTTCGCATATTATTAGTTGAATGAAAGAACTGAGAGAAACCACGTTTCGAGCACGGCCAGTTGAAACATCATGTATTAATATTTAGAATGGTTTTCTGAACCTATGTAAAACGTTGCGAGTAGTGTTTATTGTTCTGAAGCTGTAGACTGGCCCTTTCTGTCAACAGCATTTGATGATCAATCATAGGGTCACCATCAGAGAGTCTTTTAGGCCTGTTTATGCTCCAAAAAAAGTGCCATTTTGCATGGTTTCTTGTAAAAGTCCCTTTTTGCATGGTTGCAATCTTCTTTATTATGACATAAGATTATAAATTTCTTCCTGTTTTCTAATCAGAACTTGCACCATTGGAAAAAGTACATTATTTTGTTAATCACATTTACTTTTTTCTTTCATTAAATCTATTAAATGCTCTGGAAGAAATGATGGATATCCTGATTTTAAGTATTCCTAATTAACCAAAAAGTTGAAGTCCTAGATTTCAGTTTTTTTTTAAGTAAGTGGCAAATGGCTGAACTGTGTCTTGGTTTGTATGTTCTAGTAAACTCTTTGAATTGCGTATTAAATGACAAATAAATAATTTTCCAAAAAATTATTTAAAAAATGTTGACTCCCCTTCCCTTTGTTACATTTTCGACCTTCGTCTTCAAGCAATTGCCATATTTTGTTACCTAAGCTCAGATGAGCCATTAGCACTCACTACATTATACTAGTTAAAAACATTTTAATGTAGGGAGATTGCAGGTAATTTGAGCTAAGCACTCTGTAACTTCTTAATGATTGTAAAGTTTCTTCTTAGTCACTAGATACCATTTCTGGCAGAAGAAAGTTTTGAAGCTCGGCAACCGACAAGGAAAGGCAAACTTGTAAACGCGGGTTCAGCTTGATATTCAGCTCTATTGGGCTTTTCTAACATCGCTGAAGTCACTTTTTTCAAATTTTTGGCGCATTTCCTCTCGTCTTTTCTAAATTAAAAGCAATATAATCCGCATATAAGTAAGGTTGGTCCCTTGTAATTTATACATGAATTGTTATAATGTTTATATTGTATGTTAACTTTGTATGGTCATGTATTAGTTATGAATACTCCAAAATATTAAGTGTTGTTGTTCTTGGGTGTATTAATAGCACTGGAGATGAATTAACAATCCTAAACGTAGGCAAACTGAAATGTTGAATGTTTTGAATTTAACCAAAATATCATGATCCGAAACATTCTTCACTTCTTAAATGAAAACCATGGAAGCTGACAACGGTGTGATTCTTTGACACATTTACTTTTATACAACACTGATATTAATACTCACGTTTACACTCCAGAAGTTTTCTATCCAAATGAATGCCACTGAAGCCACTGCTGAAAATTGAACACGCAACCTTCCTCGTGTAACGTGCAACGACGACTGAGTGAATCTTCTGCGAAGCAACAAAGAATTCACTGTATGGATGTAAAACTGCCAGCTGCTTACCCTGCTTCACATACTGCTCAGTCGCTGCAGAATTGTTTACAAAACTCTGGGAGTTCGTCCCTGGAGACGGGCACCGGTGGATGTTACCATTTAGCGGGTTGAATGAGCCCGACAACTCAAAAAATATTTTCATTCTAATCAATGGTTTCTCCATTCTAAATTATTTTGATCTTTGTACAGGAGTTAAAATAGAGTTTACAAAAACTTTACCAAAAGAAGCTTGTGGTCTACTATATGAAAATGAAAGTTTATTTTTTCGTATTTATGATTTTATTTTGTGAATGCTTGCTCGAAAAAAAATAATCCAATTCAAACAAACCAGATGGTATTACTTTTTTGTCAAATATTGTTTAAGATCAAGTTAACTAATTTGAAAAATCATAACATCGAAGGGAATAACATTAGACGAAATTTCAAAAACACAGGTATCATTGTTTTGTCTGTAGAATACGTAAAAAATACGAAGAATCCTAAAAATTGTGGTTTTAAATTTTCCTCGATTCCTCAAAAAGTGTTCGATTTGTCATGGAATACTTAAAGTCTAAATAGGCCTGCGACAAATATTGTACTTCAGCTTCTGGGACAATGCCCCCCGTTTCAATCAGGTTTTCCGTCCGAAAATGGATCCATTGATCAAAGGCTAAGAAGGCCCTTTGTTTTCTTCTGGTCAAACATAGCTTCACTATTCAAACGACCAGTGGCACCATTATTCACAATTCAACTGTTTATAATATGAGAGAGGAGTAGGTATTCTGAGGCCCAAGTCAATACGCGCAGATTCTTCTTCATCTCCATACAGTTTGCATTGTTTGAAGGAAAATTTGAGGAAAATAATAATTTTTCATTCATATTTATTTTGAACAAGATAAGAAGTGGGTATTGTATTTATTTATTCACTTAAAAATAGACAAATATATATAACGTTTCAGGGAAGAAAATCTATGTCAAGGAATTGATATTGTAGCAGATGGCAAATTTGGATACTTAATACAGTGCACACTTCTACATCATTTCCATTAACATCTGTTAACTACGGAAGGGGAGTTCCGAAAAGCCACATCATTGCTTGTGGAAAATGTCATATGCCAATTTTCTTCTCGTAAATCATTCAAATCACACAGGTCGAGAAGCGGATATAAAGGTAAACAGATATGCTCTTGACATAGATATGTGTCATAAATTAAATCTTAAGTGAATAATAACATATTCAAATTTACGAGAGATTCAAGAGAATAATACGTATACCCAAAATTGTGACATTAGTAGTGAAAATTTTCATTTGTATAAAAGTCAAGCTCATGTTATTATAATCCTGCAGAGTTTAGAATCCCAATTCAAACAACGTCACATGAAATTTCAGGAGCTGCTTTTATTTTTCACAATGACGTATTACTATTCATGACGATTAAATGTTTTATCTGTAATTCTAAAAATAAATGCGTCTGCACAGCATACCTGTGAATATGAGACTAAAATGCGTCGTCATTACCAACTATTGCTTATCACAAATTATTCGAAGCTTTCAATGGCTTCAATGGCCATCAAGCTTTCAATGGCCATCATCACAGATACCTGGTGAAAACATAAAATCGAAAAAACATTAGTGGAAAGATAAATAATTTCAACTTAACATTGGAGAAATTAACTTAGTATAAAAAATTGAAGAAAAGGAGAGGGAGAGATGATATATTTTTTTTAAATATCGCTCTCACATTCATGTATTTCTTTTGTTGTATTGATTTAATTTCTTCTATTTTAAATTCAATTTATTTATTATTTCATTAGATACTTTTTATATGATATGGTTTGTACCAGATGATTATGGTTAAGCCATCGAAAGCCCCTGATAACACTGTATCACACAAAAATGTTGGTAATGAGAACGCCTTTTATTCTCATATTTGGAATGACCACTCCGCATCAACCGGACAAATAAACCGGTGAATAGCGTAACAATACTTGCTGCATTGAAGGAGAACTATACAACACGTCGTGACGGCCGGAATGGAAAGGGACAACCTTGAATACACGCATAAATATATTTGTCATGCGTGCACATGCATATTACCTGTGTTTGCATACTTTTATTTGAATATATTTTCTTAATAAGTACAACATAAAACGAGATATATTTGTCTACAGTATTAGCTCATTGGCATTTATTAATAGAAAATAAACAACAAGGTGCTAAATAAACATATGTAACATATACAAATAACTTCCACGTGTTGCTGATATTTCATCCATTTGCAATCTTCACGAACCACGGGTTTACTTCTACCACCCGCAGGACGTCGATTTGCAACTCGCAACTCTCCGACCAGGGCGAGCTCCTTTCATAAACCATCGCCTCCGTCCAGCTGTGCGGGGCTGCGTCTCCCCACGCTACGCTCACCACGCGCGCTCGCGACGCTCCAAATCACCCTTGCCAGCGCCGATGGCTCGCAGTGCCCGCGATCACGAACAGGGTTATTATTGCCTGAGAAGCCGTGTTCCTCCGCTGCTGCGCTTGCTCGGCTTCCCGCTGATGGCCGGAGCAAGCACTGCCCGGAGGCGGCCGGTGTAACACACTTCGGGATTAAGAGCTCCGTTTTGCTTCCCTGTGGTCCGGTAAAGTGCACTCGTATAACTGAAACTCATTTGCATTTATTTCGACGTTAACATTTAAGGAGCGAAACGATACGCTAGTGTATGCTGTATGATTTATGAGTTACGAATAAGGTGCTAAGAACCAAATGGCAGAGAATTGGACAACTTTGAATTAGTGTTATATGGATGTCTTTCCGTGCATAACCGATGATTTGGAAGCTTATTCGCTTTACACTTGATACGTTTTGTATAGGTTAATAAATGAGCGCATAATTTGGTCTATGGTAAAATAACTGAGGTTTGCACTTGCAGATTGTGCAATCGAAACGCTGAAGATCTCACTAATAATGGTTCCACTTTTCGACAAAACCTAGAATCATTGTATGAAATTTTAGTCCATGGAATGTTTTAAAAGCTAAATCTAATAGGAGTCCAGAATCAAATGTAGTTTCATGAACTTAAGATTTAACTTCTTAATTCATTTCCCCCTTTTCATTCTCTGTTTGGATTGCCTATGTTCTCTACACAGTTACTAAAGGTCCCAACATCAGAGTCAAAGTCTCGGTAATCGGGTGGAATTATGCACATTGGTATCATCAATGCAAAAAATGTATGTAAAATTCTTTACTGGAAATCATGTTTTTCATTTACAAGTATACCTGTATATTTTCTATTTGCAAAATTCATCGGATAAATGTAACGTTTTCTTTTTGCTCAGTTACGAGAGGGCTTGACACTATTAACTGCTCAAGTCCTAGGCCTCCAGGAGCCCCTATAGCTTGAACTCATATACGAAGCCCACATACGAGCGAAATACGAAAGCAGTCCATATACGAACGAGAACGGCTCGCGAGTCAGTTGCCACCAACTCCATGCTCGATTGAGAGATCACTATGCATGTATTTGTCGCGTATCACTGAGAAACTCCTAGATTTAGAAATCACCTTCCTCGTTTCAATACCTGTAATTTCTCGAATATCATCAAAAATGAGTATAAAATAATATTTTATATTGAGCAATGGACTTCCTTCTTTGACCTCTAAATTTCAAAATTTAAGCGATGGAAATGGACAATAATTTTGGCGATAACCATATTTCTATTATAGAATTATTTTATCCTGTCCTTGTGATATTAGTACCTCAGTAATCGTAACTACAATCATTACTGGAATATCAGTTTTGACATTTTCATCGCGCGGAAATATACTGGGAAAATTACTTGTGAGTGAGAAACGTTTTAACGTCTTTAGAGTATGGGGTTGCCACAGAGAAAAGTATAATTTATCTTTGAAACCCATATATGATATAGAGAAAATAATGAATTTTGCAACAAATTATTGTATTTTGGACTGGTAAGGTTATTGTGGGCCGACTTCATTTCAAGATAACCATCTCTTTTGATTTGTATTTACGACAAAAGCTCGCAGTATAAAGTGTGTGCAAATAAACTCGTAGGAAGAAAGATAGATTAAATCTATACACAGAGACTGTGAAATTAGGTTCTCGTATGTTCTATTTCACTTGCAACTCGCTGTTTTGTTTGTATGAAGCAGAGTTAGAGTTGAGAAGTTCCGTGCGAGAGTTCAAATTGACACCACTGGCACACATTTAATAAGTCAATACGCTGGGAATCTTGTGTAGACAAAGTCATATCTATTCCGCTACATGCATTTGTGTGGACGTGTGGGAAGCTATGTAATATATCAGAAGAAAGTTATATTTGTGAAGGAGATGTTTGTTCAGTACGGAGAAATTACGTCAGCGTCGATACATGCCCTTCGATCCTCCAATGTTAGTTCTCGACTCACGAGAATCCACACATATCTTGTTTCGATAACGCGAGAATTCGCAGGAAAATAGAATTCAGTGATAACATTTGGATCAGAGAGGGAAAAAATGTCTTATCTGCCTACATGAAGGGCTGGCTTCAGTTGAATAACTTGACTCAGCGGTTTGTCCCAGTCTTACCAAGAGTCTTATGGAAAGCTTGGAAAACACAATGTTTGTTTTTGAATCAGATAACTAGTTCGTGTTTGTACAAAATCATTGAGAAACAAAATCTAAATTTTTGATAAGAAATAGTAAATAATGAAGTACGGTAAATGGATACAATTTTGAGAATACTAGCCCCTACATGGCTGCAAAATTCCTCGTTCGATTCGTTATTAACTCAAAATTTTGAGAAAATTAAGAAATAAAGTGGTATATCTGTCTAATGTATCTTCCATATCTCATATTAACTAATTACGCTGTAATACTCTCGCTGTAATACTCTCGCAATCAGTCACACTATTTTTTAACCTTCGTATATTATGTTCTGCAGGTTCAACCTCCTTAGGTCATAGGAGGTTAAGACTCCTATACGAGGACCCCGACAGCCTATTCCCGCATTTGTGTCCTCAATTCAAGAGATATGTGCACTAGTTTCAGTAACGGGACATGGAATGCCTTATTGACGTTTCCGGAGATGTGGGAAGTGCCTTGCTTCACCCCCACATATGATCCAATATCTTCTGTTAATAAAGACAGTAAATACGGTACTCATTTGGCTGAGTGGGCCTCAGTATCGTGAATAGGGCATGATCGGATAAAAATCTACAGCTACGTTGAGGTTCGAACTGGGTCCCACTGCTTAGCAAACGTGTGTTCTAAACACTATATCGCCACGACCCTGCGGTACTAAGTTCACTATGTAATAATGTAATAATAATACGAGTACATTATTCTTAATGTCGTTTCTAGGCGAATGCAGTCTCTTAAACCACGGTGTGGGTGTGCAGATCTCCTTTAAACAACAAATCCTTTCTTTCCAAATGTTCCCCCTCCCATTCTTAGGTCATGGGGTCAGGTTGATTCTCCTTTCTCATATGGCTCATCCTCTATGAATTACAAAGACTCCGGCAGTATAGCAGCTGAATTTGAGTCTCGACGGTGCGGTGGCAGGATTTTCGACACTAACTAGATAGGTAGGTATTCAGCTGCTGTCTCGAATAGAATCCTAGCGGCCGGCTGCACTGATCGGTGGCTTTCCGTGGTTTCTCCGATCAAAACCAGGCGAATGGCGTATTAGCAGCTTTCTAAGTATTCGAGCAGTATTCTAACAAATGGGACACGGTCCGCGCTTCCTTTTTCTTCCTTGTACTATCCTCACTCCACTTACACTTACAAGTGCTATACTATCGCACATGTCTGAAGAGAAGTCGAGAGCTTGTCTCAGCAGGGACGGTGCTCCACTGACGAAAGATACTTGAAGGGGAAAACCCCGAAAGCCGACGTGTAGGTCGGTGTCGGATCTCATCATCCAGAGGAGGAGAAGGAAGAAGAACACAACTTCCTCCTGGAATAAAACATACAGTACACTTAAGGGACTGATGACTATAGGAGTTGACGCGCGCGAAAAGACGAAACAAATCAATCCGGTTGAACTTCGAGTGTGTGGATGTAGGCCAAGACTCAGAGTGGATTCTATCACGAAAGTTAATAATGTAACTCAGTTTTGTTTTTACTGTGTCCAGTTTATTGCTCCCAATTTATGTTTTAAGCAGCAATATCCAAACTTACTGAGAACTTCTATTACATTTTTAAGGTAGGGAATGTTCTTACAAGACCCCCGTCGACAGAAAATCCCTGAACGAGCCACTACTGAATGGCGTATTACCTATTACCGCGAACACCAGCAAATAGAATGAAGACGAAAATAAATATTACAATTGTAGTACTAACAATTATGCAAGATTGAAATATTAATTTGTAATTACTTGATTTCGATTTGGTTCCATTGCCCTATTGATGTTTTCCATTTTGCATCGCGTCGCCGGCATGAAGAAGGCTACTATTGTAAATTCATCGTCAAAAAAAGTCTAGAATTACATTGTTTATGACGGTATTTAAGTGCGTTCTGATTCTGATTACTGCAAATACCTCCATTCTGTTTTCTGATGCCTGTGAAAGAAAAGTATACCCTAATATTTTACAAACCCACGCACAATACCGAGCCTGTATGCTCATTGATCGGAGCTGGCCCATTTGAAGTTATGAAAGTTACATACACTTTTAAAACAACAATTTACAATGTATGGAATGTTCGCACGGATGCATGTAGTAGAAAATAAATAAGTAGTCGTATATCAAAATAACGTGCTTTAGAAAAATATGATATCCATGTTCTGCCTTAGAATATTTATTTGAATATCTTGGACGTAAAATTCTTTCGCCGAAATAATGATTCTTTAAAGATAATCGTTTTACTTTCTCGCTACGGATTAAAGAGAAAGTTATGTAATGGTGCAGGAAAAAAACGGCGAATTTTTGGCAAAAAATTTTATTACATGGCTAAATCCAGTTGCTAATTTGTCCTAAAAATTTTATAAATCCAGTTGCTAAATTTAAAGAAAAAATCCTCCAACACATAGTGTAGTCAGAAACCATGTATTGTGAGTCTTTAATACAGAAAAATGGAGTGCCCGCAAAAAGTCTGTTCGTCCGTCTTTCGTTTGTGAACAACGTTAGCGGCTAAACCGGTCAGCCACTTTTCTCCAAAATTGATATTCCGCAATCGATCTGGATCTGGCTGAAATGGTGGCCTCTTGAATTTGAAACCGATATTTTAATTTGAGGGGGGGGTACTTTACATGAAGCTCCTGGAATATATTCGAAATAAAAAATGGCTGCATTGTTTTTGATTAAATTTGTTTGTTGGATGGTGAGAAGGACGCTTAAGAGAATGGAGTACGTCTCAAGTTCGTTGAAAACTCTGATTTTTCGAAAATTGCAAAAGTTCAAAATTTTTTTGGTGTCATCCTACAACTAAAATATTAAATTATATGTCATCCTAAAACTAAACTATTATTCTTGTGTCCAAAGAATTTTGCTTTCCTGTTCCCAATGATTTCAGTAGGGATCTCTTCTCCTTTACTTTTTCTAAAATTACATTCTTTGAAATATTTACAGTCCAGGAAACCTTCAGCAGTTTTCGTCACAACCACATTTCACCAGCTTCTAAACGACAGGACAGGGAGTCGGTTTGTAAAAGAGTCTATCATTCACATCCGTATAATACGACACTCCAGATATAACTTTTCAGAAATCTCTTTCTAATATCCAAATTTAAGTTGGTATTTGTGAGCAAATTTATTTTATTTAGGAAAAACTTCTTGCTAGTGTAATATTGCGACAATAATGTAAACTATTGTGTAGGTCGGGTCCATACGTGTCCGTGTTATTACGAATGTGACTATAGTATACAGATTTGTCAGAATTCTATGTACCATAGTACATAGAGTTATTAAATTATAAATTCAGCGCATTGGATCAGCTCTCTGAAGAGGGGAATGGCTATGTTTCTTTCTGTTTTCGTCTACAGGCAGTGAGGTATTTCACAGTGAGCATTATTTCCCGCTGCATCTGTATCTTCTCAGATGCTGCAATATGTTTGTCTCGTGAACATGGAGTTTCGCTCGAACCACTTACATGTCGCCGAGATAACTGTAATGTAAATATTGTTTTCCCTCCGAAGTTTCGATTTCGTATCATATCTTGTGCTTTGCGCGTATACACGTACACTGTCATAAGCTGTGAGAGTAACGAAACCAGCCGCCACCGTACGCTTAGGAATAAAGTTGCCTCAAGAAACGTACTGGAATAAAAATTAGGTACAGCGAGTTTCTTTGCTATATCAATCATCTACTTCAATAGTGACACGACTCAATAAATTGAAAGTGGAGTAGTTTGAAGTCGCTGCCAGTCGAGGAACTCAGCGATAAAATAAAAGAATGGAATAATTATAGCTATAAATATGACACCATTGCTTTAAAATACGCCACGCATGGAGTTTGCTATCTTGACAACAATCGAGAAAGGCCACTATTACTGATTGATTGAAATTACTATCCGTCCATCCAATAGTGACACTAATGATATCTAACGACCCATGTTTGAGTTAGTACTGCCAGAGTTTTAGAGGAAAATACTCAACTTCTCGATGCAGCCAGTTTTTTGTTCGTTTATTGCCGACGTAGATCGAAATATTTATCTCGTATAATGAAGTCAACTCGTAGCTGTTTGCGAACGTTTTTGTAATGTACTTATGCAATGTTCTTCGCCAAGTGGTAATTAATGGCATGGTACAAAAAAAGCAGCATATAGGTTAAGGTCATTTTTGGTTATCTTTACCTCCCGTTTTTTGTCAACATCTACTAGGCATCTATACACATGAAAACATACCAACGTGGGGTGGAATGCATCAACGCCGATTTTAGACATAATCAGTTTTTATTGTTGAAGCATCTTGTGGCCTTGATTGACAAAATTCTGACCTTACCGTGATTTTGAGAAACAAAGCTTCAAGTTACAATTTACTATAATACGAAGGTTTTGTTACTTAGACTTACAATTTATTTTGTACAATATCCTGAAGGATTGAACTTATATTGGCGTATGTTCATCGCTTATTTGCGCCTATTATTAATCATTTTGAATATTTAATTTTGTAGTTAGAACTTTGTCATTACATTATGGATTTCTGCGTGAGACAAAGCTGTTAGTGCAAACAGAAGTTTGTCATAATATATTTTTTGTTATATTTTACTATTTTCAGGGAGAAAAGGTTGTAAATGCAATATATATTCCTCGTAGTAATTGTATTTTAGTTTTCACTTTTGTTAATTACAAAAACTTTTCTATAATTATGAGGACAATAATGAACATTTGAAACATTTATTAAACGTCTTCTATAATATGCTATGAATTCACTTTTTCCTGCAAGGAAAGAAAGTTCCCTCTTTCCACTAATTCTTTCAATAACAGAAATAAAATTATGTTCCGTATTAGCAATTATTACACCTATATTACATTAAAAATATCTTCTCAACTGTTATCGTACATAAAAGTAGCTCCTCAAAAGAAGTTAAAGTGTAGGATTGCTGTATATAGTACTGTCTAGTGTAGGATTGCTGTATATAGTACTGTTCTAGAGAGGCATTGGGAACATAGATTTTATATTCTTCTTCTTGAGATCAAATATTTCTGATGTCATCTTTTGCGCCTTGGCTTTACTTCAAACACACTAAGATGACCAGATGGTTTGAAGAGAAAAGTCTTCGATTTGGCTCACTGCATGCAATATGCTCAGGATCTTGTGACTGAGATAACTCACTTTATGCAGGGTATGACCAAATTTATGACATTACCAGAATGAATGATGTGGTCTTAAATTTGAAAAAAATTTAATGTTGCTGCAACATTTTTGAAATCCTTCTCTTGATCTGCATTACTCTATAGGAGTCAATCGGTTCTTGTTTTCAGCAATCGTACTTGTCCAAGAGGTGAATACAAATCTGCCTTAGCCACTGATTTCTCTTTTACGCTAAAGGCGTTTTCTAGTTCCTGGACGCTGAAAGTCCTGGCACAGAATATTTCATTGTCAACTGTGTCATGAGGGTTCTCTCTTAAAAATCCAACATAGAATATTGACATTATGGAATTTCGGTTCTGAGGAACGAAGTTCACTAAAATAACTCTTCTACGAGTGCATCTAGTATTCTTGCCTCGCTATATCATTTCCTGCAAGCCCTGTCATCACCTCAAATGGCACCATACACTTTCCATACACCAGGCCAAATGGCACCATACACTTTCTTAGTAACAGTGTACTATGCCGTTGGATTGTATACATTCATTTTTCTTAGAAAGAAATAGAAAAAAACTAATATTGGCGTTAGGGCATATAATTAAATTTTCAAGATCAAAGAGCAGTTCAGGTTAAATACATTATTTACATAGAACATTTTACTATTAATAATATAAATGATACAATTTCATGGTTACTTCGAAGCAAAATAATTTGACATCTTGTAGCAGTTGCAGTTAGAACTTGTCAAAATAAGTACTTTTAAAAGTTTTCTCCAGATGGAACTATGTCACACAACTAGTTTCGTCATTTTTCAACATATGACCCTGAGTTTTTTGGGAAGCTAGACTGCTTTGTGGTAAGAGATTTCTGAGGGAAAACGTAATTTTGCCAATTTTGTTAGAAGTTTGTCAAACCAATGCCACGATGTGTAAAAGTAAGGTCCGGCATCTTAGATCCAGGGTTCACAGATGAAAAGTGCTTCCTTGATTCCCTCCCATCTCTCCTGTTTAAACACTTTTTTGAAACACTGAATGAAACAGAGGGAGTCAGATTAATAGAGAAGGCTTCCCTCTGTTATAAAAGACTAAGCTTCAAACATGCCTGAAAGATTGCAAAATAAATCAAATATTTCTAAAGAGATTTTAAAAAATGTCAATATCAGCAATCTAATTAGCTATATTGAAGGGCGACTGAATTGTATTTAAACTATTTTCCACACCGACAATACCTCGAGGTTACGTAGGTGACATTTGATTTTGGTTCCCAGAAGTCAGTCTTCAAACATTGTGTCATCTTCGTACTACGGCATCCTTTTCCCTGGATGTTGGTGAGAGAGTATTAAGTGTTTTCGGGCGCGTCGATTATTGTGAGTATGTCCCGTGAGTGTAGTGCGTGTTCTATGATGGCGATATTCCTTCCCCGCTGCTCAGTGCACCAGCTGACGTCACTGCAATGCCTCTGATCGGGAGATCCTATTTTCGAGTCCCGATTGTGGCAGAATTTGAGACACTAGCTCGTCAGATAGATGGAATTCAGTCGCTGTTCGGAGCAGAATTATAGCGGCTGGCTGCGCTGGTCAGGTAGTTTTCCATGGTTTCTCCGATCAACACCAGGAGAATGCTGGAGCAGTGCCTTAACAGAAGGATCACAGGAATCTTCCTTCCTCTTCCTTTTTCTATCCTCACCCTTTACTTACACACACTTACACTAACATGCACTACACTACCACACATGCCGGGAGACAGGTCGGGAACTTAGAGCTCGTCCCGGCTGGGGCGCTGCCCCGCTGGTAGGTCATATTTGGTTGGAGATAACCCCACAGGCCGACGGTAAGTCGGAGCTAGATCTCGCCATCCAACGGGGAAAAGATCACGGCCACGTCCCGAGGAAAAAACACGCACTACACTTACGGGACTAATTACCTAAGTAGTTAACGCGCCCGCAATCACTAACAATCAATCAACGAACTTTCTCCGCTGGAACGTTCGGGTGCGGAGCCGACATACACGTTGGCTGCTGCGAGTCTCTTCCAGGTATCTCACCAACGATGCCCCCCGCTTCCGCAGGAACAAGCACTAAGTTCCCACCTAGTCTCCCGAAAGGTGTGGTAGTATGGTGTATGTGTTCATGCGCGTGTGAAAGAGAGGAGGAGAGGCCAAAGGCGGGAAGGTAAGATCGCACGCAATCCGTGGCTTGTAGCCCGTGTTGTTAAGGAACTACTCCCATATTAGCGTGGTAACGATGAAACTATACCTTCAAAAGAGTCGGCCGCTAGAATTCTCCAAACAGCGGCTGAATTCGACCTAACTGTTTGTCTCCAATCCGCTTCTGTGTTAGGGATGTCAAAATATAACAACTGAAACAATTATTGCTTGCTGTTCTGGTAATTAAACTGATGAGGAAATTTTGGTTCTAACATTCCGACGCGAGCTTAGGACCACCTGGTCCGGCTTGGCAACGGAACGCAAGTACCACGATCTATCGGTGCCGCGTAAGTCATGGGTCCAAAATAAATCAATAGCGAATCTAGATTTTTATTTCTTTATTTTTTCGTATTAAATGATTATCATACTGGTTTCTCTCCACCAACGGCGAATCACTGGGTAGCGGTTCCTATTTGCAGGTAGTACATGTGCGTATCTCGCTATAGTCTTGCACGTTGAACATTTTTCATCCGCTGAGAAGGATGAGCCCAGGAGACAAGAATTACGATATTCACATCGCGAAAAAAATAAACAACTATTTTATGTACCAATCTGAACGCCAAGTAGGTTGCATTCTTCTGGGCTCGTGCCCACATTTGACCTGATACTGCACGTTACTTTATGACACTCATTAACTGCTGTTCGCTGACGTTGCTGAACTCTGTCTTAATAATCAATAAAATGCGGAAGTATGGTAATTGCTGTTGTAATTAAGTAAGCGTAAGCAAAATCGTAATGATTGCCAAGTGCATTATTTACAAGTGAATGAATTGCCTATAACCGCTGACCCTGCACCCCGAGCGGGACTCGCGAGGTCATTGGAATCAGGCAATTGCCTTTGCTTAAGGCGGATTTCATGTTTGGATTTTGGTGTTAGGTTATTCCCAGCTATAAAACATTACTACGCTTAGTTCTGCTCCCTACATATTCAAATAAGTACCTACAGCTTTACTAGTAAAGCTTTACAAACACACATGCTAGCTCCTCTCGTCGCGAAAAAACGTCATATACATTTTTTTAAGTAGTTTTGACGTTAAAAATATAAAATGTAA
This sequence comes from Acheta domesticus, assembly GCA_031308135.1. Lineage (NCBI taxonomy): Eukaryota > Metazoa > Arthropoda > Insecta > Orthoptera > Gryllidae > Acheta > Acheta domesticus. The sequence continues at coordinate 239,643,338 of JAHLJT010008446.1, forward strand.
ATTAGGTAACATTGAAAGAGAAATAAATTAGTATAGTGTACCACTCACGCCATCTTACGGTTGGGCATTTTGCTAAATCTACTAATAAGGGCTTGACTTTCAACAGAGAATATTGAAATATTCATTCACCAATTCGCAAGATACTTTTGTCACTCATTCCCTTGGAGCTTACTTGAGAATTATTCGATACAAATATCCTACAAAGGCAATAGATCATACTAATTCAATGTACAAAAGGCCTATCATTAATGTTCAAGACATAAAATTCTAGAAACTCAATGAGAGAGAAACGTCATTAAAAACTAAGAATGTGCATTCATTATAATAGTGTAGTAAAAATAAAAGGGTTAAGGCCTTGATTATTATAATTAGATTTAAGAAATAATAGCGATTTTTAAAAAATGCTAGAAAATAACTTCATTTACGGTATGAGATTTAAAATTATTATATTGCTTTTATTTTTATTATGAAAACAGTTGAGTGATAAACACATAGAATTTTTAAAATTATTATTTAAAAATATAACATATTTCTTGAAATATTTACTACAATAGTCACATTGAGCATATTAGAAGTGAGACTGAATATTCTGTGACCTGAAAGACTTTATTCTTAGTAATACTTAAAACGCATTGGTTGAGAAGTCCAATTACAGTAATTTCTTCATTCCTAGTCATCTCTAACAAACAAAGCACATCCCGCGTTGTAATTGGGTAACCTGAGTCCGTCACTCACGGATAGACCCCTCCTGTCTACCAAACGAGACAATAAGGAGTCATTTGAAGCGTTTGGGCCTCCTTATAGCAAACTGACCACTTTTTTGAAGATCCGTTCAGATTACTCTGAGAAATTTCTCTAAACGTTCGTTATTTCCATTTTTAGGCAAATAAGACGAGTTTTAGACTCGCGGCTAACTCTTAGTCAGCATGCTCGCTTTCCACTACGCGCCCCCTGGTTCGATTCCCGGTCAAGACTATAGTGTGCGTATTCCTAGCAATGCCCCAGTACGTGTTGTTGTGTGACGATGAAAAATTCACTTCTCTGGTTGAGAAGACCGGAATACGGCGTGGGGATGTCTACGTGCTAACCACTCGTACCGCCCTAATCCATGACAGAGACGTCGCGGTAGGTCTGAGTTCGTTCTCGGGCTGTCGCGCCAAGTACATACATGCTTACATGAAATGAGTTCTGGGTGACTTACGGCATCCAAGTGGTGGCCACAGATGTGGTCAAAAGCTCATTCAATTCCTGTCGACAAGACAAATCAAATGGCACATTTCTTAGCTAGTTCCCTCTGAAAAATTTATAGAAAAACGTGTTTTTTGGCTTCGGTGCACCTAAGAATTCATTGGTGAAACGGTGTGATTCACTATATTCCCTTTCCGGCATTTCCTGGAAATGATATCAATTGATCCATTAGACTGACAATAATTGAATATAATTTATAATGAAACAAACATTTTAAAGTAAGTATTTTAATCAATACTTTTTCATGTAACCGTGTATGCCCGAATACAGACGATTCACGCTACTGATATATGTTTTAAATTTATTACTTTCTCGCTACCGCTTACACAGTAGAAAATTATGTAATTTTGCGCGAAAAAATGGCGACTTTTTGGCAGAAAACGTTTATTGCAGGGCCCTGGTAACGCAAAGTGGATAAATCCAGTTGTTAACTTTAGAAAAAATCCTTCCTCTAACACATGATGTAGCCGGAATCCATGTTTTGTGGGTCCTTGATACCAAAAAATCACATTACGTCAAAATTGTCTGTCTGTCTGTCTGTGAACAACGCTAGCGACTAAACGGTTCAGCCGATTTCCCCAAAATCGATCCGGCTGATGTCGCAGCCCCTTGAGTACTTTTCGCGTAATTTTGCGTGAAAATATGGGCGAGAAAGCACGTGCTGGTTTAGCACCACTACTTTTTGTCATGATAATACGAAACACAAATACAACTGTTTGACATGAAAATGCCCGCCGGAGGCGCCACGGTAAGCTGGTATGTTAGAATATATTACCCATTCCCTCATGTCTGCTCTCATAGTTTATTTTAATTATAAAATACCATTTCTAATGGAAGGAAACCTAAAAATTCACAATTTATCACCCAATGTGTGTCAAATGACATGCAAAATATAGATTATTAATTTTCTTTCTTATTTTGTAACCCAAGTGTTTATGTAAAGATCGATTGGCATAAGATTTTTCTGGCATGTAACTTGTACACTATACATATTTTGATACTAATGAACTATAGGTTAGTTATATGATGTATTTTTAATTCATTAATATTAGTTTTTTGGATTTGTTGTTCTACTGTTTTCTTCAAGTTACATCAATTCAGTATCATGATCTACGCAAATACAGATTTAATAATGAAAAACTAAATAATTCCATTTTTATTACCTAATGTTTATAGCATTTTCCTATTTTTTTTCGTTTACTGCCACAGTCTGCATTTGAAATACATAACTGATAATAAAAGTTATGAACTTCACCTGCAAGTAATACGGGTAATTGACACAAATGAAATCAACACGAGGTTTTGTGGACTAAATTTGCTAACTAGTAGCTCAGTGATATCTAGTCATATTAATACATCAGTGGTTACTAGAAAATGACCTGTAATGGAAAGCACTCCACGCCTTCGGTCAGTGTAGTATTGCCAATGCGAGGTATGCACAGATCAATGTCAAGTGCTTTCCGAAGAATGTTGCACTGCGTCTGTCAGCGCGTGCAGACTGCAGAAGGACGAAATTCCATACTAGGTTTTCTGCCCCTTTTGTTATTCGAAGGGTCAGATTCAGGGAAAGGTCCTTCCCGCAGTTGGATCTTAAAATCTTTCAGTATAATTAATGAACTGTATGTAATTGATATAATGTAATGTAATTAATATAATGTAATTAATGTAGTGTAGTGTAATGTAATTAATGTAATGTAATTAATGTAATTCAGTATAACTAATGTACAGTTAAAATATGCATTAATATATTTGGATTACAATATATTTTTATAATGCTATGTTAATAAATATTTATACATTTCAAGGAATAATTTACAATCTCCGCTAACGATGCATTTGTATTAAACGACATTCTAAATGTGATATCTCCCATTACGCAGTTTCCGAATCTGCGTATGAAACTCTGATATTAAAAAACAATTAAAAAAGTAAAATTCAGTTATCGCTCTACACACACATTTTTTCGAAGTTGTAAATCACGAAATCAGTGACAATGAACGGAGTACATGGATTAAACATATAGGTACAAAATAAAAAATTTGATTCATTATTTCATGGTACCAGTAAAATTGTTGACGCAAAAATATTAACTGAAAGATAAAAAAGAACTGTTCATTGGAAAATACAGTATTCGATGTTCAATATTCGGAAACATTGCCTTACATGCATATAATGTAGTGAAAGGATGGTATCCATAGGTTTAAGTATTAGTAGATGGAATATTCCAGACTCTGACTTACATAAATTCTCCTCGATCTCAATGAGAGAACTATTCTTTGTTACCTTTCATGATTTGAGAACTTTCTCGTAAGCCTAGTTCTTTCTCCAAACGTACTAAACAGAAGCAAAGAAAATGAATAAGTTTTTAATAAGAACTCTTTAAATGTACACCACATATTGAATAACAGAAGCACGAATAAAATACCTGAAATCTGATTATCTAACCACCGATTGAAATCGTTAATTGTTTGTTTATTTTGTTATATTTCGCAGCCCACATTTACTTCTGGAATCTCGTTTGACCGCTCTACAATTAGTTCTCCTCAGAAGAGTTTGCCATGTGCGAAGACCAGAGCACAAAAGAGTGATTCATATAGCTGCGGAAGAAAGAAACAAGTACGACTGACGTTTGAGTGCTTGCGGTGTTATGTGATCGCTCGGAGGCAGTAAAACTTGTTCTTGAGCTCGCTACCCGCGCAGGTGCACAAATGCGAGGATACATTTTGCACTTTCTATCGTAGGCGGGAAACAATTCTCGTGGTGGAAAGAGCAGTAGCTGCAGCACTTGTATCCACGACCGCACAAAGAGGAAGGATCACTGAGCAACTTTGCCAAGACAACGCATTGTATTGTATGCCTGAAGTCGTTTAGAACATCTTCTGTGTTCTTTTTGTGTGCAGTTAATGGGCACGAAAATATTTTCTCTTGTAAATTTTCCATTAGTATTATTTAATTGTTGCAATTAAAATATCGTAATAATGAATTTAATTTTTATTTAATGTTATTTAAATGCTTTAAATCGTCCTGACTCAGCGATTCTCTATCAACTACGGTGGATTTTTCACTCATTACTTCTCCCAAATGGATACCTTCCCCATGTACGTTTAGTTTTTTACAGTGACATAATTTTTTTACAGCTTTTTGGCGATAAATAATAAATACATTCCAGCAACAACAGGAGCAATTGCCAGGAAGAACTCAGGCAGGGAATGAGGCTTTACGGCTCTGAATCGGTCGATTTTTTAAGATAAGTGTAATTAATTATGGAAAGAATAACCTATGTAATAATTATAATAACTATTATTAATTTATTATTACTGTTTTATTATTAACTATTGCTAAATTATTGCTATTATTATTACCACTTCTGAACATAAACCCCTTACCGGGAAGACGAGACGATGGCGGTATTGAGATTCTTGCTTCAGAACCATACGATAAATAAATGTACCTAGTCAGAGATGGCACAGAAGTTCGCAAATGGGCCTGTGCCGGTAATGAACACTCCACGAGTTCCTTCCTTGCCATTCCTTAACGTGTTACCTCTTGTACTTTACTATCGACAACATATTTCTCTTCATAAATCCGCCCATCAGTTGTTTTTTTTAGAGCTTTCTCGTCGTTTGGCCATATAAGTCTCGGTTTTGTAAGATTACTTGTTGTCTGTCGTTGGCGTGTGTTTCAGTGATGCATTACTCAACGTACACGAACCGGAAAGCCCACTACTATGGGACAATTTATGCGTTGACAATTCATAATAAAACAAAAACGCTATTGTGCATGTCGATTGTGTTCTTGAACATCGTCACCAAGCGAAGTCGAAGTAAGAAACGTTGACAACCTACTTTCCATTTTGCAGAATTCAACGAGAGAAAATTCTTGTGATTGCTTCGTCTTGCTGACTTCACCTCCTTAACATCTCGAAGCCCTTGTATTTTTACGTTTTTTTGAGGAATGTTCAGAAGAGCTACTCGTTGTGAGAATGCGTGAAGAGTGATTAATCCTAATTTTTACATTATGTCTTTATAATAATCATGGTGTGAAATAATGATAATTAATATCGGTGATTGCTTTTTGTTATATTTTTGATAAAGGTTGATTTTTGTGGATCTAATGTGACACGATATTGGATATTCCTACTTCTCGGGAATTGCTAGTATTATTTAAGAGGATAGTGGGTGCAGAGAGACATATTATCAATTATTGAAAATATCAACTACATTACTTACTATTAATTATTTTAGCGGGTTTTATTTTTGGCTCGTTTTTATGAAAACGTTGGTAAGTCAAAATAATGTGTACGAAAAACTTAAATAAAGGATTTCGACTACTTAAATTAAAGAACTCGGCGCTAACATTTAGATATTACGTATTGACTTATCTTGTAGCGGAAGGAAACTAGGGAGGTCTCTGTAAATGCTTACGAAGGAAGTTTTCCTCCGTTTTACCGCAGATATTTTCAAATGAATTCTTTACGTTTTCCGCCCAATCTTTCAGAATGATTCATGTGGCGGTCCCTTTTATCCTTTCCGAACATGCTAATTTATATGTATTTGCAGTTTGCACATTTAATCACTTCGACGGAGTGGGAAAAACTGCCTGTTCACGATGCAGAAACGAGTAAATGAAGTCCTTGAACCAAAAATGGGCAGAAAGTGGTCGGCAAGAACATGTGTGTTGTAGCGTATGCAGTTATCCGGGACGGGCGGGGACGGGCAAACCTCTCGCGACCAGGCAAACCGACAGGATACAAGGTACGTACCCCTAATGACGCACCTCTTCGGCGCTGCGGTACCTCCCACGGCGGCCTGGGGAAACGCGCTTCTCTCTCTGCTAAATGTCCCGTGAAAGCGTGATTAGCCTATATCTCGTAATGTTATGCACGCCATAATAGCGGGTTCGACCGCCGCCGTCGACGCCGCGGCCGTCGGGACCCGTGGCCTGAGAATCCCAGGAAATGACGTAAGGGCCGAAGTAGTTCGACGCCATGACGCATGTGCGTTCCGTCGCAGGATGTTTGTGCTTTAGCGCCGACCGCAAGAAGAAATCGTTATCTATGTTTCTTCTTCTTTCTGCTATGCTTCTTTCCTTCTGGGAACGGCGACGTGCGGCAGGTTCGATAAGAACGGTGAAGACATATCTTTTTCCGAAAACGACTACTAAAAAGATGCGTGTGTTTACAAACCGATCGTGTGTAGGCAATTCCGGTTCCTTGGGCGCCCAATTCGCCCCTGATGCCAGGTTGTCTGCGGGTGCGTAGTCTGTGTTTTACATGCCGAATGAGTGATTTGTTGGAATTCTCGGGCTGCAGCATCGTAAAAACATGGAGTACGAGGGTGATGGCATCCGTAAGGGACACCTACATGGCATGTTAAGTAGTCGGGTGGTGGTTGTTCAATGCAAACTGCGAAAAAACGGATGCTAGAAAAATAACACTTGAAGAGGAATCGAATAAATTTCGCATTGACCGGGAAGAGATTTTTCGCACAGTTCAGTAGGAACAATGTCAACAATTTGAATAATTGAGGTGTAGATTTCAAAAGCTCTCTTGTTAATAAAAAGGACTATTTCATAATAACGCGGCTGCATATTATTAAAAATACACCCTCCATGTTGTTGTAGCTTGAGGTTAGATCACGAGCATAAGATCATCAAGATACTAGATACTTTTCTTCATAGAAATTAAAACAGTAATAAAAAATGTCGATTTCTAATAGCTTTGGCTTCACAAAGTCTCGGTAACATTTATCTGATTACTTTTCTGCAAACAGTTCTTTCTTTTCCATCTGTATTTTATTTCGACTTACGGCACTCTACACCCTGTGCTAATTAAAAATCCTTCCTACCGCAACTGGCGCAGAGAGGATTTTGCCTCCATTTATACCTCACATCGATGTCTTGAAGGAAGAGAGAGCAGAAACACAGGATTGCATCCGTCACATTGATTAGGCCTACACAAAATTTGTTCTCTATTTTAGAACTAAATACTTCTCAAATGTTAAGCGAAATTGTTCATAGGGTTGCCAGTCACTATTTGAGTAAACTGTTCACTATTTCTATTTATGATTCACTAATGAAAAGTGGAAATGGAAACATGTAAAAAGATATTATCCAATAACGAAAACACAACTTATTTTATGAGTGAACAAATGCTAGTATAGCTTTAAATATTTATTATGGCAAGTTTTAAATCTCGATTAGAGCTGACTTTATTCTGAAGCCAATCCTGGCTATGGGACAGGTCCATGCAGTTGTCTTAGTTTGGTAACTATTAATAATACGTATGTCTTCGTTCAAGTGCGTAGCACTGCAAACGTAAGCTAAGTGTTTCATAAATGCCTTTTGTGCATATACTACTTCAACAAATTCCTGATGAGTGCTGGCCCTAATGCACACTGAGAATTTTATTTGAAGATTTGAACTAATGTATAGATTTATTTCATTTTATGTAAAAGCAATGTCAACTTCACACTTAGCTGTGTTTTCAATAATAAAGGAAATGTATCATTCTCATTCAAAGATCCCCCACCCGTGTTCATTATTTTATGAAAACATTTCTGGTAACCCTAATTGTTCATGAGAATTTTTACACAATCGCCATTTTAAATTACTTCTATTAAGGACAGATAACACGATAATTGTTTCTGAGAAAGTCTAACTTTTTTTGAGCTTCTCAAACAACGTATTAATTTGATCGCTTATGACCAAGAAGTTTCACAGCGATCTAAAATAAATAAATATAAATAACGTATTAATTTATTATCAAAAAATTTTACCGGAGAGCCAGCATGGTCGCTGTCTCAGCAGAGACTGAGTTCGAATCACGGCGGTGACGGATTTTCGGCACTAGTTGTGTAACTAGACAGAATTCAGCCGCGTCTGAAGAAGAATTCTAGCGGCCGGCTGCTCTGATGGATAGTTTTCTGTGGGTTTTTCGATCAATGCTAGGCGAATGCCGAACCTAACAAACGGCCCTAGAGACGCGCACGATTTTTCCTCTCTCTTCCTATCATCTCCCCTTACACTCACATACACTACACTACCACACATGTGGGAGACTTGATGGGAGCTTAGAGCTTGTCCCGGCAGGGGCGGTGCTCCGTTTAGGGGAGATATCTGGTAAGTCGACGTGAAGTTCGGCCCCGGATCTCACCATCCAGTGGGAGAAGGAACCACCGCTATCTCCCGGCATAAAACTTTCACTACACGTACGGGAGGATATTAACCATAGCAGTGGCATGCCTGGAAACATCAATCTATTAATCAACCTTACGATTCGAGCGTATTGCTGATTGGAAGGCCATGAGTTTGTTCCCGGCAAGAGGCAAACAATACACTGGATGTGTTTTACAACAACGAGTTTGTGGCTCATGCCGGTATTGAATTCGTTGTTCGACCTCTTATCAGCGGTTTTCGTGGTTTACCTGATCACTTCCAATGCCGAAGCAGCAGCTCATGCAACGGGTTCTGGGCAGCGCAGGATCTTTCCTTCTCGTTCCCTGCCCATCAACATCCCCCCATCCCCCCATCCCCCCATCAACATCCCACCATCCCCCCGAAACGACCCTGGCGCCGTAGCGGAGTCCGTGCGGTCCTAATCCAACCCGTCGAAACCTTACGCTGCCACGGATTGCGTATGGTCTTTTCACTGGAGTTGTGCGGGGCCTACACTAGGAAAAACAAAACAAGAAATAATCTCTTTATTTACACTTCAGTCTTCGTGACACCGCAAACATTGTATTATGATCAATCTTCTTCCTCGTTTGAGTTCCGTCCATATTCTTACGTAGTAGTTTATGTGTCCCAAAGAATGCCCGAAGAAAGGAAAGAAATGGACGTTAAGTAGATGGACTTGTTTTGCTGTACGCCGTCTTTGCAATGGATATGACATCATGTAACATTTTCCGCCGCTATTTTGTGACGCAGGAACCAACATGTGTTAATCCCCTACCATTTCCAAGACCCCAGATCCATCTGCAAAGCAACCACACTTGATGGAGTTCCACAAGGAGGCTGGGGCAGTGGTGTGGGTGCGAAAATGACGGTTTATGCGAGACAACGAACGGGGAGGAGAGGACCGCGGTCGGGAGCGAGAAGAGAGCGGCTTAAGGAGCGCAAAAACAAAGGCATCTGTTAGGAAGTCCAAAACTGAAAAAAAAATTAAAATCGATATTTCAATATTTTGACGAAACCGATATTTATAATTTCAATAATCGTCCAGAAAATACAGTTATATCGCAACTAAAACAAAAGGACTGTAAAAATTAAATGTGCAAACAAACCTGTTAAAAATATAATGTTTAATATAACTATTGATAATAAGTTCAAACAAATATAATAATTAAAATAAAATGTCAAACATTAACTTTGATAAAATGTTAATGAATTTAAGTATATAAAGCTTTGCTTATATTTTTTTACCTTTTTTTCTTAGGGCTTTATCCAGCCGACAGCCGGTTACCCTTTAACTCCTGATGGGACGCATATTCGATCATGCACTCGACATGAAACACTTGCGAGCTCCTCTGATCTGGAGTCTGGAGAACGACAGCGAGGTTCTTCGCGACAACACATTCATGAGAGACAAGGGACTAACAACCATGCTCGGGGCGGGACTCGAACCCTCGACCCATCAGACCGAAGGGCTGAGTCGGAACACGTTCTTAGCCACCTCGGCCATCCAGGACACCTCTTTTTAACGTAACGTCACTTAAAATCATTGCCTTTTATTAAGGTCTTTGACAACAACTTTTTCGATAATATCTTCGCCAGTATTACGATTGTCTGGTGTGACTGTACTTATTGTTGACGCAACTCTGACGAAACTGCAGAGACAGGAATTCATGTATCAATATTTTAGGCTTACCCTGACCACCTCTTGGCAGAGTGGCTGGGTAGCTCCCACCCGCCCCCCAACAATCCCACATCCATTCCACCACTGTACTCGCCACTGTTGTTTCTTTGCCAGTCCTCCAGCCTGCAGATCACCAGACCACCAGACTCTGACACACAACTGTCCATCCAGGACCGCAACCCACCATGCCTTCCTCCAATCCTATCATCCCGCCATTCTGACCTCCCCGACAGCCCGCCTACCAACAGAACTATCGGACGCCGGATCACCCCGCCTGCTCGCCCATTCTACCATCCCAACTTCCCTGTCGCATTTCCGCCTTCCTGCCAGCCCGTGAATCCTTTCACTGCTATCTTGCTAGCCAGCTCGCCATTCCGCCTGCCCGCCCGGCAGCCTGCCACTTCCCCGTCACCACCCAGTCTGCCAGACCGCTAGTCCGACCGCCACCTCCCCAACCCGTCGCCAATCCGCCCACTATTCCGCCCACCCGGCCTCCCGCTGCCCGGCCCGGGCTGCAGCTTGTCAGGCGGCAGGTGAATCACGCCCTTACTCATCCAGACTTTCCAATCCGCGCGACCTGTGCGGTTCTCGTAGAAGCTCTCGCCGGGGGCCACAACAGCGGAGAGAGACGGGGCGACGCGGCGCGGTGCGGCGCGGTGAGGGCGGCGGTGGCGGTGGCGGCGGCGGCGGCGGCGGCGAGGGCAGCGGCGGTGGCGGCGGCCCCTCATTCATACGCAACCTCTTGTAACGGTATTCCCGACTCCGAAGTCATCAGGGTCTTCCCCTCCGTGTGTGAGGGGTCGTTCGCAGGTCGAATGGTGAAAACCAGACATTGTGGCGACGTGCCATGAATCAGTGGCAATCACTCAGGGCGTGATCACAATCGCAATCGTTTATTGCGAACATCAATCATGCGGACTTTCTTGTCAAAACCGACGTTTTGATTTCGTTAACGTCTTGCAGTCTTACTGAAATGAAAAATATCTTGCCCATAAATACACATACACTAATAGAAATATTGATGCTCGACGTTTACGCATTCGGGGTTCAGTACTTTTTCGTAGAAGAAATTCCAGTTACCTGCTGTATCATTTCCCAATAATAATAATAATAATTATTATTATTATAATAATATATATATAATATTATAATAATTAATTATAACAGCAATAATATGTTTTGTGTGAATATTGTATTCTGGTGTTACATCTTTCGCACATTTCGGTTCCTAAACCAATTTAGATGGCTCAGGGTATCAATTGATGTCAGTACAGTGCCTCTCACCAGGAAATTCTACGGTTCGAGTCACGGCAGTGGCAGGATTTTCGACACTACCTACATAATTGTCGAATTCAGTCTCTGTCATAACAATCATAACAATCAATATTATAAATCATTATTATCAATTCTGTCATAACAATCGAATTCAGTCTCTGTCTGAAGGAGAATTCTTGCTGCTGGCTGTTCTGCTCGGTAGTTTTCCGTAGTTTCTGCGATCAGCACCAGGGGAATGCCGGAGTAATTCCCTAACAAACGGGCTACGGACACGCGCGATCTTCCCTTCCTGTTCTTTGTCCTATCCTCACACCTTGCTGCAACACACACGTATACATTACACCACCGCACATTTTGAGAGACCAGTCGGGAGCTTAGAGCTTGTCCCGGCTGGAGGGTGCCCCGCTGGTGGGGGATCACCTTCCCATTGGTGGTTGGGGCACCCTCCCTTCCCCCACCTTGTTGAGGGAAAACCTCGCCAACCGACCTGTAGTTCCGTGCCTGATCTCGCCCCCGCTATGGAAGATCATCGCCACCTCCCGCGATAAAATGCACTACACTTACGGGACTAATGACCTTATCCGTTGGCGCGCCCGAAATCAATAATCATTCAATCAGTGCCTAAAGACGTCTTTCCCACCCGGAGAATTGTTACTCCAGGTCCAACCACCGCGGTACCTACCAGTTTCCCTAACGTTGCCTCATGTGACTCGTAATCTCTTATCAGTCGTTGTACATACAGTTGGACAAGCATAGATTGTGAGCTCATCGCACTTAGTCCTGAAGTATAGGAAGGGATCCAGACTACACCTTAGATGGCGCTGTCACCCATAAGACGGCGCTGTCACACATCTTGCTGGGCTTAGGGAAGGATAGCATTTGAGGTTAAAACGTTCACCACGCCACAACACCCCTGCCTTGCACGGGATTAGAAACCACAGCCTGTATGTAACGCGTACTTGGGCGCAAAATGCCCCAATCCCCGCTGCTAACCAGGCCTGACAGAAATAGAAGGAAGAAGATTGACCACCAATATATGGTGCCTGGAAGAGCCCCACAATGCAACAACACACAAGCTAACATCCGTGCTTGAGGAGGGAATCGAACATTCCATCCTTTGAAGATCTCTCTCTCTGAAGGCGCATCGGCATATTAGCAATCAAGTCGGTAGTACACCCATACTAACGTGGCTACTGATTCGTCATAGCTGTGACCGTTACGTTGTAGTCCACTGTTCTATGTGCATGTGTTTACCTTCTTTTGACCATGTTTGTTCATCTAATCGGTTTAGATGGCTATTAGCCACTGAAGCTTCTTAATATCTATTACATATTAGTAAGTATTTATATTGAAGATGTGTAATAATTTGCACAATAGTATATAAATAAGAAAATTAGCATACATATTAAAAAATAATACACTTCGAAAAAAGACATTCATACCCCAACACTTCTGCGACAACAAACAAAATGCAGGATACCTCGTAGAATATCGATCAGGTTTTTTGTCCAGTTTCCCTGATCCTTGAGCAAATGCTGAGATGGTCCCTTGTTTTGCTTCTGGACATAAATGTAACTTCATTATTTGTGCACGTCTTCTGAATTTCAGTGGGAAATATAGTTATTCAAATGATCGTTTTTTATATTATCGCGGCAAAAAGTATTATTCTTTCATGAAGAACATGAGGGTTCAGGGCAGGAATTTATAGCTAATTTACCTTTGAAAATATATTTTAATATTTTAATATTGAAATAATATTTAACGAGATTTTATATATTTTAATATTGAAAATATATAGGAGCGAATATTTTGTCAACAAAACTCGAAAAAAAACTCTCTTTTCTGTATTCAAAATTCGACTAGAATATGGTTTAGGATAGAGACCACAGAATTATGAAAACGTGCACAAAATTCACTTCTCCCCATAGCTCGTCACACGCAGTTTTTAACTGTTTTTGACGTAAATAAATAAATATTCAAAAGCGGTTGTGATGGCGGTGTAATTTAACATACTAATAATGCTAAATGTTTTTATCCGTTTATGTTTGTAGGTTTTCATTAAACTTTTCTGTATAATGTTAGTAATACGATTTCTTGCCTAACATTGCATTTTTCTAGAAACCATTCGAGAAACAAGCTTTAAAATATGGTATATGTCAATTTTGTTTTGAATAGAAATACATTTTCTTTTTGAATGCTTATTTTTTATTTTGTTTCGTTAGGTAGGATTTTTAATTTTTTTAATATATCTGGAAGTAGTTTACTCTTTATAATATCAATGGAATAATGCACTAACTCGATTTTAATGTAAGTAAGTAATGTAGATTTTTAACGCATTGATAAAGCTTTTAATACAGCGTTTGCTCGAAAATATTGCATTTTTATGCAAAACTGACATTTTTTATGGCCTCCTTTTTAGAGAGTGATCTCGCTCCTTTGAAGGAGTTTTCAGTTGTAAAGAAACAATACATAAGTCTTCATCCTTCATCTCGTACAGTATATTAAAAATTCAGAAAATCACAGACTGTCACCTTTCTTTGAGTCTAACGTAACGTTTCACCGGACGCACAAATTGCGCAAGACCATATTAAGTTTGTACAGAGGTAAAGAAGCATTGGAGGTAAGGAATCAGTAATAGATATTTTCTCATTTTACAATAATATTTTACATATATATGAAAGGTGTGGTGGAAACCACAAATTATTGGTCCAAATACTCAGCAAGCGGGCACAATCCGTTTCGCTTTGGAACTCGATATAACATCATTCTGTCTCCACGGAAAAGAAACAACCATTACAACAAAACGAAATTGTACGTGAAAGAATGTTATCTGACGACATTCCTTTCTATATTATACCATGAATTAAATTCATACGACGCAATGAAAGAACATCGAATGCTCATTACCAGCGCGGCCCAGCGCATTAGTTACAATGGTAGGTCTCCGCCTTGACAATGGGAAGATTAGTCTAACTGCGATGACATTTGCAACGTTCGCCGATGAATTGGCGGCACAAACGCGGCGATAGATTAAAACAAAATGACTATCTAGATTTGAACATTCGTGACGTAGTACAAGAACAACTAATTTGTCAGTGGACAAGAATTAATCATCACAAATATCTTAGCGATTCAAACACGCCGAGGAATGTTTACTGCATGAATGTCTACTATCTGTTATCTCGAAGGCGTTCCTGTAAGTTATACTAGTTTCTCGCGCGTGGAGAAAGACTTGTGACAGCTTTTCTCTGCAGCATTTATTATCGTCTGTTGTGCAAGTTTACGAAACCTCTGTTGCGACCCGTTTCTTAAACTCAGTAAATGGATACCACCTACGATTAGTATACATCGTTTAGAATTGTAATTAATAAACGTTAGAAAAATTAATGTGAAACACTAACACCTGTCAATTCAATTACTAATATATGTAAAATAATTCGTCCAAATACATTGCAAATCAGCGATCATAGAATTCAAAAAAATTGTTATTGTTTGAGAACTGTTTAAAATATATTTTTGTGCGAGCCAATTGTCAATTAAAATATTTTTCGTTCCGTGACGTATGGTGGGTTACGCTATTTTACAAGAGACACATTTTCATTCTCGATATGTGTGTTATTCTGCAGGCATGTGGAGATATCAACAATGGACCTGTTTGTTACTTGTGGAGACTGTAAGCCAAGATTAATGATAATGAGTGCTCTGAAACAAAGGCGTCGAGAGCATGTGCGTGAATCGCGGCGACCCGCTGAGCCATGAGATCTGGGTTCCCTCACGGATGTAAACTTTATGAGAAGGAAAAATTCGAGACGTTGAACGCAAAATCGTTTAATCAAACATACAATACATCAGCATTAAAATGTGTAATCCATCATGGTCTGTAATACCATCGCGGAAAGATATTAAAATATTAAAATTATAAACCGGGAGATGTGGCTCAGGGTATCAACTGATGTCACTGCAGTGTCTCTGACTATGAGGTCCTAGGTTTGAGTCCCGTCGTTGGCAGGATTTTAGACACTAGCTAGATAGCTTGGTCGAGTTCAGTCGCTGTCTGGTGATTAGTGGCCGGCTGTTCTGGTAAGTAATTTTTCGTGGTTTCTCCGATCAATACTAGATAAATGCCGGAGCCGTGCTCTAAAAAGCGGGTCGTGGACCGCTCGCGATCCTTCCTTCCCGTTCTTTGTCCTATCATTACCCCTTACTTACAATTACATGCACTACACCACCACACATGCCGAAAGATCGGTCAGGAGCTGGAGCGGTGCCCCGCTGGTGGGAGATACCTGGTTGAGGAAAACCCCTTAAGGTGCCAATAGATGGGCGCCGGAGCTCGCCATTCAGAGGGGAAAGATCACCGCCACGTCACGCGATAAACAAATGCACTACACTTACAGGACTAATGACCTTAGCAGTTGACGCGCCCCGAATCACTAATCAATCAATCATTCTAAAATTATAACATTAGAAATCTTCACATCTTGTCGAATCTTCTTTTGCGCAGGAATGCATGATGAAATAAATATATTATGGTTAAAGACATTTATTTCATGCAGTGACATGCCGGTGCATGATGTCACTTGAAGTCACAAAAACGATCTGTTTTCACTTCACATACTGATATCAATTTAGCCTATGATTACATACAATCCTTCCTTCACAGCTATACCAATTGGACCAAAAAAATGGAGAATTAAAATTAACCCCTTAAAATCACAATCTAAAATATTCACACTCAGACGTCCTCCCTTCCCTGCACCCTTACGAATAAACAACACCGATATTCCCTGGCTTTCTCATTCTTCGCCAGTCAAATATTTAGGTGTCTTACTAGACAAACGGTTAACTTGGAAACCGCATATTATTTCAACCGCCCAAAAAACACGTGCAAAAATGTTTAAATTATACCCTTTTATCAACAAAAATTCCACCCTTAGCATAGAAACTGGGCTGCTCATCTACAAAACGATTATAAGACCAACAATGACATATGCTTGTCCAATATGGCGCAACATAGCACCTACCAACCTATCCATTTTACAGAAAATCCAGAATAAATACTTAAGACAAACCTTGAATGCACCATGGTTTATTTCTAATTCCCAAATCCATCGAGAAC
>JAHLJT010008446.1:239660833-239734880 GCA_031308135.1 Acheta domesticus
AATATACATTAAAGGCTTATCGCAACCATTGGGATATGTTCTGCGAACAGACAGTACCAGAATTGCATACAGTAATAAAAATTATCTTGGCACAACAGTATTTTCTAATATGAAACAAAAAATTGATAAACTTGACCAAAAAATGTAATATACCAAATTACCATGTAATGATTGTGAATCTACATACATTGGCTAAACATTACAAATTCTAAAGAAAAGGATTGGACACCACAAAAATGACATAAAAAACATTACTTCTTTTGTGCACTAGCCAAACCCTCTCTTGACCACAGTCACACTCAACTTTGAAACACAAAATCTTAGACAAAGAAAAAAAACTCAAAAAAAGATGAACTAAAGAGATGTTGTTCATAAATAAAGACAGGAACAAAGTCTGCAACCCCAAAACTGATATAAACAAACTGTGCCATCTACAATTGTATTTACAAGACTAGACAATAGAATTGGGAAGAAACAACTATATATGCAATTAGTAGAAATAATTGTAAGTATAATGTAATTCTTTAGATATCTATAAAATAATGTACATAAAAAATTAATAAAAAACATATATATAAATAATATAAGTAATATAATATATATAAATAATATATTTAATATATATAAATAAATAATATATATAAATAATATATTTAATATATATATATAAATAAATAATATATAATATATAAATAATATATATACAAAAATAATATATGTAATAAAAAAGAAATTAATAAAAGGAATTAGCAATTCATTATAATATAGCCATATAAGTGATAAGTTATAATATTCATGTGTTAAATATTTTCAATGAAAAAAAGTGATGTGTTATGTTGGTATGACTAGCCACAAGAAATGTGATCGGATGAGAATGGCAAAGGAGGAGAGAAGGAAAATTAAAGATGATACATGATGGTTTAGGTAAACAGAATTAAGAGGAAGGTAGGCTAATTAATTCTATACTAAGACTTTTACAGTAGACTTGTACATTAAATATTTTAGATTAAGGTTATGTATTGTATATAGTAGTCATCAACAGCCTGTGTAAAAATTATTGTAACCTAATTCCAGCCCTGATGAAGGCCCAATAAATGGCCGAAAGGTTGGCAACCAAAAATAAGAAAAAGACTGTTAAATCTTTTTTTCGTTTCTAAGATGATCTAATCTCAAGAAACCACATCCATCCTGTATCTTAGGTTGTGTATGCAATCGTGAAAGAAATCTTGAAATTATTTCATAGCACAAATAAAATGAATTCCTTTTCATGGATCTATGCAGGAGATCTTTTGAAACAAATAGTAGGTGAAGGTTTGAATGTCTTACGTGATCTGGATTGGCAGTACTACGAAACGTGAATGTTAGAACATAACAAGAGATAACAGCTAGGAAACGATAACAACGTTCCTAAGAAAAGATAACATAACAACGAAATCACCTACTGAATATTTAGCTTAGTCATATAAGACACGGAAGTACCGTTTTCGCATGCAAAATATTCTTATTCATCACCAATAGTCATCAAATCAATGATGAAGTCAACTGAAGGGCAAAGAATGTCTGACATTCATGGAGGCAAGCTCCATAACTTTTAAATCATAGTACTTTATAGCAGTGACTGCAATTGTATAATATTATGTAATTAATGCACACAATAAATTGATTAACTTACCTAAATTTACCTATAATTTTGATACATATGTGTACTTTATCTAACAAGTGGTGTTAACACACTCAGTGCATTTCCGTCATCTACATGGCTTTGCACATCTAGTTGTTATGGGTTCATCGAGATCAACAGATCTCTCTTGAAGTACTTCCCGTAAATATTCGGATGGTTTCTTGTCGAATGGAAGCAATGACTCCACTATTCATCCTAGTGCTCCTTTATGCTTCTCAAACCGTCTGAAGATTTTGACGGATGATTTATTTATTTAGTGTTTTCGGGATCGACATGATGTTCATTGGTTCCGTAAATAAAGTGCATCCTCTGTCGGTGTTCTTTGCCAGACAGAATCTGAGATCCGTTGCCGACCTACACGTCGGCTTGCCGCAGAAACCACATAAAACTAGCGATCAGAAAAGCCGATTATCCTCAAGGCAGCGGCTGAATTCGACTTCACTACTTAGCTGATGTAAAAAATCCACCACGATCGGGACTCGAACCTTAGTCAAATACGCTGAAGTTTGACCGAGGAAGTATCTGGAGTAATCTTTTAGAATCACCAGAAAGCTTGTAGATGCAGGCAGTTGAATTTGGGAACTGCGGTCAATATATTGTTCCAGAAAATCAAACCACAACTCAGTGCCCGTGAAAATATGACACCACAGGGAACTGTGGACTGGAAACCATGGCGTCATTCAATCTGCGCCGCACCACTCTCCCATCGGCTGAAAACAACTGGCACCGTGACTCATCACCGTGCCGCACCACAAGTGCAAATGTTGTCGATCCCCCACGGTTCAATTAGCGACGTCACGAGACGAAGAGTTGTGCCCGATGTTGCATGCGCCCCGGTGTTACGGTGGGGGAGACGAGGGTACTTCTGCCTCCCCTCACCATGTTTGCGTACAGACATAACAGAAAATTTTGTCCTGGGTGCATTCCTCGGGCAGCCCATAAAATATCGCATAGCAAAATACGTTCGGTGCTCTTCACTGTTTTGCCCTTACGTGCTTCCACTAGGTGTTTCGGCGCAAAAATATATTTTACGATTTCCTCTCCCCCCAAACATACTCAGCAATTCTGAGATGTTGCTTGTTCACTGTTCGTTCCGTATGTTGCATCATTCACAACCAGGCCTAATGTTTTCGTAACACAAGCAACCGAGCTGACACGAGCTGCACCAAATCGATGGTTGGGGCTATCTGCCCAGCGTTGCGTTTAGGTCCCTCAATATGGGCAGCTTAGGTCTCGTAAACATGCGGCGCGATCAATATGAAGTCTTTGGTGAGTTTACTACGAAGATAACGAACAGGTTCTGATCAGTTGTAAATAAATTACCTTCAATATATTTTTCAATATACTCTGTAATTTTTTCCCGATTTACAAGTTACGTGGTATAACTAATTATTTCACTTTTCGTACTTCATTTAAATCTATAAAATTTATTTCAGTCTAAATGCAGCTCTGTGCAATTTTATAATACTATTATACCATTTTAAACACCCCTTATGTTACTAAACTGACGATAAGTTTGTGGTTATTCCCTCTTCGAGCATTTACAGATGCATCTACACTCAAGATACAATTATTCATTGACACTCATATTTCATTAATACATATATATTTTCCAAATTGTAAATTTGTACTTTCCACTCACGAATTGCAAATTGAATAAATACAACAGGTGGTGCTTTACCCATTCAGTCTACTAGATAATTATTATATATCCTCATGTTTGTTTCAATGTCAATTTGTAACATATTACTATTTTCTGAATGAATATTGACTGATTGATTCGTGTTTCCGGACGCGTCAACTACAACGGCATTAGTACCGTAAGTGTAGTGTGTGTTTTTCCTCGGGAGGTGGCGGTGATTTTTCTCCACTCGATGGCGATATCCGACGCTGACCTGCCGTCCACTAGCAGGTATCTCCCACCAGTGGGGCAGCAGGGACAAGTTCTAAGCTCCCAAACTGATCTTCCGGTATGTGTGATAGTTTAGTGTGTGTAAAGAGTGAGGATAGGACAAGGAAGAGGAAGAAATGATCACGCACGGTTAGTGGCCCGTTTATTAGGGTACTGCTCCGGCATTCGCCTGGTGTTGATCGGAGAAGCCACGGAAAATTACCGATCAGAGCAGCCGACCGCTAGAATTCTCCTCCAGACAGCGACTGACTTCGACCTAGCTGACAAGCCAGTGTCGAAATCCTGCCGCGCGCCGTCGGGACGCGAACCTTAGGACCTCCCGGTCAGAGGGACTGCAGTGACATCAGTTGATGTACTGAGCTATCTCTCCCGGTGTGTATGAATATTAATAATAATAATAATATAAATAATAATATAAACAATAATAATTATAATAATAATATAAACAATAATAATTATAATAATAATATAAACAATAATTATAATAATATAAACAATAATAATAATAATAATAATAATAATAATTACATAGACTTTATGTGTCACGTAAGGAAGGAGGAAGAAGCCTCAGACAAATTGAAGCCTCCTGGCACAATGCAATAACCGGGATGGGAAAGTATGTAGTCAGTCATCAAGATGACCCACTAATGAGGCAGGTCATGAAATCTGACCGAAGAATGGGAAACAGAGGCATTGTAAGTGTAGCAAGAAGCATTGCGAACAAGACTATGCAAGACAACCAGAATGACAGAGACACTGAACTTCTGATGCTACTTAACATGAAATTTGAGACACAGAAAATGTTAAAGAAACCGTGTAGAGACAAACCGCTCCACGGACAATATCTAAAAAGAATGGACAAGGTGCAGATCAATAAAGATCAATTATTTATGTGGCTTAAAAGGGGAAGAATGAAGCCAGAATCGGAAGCACTTGTAATAGCTGCCCAAGATCAGGCGTTGAGAACACGACATTATGATAAAGCGGTTCTCAAAATTTCCCAAGATGATAAATGCCGCATTTGTCAGGAACACGTAGAAACCATCGATCATATTGTCTCAGCTTGGCCAATCCTAGCAAAGACCGAATACTTGAAAAGACACGACGGGGTGTGTAGCTACCTCCACTGGCAGATCTGTACCGCCCTCGAAGTTCCAAACACAAGCCCCAAGTGGTACAAACACTCACCAAAGCCGGTGACGTCTGTTGGATTGTGTACGATATTGTATAACCAACAAATTCAAACTGATCGCACGATAGCAGCAAAGAAACCGGATATAGTTATCCGGGATTTGGAGAAAAAATCGTGTCTACTTGTGGATGTTTCTGTACCTTGCGATCAAAACGTCGTTACCAAGGAGGCAGAGAAACGTCTTAAATACAAGAGTTTGGAAATCGAGATCAGCCGAATGTGGGGCGTAAAAGCACACAGGTCGTACCGATAGTTATCGGAGCTCTGGTATTTGTTCCGCAAAATTTGAGTAAGAACTTGTCTAAACTTCCCGGTAATTCAAAAGACTGGGAAGTGCAAGAAATCGCTTTATTTGGAACAGCCCACATTTTGCGCAAAGTATTGTAGAGGCACTGATAGTCACCGGATCTGCTCCTTAGGTAGCTGGTTGCAACCTGGAGTAGATTTTATATTCAGCCGACTCATAAGATCTTTAGTCGTGATGTAATGGAATAATAATAATAATAATAATAATAATAATAATAATAATAATAATAATAGGGGTCCTGTGGCCGGGTTTGCTAAGCCAGGAGTGTCGTGGCGATCTGGGACCAAACGGTCGCGGGTTCGAGTCCCGCCTCGGACATGGGTGTATTTGTGTGTTGTCTTTTTACCCCTCATTATCATCATCATTCCATCTTCCATACCTCCAGGGTTAACAAACCTGGGGGATAAAAATGGGATCTAGCGTAATGCTGATCCAACCTGAATTACACACGCCTCTCTCCGGGCTTCGGATGATGACGTGTAGCATGGTCATAAATGGCCTTTACGCAAATAATAATAATAATAATAATAATAATAATATAATAATAATATCTTATTTACGATGAGGCACAAGATGTAAGACATTTTCTTCCGCCTGAACAACAAAGATAAGGCATTTCTAGGCTTGAGATCAGATGGACCTATGCCTTATTTTGGCAACAAATGTCATATTCCCATTCATATGGCAAATACATCGATTATTCAAGTGTTTCAGTTTTTGTAAGAATGCCTCAGCATTTCTCTTTTGAATAACGTATTCCCCACCTCCCATTAAGTATGTAATCAATGTCCACCAAACACAATTCTTGTCCCATTCTCAGACCATGGATTCTAAATATCAGATTTTAGTAGACCCACTGAAGTTAGTCTCCTCTTCCTGCACCACTTGCGTCGGCTGGAATGGGGGTCAAGGAGAGAGCAGAGCGAACCATCCGCCAAAAAATAAAAAGGTATTGAAGAGAATGTATGGGCGAGCCATCCTTTGACTTTGCTGTGTATATTTTCTACCGGAGTTCAAACTTGGGAATGTGGGATGGGCAAAATGGTCCCAATGCAGATGTAATATCGTTACGGAGGCTTTAGAATTGGTGTTCCTGTTTTCTCCAGCACCTGTGCTCACCATTTATCATTCTTCTCTGAGTTAAGTCTCGGCTCGAGTAGCCCACACCCATTTAATCCTCCTGTACTTCCTTGGCGAGTCATAATCACTTCACAGATTTACACAGATCAAGAAAAGAGATCAAAGGAGAGAGCTGAGAAGCTTGGGAGAAACACTGAACCCCATATTCTGATGAAAGTGTTATCGAATGTTTGCTGTTGTTGTTGTTTATAAGTTATGAGATTTCATGAGAGTAAAATATTAAGAAATCTTGTCTCGCAATTTCGAATGTAACTGCATTCCACTAATCGCTTGCTTGTGGAAACGCTCCTTTGCAATACATCTGCGAGTCTTTATTCCACTGCGAAGATGTATTTTCACGTCATCACGATGATATTTCTATTCTACTAGTGCATCATTAGATTTCGACCGCAATAAACGTGATTCAGATTTTTCTCGATGAGATGAATCAGATTTTATATGCGGCAAGATTTTCAATATTGTTATAAGCAAATCTCATTTTTGCTGTGGTTTATTGTTATTGAATTACTTTCAAGGAAAGTTGATCTGAGAGCTTCAACCGTTATGTTATACATTTTTTTAGTTCTTTAAGGTTGCATCAACATCTAGGTCATTAGCAAACACTATTGGATTTAACGTTATGGCAACTGTGAAGATGACATGATATGGTGATGATAGGGGGTGAAAGGACGAACACAAATACAAACATGCTCGAGGCGGGACTCGAACCCGCGATACTTCGGTCCGACATCGCCACGGCACTACTGTTTTAGCGATCTCGGCTACCTGATCGTCACAAATATTATTTATTTGTTTAAACTAAACAACGTGTTTTTCAACTGCTGGAGTAGTTTTTTGAGAACTATTGAATAGCGGATTGGGAACCCTCCTTATCTCTCAACTACTGACGCGGCGAGCACCGCGGGAGCTTCGCTATTTTCGCAATTCCGCCACGAAGCGCGTAGGGCAATTAGGCGGCCCGATCGGCTGATAAGGCGCGCGCCGGGAGGCCCAGCGGGGCGCGCAGGTGGGGCAAGGGCGGAGCGGGCGAGGCGGCCCGCTCGCAAACCGATGTGCGGCAGAGGCCTAACGGTCCGGCGACAGGCGAGATGGACGCGCGCCCGTGTGTGCTCGCGAGGCCGCCCCGCCCCTCCCGCCCCCCCTCCGGACTCCCACCACCAACATCCCGCGACGACCGCGCGCTCCCGGCCGCGAGGTCGCGCGTTGCTCGAGCTACCCTGTTGCAACGCAATGCGCTAAGGTGGTAGGTAAAGTTGTTATCTTAAATCAGTGGTGTCAAGGTCTTCTACTGGTGGCAGTGGCAAGCTTCGTGGCACAGTAGCATACCACGAGCCTCTCTGCAAAACTAGCGTCGCGAAAGGGAACTCTCAGTAACCCCACCGTTTTATTTTAGGGATGGCGTTGTCTCTGGTGGCGGGGTGATGAACTAAGTGGAGGGGCGATTTCGTCGTAGAACTCGTGCCACGGACTCCCGCTCGTGGCATCGACCTTGACAACACTTCCTGATGGATTGTTAGTGATTCCGGGTGCGTCAACTGCTAAGGCCACTAGTCCCGTACGTGTAGTGAATGTTTTCCCCCTCGGGAGGTGGCTGTGATCTCTCACCGCTGAATGGCGACATTCAGCGCTGACTTACCGTCGGCTAGCGGGTTTTTTCCCAACCAGGTATTTCCCACTAGCAGGGCACCGCCAAAGCCGGGACATGTTCTAAGCTCCAGACCGGAGTCCCGGCATGTGTGGTAGTTTAGTGCATGGAAGTGTGTGTAAGTAAGGTGTGAGAAGAGGAGAGGGAAAAGGAAGGAAAGACTGCGCGCGGTTCGTGCCCCGTTTGTTAGAGTACTGCTTCGGCGTTGATCAGAGAAAACACAGAAAACTACCGATCACAGCAGCCGGCGGCTAGAATTCTCGAAAATCCTGCCACCGTTGGGACTCGAACCTAGTTCCGCCCGGTCAGAGACGTCGGTAGCATCGCCGGTGGGAACGAAAGAGCGGAAAAGTTATACGAACTTCTGCTTAAAGAACAAAGCTGCTGTATGAGAAATATATCTCAAGTGCGACGCGTGTGAATATCCTGCGCTTTGTAAATCATCGTTTTAAAAGTGAAAATAACTGTTTTGTATTCTTGAGGATGATAAATAAGTTATTCCGGAAAACTAAAGTATAAAACGTTTATTGTATTAATGAGACATACATATTCAGGATACATATGGTACGCTGCGATGGTGGACAGTAGAAGTGGGAGGATGTTAGGCTGAGTTTTGTGTGCTGTGTTACCAACTATTGAGCGTTAAATTACTTACAAATTAATGTAGGTAAATTTAGGGTTCATATTCAACAAACTGCATACTGGAAAACAATTCCGAACCCTTCTGATAACTCATTAGTGAGTACTGATTTGAGCGCGACAACTACGGACGTCATTACTCTCGCTATGGTGCATGTTAAATCTCGCGATGATGGAACGTGATATTCAACGCTGACCTACACGACGGCTAGGGGCGTTACTCTCCAGGTATCACACCCGGCAGGGCACCGCGTCAGCTGGGGGAAGTTCTTCTAACCTACCGACTGGACTCCAGATATGTGGGGTATCTTAGAGCATGCGTCTGCGTAGGTCAGGTACGGATCCAGCCGATCATTTGAGGGGGCACATCGTAGATTTGTGTTAAATAATAAACATATTTGTTATTATATTGTATATTTATGTACTGCAGATAAGATACTATACAATATTATTGTTTAAATAATTACATAATTCGAACAGAAATAAATATTTAAATTAAATTTGCCAAATAAAGAAAGTTAAACGAAATTCTCGGCCTTTTGGTGGAGGCCATGTCCCCCATGCCCCCCACCGGATCCGCCAATGGTGAAAATGAAGGAAAGATCGCATCCAGTTCATGTCCCGTTTGCTAGGGTTCTGCTCCGGCATTCATCTGGTATTAATCGAAACCACTAACGATTAGAGCAGCCTGCTGCGAGATTTCTCTACCAGTGGCTGGATTAGATCCAAGGTAGTGTCAAATATGTCGGACCGGCCGCGACGGCTCAGTTACAGCATTGCCAGTACATTTGCAGACGTGCTGATGGGAAGGTTCTAGAGGCCGACGGTGGCGGATTTTCGACATTAGCTATATTGCACTGTCGAATTCAATGCATGTGGGGTGTTTCTAATGAATACCAACTGAATGCCGAAAAAGTACCTTCACAAAAGGGCCACGGACAGCGCTCAATATTTCTTCCTCATCCCTGTCGCCTCTTTCCTAACTTACACTCACATGCACTATACTACCATACATGTCGGGTGATCAGTCGGGAGTGCAGAGGTTGTCCCGGATGGATCGTTGCCCTTCTGGAAAAGATACTTGAAGAGGAAAAAACACGACAACGCGACGTGTAGGTCTGCCCCGGACCTCACATTCCTAGGGGGCAGGGGAAGAAAGCTATCACTAGGGCAAAAATAATGCAAAATCTCATTATTTTTCTTACTTCATTATTGTAGAAGCGACGCCTTTGCAACAATTTATCCACTGTACATTAGTAAAAGCAACATTTATAGTAATTCGATTTAAAGAAGCGGAAAACGTATAAACTAGCCCAGTTTCAATTGTTTAAAAATAAAAGGAAAAGAATTATTTTATAATAAAGTTGCAAAAATTATATATGCTGCATTGTGCCAAACAAACTGCCATATCTAAAATACTATTTCACATACAAAGCTAATACTTAACAAACGTTTCTTTAAGGCATAAGGTTCTCGGCATATAAAAAAATCATCAAATTCCTGGATGCCATGCGGGTCACTGTTCCAATGTTAGCTATTTGACACGGAATAATCCACATGCATAAATCTGTGATTTCTGGGAATTGACGTGCCCGCTTGACGGACGCCAGGGAAATTGTAATGCACATCCAGTCAAGTGGTTAGGCGATCTGCACAAAATTAATAGCGTTCGAAGAACCAGTGACTTTAAGAATCACACTCAGTCTACACTATAGACTTGTAAATCTCTTTCGGGACATTGCTGATTCTATCTGCATGAGGACAGTCAATGCCAGAAAGCTTAAAGGACATTAAATTAAGAGCAGAACGATGAATTTCATAGCAGAGACAGTTCGAATAATTGAAAACACCATCAACCTACTAAAGGCTACACCCTGTCTCTGCCATAAATTTCTTCTTGCATCTGCTTTTTTTTCACTCAGTGTCTTCAAATCTCATTAAAACTAAACATCTACGATGTTATACCCTTCCTTTCTTGATTTTCTTTTTAAAATTTTGTTTCCTGGATCTTTTTTTTGTAAGGTATTGTATCGAACGAATAACGTACCCTATAATTATGCCATTTTCCAAGAGGAAAATGTATTATTGTGTTATCTTTCGTGCAAACAAATGAAAGAAAAACGGAGTTAATGAGTGAAAGGACACGTTGTATTATTTCAACCAACGTTTATATATATATATATATATATATATATATATATATAGCTGCTTAAATGAATAAAATAACTTTAGGATCAAAATACATTACTAATGAACATTTTTCAATTTTTGTCATGATTCTACTATTCATTTACAGAATCATTATTGTTTATACAACAGTAACAGATGTAAGAAATATAAAAAATGTATTAAATTAATTGTTGGTATTAGATACTTATTGATGTCAAAAGATATAATAATAATAATAATAATAATAATAATAATAATAATAATAATAATAATAATAATAATAATTTAATTGGAATAGCCCACATTTTGCGCAAAGTATTTTAGAAGCACCGACAGTCCCTAGATCTGCTCCTTAGGTAGCTAGTTGCAACCTGGAGTCGATTTTATATTCAGCCGACACATATCATCTTTAGTCGTGATATAGAGGAATAATAATAATAATAATAATAATAATAATAATATTGTAACAGTTATAATTATAATAATAATTATTATAATAATAAAAGCAATAGCATTGTTGCGAGGTCTACGCTATGGTGACGGATCACTGATGCCTTTACACGATATCGGATCCAATTATACGAGATGATTGTACCATTTGCAAACACGAACAACAACCACATAATGCTGAATCATTCCAATAGCTGGTCGTTTTTCCAATATGATATTTTATACTTCTAGAAAAAATTTTAAACGAGGCTTTTCATGACACGTAGTTAATGGCGACCAAATAATTGAAATATTGCACACAATTCAGAATAATGTCTCCAAGTGGCAAAATACATATCACCGATATTACGACATTAGCCCAAGAAAAATTCAATAAATTACAGGTTCTTGAATAGTGAATAGGCTCAAGCTATTTACATATAAAACAATAAGATATTTAAAATTTAGGAACGAAGACTAAATATAGATCACGGAAAACTGCTCCTCGAGAAAATAACAACCATTTCTTTGAGAAATTGTTTCCAGTAAAACCGAAACAGGAAAACAATCATGAAATTTTTCTAGTATTTTTGGGGTTGATGAAAATTCACACAATCATGAAAATGTGGGCTTATTAAACATCATCTTTTATTATTTTAAAAATATCCGTTTGTTCGACATATGCTATTGTCAAGAAATACTATAGCGCAACATTGGAAAAATGTCACAACACAAACAATTTATAAGCAAATATTGGAATATATTAAAATGAAATGTATCAATGTTCTGGGAAAGTACCACGACTCAATTCGTACACACAACCGCATTACCGTGTAGATACTTCACCTGTGTGTTCTCAAATTGTATTACGCATTGTCAAATGACAACTTTAATTCTTTAAATGCTTCACTTGAAAAATGCACCTTTTACTTGTGTTTTTTTATAATCAAAATATTTTAAGACAGTTTTGACTTTATTTTAGATTCAGAAACAATTTCGAATCGGATTTTCACTACAATTGTGTACTTTCGACATTAGGCTCCGATTTGTCTCTTGTTTTCAATTTCTGTACTGTTGTATCTAATGAAAATGCTACAAAAATGCAAAGCTAATTTTCATTGAAATATATCAATTTTTTCAGCTGAAATTCCTCAACACACGTTGAATGAACAGAAAAGGCATCCTTTTCAACACCCTAGAAAAAAATTGCCATTTGAAACAAGATTAATCCACTTTTTCGTTACCACGGTCCCACAAAAGGAGAATTTCTGTCGAAAAATCGCTAATTTCCGACGCACATACAATACTTTCTCTTCTTGCGTAGTAAGACTATAAGGAAAAAAGCTCTGACAAATATTTTAATAAATACTAAAAATAACAGTGGTATTTGCATAAGTATATATTTAAAGTTTAAATTCTTGATTCCAACAAGTCAAATGACCACAATTTTTGTGGTAACATTACATATGTTTTATATGCTGACTTTAAGATCTGCTCAGTGCTACAAGAAATAACAATTAATTTAGTGTATGAAACAAACGGAGACAATATACAGAATTAAAAGACTAATTAAAATAACAATATATATCTTTTGGATAAAAAGTGAAAAAATATAAAAACAAAACAAGCAACCACCTAGCATCATATAACTTAAAAACATCACTTACAAAATACACACACAATTTATTTTCAGTCTTTTTTACTCATAAAGAGGGAATTTTCCTTAATACTATTGCATAGGTGGTGGAACGGATAAGAGCGTTGTTCACAGTGCTCGGGCGCAAGATCAAATCTCATCATTGGAGATTACATATTTGTTGCTGGGAAACAGATTCAAAAGTCTAGCATTATAGCAGGTTCAACAGATAGGCGTTATAATACAGCAAGTAACCATTACAAATAAAACAAGAAAGTATGTGCTGTTGTGGCTTCGCTAGTTTGAAAATGAATGTTAACCGGGCTGAAGTGTGCTGAGCACGAAGGCTGATAGTACAGAAATTTCAGCGCTTGCAGCACGCTTCTGGAAACACATCCCGAGGAAAATCCAAAAGGAAGTAAACGTCACCGGGTTTGCAACTACCGAAAGTAAGTCAAGAACATTAACTGTGTACGTGGTAACCTCGTTGTCAAGGTTCCGTCCTTTATCGATGAAAATTCCCAGAAGCACAGTTAACGGTATCACATTTCCTGATTTTTCTGATAAAGCAATGCGGTGAAATACGTTTGAAATTATTTTGGCAAGTTGAAAGCAATGAAAAGATTTTCGCAAGTTGAACGCGTTGAGTAATAAAATATACAAATTGTAAAATAAGGATAATCGTTTAGGTAATGACATTTTATTTTGTCCTCTTTCTCTTCGTTTATTCTAGAGTACTATGGATCCAGAATATTTCTCTTTATTCTCGTCACTAATTCATATACTCAAAAAAATACCACATTAGTTTTACGAAGAATTTTCTAGTGTTATTGGAATCCATTGTTACGTTCTTTCTTTTCATTACCACTGCAATTTTGTATTTTTTCAGAATATTAATTTTTAAGTGCATTGTCGATTCTGGTCTACAATTCAGGACCATCCTAGGGATTCTTTCTGGTGTCATATGCATTACACGTTCTACCATCTTCTTTTGTAATTGGTTGCAATTTTAGGTGGTTTGCAATCGGAATCCTTGATTTATTTAGTCATTGATCATGTAATCTAAAAGCGTACAGACTTTGACTGATCGACGAAATTTCATTTCTGATGTTTCCGTCAGTATATAATCCTTCACGTCAGGTGCACATGATTCTGAATCGTTCAAAAGCTTGAGAAAGGCCATATCTTTATAAAATTTTATCTGTTTCATTTCTATTTTTACCTTCAAGAGATCGTCGTATTCCTTGAAAGTTATGTTTTTTGGTAATATATTTTTCCTCCTTGTGTGTAATATCACATCCCAAATATTTGCATTTGATCTATATTTTGATAGTAAACCATGATTTTTGTTTAGGTCAAATCTTATCACAGGCCATGGACTAGGTCTTTAATATGCACATTTTTAAATTGTCAGTAACAGATTTAGTTTCTCGATAGCTAATAAAAATGTATCTTTCGTATCGATGACGATAACGTGGTCACCGGCAAAGCATAGTTCAAATTCATATCAATTGATTTTTATTCCTGGATGAGCTATTTCATTCCATTCTCGAATTAAGTGGTCTATCTACATGTTCAATAAAGCGGGTGATGACGTGCAGCCATATCTTACTCCTTGCTTGGTGGTGATTTCTGCTATTGATTTTGTTTCGATGATAATTTTCGTGTTTTTTAGGTCGCATAAACTACTAAGTCATTAGCGATCACTATTGAATTTCACGTTATGGTATGAGGATGGAACGATATGGCGATGATAGGTGGTGAAAGGACTAACACATACAACCACGCCCGAGGCGGGACTCAAACCCGCGACCCCTCGGTCCAAGATCACTACGGCATTACTGACTTAGCGATCTCTGCCACGGAGCCGACTTTTCGTATCTATTCAGGAGGGAGTTTAAACGTTGCGTCAACTGCAATATCGATCTTCTGCGCATGCTCACTTGAAGTTACGAATAAATTTTGAGCATCTGCGCATGCGCAGAAGATTATCTGTTTCTGTTTCAACCCAGATTGTTCTTCGAGGAGTATGCTCTCTGAGGTTATTCGAAGCCAATCGTTGATAATTTCTCTCTATTTTATAAGAAGCACTCAACAGCCTGATACCTCAAAATTTTTAGTTTTGTTTCATTCTACTTTCTTAATATAAAGATAAAATTTGCAGTTTTCATTTTGCTCGGAATCTCGTAATTAAACCAGCCAAAACTGAATAGACGATATATTATTGTGAATTTAAATGGACTAAAATGCATAAGCAACTTTTCAAATGACTTGGTTCGTGACAATTCTAAAATACAATGGGTTATAAATAAAATTGTCTAGATGAAATTTAACAATCTGCACATAATATCGAGCCCATATTTGATTTATGATACTTCATGGGAGCACAAGAAATGTTACATACATACAACACATAGATTGTCATTTCATTTTTAAGGAGTTTTATGTAAAATATTTTTGGCCTTCAAAGCTGGAATAATACAAATAAAAGAAATGTAATATTTTAATTTAAAATGTATAGCACAGGTGCTGCAACAATTGATTTTGTGGCTGGTTGCATACTGCCCCTTTAGGCTCAAGTGAGTTTTTAATGATAGTTTTTGTTCCTTTAAAGATATCATCAATACTTCTAGAACATCCTACATGCAATATTATTGCAGATTTTCATAATTTTAAAACGGTTGACTTTCGAGTAATTGCGTTTAAAAACGTTTTGTTTTATGCAGAGAATAGCACGATATAAATTTGATATTTATTGAATAATTTAACTACGTATCTTATATATACTCGCAAATTTTAGAATTTGTAGAAGCATATATATGAGGGCAAAAAATTGAAGACTATACGTGTGTTCACAAGAAGTTTTAAGAATGCATTGTTGCCGAACAATTAGTTAAAAAATTTTAATATTGTACCTTGAAGATGTAGGCGTAAAGGACAACATCCCAAAATATTTTCAAGTTTAAAGGAATCATGTCATAAAACCTACTTTTTTGCATGGAATGGCCCCAATTCGTGAATACACTTCATATCTTATACATGAATACAATGCCAGAAATATATTTTTACTTTCTCGCGCTTTTTCATTTAAAGGTTTGAATAAGAGAAATATATTGCTTGAAACTATTTAATTTTCGCACCAAATGTTCTATGATTTCAAATGAGTTTTCAAAAAATGATGACTGAGATGTGTTAATACGGAGAGAAATTGTGGTAAAAATAGTATTTCATGACCATTATTAATGACGAGAAAGTACGTACTGTTTCAGCACCACTAGTTTATTTCTGTTCAATTATGCGACAGTGTCTTTACACAATTTCCAGATTTTTTTTCTTGTGACTGCCTTTCTTGGTTGATTTACCTGAATTACATGAAATTGCTGTTCATCACGAGACTTTTGTAGAACAGTCTATCTGATAGATCGATTTCAAATCTTTTGGTTTTTGTGTTAGATATATTAGCCAGTATTTACTGATGTTTCTTTTAATTATTGGTGGTAGATTTATCATTCTTTGTATTGAAGACATTTTCATGATTTAAATCATAAACTCCGTAAGGTTTTTATGTGGCTTTGGCCATAAACTGTTCCGAGAAAAAATCGAACCTCATCTCAAGACAGGTTTTATTTGATGCTCAATAACAGAGTGAACACTGTCACCCTTATTTTGCATGGATTAACTTATTAAACCCTTGTTATTGAATTCATATATTCGAATTTTTGGCGACATAAATGTGATATATTTTTGTCGGGCGGAGTTATCTGAATAAAATATCACATCTATATTCGTGTATTCAGTGGCATTGGTACTGTCATTTAGAAACTAAATAAATCAAGTTAATAGTCGGTTACTTAGTGTATCACGAGGCATATTGTAAACGTTCCGTTTTTTTATATATACAATGTACACAACATGCCTTGCTATGTTGTATCATTTGTACTGAGCGGAACTGTTTGTTTCGAGTTCGAAGACGAAGTAACACTTTATTCACGAACCGACTGTCTTTTCAACTATCTTGACAATCTTTTCCTCTTAGAAATAATATTTCATGAACAAATTTATTCACTTTACTAAAAACTGATAATTTATGAAATGTGTCACTTATCTTATGCGGTCACAATATCTGTATCGAAGTGGTATTACAGGTTTGGTAACTTTCATGAACAGAGAACAAGAAAGTGTCACAGTGCATGCCTCTTTGTAAGTCGTATTTTTCTGTCAATGGCCACCATGCATCGGTTCCTGACAAGGCGAAAAACCCTATGCCTTATTATCTGGTCTTATATTTAATAATAAATCATCTTCCTCCTCCAAAAATTACTCTGTTCACAAAATTCTTACACTTCCTATACTTAACATAATAAATTTATTTATTTTTAAATAAAATTATATATTCTGACTCAGAAATAATACTGTGTTATCAAAAATACTGAAAGAAACTTTTTATTAGTCTGAATTGCACCTCAGTAAGAAATTTCTAAGGAAATGACTGGAAACCATATTGCAATAATTCAAATGGATCATCGGAAGATCAATAACATACACAAATGTTACACACTACACAAAACATAAGGAAAACCATAGAAGAACTCACTTTTATAAAATGGAATGAGGCCCAGAAGAACTACGAGGCAAGTATTTTGCCCCAAAAGGCTCAAAAATTTTTTGATATGAAAATCAGTGATAACACAAGTGATAATAAGTCAGGTAACACTAAAATAAGCCATCTATATTTAATTAACAAAAAATTCTTCTAATTGCACTAAATGAAACAACAAATTACTCATAGGTCATGAAATTTATCCACGTCCTGTATTCAGCAAATTTAGCCTAATGTGATTAGTAAAGACAGACAAAATGTTTAGACAAAATATATTATATTCGTCTGAACAATAAATATTATAAATGTAAATAAATTAAATATTAAATGAAAAAATAAATAAAATAAATGAAATATCTTTATATACACACATATTGTGCACAAGTCATTTGAGTTTTGGTTATATATTTTAATTTTTGGTATTATAAATAGTTATGTTGCTATAATAATCTCTGCCAACGCGACTCAAAATAAACAAAAATTGTTTTCCTTTGTGACAAAAAATCACCGTTCGTAGGAGAAAGTTTTATGTTAAACAATTCTAGTTTACTTGAGCTTTTTGTTTTGTTTCACTTTTTTTATTTTCCCAATTAATCACCTTTTCTTTTCCCCATCACCGATTAACATGCAATGAGTTGATTTCAATATTTCTACTGCAAGCATTTCAGAAATTCGTCAGCTATGTTTCTCTAGTATTAATAGAAAGTAAATTATAAATATTACCTTTTCTGTACCTTTATTTTAGCTTTTTACAGGTAGTTTCTAAAAACTTCCTATTTAGTTTTATGAACTCATTTTCTTTATAAAATAACGATATTTTAATCGCCGATGCTTTTTAGTACTAGTAAGAAATAATTTGTGTCCTTTTTGCTCTCTTTATCAGGGCAAACACAATGTTTTACGAAGCTAATAAAATGTTACATCTTCCACAGTCATTTCAAGTGAGATTTAACAAATGGAAGTTATCTTTACAGGACAGTCTCAAACAGCTATAAATTTCTTTTGTTAATCATAGTTCCAAGAACGAATCAAGATCCTCATCATGTGTGCATGTCGCATAAGCACGAGTTTTCTTAGAACATTTACACACTCCTTTAATTTTTACTTATCTTGGAGGAATCTTCATAGCAAATACTTATATCATTACAGAGGAGATTCTACGTCTTAGCGCAACTTCTTGAGAAGCCAAGTGGTTTGTATTTCACAATCCATAAATTCTGATTTTTCTTTCGGTCTATTGCTGCTTACTTCGATAGTTTCCTCTTTCATTATTCACTGTCTTTCTGCAATATATCTTCAGTGTCATCAGCACAAACGTTCTTTTATTTTAGAAAATTCTGAAAGACGCAACGATACCGTACAAGCATGAACATGTAGGTACATTTGCATGCTTTTCAGCATACCTCGGACAATTCACATCTCATTTGGAAACCTGCAAGGCCAACTAAATCATAAAAAGTGTATTCAGAATTTGGCGTCTCTTTGCCTAACAAGGTCTGGAGAGAATAATGAATTAACAACATTTATGCGTTGCCCGTATGTCACTAGAATTAAAAGCTCGTGTGTGTATTTTGCATTGGCAAATCTCATCTGAGCTCGCGCTTGCAGGAGTCATGAGTTTGAGCGAAATTGACCTTTTGTTGGAGTGCGCAACAGTGGTTGGGGGCCGCACTCATGCTCTATTGATCACGACAGAAGCACGTGGCTAGCGGAAATCACGGCAAATTCTACTGTACATGGAGTGCCGTCATGTTACTGACAATTCGTTTCTTCCACTCTCAGGAAGAGAACTCAAATGATGAATGCAATTTCAGGTGAATTCAAAGTGAAAGTACACATTTTAAATGTAATTAATTAGTTTACGGTAGGATTCTCTGAAGTAATACAGTTTTGTTCGAAGTTACGAGACAAAATATGAAAATATAGTTTCTCGTCCTCCCAAAATTTTAGCTTTCTAAAAAGTAATAATTTTCAGAACCTATAGAAATGGAAAACATTGATCCCAATTCGGACAATTTGACTTTCGAACCCCATCGCTAAGATTTTAAAGTATAATTTTTATATTATAATAACACCTTTAGTGTTTGTGGACAAAATATCAAGTCACGGGGACATATTATATTTGACAATTTAAAATTATAAAAGATGCACATTCCGCCGAAAAATGGATACATTTTCTGCGCATTAAATTTACTAAATCTGAACGGTGCTAGCAATAAGTACATCCAATAATACTTTAAATAATGCATGAACCTACCGATATATATCGTACACATTGTTGTAAGAAATCACGCAACATTCTTGTCACATTTGCTTCTTTTTCAGAAATCTTATACTTAAGGATACTAAAATCAGGACGATCCTGAAATATAATGATTCAGTTCATTTGACCAATCTAACAACAATAGTAACATCCCACGATCCGTCTCAAAGTGACGGAATTTTTCCGCGAAATGTTTAAGTTAAAAAATAAAGAAAAGTCAAAAATTTCAAAAAAATCATTGAAAACGTATGGTTGCACTGCAGTTCATGTTGCACAGCTTACATGCGTCACTTTCCCTACGAAGTACTCAGCTCTCCCTAATGACGTTCATTTGGCCCAAATAACTTTCTACAATATCCGGAAGCAAGACCCATCCATTAGAATACACGTACACCCCCTAAAAGGAATTGATAGAGCAGGAAACTTAGTGTCAACTATTGTATTGTAACCAACGTATTGCAAATTAAGCACATGTAACAATACAATTCAAAGAAAACTATTGGTTGAAAATGTAAATCAATTAATTTTCAGTTTGAACATCCCTTGCACACACCTTGCTTGCGAACACACCTTGTTCGTGTATAGTACTCTCAAGCGGCCTGCTTTTCAGGCAACTCAGGCTTCAGGAACCTACGAAGCACCAGTTGTAAAATATGTCGTCACAGCTACCAGATTTATTGTTCGCACAGTAGGCCGCAACACATAGAACGGGCGGCGCCTGGCAGGCTCTGAAGCATGATTTATCTGTGATTGATGAACATTATCCGGAGGTAGGCAGCTACTAAGATCATTCAATAGTCCCGCAAGTGTTGTGCATGTATTGTCCATCCCGTGTGGGAGCGGCGTTCTTACCCCGTTGCAACGTGAGATTCGTCGCAAACCTAAACATAAGTTTGGGGAGTTAACTCCCTCCAGGTATTCCCCTCCAGTGTGGCTGCACCCCAGCCGGGACAACATCCAAGCTCCCCATATGTCTCCTAGAACATATCAGTGTGTATAATGGAAGAGGGTCAAGGACGGGGAAGGGAAGATCGCGCGACCACCTTGGCCCGATTGTTCGAGGACTGCTCCGGCGTTCACTTGCTACTGTTCGAAGAAACCAGGGAAAACCACCTATCAGAGCAGCCTGCCGCTGGAAATCCCCTCCAGACAGTGGTTGGCTGGCGTGTCGACGGGACCCTGTAGACGAGAACTGGTGTTTGTGACCGGCGCAGAGTTCTGAGCGCGCGGGGCCGGGGACAGGTGCGTGCAGCCGCAGCGCGGAGGCTGGGGACATCGTCGCGGGGCGGAGGGGGCGGGGCAGGGGCAGGGGCGGAGGGCGCTGGCGCGGGCGCGCGGGGGCGTCTACGGGCCCCGCCCGGGCTCGCCCAACATTATCGCGGTCGGGAGCCGCGCGGCGTGCGCTCCTGGCTCGCGCCGCGCCGCCTCCCGCCCCCTCCCCGCTCCAGCCCAGCGCCCCCGCTCCCCGCGACCCGGGCCGCTCGCCCGCCCGGCGCGCTTTATGAGCTTAGTAAATCACCCGGCGCACATAAATTATTGCGCATATAATCCATTGTTTCAGGCGCGCCGGAGATCAGCGTGGAGTTGCTGCGTGCGCTGTCGCCTTACCTCCGCGCCGCCCGGCCCGCTCGCCACGCTCTCATTCGCTCCCAGCTCTCCGCGCCTGGCTTTTTCCCTCTTCGACTTCATCTTTTCCATTCTGCCTCTTTCCATCCCTTCTGTTATTGTCCTTTTCCTCTTTCCCTCTCTTTATCTTTTTTCTTTCTTTCTTTTATCTGTTCCTCTTTCCCTCTCTTAATTTTTTCCGCTTTCCCTCTCTTAATCTTTTGCCCTTTCTTTTTCCTTCCGTCTTTTTACCGCCCTCTTTTCCCTCTCTTACATTTTTTTCGAATTTCCTCTCTTTGCTTCTTCCTCTTTCCTATCTTTTCCTTCTACTTCTCTTCTCTTGTCTCGTTTCTCCCTTCATCCCTCTCTTTTATCTGGTTTTCATATTCTATATCCCTTCTAGTCCTTAATTTTCTAATTCTTTCTGAATTCCTCTCGTCAACACCTCTCAATGACTCCCTGTTTACATTTCCCTCGTTCATTCACTTACACTTGGACACCTTGTTTTTTTCTTTCCCACTATCACATCCATCAATTCGCCCTTACCACACATTTTATTATCACTTTCTTCCGTCACTTCACCACTTCATTTGTATTGCTCGTTTACTTCACGTTTTTTACCTTTTCAAATTTTCACCCTCTCCCACGTGCCATAAAACTAATCGGCAGCTGAATCTGTTTTCTCTCTTGTCTTTTCCTTTTGTCTCCTAACTCATATACTTTACCTTAGATTCGTCGTTTTTCATTGTCATTCTGCCTGTTTTTGATCGTCATTCAATATGTGCCCCTTACTCTCCTTTGCTTTTTTTAGTTTGCATATTCTTGTTCCTTTCACCTTCGTGTTTGTCATGCGTAATAGCCTTCCATAAATGCCATACCAACCTATCTGAAAATTTCAATATTGCGTCACGAAAACTCATCAGCACGAATACTTTTTCTGTTTTATCTTATTGACAACATAATTAATAATATTTTTATTATACAGTGATTAAATGCTAACATAAACACTAAAGGTTTCAAAAACAAAAGTAAAACTTAGTTGGTAATTTGTTAACAGTTTTTCTACATCAAAATTCACAGTTCTTTACTAATAAATATTATTGCAGCAAGCAATTATAAGGGTGGAAATACAAGAATATGGAATATTCCGAAATGTTGGAATCCCAAGTCATTGTAATTCTATGTTTTCAGGCAAAGGGCATCCTACCTGCAATGCAATAAATGCAGACAGTAACCTGAGGAGAGGAGAGTAAGAGAGAGGATTTATGTACAGACAGGACAGAGATGTCCTCTCCGCGCCGTAGTGTCACCGCACCTGTCTAATAAAACAATGACTATTCAAGACTATTCGTGTTCTGATGAAATGGCGAAAATGGGTCACGGTGCTTTCCTTTTCGTGTCATGTGTTACAATTTATTGTCAAAAAGAATGTAATTAGTGGTATTTGTGCACTAGACATTTGAGTTGTTAAACATGTCCCATGGGACATTGTATATGTGGGCACTTACACTATATTCATGAAGTAAAATACTCTTTGCATACAATGGGCAAAAAACGTACCATGCAAAACGGACAAAAAGGAGACGGCATAGAGACTACTGGTAGTACCTTAGCTCAGTAAATGTTTACTAATTTTCTGTAAAAAAGGTAAAAACTTAACAGTCAACATGTAACCGCATTTAAAACACCGACCAAAATTCTGTTCTGAACTCACCATTACGTTACGATATAGAACATTGATATTACAGTAGTCGGTTGCATAACTGTATTTATTCTGAGATCTCTAATCAGAGTAACGATTGATAAATGTAACAGAAACCATTCTCTATCAATAAACTTTTATCTTTAACATATGAATGTATTGTTCTAAGTGAACGGATTGTATAGTGGCCGTTGTACAAATAAAGACAAAACAAATTCTAGGATCGGGGTCTGTGTTGAGTTCGACCCGGTACTTTGTTTGCCTCCACAAAAGTATGCGTCTTTCTCTCTGGGGTTCTGTTTCCTTTTCCTCCTCCTCCTCCTCCTTCGCCTTCTCCTCCTCTGCCGCCGTCTCCTCCTCCTCCTCCTGCTTCTCCTCCTTAGCGGGCGTCTCTTCCTCCACCGCCACCTCCTCCTCCCCTCCCCGACCGCAGCGCGGTCATAGCAACCCGCGAGCAACCAATATCGCGCAGGAGTAGCGCTTTCGGAGATGACGAGATACACAAAAGGTCGCGCGAGGTTGCGTGATCGGCCCGGCCTCGACCCCCGGGGCGGAAACGGTCGCACGGGCTCCTCGCGGCTGCTCACCGCGCATTGAAACGGCGCGGCGCGGCGCGGCGAGGCACCGCCGTGCTGTGGGTGCTGCGACTGTCCACGGCAAATTTACTGCACGAAGCTATTATAATGTACGATGCCTTGCAGAAATGTATAGAAGGAATTTGTCAGGGGAAAGAACAACAAATAACTTGATACATTATACTAGGGGTATTTTTATAATTGTTGGGAAGGTTTTTACATGAGCCACTGTTTCTCGTTTACTTTTTCTTAATCAGTCTATTCCTTGTCTTCCTTCATCCGATGATTATCATAGCGTCCCTCATTAAGTGAAAATATTTTAGGATAGACTGATCTACAATTCGATTTTGAAGTAAAAGCCGACAAATTCTAAAAGAAATTTAGTGTGGAGGACATAATACAATATGCAAGTGGGGTATATTTTGTACTATTACTAATTAATCAGTGTTATTGTCCGTGGAATTTTCGTTGAATTGAATTTAGTCATTGAATCTGCCACAAAAATTTGGAATCAACTAAATTTGAACTAAAACGTTTTCTGTCCCTTTACAAACCCGTGCAATGAAACTTTCTTATTTCGATTGTTTAGATAATACTTTCAGCCCTGGCGGTTTAGCTCATTGGTCAGCATGCTCGCTTTCTATGACGCGACCCCAGGTTCGATTCGCGGTCGGGCAAGATT
The DNA here is from genome assembly GCA_031308135.1 of Acheta domesticus. Lineage (NCBI taxonomy): Eukaryota > Metazoa > Arthropoda > Insecta > Orthoptera > Gryllidae > Acheta > Acheta domesticus. The sequence goes on from JAHLJT010008446.1 coordinate 239,685,011, forward strand.
GCAGTGTGCGTTGTCTTTGCAATGTCCCAGTATATGTTGGTGTCAAGTCTCCTACTGGCGTCACCGTGCCATGCCACGAGCTTCTCTCCGCCACTAGCGTCGGGAGACGAAACCATTGGTAACACCGCCGTTTTACAATAGTGATGGCGTTGTCTTTTGTGGCGGGGTAATTAACTGCGTGGAGAGGCGATTTCGTCGTCGCACTGGTGCCACGGTCTCCCGCGCGTGGCATCGACCTTGACAGCGTGCTCGTGCACGTTGCTCATGGCAGCGAGGCCGGACGCTGCTGTTAGGCCATGGGCCGACGGGCTAAGTAGCCAAATACAAAGAAACAAAAATAATACTCTCTACTGATGCCGCTGATAAACAAACAAATTCTTCCCATTTAAATTTAATTTTAAAGTGTGGAATCATGCGTGGATTCATACGTGGATTACTTATTTACGATCTGAATTACGTATTTCTCTCGAATTTTATAAATTAAGTTTACGGAAATAAAAATTAACACGAAAATTATTCCATTTTATGTTTAAACTAGCGGAACTTGGCAGACGTTTTTCTTTCCTTTATCTCCCTCTTTCCCTTTCCATCTCCCTTTCTCTGTCTCTCCCTCCTCTCTCTCTTTCTAATTGTCACTCGCTTCTCTTTGTTCCTGTCTCAGTCACTGTCTCTGTGTCTGCCTCTCACTTTTCCTTTCATTCACAATTATTTGCAGATTCTGCACGTCTCTGAGCAAATGAGGTAATATCGAGAAGCGTCGTACCAGCAAAAATGTAATATAATGTTCATTAAGGTCTCATCCTATGGGTTACGATGCGAGAAACATCGGCCTAAAAACGTAAGTTTTTAGTGCCCTAGAACGCTTCGTTTAGTAGTTATTTAACGATGTAGATTCAAAAGACTGCCCCGAGTGTAGTAGGTTGCATTTGACGTGAATATTTAGTTTTGTTCTACAGCGCCATGTAGTGGAGTTACAACAGAATTAACAGCACATAAACCTTCTGGGTGAAAAAACACGTAGAAGTGCCAACTTTCATGATGATTGGTCATAGATTATGGACTCAAAATAATTGTTCTGAGAAATTTGTTCTATGGTTGCCTTTTTTGTTAAAACTGGAGGAGAAAATATATTCTGCACAAGTGAGAAAATGTATGCACGCCTTTATCCCTGAAATCTGCATGCAGATAAACCACAAAAGTTGAAGTGCGCAAAGAAATTCTTAAAATATGTGACGAATACACAATCATACAGTCTGCAATGAAGTTACCAACTTTTAGCCCCCTAGAGAGAGGAGGAATATGTTAATTAAAAACAAATTATACACTTCTCATTTAATTTTGTAAGAACTGCACAGAAAGCCTAAGGAATTTTTAGATTTTCTCTTGTGTGGATTAGATTTTCTCTTGTTTTATTAACTGAATGAGGGTGGGCCTCATTCAGTAATAAAATTCTGAATTACGAAAAACGTATCTCAACATAGTATGGTGCGAAAGACCCGTGTTGTATTTTCAGACGTTTCGGTCCAATACATTTTTTGGAAGTCGGGTACAGAGGAAATGTACTACTTTGTAACAAGAGAATCATCAACCAATCTTATAATCTACTCATCCTGTACTCACTTCATACCACAACAAATCTCTTAAATTTTGTCAACATTACGAAGAGAAAATCTTACTTTTGCGTTTAGTGCTTTGCCTCCATCGCGAGTCAAGGTAAATGAAGATGCGCCCAGACTGGAAGTATCTGGCAAAACCCCACAGCACAACGTGGACACACGGGGCGTAGGACCAACAACCTAAACACGGCGTGTCATACGAATATGATTGCTTGTCTCAAGGCCCAGAAGAGCAAACTCTCCCTCTTGCGCTTGCTGGAGTGTCTATAGCATTAAAGAAATGAAAGAACCAGCTCCAAGGACCGTGTTCATTCATGCATACTTCTCCCACCGCCAGTATTCACTACTGGATATGGTGTCCGTGACCAAAGACAAGATCTGAAGAGTGAAGAACAAGCTGACTCGAACCATTCTTTCTTTCAAGAGTGAACTATGGACAGGAAATGAAACACTTTCCGATCTGTTAAACGCAATCGGATCATGCTTGTACAAGATTGTTTTTTCATGAAAAATCAAAGCCTCCAAAATCTTACGTCATACTGACATGTACGGCTGTCTACAGTTCAAAACCTGCCCGACCCTCATTTCTCAAGTTGTTCTGAGGAACGCACAAAAGTTCATCAAGCACGGCCAAATAGTCAAACATAATACACTCGTTTAAATAGAGGTAAAAGCAATTAGTCCGTTATTTTTTGTCTTCATTTTGTATTGTATCGCGGTAACGCATTCATTATACTCTTACGCAGAGACTAATGAATGTTCATTTAATTTTATACGACGAGGTGGGGCACAAGCAATCAACCTCGACATTTAGGGTAGCACCATAACGGAAACGTCGTGCTGCGTTGCAGCAGCGTAGTTAGCGCAAATGTCTTACAGCCGAACGATCTCATGACCTGAGATTGTTGTCTGCGTCGGACATTAACTTTTGTTTTCAATGCGAGTCTCCTATGTCAGTGCCGGAGTGGTTTTTGAGTCTGACGCTTAATATTTCATCCCTGGCCTTTTGTAGGCGTGATGCAGGTCGCCCAGGCAAAGAACGCTGCAGGCGAGAGGGGAACGTTGCTTCTAAATTGAGGAAAATTCCGCCACTTAGGGAGGTTCGTAAGTCGGTCGCCAACGATGAATGTTGCAACTTTTTTGTGACCAGTTGCACAGAAAGGGAGCCCGAATTCGGCAAAGGAATGTTTACCAAAGAGCTTAAAAAGTGTCAGGTGTTGAGATGTAAAACATGATTAAGTAATAATATTACAGAATTATTACAGACAGTGAGTTTCTGTCTTTTACATTCCTTATAATGAATAATTGGCAATAAATAAACTTTAATTTTCAAAATAGTTAAAAAATTGTGTACTATTACTAAGAAAAATCAATATTTAGATTGCTCATTTTCACAAAATATAGTTTTTTGTATTGTCAATGTTTGTATCTTTTGAAGTATAGCATCATGAAGCAGGTTTTTAATGCTCAGTGTCTTATGTCTATTAATTCTCAACCTCTTCTGTCTTCTCATACTCTTTAGGTTCCTTTCTGCACAATTGGTCACATATTAAATACCAAAAGGACAACTAGGAATAAGGACATAATACTATTTTGAAGTGGTCATGTCCCTGGGACCTGAAGATGGGTGTAAAGGTGATCGTGAAAAAGAAAAATAATGTTTATTGTAACAAAACAAAGATATATAATGAATTAGTTTACGTTTGTATTGTATACATTTTTAAGAAATATTTTATACACCTGTAACAAGAAATGTACTTCAGCTTCCGGGTCAATGACCCCCATCTCGATCAGGTTTTTGTCCAGTTTCCCTGATCCATTGAGCAAATGGTGAGATGGCCCCTTGTTTTGCTTCTGGACGTAAATGTAGCTTCACTGTGCGCACGTTTTGTTGAGTACTCCTTTTGCTTGTAGTTCATTTACCGTTGAAATTGATTTTCTATAACTGGGGAACAAACATTTTTCAAATATTTTTCTTTTTCTAAAATAATTATTTTCTAAATTAATTTTTTCGTTTTTTTTGTTGTTTTTTTTTAATTCTGGCCCTCAAGAAAATGTGCGCAGATAAATCTTTCCCCACACATCATATACAGTTTTTACTGTTTTTTGACAAATAAATAAATAAAGGTTAAAATCCGAAACGTTGGGTAATGTAAATTAAAAAGTATGGTATAAGCACATCTTTTCAATTATCATTTATAAACAATATGATTTGATTTTCCTTAATTAATGGAATCTAAGATTAATTGGCATTATAAAATGATTTAGCATGAAAATATTTAAAGGGAGGTGCCACACTAAGCTGGTCTGTTTTCTGAATATTTCTAAATAAATATCCTGCCTTTTATGATATGCCAGGAACACGAATACCCAAGAGAAAAGAAAATGAATAATACGACAGAAGCCCAGTACGCATTAGAAGGGGAAGAATAGAAATTCAAAAATAAATTAATTACCCTTGAAGGGGACATAGTAGCCGGAAAAAATAATGTTTGTATGTATGACGAATATAATGGTCAAGGAAACATCCATACAGGCATTCAGAATGTAGTTAAGAAATATTAAGCAGGAGACCTTGATAGAGAACAAAAAGACCGCACAGAATTGTCAAAGTTAATAATAATAATAATAATAATAATAATAATAATAATAATAATAATAATAATCAGAAGAAGAAGAAGAATATTTCCTTATTTATATATCAATACTTAACACTCTCAACATACCGGTAAAACATCAAGAGAAGATTCAGAAATATACCGATCTCGCCCATGAAGTCGCTGCTCAATGGAACATCAGCAGAGTGACAACTGTGCAAATAATAATATCAGCCACAGGAGTGATCCTGAAAATGACACTTCGAGCACTAGAGTGTCTTCACTTGGATGCCAGAAGTATATATAATATGCAGAAGGCAGTTATTTTGAATATATGCCGTATTGTTAGAAGCCGTCTGAATCTTCAATAAAGCAACCGCACACCTGGCCATCATACCTGTGAGTGGTTGACTTACCGACCAGTAAAAACTGTGAAGAATAAAATAATAATAATAATAATAATAATAATAATAACAAGAACAACAACGCCAACAACCCGGGGCGCATCCTCAAGGTAGCGCATAGAGGAACGTTCGCCAGATATAGAGAGTACCGGGGAAATAAAGACCCGGGGTGGACCAAAACCAGCACCTGGGCTGTAAGTTTGCAGCCCATCTCTCAGAGATTTTGAATGTTGCAGTGAAGACTAGAAGTCAAGCCTCGATCTCGTCTGACAACGGGGCTGCTCCTTACCGCAACGACCAGGCAAAACGAACAGAGAGGCGTAGAGAACATTTAGTTGAACACAACTAAGTGGCCCATCCTCTGCAGGCTTATCCTGTATCTTTTCGAGAACTGCCCGTAGAAGAGAACACACAGAGAAAATAAAATGGACTCGAGAAATGAATATAAATATAACGCCTAGATTTTATTTTGTAAATCAGTGCCAGGATAAACCGCCTCCAGGATATGGGCACCTATTCCATGCCGAATACAGTAGAAATTCAGAGCTACACATGACTGAGCAGAATGTAATTGACACATGGAAGGCCATTATCAAACACGGCTATTTAACTGAGATCTAATTAGGAAACATTAAAAGGGATATTGGGTGCGTACTTCACCAGCAAGAAGAAATTGGCCAAGACACAGAGCTACATGAACAAGTCCTTCAAAACACCTACAATGATTCACCCCAGACCTATACACAAGAGACGAAGAAATCAGACAGGTTCAACAGCTTAATTGAACACTTACGTGGTACAGAAAAGTCTGGCTGACCATTCATCCCTGTCCTGAAGAACATTCTAAAAGCAAAGGAAACAATGAAGAAGGTGAATAGTGTATTGGAACAACATGTTAAAACTTGAAGATACACCCTGCTATCTATTGTGCAACAGCTACTGCCATCAAGCTGAATGGCCAAAAGACGTATTACCCAAATCATAAGAGAAATAAGCAAACAATGGAATGCAACCATGGAAAAAATTACTCGAGGGAAAAGTAAATGAGCTCAGATCCAAAGCTGACACCATAAAGGAGTACCTTAACAATAACCATACCAAGAGAGTAGTTAGAAATACAACAACCCTAGCAACAAAAGCAGGAATAAAACTAAATAGAACAAGTACCCGAGAACTTGAATCTTTATTATACACTTTCAGGCAAAAGGCAAAAGCAAAAGGAAGTAGACTCCACCAATACAACGATCGAAAAGGAAGAAGGTAAATGCTGAATTTCACAGAAACCGAAGGAGCTTCTTCAGACGCCTGGGGGGAAATAAGGACAACCAAAGTTCAACCCTAACCACAGAAGAAACTAGTAAATTTAAGGAATTCTGGACTACATTATGGTCCGACCTGAAGGATTTCAATAAAAATGCATTATGGTTGTCAGACGTAGAAATGACAGTATCGAAAATTCCACCAGTGAATGCTGCAGAGTTTGCTACTGACGATATCACAAGAGCCATCAGTAAAACCAGAAAGTGGAATCTCCTGGGCCTGACAAAATTCATAATTTCTGGATTAAATACTTTCCCATTGTCCACAAGTCATTAGCTGAATGTTACACTAAAGCCTTTGAAAATCCAACATCAATTCCTGATTTTTTTCCTGGAAGGAAACATCTATCTGTAAAGGAAAGAAGGGGATATGTTGCAACCACAAAACCATCGACCAATCATCTGCCAAATGACAAGGTCTTCACATCGCCAATATTTACAAGCTCTTCACATCACTAATTAGTAGAAAGATATATGAACACTGCGAGAACTATTACGTCTTAGAAGAGGAGCAAAAGGGTTGCATCAAAATATCGATGGGTTGTAAGCATCAGCTGACAATTGACGCAGTTACTTTGGAACAAGTTCACAAAAGACGACGCAATCTACATATTTGCTACACATAGATTACCAGAAGGCATTTGAATCTATCCCGCACAGTTGGTTGCAAAAGGTTCTTGAGATATATGGTGTATGTCCAAATAGCAAACGTTCTCTTAGTGCAATGATGGCGAAATGGAGAACAAACATGGATGAGTTCGGAAAATATAGGAGTGGCCCATATTAAAACTGGAATGTTCCAAGGAGATGTACTGTCACCATTATGGTTTTGTCTAGCAATGAACGTCCCAAAATAAATGTCCCAACATATTAACAGCAAAATTGGGTACAAATTAATCAAAAGAAACAACATACACCTGTCTCATTTGTTGTATGTTGATGACCTCAAATTCTATGCAGAGACCAGAGCCAAATTACATGGTGTAATTAAGATAGTGAAAGGGTTCAGTGAAGATATAAAGACGTCTTTTGGACTAGACAAATGTGCCGTAATACACACTAAAAAGGGCAAGATAGAAAGCCACAATGAACCAAATAGAGACATTAAGGAACTTCCACCTAATGTGGTCCACCTAATGTGGAAATATTTAGGCATGACCCAAAGCTACCGAATAGATCATTCTAGCATGAAGAAAGCTCTGACTGATAAATATAGATCAAGAGTTACAAAAACCCTGAACACTAAGTTAAACGGGAAAAATCAAATCATAGCAATTAACTCATGGGCAATTCCTACACTTTCCTATTGTTTCGGAATTCTCAAGTGGTCGTGTGCAGACTTTGCTGAATTAAATAGATTGACTAGAAGGCTACTTACTAAATTCAGTGTCTTCATAGCAATTCATCAATTAAAAAACTATATCTACCCTGAAGAGGAGGAGGGAGGGAACTGTTAAACATTGAAAATCTTTGCAGAATCCAAGAAACAAAAATGAAGCAAAAGTGACTCTCGTGTGAAGATGAATGAATGAAAATGGCTGTACAAGCAGATGACGGTTTTACTCCACTAAACTTGAGTGCCTCCCACCGAGGATCAACGGCAACTGCAGCAGGAACAACACGAAAAGAGAATATTCAAAGAGATCTAGAAGAGTGACAACAAAAGGCAATGCACGGCAAATTTTCCAAAGCTATTCATGAACCTCATGTTGAAACACCATCCTCGCTGCAATGGCTATCAGGAAGGCTATTTACGCCCAGAAACAGAGGGATTTATAACGGCAATCCATGATAGAGTACGTCGAACTAGGAACTATGAAAAACATTGCATGAGCATGCCCGTTGTTGACAAATGCAGGAAATGCGGCACCAGTTGTGAAACAATTGAACATACTCGTATAATGGCTGGATGTACTGCATTCGTCGACAGCGCCTATTTGGGAAGACACTACCAATTAGCTATGATTGTCCATCAACAATTGTCTCTCAAGTATAGAATGTTAAATAGTGGAACTCCACCATATTATAAATACAACCCACCATTTTCTCCATGTCATTTTTCAGGATGTACCTTCAGAGAAGCCGTTTACTTCGAGGCTAAAGATAGAAGTGTTATATACTATATCTCGGCTTTCTTGTGAGCTATCATTAACGAATTTTTACTTACTTTTTTCAAGAACTATTTTGTTAACAAATTTATTCACATCATATCTTAATAGCTTCAGACGAGATCTTCTGGGAACTCAAATTAGAGATTTACGTGTACTGGAAATCGCAACCAAAATATAAATATATTTTATTTAATATAACATGACCTTGCTGTACGTTTCGGCAGCAGACGCTGGATCGGCACGTTGTAATATGTTAGATGTTTCAGCCGTGTTCTTGGGGTAATTCATATTAGAGGTGAATGTACAGAAGCAATTAAAACAATATAAATACATTTTATTTAATACGCCTCACGTAACCCAAAAATGACAATTTTTTAGATGTGTCACTTGTGAACAGACAATGAATTCCCAAGGAAGTATAGCCTTATACACTACCACCAGAAGTGATAACCCAAAGCACCAGAAGTGGTAACCAAACCACCAGAAGGGGTAATCAAAACGAAGAAATAACGGCGGCGAAAGCAAGAGGAGTGTAGAACGGAGACGCCGGATGTGTGGAGCCCTGAACGTGTCCCTTGAGGTGCGCAGATCTGCCTTCCCGCGGCCTTTGCGGGCCGTGGGGGAAACCCGCGCTCGGCAGCCACGGAGTAGGCGGCCTCGGCATGCAACCCCGCCGCCTGGCTGCCAACGCCAGCCCCGCGCACTCGCTGCCAGCCGCTGCCGCTCGCCACACTAGTAATGCGACATCGACAACAAAGCATCGATGTTAGCAAACATCCATGTTTAAAATTAAATCATCGATGTTACAAATACTTCGGCCAAAAACCATCGATGTTTTTCAACATCGATATTTTTATACTGGTTAGTAACTTCTAACATTAAAATGTGTGCATTAAAATTTGGTTTTACAGTACTTGTGTTTATCAATTTGCCGAAAAAGGGTACGAGAAGAAAGGGCAGACCCTATGCCCATAGCGTATTTGTTGACACATCTCCATGTGCGAAATGAATATGAAGAAAGGGGATATAGCAGTGCTTGGAAGTCATTTCGGGCGAGGGAGTTTGGTCGATGAAGGTAGTAGAAACAGCGTTCCATTGTTTCCAACACATGAACTAACAGTGTTACCATCACTTATTTCAAATTATGACTTTTAATTATTGTAATCGTAGGAATTTTTCATTCAGAAACAAAACATCGGAAAAGGTAAAACATCAATCACAAAACATCGATGTTTAAAAACATCAGTATTAATAAATCGATGTTTGGAACATCGATGTTTCTACAAAAATATCGCATCCCTTCGCGACACCGCTGGCTTCACAACTTTCCACGTTGCACACGTTTCCGCCTTCCATGGCGTGTGTGGCTCCAGAAGGTGATCGCCCGTTGCACACGGCTCATCCTGAATACGGACAAGATAAAAACGCAAAAAGAATAAAACAATTATTAGAATGTTTCTAAACGATTTATTATTTGTAAGTTTAATTGATAATATGAACAAATAAATTACACAGGGCTGTGAAAAAAATAAATTCTAAGCGCTTTTGGTTCTGATGGATGATTTGAATTCATTTGAGCTAACACTAATAGATTTGAAATCCATTTTTCTCTAACATGTAAGACTTTTTTGTAATTTCAAACAAAAGACGGGTAAACAAAAACTCTTGATTTGGGAAAGTTTCACGAAACACACAGTGAATAAACGATTTAAAACTTGATGTACATAATTCTACTGAAAGAAGAAGAAATAAAAATATGTATACAAGCGGTACACATCTTATGAACATTGACAACATACTTACATTAACAATAATATACATTTATGCTAAAAATGTCCGAGACTCTGCTAACGGGTTTCTTCTGTTGAAATTTTGCTTCCTCGCCATCTGTGCAATTCTACACTTTCTTTCTTTAAAACAAACAGTAGTCTGCCATCACTTCAAAATATCGGCTTTGATAACGTTTTCCCATCTCTTTTAGCTTTTGATGAAACTTCTCTCCATGCTCATGCACTGAAATCCCCAGATCATCGGGGAAGAAATCAAGGTGGTTGTGAAGAAAATAAAGTTCAATGCTCATGTTACATCATAGAAAGTTCTTCCATGTTTTCTTTAAATGAACAAAATGGGCTACTTGCAATGATTTTGAGGCATATTGATTTCCATTACGAAGCAGAACAGCTTTGAGGCTGCGTTTCGAAGAATCTATTAACAACTTCCATTGATCAACGACACATCTTTTTCCAAATTCGGAATGTACATCATGAATGTTTTTACAGTATACAAACTAACCCTCTTTCGTGAAACAGTCAAGGAACACTTCTTCTGTCTTTCGATACCAGTAAAACGTGCCTGAGGCGAGTATATATTTCTCTTTCAACCGTGAGTCTAAAACTTGTGCCGATTCCTTTGGGAGGCCAAGATCTCGCACCAAATCATTAAGTTCTTCTTTATCAAACAACCGGGGTCTTCTCTCTTCTATGGGGAAATCAGTAACGTTCATTTCACTATTAAGCAATCTAAATAATATGAAGATGGTGTAGATGGTAAGTCATGTGGTGGGTTTGGTATAGGAACGTAAGGACCATGTGGTACGTGTCTAATGGCTGACGGAATATTAGAGTAAAATATTTCTTTCATACTTTTCTTATTATCTCCATACACTTTCATCATCCAAAAGTAAGAGTAGTTTACATGATTATTTTTTTCTCTCCACATCATTGGAATACCAAAAGATAAAGATTTCTACCTCCGTTGATACCATTTTCTCAAACCTGCAAGAAATGTGTGACAAACACTATCTGGTGCCCAAGATTTATCTTGATCCCATAACTTAATGCCGACGTAAGCGTGATACACTTTCATTACAAATGAGATGATATTTCCCTTCGGTGTTTTGTTGCAAATGAGCCACATAAATCACAAAAAACTGTTCTGGTCACTTTCATTTCTTCTAGATGAACTCGCCATTCTTTGAAATATTTTCCCCTTCAATTAAACGCACCTTTGCAGCCTTTATAACAAACATTTCTTGCTAAATACCCGAGACCAATTAACTGACAGAAACTGAAGTTAGAGAATAAATAAAATATTATTGAAACTATCGATTGGCTTGTAATAAACGATTGGATAAAACAATACGTAAATTATTGTAATATATTTCCAGCATTAATGTAAAATTTAATCAATCGTAAATTTTGCACAAAACTGGGTGATGTAAAAAAACTGAATGCACATACCTAATCAGGTTGCAACACAGACTCATTGTCACCCTACTTTCCATCAAAAGTAGCGAATCGTCGCAGCCCTGTGTTACGTATAATGTAGCGCGTGATAATTTGAAAAACGAAAACCCGAAAAATTTTGCAAAAACAGTACGTGAAAAAAAAACAACAACTAAAATTATATGTACAGAGTGGAGCACCTAAGTTGGCCACAGCAAATATCTTGAAAACGGTTTGAGGTATCGAAGTGCTATTTGCGTCATGTTGCATGTGATTGGACAAATAACATATTTTGTTTTCTTGTTTATACCGTATGTAATTGCAAATATATTGACACAACTTTGAAATGAAAGTGTATATGTTTTTCTACATCATTCTAAAGATCTTTAAAAACGAAGTGCAATGATATAATATTCGAAAAGTATTTTTTACGAAAAACAGTGAAATTAGGACTTGGTAAACGCCATGCCGCAGAGCGCAAGGACAGCTGATCTTGCTGATATCTTACGTGAGTCTACGCACCTTGTCGGAAAACGAGAACGTTTGCCGATTGTAGGACTTCCTATGCTCTTACTGGTAATGATCATGACCTCGGTTTGGGCTTTCACGAGTTCTACATGCGCAAAAAAAGAGAAATGTTCGAAATCACATTGATTTCAGCGGAGATGTGTATCTAAATACCGTTATTAAATTTACATTTGGGGAGCCCATCATATTCCAGGGAAAAGGAAAAAAAAACATGTGTACACTGAAGAGAAATCATACTACATTTATTTTCTTTTATTCAATCATTTTGTAGAAAATTTGTTGCAAAGTCGCAAGTTGAAATAATTCAAAACAGAAGAAAAATTAATGAAGGTATTCGTAACGAACGAAATAAAACAAAATGAGAAATTGAAAAATAACGAGAATATCAATATTCAAAATAACATACTTATATTAAACGCGCTTCGAAAAATGACAGCGCGCAAGAAATTCACTATTTTCAGGTCATGTAGTCTATGTGTTTCCCGTCGATCGCGATGCACATTTGTAAGCAGCGCGCAGGGACAGTTGACCTTGCGCGCTGCAGCATGGCGTGATTACAAAAACAATTGTACGAATAATAAGCAAATCCTACCCACGTGCTTCTCGTAAACCTCTCTTTATTAAACTAGGAATTTATCATTAGTTTGCCTCTCCATTTAAGAACCAGTGTTTGTTGTGAAAAAATGACTTACTGAAAGATAGGAACACATTTTCAGCAAATATCGATATCTATAACTATAGCATTTGACGTAGTAATCATATTCATTACGTGTCAGGATCAACAACTCGCTACAAAAACTTTACATACAATACACATTATTTTACTACACATTGCCAAATGACATTAAACGATTAGAATCGATACACAAGTTTATAAGCCAAGTAAAATCTTTTCTGCCTCATAACTGTTTCTATAAAATTAGAAACTATATCGAACATCAAAAAGGCAAGTAATATTAATTTTAACAATGATATTTAATATATTAGTTACCATTTGTACTATTTAGGATAATAATACGATAGTAGTAGTAATATATTAATAGGATAGGTAGAATAATACCATTTGTATTATTCTAAATAGCCTGTAAGTAGTATTGTACCTCAGTGTCAAAAGCAATGAGATGTATTGTAAAATAAAAATTACAAAGTCATGGCGGTTCTATCTAGTTACGTCATTCTCTTTAATGCACATACTGTGTAATAACCTAAATTTCTGTAGCTTCGCTATAATTACAAGAAGTTTCTTATCTGTCACAGTTGCATCTTTATTGAGTCATTAATATCATTTTATATATTCTATTCAGTGTAGAAACAAATCGTTTTAACACCTCATTAACAATTGTGATTCATACAGCCTTATTCCTTGGATAAATAGATCTGCTGGCGCCCAACACTGAAGATTGTGTCCTCTACATGATTCATTGAATGTAGTACTGAACAGTAATGATATCATTTCGGGAGCTTTGAATTGTAAATTCGCAACGGATAGAGGAACTGTGACAAGTGAGAACGACTACAAAACACCAACCATAGACGTCCATGGCGGGTCTTCTGAGGCGTTATTGCATGTGTGTACACTGTACATTAAAGGCCGTGTACACATCTCAATTGAACATCGTGGATGGAAAAATTGCATGTTTTGGTATGGTCACGAGTGTTTAAATTAGAACGGCCTTGATGTTAAAGGAATGCATTGGTGAAATGAAATTGTGGAATTTATCTGAAAGCACGCTGCATAACGTTAAATTTCCCAGAGTCAACCTCTGGCGTAACCGCAGAGGTAAGCACAAAGGTCTTATCTCCATTTTAATGGTCAAATTGAATTATTATTTCTATGTGGCTCTGAAATTTGTTCTACCAATGATAAGGTTTAATGATCGTTTTACGGACGGAAAGTATTTAAAAAAGCTTCTGAATGAAGGGGTGTATGCTCTTTTTATGTACTAAATTTTTAAGATTTGGTCGTAAGTAACAAATAGTACACATTTAAAGCGATATCTATTGCATATACGTATAGGGTGAGTGACGTAACTTTAACACCTCTCGTAACTTTTGGACAGTTAAAGTTATTGCAATGCAGTTTTTACAGAAGTACATGAGAGAATGGGGAAAATTGATCCTTAATTCTCGGAAGGACGGGACATTCGGAAATTATTTAAGTATTTTTCACCGTCGCGTCGTCGTTACTAAAATCTGAAAGGGGGTGTAAAATATTTCCTCCATAAGGCGCTCGCAGTTAAGGGAATGAACTCACAATCTCCTCTTTTCTTTTTTGTTTCATTTCAATGTAACACGCATTCCTTAACAGCGACATTCAAGTTTACGAGGACAAGACTACAGGACAAATGACGTCCGTTGCGCGGCGGTGCTCGTGTCTGTGTGGCCTGCCAAACAATTGGACGTCAACAACGTATGTTTGGCGGAGCTCGTGTGTCGTTAGGCTTAATACGGGAAAACAGGAATAGAAGTTCCAATACTAGGATCTCTAAATGTATTGTTTATGATTATTCTCTGCACGCAACTCTTTTTAATTTATGTATTGATGATGGTTGTTATTAAATACGTACTGGGGGAACGGTGGAATAAAAATCAGAGAAAACAAAGGAATTCATAGAAAAATTGCAGAATTCTTCTTTGAACACAAACAATCCCCATGAAGTTAACGGTATTTGAAACGCGGAACCTAGAAAAACGAAAAAAAAGCACGCTGTGCGCCACGCGACAAATGGCTCCACAGTGCATGCCCATAGCTGATATTTTGTGGATTCATCTGTCTTGTGTTTGGAACATTCCACATACACATTCATACATCGCTAAACAACATTGTTATGACACGCTTGTCGCATACACACCTTTTTATTTGTTTGAGAATTGAATTAAAATGTGTGAAGCAAATATTGTGTTGTGAGTGAAGTTCCTTAGAACGTATGCTCAAGAATCTGCGGAGGCGGGCACTAAAACTTGCACATGTTGCCAAATAACTAAGATCTTGGCCAACGTCACAGGTAGAGAAACTAAGACCTAGTATAAGCACATGTGCCTCGCGCCTAGCTCTTGGTCAGCGTGCTCGCTTTTTACTACGTGGCCCCAGGTTCGATTCCCGGTGGAGACAAGACTGTAGTGTGCGTTTTCCTTGCAATGTCCCAGCATTTGTTGCTGCGTGACGATGAGAAAACCGGAATACGGCGTGGGAATGTCTACTTGCTAACCACACTAACCCCCTTAATCCATGCCCGCGAGGCAGCGACGTCGTTGGTAGGCCTGAGCCCGTTCACGGGCTGTCACGCCAAGTACATACATACATAAGCACATGTATATACAAAAGTGTTAATACATGTAGCTTAGTCATTGCAATCCACTCTTCCTCTTGTTTCTGATGGAGGCAGGCAAAACGAGGATATGATACCCGTTGGTAATGGATGGCTTTGATTCGATTTATGTTTAACGAAAAACAGTAAAACCTGTTGACGTATGGGGGACGAAGTTTACAAAGGTGCTATACCGGCTCGATCCGCTGCAGAGTATGTCGTCATTCTGGGAGAAAATTATTGACCGCTTCAACAAATAGATATGCAGAACGAAGGCATTTACTGCAGAAGAATTCTAGAGCCCAATTGTTCTCATCGAAGCTTTTGTCGCTAATCTGAAGAAATATCGTGCCTGAGACCCTGCAGAATACTCAATTACTCTGTGCGATTCTATTTCCATTCTGATGGAAAGCAAGACCTAGGATCTGTTACCCACCCCCCAAAGCTGTCGATTCTCGATTCCGATGTATTAAGTTTCTTCTGCAGTGACGTGGATATTGGTTTAGTAAAGCATTTGCTAACAAAGAGAAAAATAATATTAATACGAAACGGAAAGAAAACAAGAAAGCAAATGAATAAAATTGAAGAAAAAACAGGTTAAGGGAGGAAGAGAGAGTAAAAAGGAGTAGTCGAGAAAACGCGAAAGAAGGTTCTATCTTTCAAATAAATAGCAGAGATAGAGAAATAACCAATGAAAAAATTAAACTTGATTCACACCGTAAAAATTTCCAACATTTTTTTTGTTCAAAAATGAAGATGAAATTATCAGGTGTGTTTACGCCATACTGTTTACAAAAACTGTGTGATGAAGGGTAAGTATTTTATTCGGACTGTTCTAAATTGGAGCGTTAATTTAGGAAAGTTAATTTCGCCAAGAGTGTTTGATTCTATGTTTAGAAATTTATAGAAGTGGCGTCTTGTGATAGAGATGTTATTCTATTTGCGATTTTTGACCTGGATGGATATGCAATGATTTGGTTAAATGCAATGGGCAGCAACTAAATTATCGAACTCTAACCGTACTAAAAACTCGCAAATGATCCCATTACGCTGGAGACAAGAACCAACTTATCGCAAGGTGCAAGCTTAATTTTGTCGTATACAAAGCGTCCAGCCTGGCCAGGTATTTGTACAAACAAAATTAGATGGAAAGTGGTAAATCGAGCTTTAAAAAAGGCAATCAATGCAGGCAATGCTACACAAGATGAAATTGTTGATTTTGTAAGGGCGAGATCGGTTTCACACTCCCATTCGACCGCTCGGGCAGGCCAATGTTCACGCTGCCGTATTGTGGTTTGGTTGTGATGCCTGGTGTTGTCTTTCGCGTGCCTTGCTAGTGGGCTGCACCAGCACCAGCCTGGTTTCTGCTCCCCAGCGCCGTCGTTGTCGAGGCCTTTGCCAACGCCACGAGGTCACCCTGCGCCACATGCCGCACCACGTGCTGTCGTTATTAGATGGTTGATGGGAGCTTGTGAGTTATTTATTAAATGACATTTTGAATGAAAGTACTAATAAGTGTGATTGGAAACATTAGAAAATTTAAAAATGTTCGTTGTGAGATTGTGATCGTAAGAGTCCCAACAACCCGGATTCGGCCATCGGTCGCGCTCAGTTTTAGGGGCTCCCTCATTGGGGGCAAGTTTTGAAGTACCAGACTTTCATTTTTTTATTGAACGACGCAATATTCGAAATCAATATTTGATGTAGGCTCCTCATCGTAACTGTTTATTTTGGCATAAAGCTTTTTCGGCCGCATTGCGGCCATCTTCAGTGCTCTTAGAGGCGGCTGTGGGCCTCAGTCCAGACAAGACAGCCTCTAAGAGTCCGCCTCTAAGAGCACTGAAGATGGCCGCAATGCGGCCGAAAAACCTTTATGCCAAAATAAACAGTTACGATGAGGAGCCTACATCAAATATTGATTTCGATGATAGCATCGTAAATGCCACACCATTTCCTACTACTATGACGCAATATTCGTATTGCTTTTGTAGCGCCTGGGTGTGTTTCTCATTTTCTCTGCCATGTGTGGGATCCAGTTAACAATATCTGTCACTAGAACAGGTAATCACGTTATGAGAGCAAAGAAAAATTCCAAAATCAATCCAAAACTCTTTCAGAAGGCAGTACAAATCTCCCAGGAAGCTGTTTGAAACAGTGTACCGGGAGCACTACACGCCTGAAACATTCCGGTTAATCGGAGTGGCCTGCCTGCCTCTCCATTTTTTTTTTTTTTCATTTTATTTACACAGATGGTGAATACATAGCTCAGTTTAATATAACTATACATATGTTTGATGACTTAATAGCTAACTTAAATTAAAACTTGAAACTAATACACGGTTGAGGTTACCCATCGGGCTCCTCTAGTCGGGATCTAGTTCGGAGAATTTCCTGAGGAAAATGTGAAAGGGAAACTTATTTTGTATTCTGGTTCTATGTGATGGGTTTTTGCCGAGTCTGTGAACTGATAATGAAGGAATTTGGGATATGTTTGAGAAGAAGTTGGTAGCAAGATAGGTGATATGATGGTCTATGGTGTCTAGGTTGAATTCTTTATGTAATTGTTTATTGGAGACATACCAGGGGGCGTTTGAAATGATTCTAAGAAATTGGTTTGAACAATTTGCAGTTTCTTTTGGTTGGTTTTTGCTGCATTTAACCAGATTGGGCAGGCATATAGGAACAGAGGTCTTATTATTTCTTTGTAAATTTGCAATGCTGAATTGTATGATAATGGGCTGGATCTGTGCTTTAATGGCTTTAATTGAATTAATTTGATTCTGGCTTGGGTGATTTTGGCATCTATATGCTGCTTCCAGTTGAGTTTTGTGTCCATGTTCAGTCCTAAGTATCTGACTGGTTTATTGAGAGGCAGCCAGTTTGATGGTTGTATTGTTTAGCAATAATGGACGCGGGGGTGAATATGGACGGAGAGTGAAGATCTTGGCGGCCGTTTTGGTTGGATTCAGTTGAATTTTGTATTTTGAAGCCCAGCTGTCAATTAGGTTAAGGTACAATTGAACTTTGTTGCTACAATCAGTAAGTGAAGGACCGGAGTTGTAGATAGCTGTATCATCAGCAAACTGTGCAATGTGTACGTTGTTTAGGTTGGGAATGTCTGCAACATATAAATTAAATAAAGTAGGTGATAGGGGGATCCTTGTGGTAGTCCTGCTAAGATTGGTCTTGGGTTGGAATGGTGGTTGTTTACATTTACGGAGAAGGTTCTGTTACTAATGAAGCTTTGTATGATGGATTGGATATAGTGCGGTGTGCCTATTTTCTTAATCTTGTATATGAGTCCTTCATGCCATGTCCGGTCAAACGCTTACGTTATGTCAATGAAAACTGCTACTGTGGTATTTCTTTTGAAATGACGTATAAAGATGTTCGGTAATGCGAAGGAGTTGGTGAAGTGTAGAAATTTTTTCGGTGAACCCAAATTGCTCCTCTGGTATGGCTTTTGTTACCTGTAAGTGGTCTTTAAGTCTTTTGAGAATTATTTTTTCAAAAATTTTAGATAAGGTGGGTAGTAAACTTATGGGTCGGTAGCTATTTGTGTGGGCATGATTTTTGTTGGGTTTGGCAATGGGAATAACTATGGCATGCTTCCATGATTGAGGAAAATAACCAATTCTGAGGCAGGAATATAAATATTAGCTATATATGCTATTGCAGGGGGAGGCAGGTTTTTCGCTATGGTATTGTTTATGTTATCGTGTCCGGGTGCTTTACTGGAGGGTAAGTTTTTAATTATTTTGTTAATTTCAGCTGGGTTGGTGAACTTAATGTGATGTGGGCCGTAGTATGTCTCTTTGTTGCATTTGTTTATCGTTTTATGTTCAGGATGAGGTTTTGAGATGTTGTTTGTAAATGTTGATGAGAAGTAGGATGCCAGCTCTTCGGATTTTTCAACGGATGTGTATGCTTTACCAGTTGAGGTGTTTATTGGTGGTATCGTGATTTTCTTTTTCAATATTCTGTTGGTGAATTGCCATAAAGAGTTGTTGTTTGTATGGAGTGAAGTTAATAATGCATGGTATTGTTGATTGTTGTGATTTTTTATTAAGTTTTAACTACCTTGTAATTAAATTCAGTTCAGATTTTAGATTCGGCGTTCTTAACTTATTCCATAGTCTTTTTGTTTTGTTTTTTATCAAGATTACATTTAATATTTCAGGCGGTAATTTTTTTATATTTATTAGTGTGGTTATTTGATGATTTATTTAATTGTGATTCTTGAATAGTAGAGTGGATTAACGTATTTATATGGGATACAGCTTGATTGATTTCAGCGGGGCAATTTAGTATTCTAAAATGTGGGATATTATTTCTTAGTATTTCTTGGAATTTTCTCCAGTTGATTTTTAAGGTGTTCGATTTAGGAACGGTTGCATGTTGTGGGATTAGCTTTTGTGCTGAGATCAGTACAGGGATGTGATCAGAATCTAGCTCGGATACCGTAGTGGTGTGAAATTTTATGTTTGTGTTTGTTATACCTATATCCAGTATATCTGGTTTACGTGTTCGATCATGAGGGTAGTAGGTTGGGTCTATTGTTGTGATGATTTTTAAATTATTGCTTGTTATAGTTTGGGCAAGGATCTTACCATCGTGATTATTTGTGAGGCAGCCCCAACTAATATGCTTGGCATTAGATCCCCGAGTAATAATGTCTTTTCGTTTGGACTGAAAAGGCTAATTATATTGAGTCTTTGATTTTTGTTGAGGGTGATTTGTAAGCTGCTATTATCGTAATGGTTTGGCCATTTAGAGTTGTGCGTATTGCTATTGTTTCTATACCTGGTGTCTGTGGAATGTCAATTTGGTAATGAATGATGTGAGATGAAATTGCGATGAATACGCCTCCTCCTTTTGTTTGGTTTCTGTCATTTCTATAGATAGTGTAGTTAGGGATATAGAGTTTGTTTCTATTACACAGGTGTGATTCAGTAACGCATGCTATGCCAATCTGGAAATGATGCAAGAAGTGAATAAATTCGGTTTTGTTATTTTGGATGCTGTTTGCATTCCAATTCATGATAATTAAGTTTTTATTAGTTTGACTGGCCATGATTACTGCTTAAATATTCTGTGACTGAATTTTGAATGGTTGAAATTAAAGATGGTATTAGCGAGTTGATGAAATTTATTACACAAGAGGTGATGGAATTTATGATTGTGTTGATTATATTGTTGCTGGAATTATTATTTAGGTGATAATTTGATTGGATGCGATTGCGGTTTGGAATTTGTGAATTTGAAGGGTTTGGATTGGTACGGTTTTGGTGAGAGAAATTAGGGATGGTTTGAGTTTCTGGTAAATTTGGAAAGGTAGTCTGAGAAAATTTGGGGGAGGGTAGAAGGTTGGCGGATTACATTACTGCTGTTTTTAGACTGATTACTATTTTTTTGCCCAATGATTTTTTTTATAATATGAGCACGATTCATTTCTGACGTCGGCCTTGTGATTACCATTGCAGTTAACACAAACCGGTGGATCATTTTTTTGCGGACACATCACTGAATAATGGTTACCAGAACAGTATGCCACAGTTAATAACATGATTACAATTGTTTTTCGTGTGCCCGAAGTCTAAGCATCGTTGGCACTGGATGGGTCCTTTAGGTTTCCGACGTCGTTCTGTAGTCACACGGTGATTGCAAATTTGATTGATTGTGAGGATTGTTTCAATAGTTCATTGCCACTAAACTCGGCCGCAACTACCGGAATTGGGATGTTATCTTTTTGCAGTCTCGTGATTTTTATAATTGATGGGTGACGTAATTTGAGTTCTGTAAGGATATCCGATTCTGTTATGGATTGGTGGAGATTTTTGAACACAACTGAAAATTTTTTATTTGCAGGATCCTTGAAAGAGTGGGAACTTCGGTTTGTCTCTATGAGGTATTTCACAAGTTCGGAAATCTGTAATGGAGTTGGCACTTATTTTTGTTTTATTGTTTTTGAAATCTGCTACAAAGTGACTGGTCACTTTGTTTTTAAGCTCCTTGATGAAATTATTTGCATTGGTGATGTTAGATACAAAAATAGGGGGATTTTAGCCGGTAAAGCTGTTTGTTCACTTGGATTTCACTGAGGTATGGAAAACGACTAGTTTCTGGTGAAGTTACACCGTCGGGCAATCCAATTTCCTCTCCATAATGCCCATACGTTGTGAGACTCGATTACGCAATCGTTGACCTAGGAACTCTGCAGGTAAGACTACTTTAGGCAGCTTAGAGGTACTTATAATACTTAGAGATACTTACACGAACTTTAGAAGTGCGAGTAATACTTCAGTTGAAAGCGACGATATAAATAAGATAACACTGTACAGCAAGTGAATTACTATGTAGTAGGTTGTAAAAATAGTTATGTGATTTTCAAAATGGAAACCAACTGAATAAAACACGTGCTTCTGAAAATTAAATAATGTTAGTCAAAACAGTTCAGAACAGTGCTTTGCAATCTATTCTGCCGGCAAATAAAATTTCCCTATAATAACAAGTAACTTTGTTACCCATTTCCAGCCGCGCCAAGGAGCTCGGCAAAACAACTTAGCAAGGTTGAATTCTCGAGTTGGCCATGTTCTACATCTCAATCCTCAATCTGAGTTCAATCCCGAACCTCGTAAGGATTACTCGATACTCGAGTTTGTCGCGACCTTCCTGCATATCTTTCCACATCTGACTTGAGTTCTCTAGAAACATTGTTATTCAGTGACTTCCATATTCGTTCGCACAACTCAGAACATGCTTTTGCATCTAAATCAGTTACCTCACAAGAATAGGAAGTATAAAAGTGCTTATAACAACCTTTTATCTGTGCTCGTCTGCTATTGAAGTCAGAACAGACAATACCACCTTCCTGGCGCCAAAGAAGAAGTGAATGACAAAGCTTCATATCGTATGCAAGGTCGTAAGCTGCACACTGTGAAGCAAATCCTCTTTTTAATCTTTACCGGTAACAGTACCAAGTACAGAGATCAGATTTTTGACTTTCACGAGAAGTTATGAAATATATAATGAAAAAAAATTTCTTTGAAAAATTTGGAGCAGTTTGTAACAAAATGCCGTCTATGCGTTACTGTAAATTCGAAATTTGAAGTTCTTTTTCACAAACAACTTTTGAGTTTTCGAAAAACTTCACTAGAAATCATTTGAAGCACTTTAACTCACAAATACAATATTGTTTAGAAATTACTGGAAGTGTGCATGTTAACTGTGTGAGAGAGCTTTCAAAAGCATTACATTTGTGTGAATTGTTGAGAAAACAATAAATACCCCAAAATGAAACTTTACGTCGTATTAAAGAGTGCAACTAGCACTATTAGTTCGAAAAGTTTGAAGAAAAAATATGGATCCCTTTATGAGAAATGGCGTTTACACGTTTCTGAAAATGCGGAATTTTGAGCTCATTTTAAAGAACTGTGGAGTTTTCGAGACTTCACATGACATATATTAAAGCTCATGTAATCATAGATATAATCGCCGGTAATGTAAATATTCACGTGAGAGAAATAAAAAAATACCATTTTTATAAATTTTTGAAGAAAAAAGAATAGAGCAATAATGGCGTTCATGTCATTTCATAAGGTACATTAGGAACTAGTATCCCTACGAAATGTTTAAAGAAAAAATTTGGAGCCGTTTTTGAGAAACTCTTTTTTTTTTTTTTAATTACACATATTGCAAGCAATATTGCAAGTAAACTACTAAAATTTTCAAAATATGTACGTGACCTTAACGAAAGAACTCCATTATGGAGAACAAATTTTTATTATAAGGAAAAATCTCTATCTTCAATTTTGTAGTTTAGGAAGACGCCGAAAAAAAATAAAAGTTTGCAATTTACGTGAAATTTAGAGTTGACTGTGAAAATCGGACCTTGCCACCCTTATAAGTTTATTTCACTCTTTTCTTACACGAAATTTAAAGAAAAAATTGGAGTCGTTTTGAGAAAATTTTGAAAATGTTTGGAGGGCTGTACCTCCAAATTTTTGAAGAAAGTTTTTCAAAATCGCAGCGCCTCTAGTCGACTCTGGTCGACAGGGGGAATATATCCATTTTGGAAAAAAATCCTACCTATGGTTTAGGCGGTAGCCGTGTTCACAGACGTACGGACAGACAGAGCAAAACAAAAAAGTGAGTTGTCATTAGGTGAAAAAGTCGTGGAGTTTGCCGATATATGGAATCAAAATTCATTGGAAGCATTTGAAAATTTTTTCAGAACGAAGTTGATGTCTCAGGTCTTGGAAACGGGCGTGTTTTCTTGCAGCACTGTAAAAGTCAATAGAAAGGGCTTGCCGAAAATAATAAAATATACCTTTTTTATATACCTTCTCTCTCTCTCTCTCTCTCTATATATATATATATATATATAGAGAGAGAGAGAGAGAGAGATTAGATATATATATATCTAATTATATAATAATATATAATATATAATATATTAGAATATAGATATATATATATATATATATAGAGAGAGAGAGAGAGAGAGAGAGAGAGAGGGGGGGGGAATTTCAGTTGAAATAAAGGCATAATTAATGCTGTGAAGTGGATGGATAAACGGCCTCTGACATTTCCCTGCCTTCCATGATCCTAGGGAACAAAGTATTGAAAAAAAGGGGAAAACAATGATGGCACGTCTTCAGAGATTTATTGTCTGGAAGTAGTGGCAGAATATAGTAAAATAATGGGTGGTGTTGATAAATTTGACCACCTGCACGAAAGATACGCAATTGGCAGACGCTTTGTGAAATTGTATCACAGAATATTGTACTATCTAATTGATCTGACTATAGTAAACAGTTTTATTTCGCGGGAAGCAAATAAGTGACAATCAGAACACGACCAATTCATCTACAGGAAATGAGCAGTTGGGGTACAACAGACAGTATTAGGAAGCACCTACAGAAGATGTGGTCATTGCATCACATAGGCTGCTGAGAAAATGACCATGTCCCTGTGCTTAAACTGTAATCTGCCCCTCTGTGTAGATCCATGTTTTAGGATTTTTCGGGGCAAATAAATGTAAAATAAAATAATTTTATTAAAAAATTTAATTTTTATGTAATTGATATCAATTTTTTCCTACCCTAAAAGGCTTCGTGGGAAGAATATTTTCCACCTTATCACCAACCTGCCTTTTTACTGTCAGATCGGGTGACACGAGCTTATATCTTCACTCGATAAGTAAGGTGGCATCGATAGATGTCACCTTTGTTTTCCTATAGCAGGGAACTTGCGCCTACCGTGATGTAAGGGCTGGGTTATATTTACGATACCAAAGTAATAGAAACCAGGAGCAAAATGAATTTGACTATGAGAGTATATTATTTATATTAAATACACTAAACGTAGTGGGATTAACTATATCGGAGTTTTATCTACTTAACGCAAGAACATTTCAAAATAAAATTCCTAACACGCATACACAATAGAAATAAAAGAATACAATGAAAAAATTAGTGGTGCTACAGAATGTCACAGATACCATATTAGTTTTGTATTTCCTTTGGTCTCGGCTAGCTATTCGGACTTGCCATACACTCTGACCAGCTGCCTTCTATCGCCGCCCAAATTACTTTCTTCATATTTCTTGATTTTTCGGTTTTTTAATAGTAGAACGGAATATTGTTTTAAGAATATTAAAGAACAGTGAAAACTCGCCAAAAATCGCAATTTTCTTCGAATAATTTGGAGCCGTTTTTAAGAGAATGCGGTTTAAATGACTGTAAATGCGAAATTTGAAGCTCTCTTTCACAGGAATATTTTGTATTTTCGAGATTCATTATTCAAGTCATTTGAAGCACATAAATCCCATAGTGAGTACAATTGTGGGAAACGTGCATATTAACTGTGGGAGAGATCTTAAAAAAATTACATTGTGTAATTTCTGGGGGGGAAAAATGAACTTTACGTCATATTAAAGAGTGCTATTAGCACTATCCATTCGAAAAGTTTGAAGAAAAAATTTGGAGTCATTTATGAGAAAATCCCCTTTGAGCGTTTCTAAAAAATGCGAAATTTTGAGCTACTTCTCACAGAAAACGGTTGAGTTTTCGACATACTTTACATGACATTCTTTAAAGAACGTGTACTGATAAATATAATAATGTGAACAAATCGCAGCTAGTGAAAATATTAACGACGTGAGAGACAAGTAAAAAAATTACATTTGTGTAATTTTGAAAAAGCGAAAAAATACCCCAAATTTAATATTAAGTCATATTAAAGAGTGCAATTAGCACTATCATTTCCAAAAGTTTGAAGAAAAAATTTGGAGCCATTCTTGAGAAAATGGTGTTAGAGTGTTTCTGAAAATGCGGAATTTTGAGCGACTTTTCACAGAAAACGGTTGAGTTTTCGTCAAAGTTTACATTTGTGTAATTTTTGAAAAAAACAAAAGAATAGAGCAGTATAGGGTTTGTGTCATATCATAGAGTACATTAGAAACTATACTTACCAAAAGTTTAAAGAAGAAATTTGGAGCCGTTTTTGAGAAAATCTTGTTTTTGTAATTTTTTTAAATTGCACATATTGCACACGAAAACAAAAATTTCAAAACATGTGCAGGACCTTAATGAAAGAACTCACTATGGGGAATATATTTTATTTGAAGAAAAATATCTCTATCCCTAAATTTGTAGTTGTTGGAAGAGGACCAAAAAAATTCAAACTTTTGCAATTTTCGAAAATCGAGAGTTAACAGATTCACTTTTATACATTATTTGCACAAAAAAAGAACATAAAAGGGAAACTATTATTTCAACTGTTTCAAATTTACTGGTCTAATGAATCTATCTTTAATCTATTACACGTTCAAATTATTAATAATTCAGTTAACTTATTTTGAAATTAATTATACTTTGTTTTTAGTACCCTTTTTCTATCATTGGAATTACAGCAATGAAAAATCAAGGTTTCGAGAACCTGCACTGTATTCTTGACAATACTTCAAAAAATAACATAAAAGTTCTCTTTTTTTACCCTTTTTAAAATGGCCATTTAATTCTATAAAATGTTTGATTTAGAATGATACAGAGATTTGCAATTAGAAACTATTTGCGTTCTAATACGACAGTATAATCAAGAAATATAATTAATATTTAAGTTTCGATTTTACGTTATCAAATGGACTGTTTTCTATGCGCTACAACACTGATGAAATGTCTTTTTGTTCTCTGGGGGGGGGGGGGAACAGTGGAACGTTTTAACTCACGAACACCATTGGAAGGCTCAGTTCGCTTCGAGCCGTCGCGGAGTTCACATCGCGCTCAGCTCTGTTCCGAACAGTGAAGTGTCTGCCGTTAAGGCTTGTTTATAGTAACCGAAGTGCAAAGTGTACAACGTGCTTTTAGTATCTGGAGTGGCAATTATTACTGCTACTAATTGCAGCACTAAATACATCAACCATTGCATGTGAACCAGCATCCAGCTGCCCTGGCCTAGGGCAAAGCATAGCCGGGGCCATGGCCACTCTGTATAACACAGACGGCGCCATGGACACCACATTCATCTCGACACCACCATCCCACGATGAACATCACATCGGTGCTTCTCAACAAGGCAACATGATTCTTCAATATGTTAATCTCAACCAACATCTGCCGCACGAGGGAGTACAGGAAACTGCAATTCCAGAAACTCAGGAACTAATGACTAGCTGCGCTACTAAGGTCAGTACTCAACAAACTGCCAGCGATGCAGCCCAAGGCGTAGCTAATCAAGTGAATGAAAACAAAGAAATCGCAGACAGTGCATCAAATAGCGGTAAGAGATCATTCAATGACCCTGATGAAAATGAACATCCCCCTAAAAAACCAGTCAACAGTGCTAACAGTGTTTATGCAGTGCCAATTAGCAATAGATATGCCCCCTTAGAAAAGCTAAACGACCCTGATCCCAGGTTTAATTATATAAACATCACCCCAACCCAAGACGAAAATGTCAAGATTCCACCAATTTATGTGAATAACATAACAAACTTATCAGAGTTTAATAGAGAAATCAAAAACAATATTTCAAACCAATTCACCTCTAATGTAATAAACAACAGAATAAAGCTAATGTTTAAAACAGTACCTGACTTCAGAAAAACAATTAAATATCTGCTAAATACTAAAAGAAGTTTTCACACTTATAAAGACCCCGCTAATAAAAAGTTCTCCATAGTATTTAAGAATGTTCATCATTCATTATCACTGCAGGAAATCTACGAGGATGTCAAAGAAAAGTGCCCTTCGCTAATCAGTGTCACAAGACTCCACAAAGATAACATTCCTATACCAGTGGTAGCGGCCGAGTTTAACGGCCAGCAAAGCATAGACATTGTATTACAAATAACGGAAATTTGCAACTTAAAAGTGAAAGCTGAAAAAAGACGCAGAATCAAAGGTCCAGTGCAATGCTTAAGATGTTTAGACTTTGGTCATACCCGAAATAATTGTAATCATACATTAGCCTGTATCTACTGCTCCCAAAACCACTATTCGGTAAATTGTCCAAATAAAATGCTCACCCCTTTTTGTAAACACTGCAATGGGCCACATCGTGCAGACGTTCGATCTGACGATTGCCCGTTCTACAAAAAGCTAACGCAACCCCACCCCCCTAAAGGAACTCATAGTGAAGACCTACGCTCAGTAAAAAGCGCTTCTCAAAGTGTTCATGTAGCACCTCTACCTAAAAGTTCACAATCAATCAACCCCAGAACCAGACCCAACAACAACACCTCATTTCGTTTACTTCATCAAAATTTCCCAAACCTCCCACCCACAAACAGCATCCTAACTTTACTTTCGCTCCAGCAACAGCCTCTAATCCGAATCCACTTCATCTACATAACCAACAAGCACCAAACAACATAAACGCCAGCAATAATAATAATAATAATAACAATAATAATAATTCATTCATACACTCCCTAATAAATTCCATCACAACTCATATCGTAAATATAATCAACTCAATCATCCCAACAATCATCAGCAATATACAACCTCATTGTCATCATACTTTAATAATAATCATGGCTCTACAGCACCATAACAAACTAAACATACTAAATTGGAATGCCAACGGCATAAACAATAAGAAAGCAGAGTTATCATACTTCCTAAAAGCCAAGAGATTAAATTAGCATGTATCACCGAAACACATTTAAACCAAATGAAACATTCAAAATTCCTGGAATATAATAATCATAGATCAGACAGAATAAACTCAAATGGAGGCGGTGTATTAATACTAATCGAAAAATCTATACCTTATATCCAAAGTAATTTACCCCAAACCCCTGGAATAGAGACAGTAGCCATTAAATTTCCACTCGACAACAGATTAATAACTCTCATAGCAGCTTACAAACTCCTAAAATTAAAATTCATAGTACCAATTTTGGATTACTATTTCAACTAAACACCCCCACAATACTTGTCGGAGATCTCAATTCCAAGGTCGTTCACTGGGGCTGTAGAACTTCCAATACCGCTGGGTTACAATTGTATAAAATTATATCAGATTTAAAACTACATCTAATCCCTCCCCCTGAACCGACATACTACCCCCACGACCAAAACAAATTCCCGGATATTCTGGATATTGTAATAACTAACACACAAATCAAATTCTATAGTTCTCCCATATTTGAATTGGATTCTGATCATCTTCCTGTCATCATTTCAACCCAGCAACTTTCCCCCTCACATAACCCCACCCACTCATTAAACACGCGAATTAATTGGAAAACATTTAAAAAAATAATCATTAATAAAACGCCACAATTTAAAACGTTAAATACCCCACTGGAAATCGAACAATCAATTACACAACTAAATAACCTAATTATCAACACAGTCAAATCCCTGCAAGACAATAAGCCTCCATACGTCACAAAAACACCCAACACAAAACTACCCAAGACTATACTAAACTTAATTAAAATTAAAAATAAAACCAGAAGACTATGGCATATAACAAAATCGACTCAAGTGAAAAAGAATTGAACTTACTCACTACAATAACCAAAAGAGCAATAATAGAATTTAACCACTCAACGTATAATAAACTAATTCAATCACTGAGCACAAGAAACAATTCGCTTTGGCAGTTCACCAAAAATATCCTAAAAAGAAAACAACTATACCACCGCTAAACACACCTACAGGCAAAAAATATGCACCAGCAGAGAAAGCAGAAGCTCTGGCAGATCACTTTGAGCAATCATTCACCCCTAATAGTACTCCCACACATTCTGATCACATAGACATAACACAATCAGTATCTGCACCCAATTATAACATCCCACATAGAATAAAATATAGTTCCCCAAATGAAATCAAAAACTTTATTAAAAATCTCCCCTCTTAAAAAAGCACCTGGCCATGATAAAATTAGTAATGTTATATTAAAAAACTTGCCTAACCCCGCAATAGCGTACATAAACAATATTTACAATTCAATTCTGAGAACCGGATACTTTCCAATTATATGGAAAAATTCCGAAATAATCCCCGTACCCAAACCTAATAAAAACCATAACAATACCGAAAGCTACAGGCCAATCAGTCTCCTCCCATCCCTATCCAAAATTTTAGAAAAAATAATACTAAAAAGAATTAACAATCATCTAAACATAACCCAGGCCATACCAAAACATCAATTTGCTTCATCAATAAATTATCCACATCACACCAGCTACTTCGAATATCCGAACACATCCACACAGCCTTCCAGAACAAACAACACACAGTAGCCACCTTCCTGGATATCTCACAGGCTTTCGACAGAGTTTGGCACCCAGGCTAATATATAAACTAAAATCTATAGGAACTCCAAATTATCTACTACAAATCATCAAAAGTTCATAACAGACAGAACATTTACAGTAACTGTCGAAAAGCATGTTTCCAACCCCCGCAGAATAAAAGCAGGACTTCCCCAAGGTTCCCCCCTTTCACCCACCCTTTTCAACCTATACACATCTGATATACCTACCTCTCCATACACACATATCGCACAATTTGCTGACGATACTGCCATCTTCATGTCTCACCATTCAGTAAGTCACATCTGCAATAAAATTCAAATGCATCTGAAAAACATTGAAGATTGGTCTCTAAAATGGAAAATCAAGCTTAATCCGTCAAAATCAACAGCCAAAATATTCTCTCTGAGATTATTCGCCACACCCACCCCATTCCAAATTAACAACAACACAATTCCCTGGACCCCGTACAACCAAACCGTTAAATACTTAGGACTAAACTTCGATACAAGATTAACCTGGAAATCTCACATAGCAACAAAAATTCAACAAACCAAAATCAAATTAATTCAACTAAAACCACTACTAAATCACAAAAGCAGTCTCTCCTTAAACAATGCCATCGCCTTGTATAAGACAATAATCAGACCTTTAATGCTGTATGCTTGCCCCATCTGGACGAACGCTTCACAGACTAACATTAATAAAATCCAAATAATGCAAAATAAATTCTTAAGATTAGCCACTCACGCCCCATGGTTCATTTCAAATGATCAACTACACAGAGAATTACATTTACCAACCATCAATCATCACATCGCTCATCTCTCCAACAATTTATATTCAAACATATCCTCAATAAATCAAATAGCTCACTACAACCTAGCCACACTCAACGAATTTCCGACCCGAATCCGCAATAGACATCCTCTACACACCTTCCTCAACATATTCTCTGATGTAAGCTAAGCGTAGGTGCTCAATGAGTATCCTTAGCCCATTTTGTAGTTAGATTAGAAATAGTTTTTAGGTTAGGTTAAGTTAAGCCAGACGAATTACATGTGAAAAAGTAATATTACTGAACCATGTATCACTCATTCAAGTAATAAAATAAAAAAAATTAAAAAAAAATAAAAAAAAAAAAAAACCATTGGAAGGGTGGATCCGCGCGGCTTGTGCGGCGTGGCCGTTTCTTCGTCGCTCAAGTTTAGCGAACTGTGATCCGCTGAAGCGCCGCTACACGGAAACTCGTAGGATTCCGTTGCCTCGCGCGGCCTCGAGCTGCCGCCGCCTGCTCCGTTTCCGTTGAATAAAAAGCCTCTTGCGTTGATGTGCGTTGTATTGATTTAATAGTGAAGATAAACCACAAATTAAAAAATAATTTATTTAGTTTCCTACGAAAAACGTGCTCCGTCGTCGTCCTTCTTTGCCGTCCGTCCTTCATTAACACGTGTGTTCTGATATATACACGGAGTGATATACGTAGTATAGGGAAAGTTATGTAATGCTGCACGAAAAATGGCCAATTTTCGCCAGTCGATCTGTTTCCAGTCAAAGCTTTGAGATTTTGAAAAAGATTCTGTAAAATTTGGGAGTACTTTACATGAAGCTCCCTCGGCGACATTTTCAAAATTTTCTCAAAAATGGCCCCAATTTTTTTCTTTCATGTAATGTTTCATGTAAGATAGAATAAAATACACTTATTAAGATGGCATAGGTCCGATTTTCAGGGATAACTGAATTTTCGAAAATTGCAAAAGTTTAAAATTTTTCGGCGTATTTCTGGAACTACAAAATTGAAGATAGAGATTTTGCTTTTAATACAATTGTTGTCCAAAGTGAGTTCTTTCATTAAGGTCATTATTTTTTTTGAAAATTTTAGCAGTTTTCGCGCAATATTGCGTGCGATATGTGCAATTTAAAAATTACAAACACAAGATTTTCTCAAAAACGGCTCCAAATTTCTTCTTTAAACTTTTGGTAGATATAGTGTGTAACGTATTTTATGAGATGACAAAAATGCCGTATTGTCCTATCCTTTTTTTTTTTTCAAAAATTGGAAAAATGTAATTTTTTTGACTTGTCTCTCACGTCGTTAATATTTACATTAGCGGCGATTTTTTCACATTATTATATTTACGAGTACATGTGCTTTAAATGGTTGTCAAGTAAAGTTTGTCGAAAACACAACCGTTTTCTGTGAAAAGTAGCTCAAAATTCCGCATTTTGAGAAACGCTCAAACGCCATTTTCTCATATATGGCTGCAATTTTTTATTGAAACTTTTGTAACGGATAGTGCTAATTACACGTTAATATGACGTAAAGTTTATTTGAGTTCTTTTTTTCCAAAAATTATATAAATGTAATTTTTTTGAAAGATTTCTCACATATATAATATGCACATTTCCAGCAATTTGTAAAAATTATTATATTTGTGAGTGTTAGTCACATAACTTCAAATAAAGTATATTGAAAACTCAAAAATTTTCTGTGAAAATGAGCTTCAAATTTCGCATTTTTAGTAGCGCTTAAACGGAATTTTCCTTAAAACGGCACATAATTTTTAAAAGAATATTGCCGTTTAGGATTAGGTTTTTGTGTTCTTTAATATTCTAAAATTAATATTTCCGTTCTACTAATAGGAAACCGAAAAATTAAGAAAATGATAAAACAATGTACTTTTGACGGTGATAGATGGCAACTGGCAAGAAAGAGTAAGTGGCAATTCGGAATAGCTAGCGAAGACCCAAGGAAATAGAAAATCAATACGGGAAAGTCTGTGCCATTTTGTAGCACCACTAGTTAAAACTTTATATCGTTTTCTACCAGAACTGGTGGCATATTTGGTTGTAAACGCGGCTATGAACACTAGATAGCGGTTACAACCTGTTTTGTATGCAATCACGCACGCTATAATTTCATAAATCAATTTAAATTCAAAATAACAGTATATTACTTAATCATTTTTGTATGAGTTTCTACGAACTAAATCTGGATCTTTTTTGCCCATGAAAGAGTTAATTATCCCCATTTCCAATAAATGTTAAACTCGATATGGAATCCAGTACACAGAAAACTCAGTAATCTATTTCGCACTTCTGTGGGTGAGCTCTTGCTGGCAACGGTCTGGGTTTATCTAAGGTAGTCATCACCATCCGAAGTCGCAGCGGCCTCGCCACCGTTTGTTCGTGACCGCCTAACGGTGGGCGGAGACATTTCAACACTTAATATTTTTTGCTCATAACTCTTCTTGCAATTGCCAAAAGCACGTCAAAACTTGGATATATACATTTGTATACATACTATCTGTTAAAGATTCATAAAAATCCGAGTGTCCTCATGGTGAGAGTTGCGTGTTACATCATTTTAGTACCAGGCCAGACATTGTGGTCTTGAAATTTTCTTTTCTAATCGCTTTCGATATCAGAGATGTGTAAAAATATCCTTACGTTTTATCTCGATCACTTGCACAAATTCGGGGTGATACAGTGTGTAAAGTGGCCTGATGAGAAAGTCACGGATTTATCTTCGATCCAGGGTGACATAACTTTTTTTTTCTTTGGTT
Source organism: Acheta domesticus (assembly GCA_031308135.1). Taxonomy (NCBI): domain Eukaryota; kingdom Metazoa; phylum Arthropoda; class Insecta; order Orthoptera; family Gryllidae; genus Acheta; species Acheta domesticus. The sequence goes on from JAHLJT010008446.1 coordinate 239,718,460, forward strand.
AGAATTCACTTGCTAAGAGGCTCAGGGTAACAATATATGTCACTGCAGTGCCTCTATCCGGGAGGTCCTAGGGTATGCGTTTCGACGGTGACAAGATTTTCGGTACTAGCTAGGTTGAATTTAGCCGCTCTCTTGAGAACAAGTCTAGCGGCCGGGGGCTCTGATTGGCGGTTTTCCATGGTCTCTCCGATCACCGCCAGGTGAATACCGAATAAGTACCCTAACAAACGGACCGCGCGCGATCTTTCCTTCCTTTTCCTTGCCTTCTCCTCACCCTTTACTTACACACACACTCACATGCACTACACTATCACATTCGACGGGAGACCAATCGGGAGCTTAGAGCTTCTCCGGGCTGGGGCGATGCCCCGCTGGTGTGAGATACCTGGATGGGGAAAACCCTTCATTCGAAGGTGTAGGTCGACGCCAGCTCTCATCATCCAGCTACAGAAGAACAACCACCACCATTATCACCACCCCCGTAATAAAAATGCCCTACACTTACGGGACTAATAACTATAGCACTTGACGCTGCTGGAAGTAGCGGACTCCAAATCCAAAGTTTTTGTTTTATTTTTTTTTGTTGCTTTTTTTCTGACTTTGGATCACAATCTTTTATCTTCCACACATATATTATTTTGTGTGCTGGCCATGATTTGTTTATATCTCCCAGTTTCACTCCAAGCAAAGTAAGGGTGACCCGGGCTGGTTGACACCAGTTGCAAGATTTTATTTTCTTTATGCAACTCTGCTTCAGTTTTGACAAACTTGATTGTATCAACAGAAACTTCATTTATTAGGCCACATTTTGGTATTTTTTATTGCAGTGTAATTAATGCATGCGACTCAACACCCATGGCCAAGGACTTACATTTTGGAATTTAATGATAACTACTATATTACTGCTGACAAGACTCTGGGTTCGATTCCCTGTGGGGCAAGATTATAGTGTGCATTTTTATGGCAATGTCTCAGTGTATGTTGCTTGTGACAATGAGAAAATTCACTTTTCAGATTGAGAAAACCAGAATAAGGCGTGGGGATGTCTTCATGCTAACCACACGTAACCCATTGCCGCGAGGCCGGGACACTGCTGGTAGGCCATGACCCGTACGCGGGCCGACGCGCCGAGTACAAACTAACAAAACTCTATTACGGCTCGATATGTATTTAGTATTACCACTTTAATCGCACCCTATCTGAGTGATGAGATCATTTTAATGATATTTAATTTTTTGAGCTAGTAAGCTTTCAATAATTTAGCACGAGTTTTTTACGTAAGCTTCTCATTAAAGTATAGCCCTAAGATTTGAACAGAATTGGATGTTTTGATTTTAAGATTATCAAATTTCTGTCGGGTGCCTCATGACCAGCACGCTAGATGAGGCGGTCCCGGGTTCGATTCCTGGTCGGACTAAAAATTAAAGTGTTGCTTTTTAATACAAACCGTTACAGTTTCTGTAGCTGTGACGAAAGTATTCTCAGGGAGGCCGAACAAGCTAGGTACGGTGATGGGAATAGGTCGTGTACGCCGCATGTCTCCTTTACCCCCAGACGTGGATTATACATAAAAACAGGACCCTGACCTGGGAACACTGCTAGCTAGATTAATCCGTCCCTAAATTCCAAATACATACATACGTGCGTATATTATCAAGTCTGATGTCAACAATTCTAATAGGTTTGTTGATTTTATTAAAAAAATATATTCAGATATACTTTTTGATAATTTCAACTCAGAGTTATTTGACCAATAATTTAGTTTATTAATAATTATTTGTATTACATTTTGAAAATTGGTACAAGGTTCTCCCCTGCACTGTAACAGTGATATTATCAGCATATGTCGCTAGCATAGAGCACACATATTGTACGTCCAGAATTCTTAGTTTAAAAAAAAGCAAACCTGAAAGTTTGTAAAGGTGCAGTCACTTATGGAGCAACAATGTTGGCTTTCTGGAAAAAACATGATCCCTTTTATAGACATACAATCATTGTACACTAGGTACATAATGAAGGTCTCCAAAAATGACATTAACTCAAAAATAACCATGGGTGAACATACAAGGTTTGTGCACTATGCCATCAGTATGCAGGATTTTTTATTTGCAATATTTATAGAAATACATTTGTAACGTGAAAAAACGTGACAACGAAGAACGTCCGACACTGGAAGATCACGAGTTCCATCCAGGCTCACTTGTGTTCAACATCAGTGAGATCGAGGCCCCTGCCGGGATCCAATTCGTAGGCCAACTGTCCTGATCACTGGTCCGTGGTTTTCCTCATCACTTCTGGGCGACTGCCAGAGTAGCGACCTAAACCACGGGTCACGGACCGCGCGAACATCCCTTCTCGTTCTTTACTCACATCTGCATCTCCTCCAATCCATACGGGATGCCGTGTGGGGAAGTACGTTCAATACTTTCTGTCACAAACGGCGCATGCTGGCAGGGGAGAGTCCATCATCAAAAAAGGTTTCAATATGGATAATAATAATAATAATAATAATAATAATAATAATGACAACAACAACGTCGTAATCAAGAAAGCAGAGAACGTCTTAAATACAAGAGTTTAGAAATCGATATCAGCCGAATATGGGGCGTAAAATCACAGGTAGTTAGTTATCGGAGCTCTGGGATTTGTTCCGCAAAATTTGTGTAAAAACTTGGGTAAACTCCTAGGTCATTCAAAAGACTGGGAAGTGCAAGAAATTGCTTTATTTGGAACAACCCACATTTTGCGCAAAGTATTGTAGAGGCACCGATAATCTCTAGATCTACTCCTTAGGAAGTTCGTTGCAACCCGTGCTAGACTTTATAATTAACCGACTTATAACATCTTCAGTCGTGAATTATAGAATAATAAGACTAAGAGAAATTACTTTGTCATCAAAGACCCAGAAGTAGTACTTGGTGATGATTCTAATATGTGTAACCAAGATCATGGAACTAATCAGAATATCATTTTAGATTTTAGTTTTTTAGCTCCCATAGACTATAAATTGAGACATGATAAGCTGGACTGGATCATCCATGTCAAACTTGCCGAGAAGAATGTGCTACCTTGGGAAACTGGTACCAGAATCATGCAGAAACTTTACGACTGCAGAATCCTGGCTGAAATGACAATTCACAACTGATCAGATGTTATCCTTTGGAACAGACCTGCCAAGCAAATTTGATTTGTTCATTTTGCAGCCTTCAGTTCCAGAATCATGTCAACATAGCGGGCAAAAATTGGCAAACAGGGAGAGCGAGAAAGAGAGAAAGCATTCGCTATGTAAGAACAATGAGGAGTTTTAGAAGTAAATATTGTTCCGATTATGTTGTCAGTAATTGGCGTCGAACCGAAAACTTGCAGCAGATCGTTGAAATACCTAGGCATGGGTAATAATAGTATTATCATTGATCTCCAGAAATATGTTATCAGTAGCCAGGAGGTTCACGGGGAACACTTGGGATTTTGAAACTTTTAATTAGCTGTTGAAATTGTATCATTATTATCTTTATATATTTTATTTGTTTTATTATTATTATTATTATTATTATTTGTAGAAATTGCGTTCTTTAATGTCAGTATGTTGTACCTTAATGTTTCGTAAGTTTCAAATAAGCCAACGGTACCATTGATTGATGTTGTGTCTGAGGCCAAAACTATGAGAACAAATAATAATAATAACAATAAAATGAATAAAATGTATAAAAATAATGATATTGTCTCAGCTTGTCTAATCCTAGCAAAGACCGAATACTTGAAAAGACACGACAGGGTGTGTAGCTACCTCCACTGGCAGATCTGTACCGCCCTCGAAGTTCCAAACACATGCCCCAAGTGGTACGAACACTCACCAAAACCGGTGACGTCTGTTGGATTGTGTACGATATTGTACGACCAACAAATTCAAACTGATCGCACGATAGCGGCAAACAAACCGGATATAGTTATCCGGGATTTGGAGAAAAAATTGTGTGTACTTCGATGTTGCTGTACCTTGCGATCAAAACGTCGCGTTACCAAGGAGGCAGAGAAACATCTTAAATACAAGAGTGGAAATCGAGATCAGCCGAATGTGGGGCGTAAAAGCACAGGTCGTCCCGATAGTTGTCGGAGCTCTGGGATTTGTTCCGCAAAATTTGTGTAAGAACTTGTCTAAACTCCCAGGTAATTCAAAAGACTGGGAAGTGCAAGAAATCGCTTTATTGGGAACAGCCCACATTTTGCGTGAAGTATTGTAGAGGCACTGATAGTCACCGGATCTGCTCCTTAGGTAGCTGGTTGCAACCTGGAGTAGATTTTACATTCAGCTGACACATAACATCTTTAGTCGTGATTTAGAGGAATAATAATAATAATATAATTTAGCCGGTCCCTATAGCCGAGATCGCTGAAACAGTAATGCCGTTATGATCTCGGGCGGAAGGATCACACGTGCGAGTCCCGCCTCGGGCATTAGTATGTTTGTGTAAGTCTGTGTGTGTCGTTCATTCACCCTTCATGATCATCATCATTCCATCTTCCCTCCCCCAGGCCTAACAACCCTGAGGGAAAAAATGTGATTCAGCTTAATGCTGATCCCCTGATGAATCACATGCACCTGCCACCAAAATAAAATGATACTGAGCCCCGGTAAGTGCAGGTGCATATCTGCGGGGTCCGAGACGGCCAGTTCTCGAACAAAACATATAATATAAATAATAATACAATTTTTATTATGAAATATCCTGATACAATGTCTTAATACCTCTTTAGTTTTGAAATAAGCATTTACATAACCCTTGATACTTAGGTTCTATTAAAATGTATCTTACAGTATTTTAATGAAGAAACTAAATGAGACTAGGAGTTCCTAAAAGAAATTTTTGTCTTGCGCTACTAAACATACCCATTTTTTGTTTTCTTTTTGTATACAAGGAATGTTGAATATTAATTACACGGAGAGATCGGAGGTCTCCGATTGAATGCGCAGGAACCGCTCCGGAGAATACAGAATCTTGTATAGCACTACTTGGAAACATGCTGCCACACCACCTTGCAGTCACAGACCTACACTTCGGATAAACACTTCCACGTACTCAGGAGAACGAGGAAGGATGAAGATCTGATTGTCATTCCATTTCAATTCACAGAGAAGAGCGGCTTTGAAAGAACTATGTAATCATATTTCAGAGGTTTATGACTTTTCAAGATTATGGAAATAGCATGGAAATTGCGACGAAATCAAGAAAGAAAACGTTTTGTACATTGAACTGTTAGGTCACGGAATTAGGCGTGTCAACAAATGCAAATGAACACCCGTCTGGGACGTCTTCGGTTCATTGTTCTGCCTAAAGTGGCAAAATGTCCGGAAATCCGTGAATGAAGAAGGTGGTAACCCTACCCACTCACGCGACCCTGAGACTAGCAACAACAAGCGACGCATATTTGCGAGCGGCGCGTCATTCTAAACAAGTCTCGTCATTCGCAGCGGCATCGCACGGGAAAAGCTGCCCCGGCCGGGCAGGCCGGGCGGGGCGGCGGACCCCCGTTGTTGACGGGGCGGTTGGCCGGGGGGAGGGGGTGGGGTCGGAGGGGACCAGAGGAGCGCGGCGCGGTGAGTCAACGACGCGGAATGTCTGCGAATACGCACGGCGCAGTTGAACGGCGGGTCGCGCGCGGTTTCGGCCGATTGGAGCCGATCCAGAAGGAGACACTTCTAGGAACCGGCTCGGTGACTCTCGGCCGCTGAATTATCGGTATCGCACGGCTTCGGCGAAGTGGAATTCGACCCGATCAGGTGATTCCTGGCGAGGATAGCAAGTGCCCGGGGCAAGCTCGACCTGTAAGTTGCATTGCATTTTCGTAGAATACCAACTCGTTGGAATAATCTCAGGATGGCTGAAGTTTTCGGAATGTGGAGCGTTCTTATATTCACACAGTTCCTACGACGATAATACGTAAAATAATATAAACAGAGTGTCCAGAGAGAAACAACGAAACTTTGAAAATAAGCTCTTAAGTCTAATAAACTCCTTCGATATTTCTAATGGTTGACCCGCAATAAGTACTCAAAAGTTGTTTTGAAAAAATACTTTCTATACGAAATTTGAATTTCAGAAAGATATTATCAATCCAGAAACATGAAAATTGTTTATTTAGTTAGAAGTTAATATATTTGTTCACAAAGAAAAATTAACATAAAAAGCACCCAATTTATACAATTCAATTTTTTTAATTGTATTGTAGTGTATATATACTGTATATACCAGTGTTGTCAAGGTCGATGTCATGAGCGGGAGTCCGTGGCGTGCTACGAAGAAATCGCCCCTTCACGTAGTTCGTCATTCCGCCAGAGACAACGCCATCCCTATTGTAAAACGGCAGGGTTACTAACAGTTTCCTTTCCCGATGCTAGTTGCTGAAAGTAGCTCGTGGCATGCTACGGAGCCACGACGCGTGCCATTGCCATCAGTAGAAGACCTTGACACCACTGGTATATACTATAATTAGAGGAAGATAAATTAATATTACTATACGAATTATGAGGATTTAGAGGGCGAGAATTCAATTGCAGTCGCTACGCTATTCGCGTGTTGTAATGAAAAAAAAGGCGAAGAAACAGAGAATGATGCATTATGAAAATGAAGTCGGATGCAGAGGTTAGAGAGGAAAGCAATAGAAACATGAGTGCGCCGTGGATATCACGTCGCATCCATTGTTCGCCACAACTTTCCACCGAAGAGACAAGCTGTGCCAAGAAACAAAAACCAATGAGCTGGCAGCTGCGCCACATGTCGCCAATTTGTTGCTTAAAAAAAGAATATGATAATCATTGTCATGACTGAGATGGCAGATAACGCGCGTCTGGGCGTGTGGTTCATTGGCGCCCAGGATTCGTAACAGGCCTGTTGCTCTGCAGAGAGCGCACGTCCAACCCATCTTCAGTGGAGTGGGATTCGAGATGCTTGGAAGTATCGAATTACCGTCCGTTTTTATGTCTGTGTTGGACGTGAAATGAATCGCTGTAAATCGTCGCTCTATTGGCTGCCGCGTAGCCTCGCTCGTAGCTTGCCAATGTCACGCGTTCCGATGTCGCCTGAGCATGTGTGTATGTCCCTGGTCTTCTGGTCGATGCATCAGTGTATTAAGCTTTTTAAAGAATCTCGCAACACAAGGTCCAAACTGGCGTTTGTCCGCAGATTTGTACAAGAAACATTCTTTTGCGAGTTCAAGTATAATCGGACAAAATCTAGAAAATGCTCTAGCAAAACGTTTATTGAAACTGAAGTAACACAAAGAAGTGAGGGAACAAAATTAATTGTGGGCTTTTTCACTTTCTCATATACGGACGTATGTACGGAGTAATACGCGTAGTGTAGAGAAATGTATGTAATATTGCGCGACAAAACGGCGGATTTTCGGCAGAACAAAATTCATTGCCGAGCCCTGATACTGAAAAAGTGGATAAATCCACTTGGTAAATTAAGAAAAGAAAAATCCTCTAATACGTGGTGTAGCCAGAATCCCTATTTTGTGGGTTCTTGATAGCGAAAGAACAATTGACGCAAAACGTCCGTCCGTCCGTGTGTCCATCTGTGAACACTACTAGCGCCTAAACCATAAGTACATTTCTCCAAAAATGGATATTCCCTTGTCGATCTGGCTCCACTCAAGGTGCTGCGATTTTGAAAAACCTTATTCTGAATTTGGGGATACTTTACATGAAGCCCCCCGGATATTTCCAAAATTTTCTAAAAAACTACTCGAAATTTTTTCTTTCAATTTGTTGTAAAAATAGAGTAAAATGCACTTATAAAGTTGGTGTAGGTGCGATTTTCACGGTTAACTCTACATTTTCGGAAAATTGCAAAATTTTGAATTTTTTTCGGCGTCTTCCTACAACTACAAGATATTTTTCTTCAAATAAATTTGTTGTCCATAATTTGTTTTTTCATTACGGTCATGTACATTTCTTCGAAAATTGTACTAGATTCCGTGCAATATTGCGTGTAATATGTGAAGTTTTTAAAAAAATTACAAAAACAAGATTTTCAGATTACAAAAACAAATTACAAAAATTTATTTTTTTACTTGTCTCTCAGTCGTTAATATTTACATTAGCGGAGAATTATTCACACTATTGTATTTATGAGTACATGTGCTTTAAATAATTTCATATAAAGTTTCTCGAAAACTCGACATTTTCTGTTAAAATGAGATCAAAATTCCGCATTTTAGAAACGCTCAATCGCCATTTTTTCGAAAACGGCTCCAAAGTTTTTCTTCAAACTTTTCGAGCTAATTGCACTATTTGAGATGACATACGATTCATTTTGCTATATCTTTCGTTTCAAAAATTACTTCATTTTTTTAAATATGTCTAACGCCGTTAATATGCACATTTCGAGCGATTTGTAAATACTATTGCATTTTGAGTAGAAGAGCGTCAAATGACTTCCAATCAAGTTTTTCGAAAACGCAAAAATTTTCTGTGAAAAGAGCTCCAAATTTCGCACTTACAGTAACGGTTAAACACCATTTTTTTATAAAACGGCTGTAAATTTTTCAATGAAATTGCCATTTAGTGGGACCCTTATTCTTTGATACTCTTAAAGTAATATTTCGGTTCTACTATTAGTAAACCGAAAATTGAGAAATAACAAAAAAAATTAACTTGGGTGGCGATTGATGGCAGCTGGCACAAGTATGTGGAGACAAAAATGATAGGCCAGGCCAAAAAAGAAATAAATATATAGAAAACTAACTAGTACGAGAAAGTCTGTGCCATTCTGAACGCCACTAGTTACTTTCTCGTATACGTACTCCGTATAAAAGTACCGTAACGCCGCGGGAAGATGTCGATTTTTTTAAATAGAAAAAGAGCAGTTTTCAGAGACCCTGATACTCAGAGTTGATTTTTTCGCTGCTATACATTGGATATTACTTTCTGGAATACGTACACAGTGAAAATATGTTTTGTGGATTCTTGATAGCAAAAAAGCTTTTCCAAAAAGGTCTGTTTGACTGTGACTGTGTCTGTGTCTGTCTTTCTAACCATAATAAATATACGAATAAGAATAAGAATGTAATATTCTACGAATATGAACAAAAAATCACATTTTCGTCATCGGTGACTCACAAAACGTGCTTTTCTGGCTAAAAAGCGTCACTTTTTCCTGCAGCATTACATAAAATTCACTATTCTATGTAGTACTAAGCGAGAAAGTAAAAAGGGAAGGCTCTTGCAGTGATTGCCGTACCCTATTGCTCAATAAAGTGAGTCTGTGACTGACATTTATACAACGTCGATGCATTTTCATGAAAGCCCCCAGTCATCGTGCTCAGACAAGCGTGTAGTTTCTTTCACGGAATCTCATTTCTTATTACACTATTTAAGTGCTGCGACTGGTGTTTTTGAACAAGTGCCAATCACGTACTTATTCTAATCGGAGTGTAGATACGCCACTAGTCCGACGTGTCTTTAGTATAGATGCCGCCAACAATCTGCGAACTTGGCGACCGCAACAACGAAGCTGCATTCCGTGTACAGCCGATGCACGAGCCGTTATTTGCATCTCGTAGGTTACTTCATGCGGGAAAAGACTGGTGCTAATCGCGATGAGTAATCAATGTTTTCTGTTCCTCAGATGCACTCGCCTCATTCCTCTCCCTTCCCCATCCGCAACGGATCGCGAAATCGCAGTTACTTGGCGACATCCGCCTCTGATATTAATATCGCAATTGCCAATTTACAATACGACCTCTCAGTTCTTGAAGTTTGGTACGACAAATGGCCAATGTACCTAATCTCGCAACAGTATTCACATTACGAAGGCCCCAAACGACCTCTTTTCTCGGGCTCTCAAACTCTCCCATTCCCCGGCAGCCGTCCTCCCAGCCAGTGAAATATCTTGGACCGCCGACTAACTTGGAAGTATCATAACATTTATTATATATAAGGCGTATGGAAGATCAATCCGACTATATCCGTTGCTCAATAGAACATCACCTCTAAAACTCACAAACGCCGTTCTATTACACAAAACTATCTTTCGCTCCCACTTTCAATTACGCCTCCCCATGAGGGAATATGCATTCCCTACTAATTTCAATCGCCTTCAAAAATCTCAAATATAATTTCTCTGCAAAATTACAGACGCCCCCTGGTATGTCCTAAATAATCAACTTGGCATTCAATCCCTGATATCATTCACAAAACAATTAAATCGCAACCTCTTCCTGTATCACGCTTCATTCCCAAATGTAACCGCCATTCTGCTAGAAAACCATCCTCACGCTTTCCGAGAACTAAGAAAACCTACCTCCATGATGTCATAAAACAAATTTATTTCCCTTGTAACCCACTCTACCATCGCCAATGAAAAAAACAACAAAATTAATAAATGAAAAATACAGGAGCCCAATTCGGTTAACCTCAAATATAAGCATGGGAACAAATGAATATGTTGTTGTTTACTGAAACCAACACATGTAAAGCTGTATGGCTGATGAGTGAATAAAAGTAAATGAAATAAACTTGGCGATATGCATGCGATAGACTTAGGGATTTGAGATTCGCGGTTATTGGCCGTATGGAAGAAGCAGTTGGGTTGTTATTATCAGTGAAAACAACAATTAATTTTCGCGTATTTGTATCCTAATACGAAAAGGTAGTCGAGTCGAATGAGAAATTTTGAGAGAGTCGTCAAGTTTTTGAGATGACAGGTTAGTTCATAATAGTTCAGAAAATATATTATAAATATTGCAAAACTTAAAAATAAAATTTCCTAAAATGATCACTCAACTTTGTGATGCGTATGGCTTAATAGCTGGGTTGAAGTTGGCAATTGCCTGGTTCTGGACGCCAGGCGCTGCAATTGGTCATTTCCGGGTATTCCGCTTATCGCCTCCACGCGAATGCCCGAGCATTACTTAACGAACTATAACTGCACGCTATCTCTTTCCTCATCTTCTTTTGATTTCATTTAATTTATTTGGTCAAAAATCTGTAAAAACTGTATGTGACGTATGGTGGAGAAGATTTGCTCCCCGCATTCGAAGCCGGGAACTTGGCTGATTCCCCTTCCACGTAGAGACAACGACCATTGTCTTCAAAGATTCCGACACTTTTACGAATGTATGAATGCTGTGCCAGAGCTCTATCAGGGCTAAAGGGCTACTGGATGTGGATAAATTGATATAAATAGATTGATTTACATAAAATTAACTGATAGAAATCAAAACGAAAGACAATTTTAGAGTTAAGCAGAAATTGGTAGGTAATTAAAAAGTTGCAAAAACTGAAAGTAAAAAGCTCAAGAAGAGAAGAAAATTGAAGAAGAAGAAGACGAAGATGAAAATTGAATAAGACGACGAAAACAAAAATTGAAGAAGAAGACGAAGACGAACATTGAAGAAGACAACGAAAACGAAAATTGAAGAAGAAGACGAAGACTAACATTGAAGAAGAAGAACTCAATCGGAAATTTTCGAAGATTGGAAGATTGTAGTTCACGAATCCCGACTCTGTTTGAAGATTCGCGAGATCCGAAACTTCAAAGCCCCATCCCTAGTTGTTATGCGCGTGGCGGACGTGGAGCGAATCGCTTTAAACGCCAGCGCAGATGGCGACCGTGAAGCGGGCGCGGGGCGCGGGCGCGAGACCCGGCACGGCAAGCCGCTGCCAATGTCGCGCGAAAGCAAGGCCCGCCGAGCGGCGCGACCGCGGCCGGGGCCGGACACTTGGACGCCGCGCCACCGACATTCGTGTTTTCCTTCACGTGTGCGCGCGGTGACGCGCAAGCCAATGGCAAATGAGTCACCGTAACAGCGGCGGGAAAGCTGGGAGCTGAGCTTCGCTGGACGCGCGAGATTCCGGGTTCGGAACCCCGTCGGCTCGACCCGCGTTGAGAAGAGTCCACATCGTGTAGACTTCGGATTTTCTGCACAATCGACGGTTTCACTCTGAAACATTTGAAATGAAATATGAGCATATTTCAACTAATAACATCATCGATGATCTACATTAATAGTGTCTAAAAACGCAATTTCACCATTGCAGTCTGAAAATGCAAATACGTCCTGTAAATATTAAAATACCTTTTCGGTTTAACTGGAACCATGGAGAATAAACACTAAAGCATTTCTGGAAAGTAATTCAAAAGAAGCTGAAATATACTACAACTGAAAATCCCGGTTATACACCGGATTGCTCTCAATCCTCAAAAAGGAGGATACCATAATGACGTCAAGAGTTACAAAATTAAAATATGCATCAATCAAAAAACCAACCAACCAAAAAAGTTAAATCATGAAATAAAAAGTCAAATGTTTTAGTATTAATATTTCTAGATGCGTTTCTTTTCATATTTTATGCTCATGTTTTTAACAAAACAGATGTAAAATAAAATGTGTGAGAAAATAATTTTATGTCAATTGATGCCACTGTCATGGCAGCGACTGTGACCGCTAAGCCCTGGACTTCGAGTCTCTATGGTGGAGGATTTTATGCGCTATATAGCTAATCCGAATTTAGCCGTCATCTGGAGCTGAATTCGCGGCCGGCTGCTCTGATTAATTTCTGATCCAGTTTTCCAATTCTCCGATCAGCACAACGAGAATGCCGGAACAATACCGTAACAAACAGGCCGCGTGCCACGCGCCAAGCGCGATCTTTCCTTCTCCTTCCTTGTATCCTCTTCCCTTACACACACACACACACACACACACACACTAAACGCTTACACGCACTACACTACCATTCACGACGGGTGACCAGTCGGAATGTTAGAACTTGTCCCGACTGATGCGGTGTCCCACTGAGGAGATTCCTAGACGGAGATATTCCCCGCAATCTGACGTGTATTTCGGCACCGGATCTCACCATCTAGGATGGGAAGAGCATGGCCACCTCTCGTAATAAAAAAAACACTACGCTAACGGGACCATAGCTATTGACTTGCCGTAAATATTAATTAAAAGATATAACTTTCATGAAATTTCAAAGCCTAAAACAGAAGAAGTGATGAAGATGGTACCTGGAACCGCCACTAAGAACTTATGAACACATCAAATATTGGCCAGGATATATTTCAATGCATGCAGCTGTCATAGCATATGTAACTGCCAGTAGATGTAGATAGGGAGATCCTAGGCCCGAGGTTCAAGACAGGTAGTGGTAGGATATTCACCCCAGACCAAATACACGCATGGATGAGAATTCATAAAGTAGGCTGCTCTGATCGGTTTCTTTTATCAATTCCCGGTGGATGAAGACCCTTACATTTAGCAATGGGTCACGGACCGCGCGCGATACTTCCTTCTCCAAGCAGTATTCATTCCCATATTTAGGGACAAAGATGAGCTGTTTCATCTTCTTTGTTACGAGCTCCGAGTCTCCTGAGACACCGTAATCGAAATAAAATCTAGAGATGCTACGACAGCACATACCTTCTCGCAATATTTGTAATTTTGCAATTTTCAAAAATTCAGACTTTAAAGAAAATTACCCCAGTTTCATTAAACCCATCGTTTTAGCCAAGGAAAAAAATTTAAAAATGGAAATTTGAATGACTGATCCGAAAAAAAAATATATTTGGTCTTTACTTCGAGCAAAATTACGCGAAAACTATTCGTATTTTCAAAAAATGCTCATGGCCTTATCTAAGATATATTTTTTGAACAGATTTTATTAAGAAAATACCTCGGTTATCAATATTGAACTTTTGCAATGTTATTTTTTTGTTACAATTTTCGAAAACTACAGTTTGTTCACCGATAACGGGACCAGAGAGAGAGAATAATTCTTTAAAAATTGCTTATGTTTTTCGCAGAATTATGCGAAAACTACACATTTTTGAAAAAAATTGTACATCATCTTATTTAAAGATTATTTGAAGAACAGATATTTATAAGAAAAAAATTCCACCTTCAATATTGTTGTTGTAAGAAACAAAAATTTAGATTTTTTCCAATTTTCGAAAACTTATAAATTTCAACGAAAATGAGACCTGTGCTAATAAGTCTATTAATGCTATTCCAGAAGAAACTAAGAGCAGAGATTTTCCACAAGCTCGTAGTTTGTTTTCTAAAAATTGTAAATAATTTAGATTAGACATAATATTGATTCCAACTATATTTTTGAAAAAAGATATCTCAAGATGGTTGTAAGGTATAGCCGAAACGTCATGTAAAGAGATCACAGGTGTAAGAACAATAAATTTGAATGTCTAAATTTAGATGCAACTGTTTGGAGTTTAATCCAAACCTTTGGAGAAATTTTTGAGAAAATTTTCAAAATGTTGACGCTTCATGTGAACCCCCCTCCCAAAAAAAAATCAAAATGGTTGTTTCAATTTCGCGAGGCCTTAATTTCGCTCCAAACAAACTTCCAGTAACAATTTTCACTTACTCAAAGAGTAACGGTTCTATTGGAATTGGAAAAAAAATTGAGGTGGAAATTTTATGGGCTTCAAGAAACAATTAATTCCCCACTCATTTCAAAATATTCACCAAACACTGAATGGCACGCTCAAATTATACTATAAGGGTAGAAAATGGGAATAGGAGTAACGTGAACAAAATTTCATTAAGATCGGAATAAAACTGTAGATTTGTACAAAAACATTCTTTTTAATAGAAAATATTTTGAGAAAATAGTAACTTATGTGAATAAAAACACTACATTGCAGAGAAAACCACACCGCACTCAGTTTAGCTATCTTAGGGATTATCCCATATAAACAGAACAAAATCGTAAAAACAATTTAATTGGTTTTTATATCATTTAAATGAGCATATGCAAGTATAAAAAGGCATTTTGAAATCACAGGCAAACACTCCGATTTTATTTACATAGAAGAAGCTATATTTGTATTCAAGTATCTGTATTTAGCTTACGGGTTACTTGATTATTGCCTACTTGTCGCCAAAAATGCCTTCCCCTTCCTCGAATTTTTCTGAATCATCTGTATCTTCATGGACCATTTTGCATATGAATTTCCAATCAGCAAACGTGACGTTCCTGAAAATATCCTCATCTTATCATAACTCAAAACTGTCTCGTTTCTCTCGGCCTCTGGGCGTGTCCTAGAAAGTATGGAAGAATGGGTAACAGTCCAGAATGATTAGCCATTACCCACTCTCTTCTTTCGAGCTGGTTCGTAGGATAGGAATCTTATCCGGTGCTTTGACCAGTGTATTTGTGGTTGTCCATTTCCGTCTCTAATGAGCTTATTGTTATGGCGCATATTACACACGGTGACTGAGTGGGCGGCAACCGCTTATCGTCACGGCTTCATTCGACGCCGAATAATGAGCCAGTAAGCGAATGTGACCTTTACAAGGCACTTCGCTTCTGAGAAACCACCGGGTCGCAGTCAACACTGATAAAAATCATAATTAGTTCGCTGCCTGGCGTTTAACAAGAAGTGAAGGCAAAAAGTCAATTACGTTTCTCTAATTCATTTGATTGTCTTTAACGAAGTAATAGCCTAATATTATCTGGAATATACGTTTCATAATATTGAGGAGCATTAATAATCATATCAATCGAACACTTCTGTAACAAATACAATTTCTTCACTGTCAGGGTCACTACCAAGCATGGCATTTAATGGACTACAATACACAATCATAGTCCATTTAACTAGAACACTACATAATGCACAATATTAATGATTTTTATGATCATATTAGTTAGGTCTCTGGTATCTTATATCTTATAAGAAAAAGTCCGAAGGTTTTCCTATCCGACTTTGTAATTAAGTAAATGGTATTACCATACTGTGGAGTGTTGGAGTACCAAGTGCATAGCGCATTGTGTTGAGAATTATAAACGTTTCAAACATTCAGTAACGTTTTCTACTACACAAGTAACAAATGTCAGATACGTTCTCATTGTGATGTGACTTAGTAATTACTGGTACCCCAAGTATCTTTCGTACCGTAAAAGATATCAAAATGCAGTTTTGGGGATACACTATGTGACGTAAGTGAGCACACGACAAAGTTACGGTCAATTTCCAAAACTTTGGCTGAGGTTATATTTTAAGGAATTTTGTCTTTACTTTTACGCCATACTTTGTGCTTACGTAATAAAGAGAATATATTAGAATGCTGCGGCAAAAGTCGGCAATTTTTCGGCAGGAAAACTCGTATTGCGGGCTACGATATCGAAAAAGAGGACAAATTTTGTTCCTAAATGTAGAAAATTACTTCCTCTAGCCAGAATTAACGTTCTGTGTGTCATTGCCGAAAAAGTGGTTGAGGGCAAAACTGTGTGTGTCTGACTGTCGTTGCCTGTCTTTTTTTTTACAAGGTGAGGTGGAAATCTTCAAAAAAACACTCGATAGCCCTTACTTCCCAGCTTGTGTGATTTTTACTCACTAAATCCAGACCTCCCTTCTTCTCCATCCTCTCCATGAAGCCGCCTATAAGCG
>JAHLJT010008446.1:239734980-239751496 GCA_031308135.1 Acheta domesticus
TTACATAGTGGGGAGTTGAATAGTGACCCAGTCACTAACTTGTCTGTGTCTGTCGATTGATCATTCCGAGGGCATCGACTGCTAAGGTAATGTCCCGAAAGTGTTGTGCATGCTTTTATCGCGAGAGGTGGTCCCGCTTGATAGCGAGATCCGGCGCCGATCTACCCGTCGGCTTACTAGGATTTCCTGAACCTCAAGAATACGAGTATCTTACCGCCAGGCCACCGCCCCAAGCTCTAAGCTTCCGAGTGTCTCCTGGCATGTGCGGTAGTGGATTGTGTGTGTAAGTAAAGGGTGAGAATGGGGCAAGGAAGATGAAGGAAAAATCGCGCGCTATCCGTAGCCTGTTTGTTAGGGTCCTGCTCCGCCATTCGCCTGGTGTTAATCGGAGAAACCACGGAAAAGTACCGATTAGAGCAGCCAGTCGCTCAGCGCCTAGGACCTAAACTGTTCAGACAACTTTTTTTAAAAAATTTTATTGCAGAATGAGGTGATTATACAACGGTCAGCCATACGGCTTTTCAGATGTTAGGAGCGAGAATTTTCAGACGAACAATTTACGAAAGGGGTAGCTACGGCGACCTCCCTGTAACATTATAATGGTTCAGTACGAGTATCTGAGTGGAGGAATACATATTGTTGACTGCTATTGGGAGGAGAATTTACTTCATAATATTATATCAGCCAGATTACGGAGGAAGATGTGAAAGGGGAGTCGGTTTCTTAGACGAGGTTCTATGGGATGCTCTTTACCTAGATTGAAATGAGATGCATCGGTAACTGAGGGTCGATTTTGGAAGAATGTATGAGAAAGTTTAGTGATATATGTTAGAACGGGTTCTATGTCTAAATCTTTGTGGAGATTTGTATTGCTCTTATTGTAAGGGGCGTTAACTGCAATTTTGAGGACCTTATTTTGGAATATTTGAATTTTTTAATTGTGATGGGGGCGGCGTTACAACAGACTGGACAAGCGTACGGGAGCATCGGACGTAAAATGGCTTATATATAAGGAGAGCAGAATGGAGCTTTAAAGGGGAGGGGTTAATTATTGGTCGAAGAATACCTAAGCGTCTGGTGGCTTCATTCACCTTGGAGGTGACGTGATCTTTCCATGTCAGTCTGGTATCCATTACAACGCCTAGATAACGGATGGGGGCGGTTGTGGAGCACCATGGTATTGTTGTGGAGTCGAATTTTAGTGGCAGTGTTCAGACAACTTACTCAAAAAGAGATATTCTTTGATCGATGTGGATGAATTTGAGCCTCGGCCGTGTTTGAAATGGATATTTAGATATTGGGAATACTTCACAAGAAGCCTTAACATTTTCAAAATTTTCTCAAACATTGCTCCAAATTTTTTAATTAAAATTTTTCCTCGTAGAGAGCAAAGCACGCTTAAAAGTCTTCACAGTTCTCATATTCGATTAACACTCTAAATTATCAAAAACTGCGAAAGTTCATTTTTTTCGGCAGCTAAAATATTAAAGTTAGTTTTTATCCTTAATGAAATCTGTTCTGCAAAGACAGCTCTTGAAATAATTCTACGTATACGTTTTAGAAAATGAGAGTACTTTTGGCCTAATTTTGCGTGAAATACTTTTTTAAACAATTTTTCTCTCAAAAAACGGCGTCAAATTTTTAAATTTTTTTCTTAGAATTGTGCAAAGGGCGATAAAAATGGCGCAGGACCCACTTCCGGCAAACTCTATGTTTTCGATAACTACAAAAAATTGACATAGAAAACGTACAATATGAATTATCGTTTTTTTCTAAATGAAATATGTTCTAAATGAATTACATCTTTAAATAAGGTGCTTTCAAAGACACGAATATTTTTCGGGATATTTTTGCTTGAAGTGAATGTAATCTATTTTTTAATATCAAAATTCCAATTTTTTCTTTACAATATTTCCTCAGATAGAGCATAGGACGCTTAAAATTTGACATAGGGCTCATTTTTTTAGAACACTCTCAAATTCTGGAAAATGCAATAGTGTGTGCTACCAATAATTTTACACGGAAATATAAATGCTTTTAATCGACGAAGCTTAATATATCGCATAAGAGCGCTGAAGTACTTGTTCAAATAGAGGTCAACATTGTACATCGTTGAATCCATTGTCAGAATACTAAAATGATTCTAACCAAGCTACTGCATTTTAATAGTTTATGGAACATTCACTTTTGTAACACGAATCATTAAAACTGTGACCACACGACCACATCTTTTCGGGCACGCCAGTAAGCTAGCTAACACGAAAATAAAGATCATGAGATTACTACAATATTTTGTTGCATAATAAGTTTCTTTTAAACGTTTAAAAATGCTGTCGTAATATATGTCACACACGAATATAATATGAACTCGTAACAGCTTTTTATATCTTGGTGTAAAAAGAACGTTTCTTGGATGAACTAGCTCATAAAATCTCTGCGATAAAATAAATTCTGAACCCTAAAGTCAAGTTCCAGATCAAAAGAGATATTTTACTGATTCCAAACCAATTGGATGTCTGATCTCAAAAGACAGAAAAGAGCTACTCTAAAGTGTGTATTTACTAAATTCAGTCCACCGTCTCGCGACTTTTTTCCATATTTTATTTGCAAAACGTCTGGTATTGTCACTTTTTATACAGACGTATGTTATCACATCAGCGTATCAAAAAAAACCTTTTGGTCTTTGAACTTAGTGTACCGGGGAGGAAATATAGGTAGCGAGAGGTCTTGTGTGCTAAGAAGAAGGAGGAAGAAGAAGAAAAAGGAGGAAGGCAGGAGAAGAAGAAGAAGAAAGAAAACTAAATGATTAATGCTACGTCTTTTGGGAGTGGTCTTAAAGAATGGAAGTACAAGTAGGAAAAACGTTTCGCGGGAGACTTGGTCCCTCGTTCAGGTAACTCCCCCAGAGTCCCACCGCAACAAGCTCCAAACTCCCGAAAGATCTCTCTTTGTGTGGTAGTTGATGTAAGTGTAAGTGTGGGTGTAAAGGAATGATGAGGGGAAAGCATGAGAATGGAAAGCTCGCGCGCTGTCCGTGGTCACTTTGTTTGGCCTTCTCCGACATTCACCTGATATTCATAGAACAAAAAACTACCGATCTGCGATGTCAGGCGGTAGAATTACCCTGTCGACGACAGTGGTTGAATTCGATCCAGCTGTCAACTCAAACTTTAAGACCTCCCGGTCAACGATGCTGCAGAGGCAAGCGGTTGCCACTGAGTCATCACTGCGTATGCCACAGCCGAGAAGAGTCTGTCAACCGTATTGCGGTTCAACGAACTACTGCGCCGCAGTTCACCAGAGACTCGTGGCGTCTCCAAAGCGTCAAGCCGTGAAGAGCGAGGCACAGGGGGAGTCTGTGAAGGCAAAGAGTCCGTGCTGCTTCTTTCCCAGAGCATTGTTTTGCAAATACGCGGCGTTGGCAGCGTCGGCGTCGGCGGCGTCGGGCGCTGCGTGCGTGCGGGACAGGCGGCAGGGGCCCGTTCCGCTTGGCGTGCGTGACGCGTAGCAGCTGCCGCCGCCGCCCACGCCCACGCATGGCCCACGCACGCGGTGCGCGGGATCAGCCCGCTCTGGTTTATCTCGGCTCCCGCGGACCACTCTGGGCTCCCGCGCGCACAGAACGCCCACGCTGTGGGCCTCTTTCTTGCGGCGCGCGGTCAAAATGAGTTCCCTTTTCCCGCATCAGGTCTTTGGCCCTTTGCGGGCTCTTCTTCATTCTTGGTCGGTCCATTGCCATCGTGGTCTTTCCTTGCTTCGTTTCGTTTATTTGAGACTAATACTTTACATATAGATTTTGTCTCTGGCCATACAATCCATATGTTTTGCCCAATTTTGCGTTGTTCGGCTATTATATCATTTGGAGAATAGGTTGCACATATTCTGCCAGAGCGACATAAGCAGGGGTGAATTCTGATGACATGCCATTTTTTCGTTGGTGCATGCGAGGATAGTGCTAGGATTGGCGCATGCTAGAATAGCTAACTTGTAAACGAATGTTTATCGCAACATATGTGATAGAAATCTATAGTTATTGGGTCATTTTTGTCATTTTTGCCGTTTTTTTTCAATTTTAGGTCATTTTTTGAGCCTTTGAGTCATTTTTGTCAATTTTTATACATTTCATTTCCTTTACGTTTATTTTGTTAATGAATGTTTCATGAATTTACAATGATACACTAAAACGAAGTTTTTCTTGTATCATCAGTTCATAACGAAATTCACTACTGCAGTAGACTGTATTTCAAACTCTCAAAATTACACGGATCTTCGGTAACTTCCTCGACCTTTGACGGTTGGAAAATTCGAGCTAAGGATTACATTTCCTTTTAAAACAAAGACTTTATATTAAATATAATTTTATAAAACTGAATTTTATTTAAAATCATAAAACTCATTGAATAAACAAACATTTTCATAGACATTTTTGAGTACTTAAATTTTTTTTGTCATTTTCCTCGTATTTTTAAGTCATTTTATTTGCCTTTTTTCTCTTATTTTAAGTCATTTTATAGGTCATTTTCAAAGAATTTTCAGGTCATTAGAATCCGAGCTCTGTTTAAGGAAAAAACTTGCTTATGAGAAGCGTTTGAATAGTTAAATTCGCATAAGAACTACCGACATACAACACCGATACAACTCTTCACTCGAGAGTAATTTGCCGGGGGGGGGGATGCCTTTATACCAACATATAGAGATTGGCATTCGTCTTATTAATGATACATGTCCACTAAATGTTGAGTTAAGCTACTGTTGCAGCGAATGGGCGATATATTTCCGGAATATCTTATTTCGTGGTTTTGATACCTTCTTTCCACACATTTAATTGACCTGAGACATCTTATTTCCACCGATATTATTCTTCTCAGCAGTGTATGTTCAGGTTTCATCCTCATAATATCAGCAGGATACCGCCATCACTTTATTTGTAACATCCTTTCTTCCTAGTTCTGTTTATTAACGTTCTCCGAATGATTATTTAGTGTTCCCGGACATGTCAACTACTATGATTATTAGTCACGTAAGTGACTATGTTGTATGTCGGGAGGTGACAATGTTTTTTCTCCACTGGAATTTTATATCCGCCGCTCACCTACACAGGTTTGCAATTTTTCGCTCTCCAGAAATCTCCCCTAAACGAACCAGCTCTTTGCTCCCGACTGATCTCCCGAAATGTGTGGTAGTGTAGTGAAGTAAGTGACAATGTTTGTGTGTATGAGTGGAGATAGAACAAGAAAGAGGAAGGAAAGATCGTGCGCGGTCTGTGACCCGTTTATTAACGCATTCGCCTAGTATTGATAGAAGAAAAAACAAATCCATCAAACTGAGCAGTCGGGCGTTTGAATTCTCCTCCAAGCAGAGACTGTTTTTCAAACTTTATCTCACTGACAATGATTATTATTTCAAAATAATATATTTGAAGATCATTGATCTTCAATAGTGGTGCTTCAACAACACACATTCTCGCATTATTTCTAACTTTTACAATTTTCAAAAGTTCATAGAGTTAAACGAAAATGAGACATGGGTAATATTTTGAGGGTCCCCTCTTGTATCCTTCTATCCATGGATAACCATTTGAAGAACAATTTGGAGTGATTTTTGAGAAAATATATTTTTTTTATAATTAGCATTAATTCCAAGCATAAATTGTGCATGATGTATTTTAAAGATCTGATTTTTCTTTCGCACACTTACTTCGCAACCAGAAAAAGTACGAGTACTGTAATCTTGGGCCGCAAAACGGCGAATTTTCGAAGCAAAAACTCTTATTGCCGGGGCCTAGTAATGGACTAATGGTGCTACAGAATGGCACAGACTTTCCCGTATTAGTTTTCTATGTCCTTGAGTCTGGGCTACATATTTGGAATTGTTCCATACTCGTGCCATGTATCACCGCCCAAAGTATATTTTTTGACGTTTTCTTAATTTTTCAGTTTTCTAATGGTAGAACACAAAGATTAATTTTAGAATATTGAAGAACATAAAGACCTCGTCCTAAACGGCAATTTTCTTTTAAAAATTTGTAGCTGTTTTTAAGAAAATGACGTTTAAGCGCCACTAAAAATGCAAAATATGAAGTTCTTTTTCACAGAAAATTTTTGAGTATACAAAAAGTCATTTGAAGCACTTACACTCACAAATATAATAATGTGTACTAATTGCTGGTAATGTCCATATTAAAGATGTGAGAGCTTTCAAAAAAATTACATTTGTGTAAAAAAATGATTGAAAAAACAAAAAAATCTCAAAATACCCTTCACATCATATTAAAGAGTGCAATTAGCACTATCCGTTCCAAAAGTTTGAAGAAAACATTTGGAGCCATTTATGAGAAAATGGCGTTTGAGCGTTTATGAAAATGCGGAATTTTGAGCTACTTTTCACAGCAAACTGTTGAGTTTTCGAGAAACTTTACTTGATATTATTTAAAGCACATGTACTCATTAATAAAATAATGTGAACAAACCGCCGCTAATGTAAATATTAACGGCCGCTAACGTAAAAGACAAGTCAAAATGGCACTGACGTTCCCGTATTAGTTTTCTATTTCCTTTGATCTCGGCTAGCGGTTCGGACTTGACACATACTCTTACCAGCTGCCATCTATCACCGCACAAAGAACTTTTTTTTACATTTTCTTCATTTTTTGGTTTCCTAATAGTAAAACGAAAATATTATTTTAAGAATATTAAAGAACAGTAAATCTTGTTCTAAATAGCAATTTTATTTGAAAAATTTTGAGCCGTTTTTAAGAAAATGGCGTTCTAGCGCTACTGTAAATGCGAAATTTGAAGCTCTTTATCACAGAATATTTTTGAGTTTTCGAAAAACTTCATTTGAAATCATTTGATAGACATTAACTCACAAATACAATAGTGTTTACAAATTGCTGGAAATGTTCGTATTAACAATGTAAGAGATCTTTAAAAAAATTACATACGTGTAATTTTTGAAAAACAAAAGAATACCCCAAAATGAACTTAACGTCATTTTAAAAAGTGCAATTAGCACTATCCATTCCAAAAGTTTGGAGAAATAATTTGGAGCCATTTTTGAGAAAACGGCGTTTCAGCGTTTCTGAAAATACGGAATTTTGAGCTAGTTTTCGTAGAAAACATTTGAGTTTTCAAGAAACTTTATGACATTATTTAATGTAAATGTAGTCATAAGTGTAATAATGTGAACAAACCGCCGCTAAAGTAAATATTACTGACGCGAGAGACACGTCAAAAAAATTACATATTTGTAATTTGTGAGAAAACAAAAGAATAGAGAAATTTAGAGTTTATGCCATCTCATAGACTACATTAAGCACTATCCCTACCAATAGTTTAAAGAAAAAAATTGGAGTCGTTTTTTAGAAAATCTTATTTTCATAATTCTTTAAAATTGCACATGTTGCACGCAATATTGCGCGAAAACTACTAAAATCTTTAAAAAATATACATGACCATAATGAAAGAACTCACTACGGTGAATAATTTTCTATTGAAGTAAAAATCCCTTTCTTTAAATTTGTACTTGTAGGAAGAGACCGAAAAAATTCAAACTTATGCAATTTTTGAAAATTCAGAGTAACTGTGAAATTATGACCTATTCCACCTTAATAAGTATATTTTACTCTATTTTCACCAGAAATTTAAAGAAAAAAATTGGAGCCGTTTTCTCGTAAACTTTGGAAATGTCCGGGGGGTTTCATCTAAAGTACCCCCAAATTTTGAAGAAAGTTTTTCAAAAAAATCTCAAAGCTTCAACTCAAACCAGATCGACCGGGGGAATTTCCATTTTGGAAGAAATCGTACCTATGGTTTTGGCACTAGTAGTGTTCTCAGACGGACGGACAGACGGACGTTTTGCTTTCAATTGTTTTATCGGCATCAAGTACCCACAAAAGAGGGATTCTGGCTACACCACGTGTTAGGGGAGCTTTTTTTCTTAACTCAGCAACTGGTTTTATCCACTTTTTCGTTATCAGCGTCCGGCAGTGAATTTTTTTCCGCCGAAAATTCGCCGCCGTTCTTTCGCTCATCATTACATAACTTTCCCTATACTACGTATATTACTCCGTATATACGTACGTATACGGAAAAGTAAAAATAGAATAGAAAATACTTTTACAAAATATCACGAAGAAAGTTTGTCTTGTTTTGAAGATTATGTATGCAGTATTTTATAAAGATAAGAAAAAACTACATTTGTATAAAAAAGTAGTCATTATTCTGTACATAGGAGGAAATAATTGTTTGAAAGAAAAATGGCGTAAAATATGACCATCAAAACACTATCTTTCAGTGAAAAGCGCATTGAAATTGGCTTAATCTTGCCAAAGATTACCTCGGACAAACAGATAAAAATCGCAAAAACAATTTATTTGGTTTTTATATAATCTAAATGAATATACGAGCATTAACGGCGCGTAATTAACGGCATGCAATTAACACAGGCGGGTAGAAAGAATCCACGATGGATAGAAGATATTTCAGATGCTCATAAATCTAGTGACATTTCGCTTCATCAAAATAATAGATTCTATAAATATGATTGATTGAAACCACAGCCTGCTTTTCTTCTCAATAACAAAAGGTCAAATTCATAATTTCTTCTTGTACGAACGAAGCAACCGAAGAAACGGTTCATATCATGAGAGCAACGGAAAACCTGCGAGAAAACCTGCTGCAAACCTGTTTTGTCAGCACCAAATCCACATTGGGTGAGTAGGTGATTACTCGGTACACAGAAATAGAGGCAAGAAACACGGCGATTGCATCACGAACCCGGTGTATTTACAAATATTTCGTTAAGTCATAATCAGTGGCAATATATGTGGAGGCTTTAATGAATAATGCGTGCACTGACAATCTTCATTCCATTACCAAATGTTCTGCCGTATATAAAAATATTTACTACTAGTGGCCGGAACCAGCAAAAATTCTTCAAAATAGTTTTCCAAAAAGTAGCATGCACATTGTTTAAGAACAAGAAATAAAATTCTCTCATTTAACACTGCAATAAATTATGTATTTTAACAAAAAAGAAATTCCGAATATTTCTGCAACCTAATATAGTGTATACACAGAGCAAAGTCTGTTCGAATTAACAATATAAACTAGAGGTTCTACAACAGTAAACAAATTTGTGCCGGTCCTATTTTCGGAGACGTCTGGAGGTTGCCGAAAATGGGACCGGCACAAATTTGTTTAAAAATTGTTTTAAAAAATTGCCAAAAATTAACATTGCAAAAGAACAATATTAAAAATAGAAATTTTTGTCATAAATAAAATCTGTTCCAGAAGCCAGATCTTTAAAGAATGTCATGTGCATTTAAAAAAAAACTAGCAATAATCGCGTAATTTCAGCTTGAAATTAAAGCAATTTATAGAAAAAAATCTCAAAAACGGCTCCAAATAGTTTCTTTAAATTCTTTCCATGGATAGAGCAAAGGACGCTTAAAATGGCGCCAGGATTTTCAAAAGTTAGAGGTAATGAGAAAAATTAAGTTTAATTATGGGAATATTTTAAGAAAGCACAAGGAGAAATAAGACGATATGACCATTAAATTTCTTTTGGCTTATTTAAAGTGGCTTTTCAACCCCTAAGGTCATATAGCAGCCACTGTGAGTAATATTGGGGTAGCGGTAACGGTATACGGACACACAAGCATTCATACCTCGGGCGGGATTCGAACCCGTGACCCTTCTGGCACGCTGCATCTGCGACTCGTCAGCCTTAGCAACCTCGGCTATACAGGCCGGCTACCAAGTTTCATCAAACCTCATTCCTGGCAAACGAAAGAAAAGTAACATCCATTTGACTTTAGTGAACGTAGGAAAAAGAGTAAATATTTCTTCTCTGTCAAACATTTATTGCCTGTACTTTTCTTACGGGGTCCCGAAAGGCGAAACTTTAAAAAAGTATCGTATTTCCTTTTTGGTGAATTGTTAATCTTCAAATTTATTTTGGTTAAATGATTCCATACAACTATGTAAACAAGACTGGAAAAATATTTAGAAAGAATGGAGCATATTAGGCTACCTACACAAGTGTTGCAGTACAACCCAACAGGAAGAAGGAGTGTAGGAAGACCACGTAGAATATGGTTTGAGGTGTGAAGACGGAACCGGCAGCCGCCTAATCCTTGAAGTGAAGAAGAAGAAGACGAAGTAGTTAATCTTCAATATTTCCCCTTTTGAATGACGTGTTCGTTTTATCTTTACGTTGTTTCTAAATATTTTTAATTAAATAATAAGCTGCGCGTCGACCTTGCTATGCATGTTTTCCAATATAAAATTATCTCCAACTTTTTTACTTTACAATGAGAGAAATAAGGAAACTACATGAGGGAATTAGAGGAGGGTGAGAAGCAAGCAAGACACACTATGACATGAGTGAAAAAGAAACCAGAAGAGATTTTAAGAGTCGAGTGACTCTGAAATCTATCGTATTGACCTGGAATGTACTAAAAATTCACGGCAAACTTTGAAGCGAACAAGTTTATATATACAGTAAACCCTCGTTAGCACGAAGTCGCTTAACACGAATTCACCGTAACAGGAACAAAACTTCGGCCCCGGTAAGGTATTACGGTAATACGGACATTTATCATACACGGATAAAACGAATTTTTCTAACATGAACTCCGATAATTTCGGTCCCATGGAATTCGTGAAAATATAATGTTTATTTTATATATTTAGGCTACTAGAGCTAGAGACTTCAAACTTTTAGGCATTCTTCATTAAGTCAAACTACAACATTTATCATAGTCTTTTTATTATATCTTATTATTTAAACAAATTTTGTGTGAAGATAAAAATTGTGGGAGTGAACATTTTACACTTTTAAAACTTCATATACTCAACAAAACTTAAAATTTCTTACAAATACTATGACACATTTAAAATACAGCAAAGAAATTATAGAAAAAAATTATCTAGTGTATATATTTTCGAAAATATGAATTAACATTGTAGGTATAGGGCCTTCAGGGTCCCCATAAACCACATATCTGGGGATAAACTAATCTGGATTGTAATGGGACGAAGTAACTTCTGTTCGACTCGACTTTTACTTCATCGTTTTCTTACGCGTGACAAAAACAATGCTTTCCGTCACATTTGAAGCAACATCTCGTCAATTGTGGCCCTGCCCTTCAAATTCTTTTGAGCCTTAATACTACTTGAGTCGATTCGTAAACAATCGAACTTTCACCCGTATTTAAAATGTTCGTAAGTCTGCGGTATTGGAAATTAAATGTGCACATCTTGTAAGCAGTGAAACCTCCTTTAGTTCTTGCCAAAATTTGACAAGGCCTTATGCCCATAAACGAACCGCAATGGAATGGAAAATAATATTTTTTGTTACTTTTCTTGTTGTTAGTTCTACATCTCGCCCCAACTTGCACAACATTTATCATGCACTCCAACGCAAAAAATGTTTGGACAAGTCACCAATCAAATTAATCAGTGAGGCTAAAAGCAAATTTCGTTAGGTATTATTCTTTGAAAGTTTTTCATACTTCTCCGAACAAACTTGTAATACCACATTTATCTCGTATCCAAAGTTTGTGTTTATTTTTGAGCTACTAGGTGAACTTGTCGTCTTCTTAACAAACTTACGACTGCAATGTTATAAATTATAGATAAATGAAAGGTGACGAAACACATTTTGTTGGTAAACACTGGATCAGTCGGAGTAAGTCATTAGAAATCATTGTTTCCAAGAATATGTAAACGCACTTATGGACCAATTTTAATAAATGAAAAAGAATGTTTGGGAAGTGTAAATGTTTGATCCGATAGAGATCCGAGCCCGGTAACTTCAATTATCCAAAACGATGTTCTAACAGAAGGAGCTGTGGAACTGACTGAAGGTTTTGAAAATGTTGAATCCACAAACCCAACATCACTTCATTGAATTTGATAATGTTGCATAAAAAAATTAATAAATCGAAATCTACGTACTCCGTTTCACGTTTGGACCCCAGAGAGGATATTGACATTAAGGCTGAAAGACTAAATATAAAATACGGCGAATACCACATTTCTGTTAATTCAGGCCACTCTTCACTTCCTTGTCAAAAACCAAATATTTTGGTAAAATATTTTTAAAAAATTCCCTCTTGTAGTGGTGTAGTTGCGAGAAAGGTAAATTTACTTCCAGAGGATCGCATAGATCCGAAACATCTATTAGCATACTTCTGAGAAGACTGTTGTACTGTAAGAGACGTTGACAAAGCACACAATGCTTCCGAGTTCATCGTTCTGAAGTCACGCATGCTTTCTCAATGACACAGTTCATATCTTAGTATTCCGTGCCTTGCTTTCCTTAATAAATCCTTCAGGAACAGTACAGCCAAAATCATGACGACACACGTGTTAATGCTGCTCCGAACAGTATTCTCCGTACGGAGGAGTGAATAAATGGTTGCTTACGTCCTACTTCGTTGAAGCAAGAATGAAGTATAGTTCTGCGTTTTCTCGAATCTCCCTATCGTGAACGTGGTAAATGTACATTTCAGTGTATGGAACATGAAATTTGAATATAACTTGTGCATAGTACTCGTTTAAAACTACAGCGAGAAACTGATATTCCCTATGATTGGCCATCATACAAGCAAGAATATTAAATTGGATATTTTAGACTGTCCTAATTGTAAATACCGTTGCACAGTTGCTGCCGTTACATAATTACACTGTTAATCTCTCCTTACTCAAAGCTTTTTTATACTCATTGTTATCTATTTTTCTTCCAATTTTTAAACGGCTTCAACCACTTGAATGAAAATTACCGACATTCTTTTCCCTACCATTGACAGAGATTCAAACTGTTGTTTTGTTATCCTGGCATATACATAGAAACAAGATTTAACTGTAAATTTTGAAACACTAATCGCGTTCTTTGTATGATGCTCTCCCCTGTTAATTACCACAAAGAAAAGCGTCGTACATACGGGTTATAGAATGCGTAAAGAAACCTAAAGCCTTGATTATACATGTTTGTATTGTCTTGTTCTTTATGTGTCGTGGGTGGGAGTGGTTGGACACGATGGTAATTAGGACTTGTTTGTTAAATTCAAAAGAGTTGAGAAGACAGTAATTATTAACTTTTTATTGATGTACGCAATGGATACGATGGTTTCAATGATCGTATGACTTCAGTCTCTTTTCAGATATGAATGGCAAGTGAAGAGTACGTATTGTATGTATTATGATAGGAAAGATTCGAGTGAATACATCGTTCGGTTTCATACTGATTTTCACAACAAAAACACATTAACCCATAGTGAATTATGTGTGATTGGAATTCAACCCACGCCATGCACAATTATAAAAGCGGTGTATAAAAACGAATTCAAGGAGTCATCGTTTGAATTATGGTGTAGGAAAAGGGGTTGGGTCTCAGACGATGTAATAGATTTAGACGCGATTGAACCCTCCGTTTCACTTTCACTAGGTTATACGCCACATAACGGAAAACGTAATTCAGGGCTACTCGTCTTGGCCGTTGTACTTCATTCGTCTGGGGTAAATAGAGCGATGGTATCATCTAAGCGAAGATTTTCCACAATTAGAGTTTCTTGCCTTTTCTCAATTCAGTTACTGGCCTGAGGTGGCTGATGTCACTGCAGTGCCTCTGTGATCGGGTGTCCCTATGTTTCGAATTACGACAGCAGGATTTTCGACACTAGCTAGATAGTTTTGTTGAATTCAGTCGCTGTCTGGAGGACAATTCTTGTGGCCGCCTGCTCTGTTCCAAAAATTGCATGGTTTCTCCGATCAACACCAGGCGAATTCCGGACCAGTACCTGAACAAACGGGCTACGGATAGCGCGCGATCTTTCCTTACTCTTCCGTGACCTATCATCACTCCCTTCTTACTCACACACACGCACTATATTCCCACACCCGTCGGGAGACCTGTCGGTAGCTCAGAGCATGTCCCGGCTTATATGGTGTCTCGCTGGTTGGAGATACCTGTATCGGGAAAACACCGCAAGCCGACATATAGGTCGGCGCCGGAACTTGCCATTCAGAGAGAGGAACACCGCCAATTCCCGTGATAAAACATTCAGTACGCGTACGGGGTTAATGAGCCATAACAGTGAATGCGCCCAGAAACCCGCTATCAATCCATCAATTCAGTTCGACTGCATTTGGACGTTCCAAACTGTTGGGCGGTCCATCAAATAACAGCTTTATATTTTCCTATGTATTACTAATCGTAAGACATGCGTTCTCACTCATAAATGTGAATAAGTATAAATATTTATTATAAAATTTGTATAAATTAAAATGATTTGTTTCCCTGAGTTTAATAAACTCTTGATTAAGCAAAAGTGCGAAAAGTACTTTATTCCAAGATTCTCTTTTCAAGTACAGTCAAACC
This sequence comes from Acheta domesticus, assembly GCA_031308135.1. NCBI lineage: Eukaryota > Metazoa > Arthropoda > Insecta > Orthoptera > Gryllidae > Acheta > Acheta domesticus. The sequence goes on from JAHLJT010008446.1 coordinate 239,749,369, forward strand.
TGGCTACATAGAATTTGAATGGACAAAAATTTAATGTTCTTAAAGAGACTTTAAACTCAATGGCGCTGTAGATATTTACCGATAGAAGTAACCGATTGCAATTCCTAGAAATAATAAATGTTTTCACTGATTTGTATTCTCTAAATTAGAATTGGCCTCCATGAAATTAAGAAAGAAGAACAATAGGGATGAGTAGAATGAAGAAGGAAGGAGAGGAGTGGAAATAGAAAAGACAGGAGAAGAAAATTGGAGTGAGGAAGGAAAGGGAGACGAGGAAAGAAAAGAAAAGAGGAAGGAAAGAGTGGAAGGAAGACGAGAGGGAGAGGGTCAATGACTCCCATCTCGATCAGATTTTTATCCAGTTTCCCTGGTCCATTGAGCAAATGCTGAGATGGCTCCTTGTTTTGCTTCTGGACGTAAATGTAGCTTCACTGTGTGCATGTTTTGTTGAGCACTCCTTTTGCTTGTAGTGGTACGAGTAGAACTGATGTTCGTTACCATATTTGTTAACAATGCAGAAAAATTAAATCAGCAGTTCATTTACCGTTGAAATTGATTTTCTATAATTCAGGAACAAAGTTTTTTCTAATTTCTATTTTTCTAAAATAATAATTTTTCTAAATTCTTTTTCTAGTTTTTCTAATTTTTGCTTTTTTAATATTTTTATTTTTATTTTTTTAAATTTTAGGTCTCAAGAAAATGTGGGCATATAATCTCTTCCCCCATACGCCATATACAGTTTTTGCTGTTTTTTTTGACAAATAAATAAATAAATAGAATGAGAGAAGTGGTGCAATCATTGCATTCCTTCCTTTAGCTGTCTTATTGTTACACATTTAGTGTACCCTTAGCTATCTATTGTCACGCATATACAAGTAGTAGGAGAATTCAATTGTTATGTGTCCAAATATTTTAGGCAATTATCTTTCTAAACAAAGGCCCTCGATAGCCTGTTGGTTAGCCTGCTCGCTTTCCCAAGCGCAATCCCGGGTTCGATTTCCGGTCGGAGCAAAAATTAAATATGCGCTTTTCTTGCAATGTCACAATATCTGTTGCTGTGTGACGATAAGAAAGCTCACTTCTTAGGTTGAGAAGACCAGAGATACGGCATAGGGATGGCTATGTGCAAACCACACGTAACCCTTAACCCATGGCCGCAAGGCCGGGACGCCGCTCGTATGCCTTAGCTCGTAAAGAGCTGTTATGCCAAAGTACATACATACATCTTTCTAAACGATGAGGTGATGTTGCTTTCGTAGATGTTTTGCTTTTATAATATTCTGTGCCACGTTGTCTTACGCATTTTATGTTATGCGTTAATCTACTCGTAGAACATTAATAGAAACTAGTGGTGCTACAAACTGGCACAGACTTTCTCAAACTACTTAGTTTTCTAATTTCTTTGGTCTGGCCTAGCTTTTCTATCTTGCCACATACGTTTGCCAGCTGCCGTCTGACGCCGCCCAAAGGACTTTTTTTGAAATTTTCTCAATTTTTCGGTTTACTAATTGTGGAATCCACATATTACTTTAGAATATTAAAGAACAGTAAAATCTCGTCCTAAATGGCAATTTTCTTTGAAAATTTGGAGCCGTTTTTAAGTGCTACTGTAAATGCAAATTTTGAAGCTCTTTTTCACGCAAAATTTTTGACTTTTAGCAAAACTTTTTTGTAAGACATTTGAAGCAATTCCACTTTCAAATGTGATAGTGTTTGCAAATCCCTCGAAATATGCGCGTGTGTAACGGCGTGAGATATATTTTCTAAAAATTACAGTTGTGTAATTTTGAAAAACCAAAAGGATACAGCAAAATGATCATATGTCATCTCAAAGAGTGCAGTTAGCATATATATATTTGCATGAACGGGTTAAAGAAAAAAATGTAGCGGTTTTTTGAGAAAATGGCGATTGAGCGCTTCTGAAATGTGGAATTTTGAGAAGCGCATTTTCACGGAAAATGTTTGAGTTTTCGAAAAACTTCATAGGACATTATTTAAAGCACATGTACCCATAAATGCAATGGATATTAATGAAAGAACTAATTATGGAGAACGAAATTCATTTCAAGGAAAAATCTCTATCTTCAATTTTGTAGTTGTAGGAAGACGCCGAAAAAATTCAATTTTG
>JAHLJT010008446.1:239751596-239782695 GCA_031308135.1 Acheta domesticus
AGAATGTATAAATAACGCAAGAAATTTATGCCTTCTCGAACATCATTAGTTTCTTAACGAGAACAATTTTCATTGTCGTGGATCACGGAAAAATTCTGAATACGTTGCGCAAATTGTAGAATGCTCCATTTAGATGACTGTTGTCCGTAAATACATCATGGACTGTTTCAGGATGCTTATTAATTATCTGATGTCAAGAATGACTTTAACAGTGTATTACGTGCTACTTTGAGAAGAGGAGTATTCTCAGCACGGTTTCGTGAATTTGGATATACCAAATGTAATTCATGTACTACTTGAATTATGAATATGGTTTAGAAACGAGTGTTTTGATAAGAATAGATAAGAAAATATTCACGCTTGTCAAACTAGTTCAGACATATTCCCAGAGCTCCCATAAGACGTAGATCAGTTAGTCGGCAGTCAAATGATTATGAAATATCGGATGAGAATTTGAGCAAAAACGAATAAATAGGATGGGAGACAGTCATCTAGTACAAAGGATTTCAGTTCCCTCATTAGTCGACTTTGTTCATAGTAAAGTAAATAAAATTACAATATAAAATAGTACATAGTAAATACAATTACATAGTAAATAGTTTACAATTACATAGTACATATTAAATAGTACATAGTAAATAAAATTACATTTATATTACATTTGCGAAATTTGAAGTTAGCCTAATTGATATCTAGGATTGATGTCCACAGTGCTATATCAGAAAATTTGCAATAGTTCCCCATGTCGGAAGACGACCAACGAACTCTCCAAAGCCCGGATATTGAACAACAACACGTCAACAGCAACAGGAACAACGGACAAGTTCTTAAAATTTAATAAATAGGGGTTTTTTATTCCAAATGAAATATTTGCTTGGGCACTAAGCAAAAATTCCACAAATTAATCGTTTTAAAATAATGAAAATGTATAAAAAAATGAATGCAGTGTTCATGTTTTCAAAGAACGTTCGGAAGAAGTCGCGAATTGATAATCTCCGAATTTATTAACTAAAAGCCATGTGGATCTGTTAATGCAATGTTTGGCTTTTGAATTAAACGCTCCACCAAACAAAAAAATCCTTATCGATCATCCGATCAAAATCTACTGAAGTCAGTTATAAAACATTGCGTTTTAATCACACGGTTTTATTTCCATGCTCCAAGAATTGTCACCCCCATCTAAAACACCTCACGCCCGTGAAGAATGAAGCGATAAAGCAAATGCGTCGGTTTGGAAGAGAGGAGAGAGAAAGAGAGAGACACCCAGCGTGAAATGCTGTTCTGTCATCTAGGAGAGGAACAAATTATAGCTGTCAGTCATGCGAAACCGTATTAGAAAGAGCAGGAGCAGACTCGCTCCGAGGCTGAAACGCGCCCGCGTGCCGAGCGTAGTCATGGCCGACGCTCGGCACAGCGCTCCGACATGCTTTCTCGATCTCTTTTACTGCAGAGCGTCTCGGAAATGATGCATGCCCTGAGCCGGATTTACATCACTTATCGCCTCCGGCACGCGAAGACTTTGCCCTCCCCACTAACGAGAAGAAAATTTAACTCCCGGCGCGGCTTTGACCGTTATGTATTCTGCTAAAAATTAATGATGTCTGTTAGAAACTCCTAATTCGTTTCATAAATTAAATATAAAACGTTCAATTCTTTCGCGTTTCAAGCGAATCAGGGAACTGCGTTCCGTTCACTTGTAGGATGTCAGTGAATAGAATATATTTCAAAAGTATTTATTTTTGTAAAATTCAGCTATCGATTTCGAAATTTGCTTTATCGCATTGCGTACCTTATGTGTCTTATTCTATTTCGCATGCTTCTTCATAAGTTCTTGGGATCCAAAGTAAGTTACTAGTATTCCTACATGTTGTTTTCCAGTCATAACTTACACCTCAGTACTATTTTTCTCTAATTCAAGCAAATCGAACATTACTAACAAAGTCATTTTATAGTGACTCCTAGCGTGCTATTTCTTTTTCACGTACATTAAATATTTATGTATTTGGATACAAGAGATTTGTGTCTTATGTAAACTATTTTTTACATACGTATTTGCTTATTTCCTATTCCAACCCTAACAAACACTTAACGCCAGCAGTTTTTCTCTCCAAGAAGAGGCTTTTCTAAGACAAACTTGTGGTCGAAGAAAACGTAGGTCTTTGTGCACATTTTGTGATTGATATGTGATTGAAATTAGTAGCCACTAATTCTACAGATTTTTGGAAACGTAGTTCCTAACCACTTCTTCTAATACGCAACGGGTTGGGGTGGATCGAAATTTTGATGATTTAGTTTTCAACAACTTTCCATTAGCGGAAACATCAAGTGCAGAAACAAGGTTTATATTCCCTTACATTTGAATGAATATGTGAATATTGCTCATGGCATGAAGAAAAAATCGAATAATCATGAGACTTTGGAGATAAAAATTGCTTGTCAGCGTCCTGGGATATTTTCTCTTGGGAGTGTGTGTTTCTTCTTATTCATTCTAGACCATCAGTTACATTTCACTTAAAAGTTTTTTCGAGTATGTCATAGCCTAAGCGTTAGAATATTCGCCTTTCACCTCGAGAAACCGGAGTTTCCTTTCTCGACGCTCCATTTGGAACGTGTGTGAAGAAGAGATGTTGCGAAACACGCCATCCAGTTTCTCTACCATCTCTAATCCTCTTCTTTGCCATCCTCATTCATCTTTATAATGTTAGCTTTCCTTTCTCTTTCCCGGTCCGAAAACTGACAGAAATGTTTAACCATTAGTCGCTTAGAAAAAGTAGAGAAATACGTTTATTTCCAAGTTTCGTTTTTATTTCGGAACATGCGTTTCATCTCTCAACCGGATAGAGACGGATATGCAAACGTGATCATGTTTGCAAATAGTTTCTTGTTTTTTTACTTCAGTGCCTGATGTCAGATGTGAAGTGAGAAGGGCATTTGAATTTCGATCTACAAGGCCTACCCACAAATAAAATTCAATTTATAAATTGATAAAATACAAAAAAATAAGTGTTTGAAAAAGAAATTACTCTCTGATGTGCACACCTAATACTAATTTGCAATACAGAACAAACTGTGGCGTCACATTCAAGCAGCGAAGGAAGTACAGGCGTACAGCATTCCTCCGTCGTAGATAGATGCCGCTTGTGATTCTAATCACACGGTAACTATTTCTTCTTTATAAAGATGAGAGGTAGAAAAAATGTCTGGAAATGCATTAGAAGAGGCGAAATAATGATTCGTGTTTTCTTAATAATCTCTTTAACTATACTCGCGAAGTCTTTATTAACGTAAAGTAGTCTCCTCGTTCAGCGTCGTGTAAATGTTTAAGAATATTTCTTACAAATGCCTATTCTCAGTGGCAAATAGCTTAGCATTCTAGTAAAAGTAGTGAGACCATGGACTGGCAGTGCAACATTTTTGGTCAAATTATTGAGATCTTTTGACAGTAAACATGAATATCCTTGCTTCTAAAATTAAAATGTTGCCTCTGATATGTGCACACAGGTAGGCTACATTTCCGCAGTTTTTGTAGAAAGATAATTTTTGGAGGACGTACATTTTCGAAAAAACTAAGTTATAATTTCTTCATTCCTTTGTACCAAATATATACAGGTAGTATCTTATTTCCATCTATCACAGTTCAGTATAAACTTGGCACCACCAGAAACAGTTCTTGCACTACTTTAACTTCATTATAGAATACGTTTGAATTTGAAATATGTAAATCACTATCATTTTTGTTTCGAAGATTTTACTTTCCCGCATACGTACATATATACGAAGTAATATACGTAGTGTAGGGAAAGTTACGTAATTGCTGCGGAAAATCGATTTTGAGATTTCAATGGAAATACACGTTTTGGTGTCCCCTGATACCGAAAAAGTGTTGTTTTTTTTTTCAAAACGTCCATCTGTTTGTCTGTCTGTCCGTCCGTGTGTGAACAACACTAGCGCTTAAACCGTAGTGCGATTTCTTCCAAAATGGATATTCCCCGGTCAATCTGCTTCCACTCGGGTCAATCTTCTTCAAAATTTGGGGGTTCTTTACATGAAGCCCTCCGGACACTTTGAAAATTTTCTCGAAAACGGCGTCAATTTTTTTCTTTAAATGTCTTGTAAGAATAGAGTAAAATACACTTATAAAGATGGCATAGGTCCCATTTTCACTGTTAACTCTGAATTTTCGAAAATTGCAAATGTTTGAAATTTGTGCGGCGTCTTCCTAGAACTACAAAATTGAAGATAGAGATTTTTCCTTTAAATAAATTTGTTCTTCACAGTGAGTTCTTTCATTAAGGTCATGTACGTTTTTTTTGACTAGTTTAGTAGTTTTTGCGCAATATTGCTCGCAATATTTGCAAGTTTCAAAATTACAAAAATCAGATTTTCTCAAAAACGGCTAAAAATTTTTTCCTTTAAACTTTTGGTACGGATAGTGACTAATGTGCTCTTTGAGATGACATTAACGCCATATTGCTCTATTCTTTTGTTTTTTCAAAGATTACAAAAATTGTAATTTTTTTGACTTGTCTCTCACGTCGTTAATATTTACATTAGCGGCGATTTGTTCACATTATAATTTTTATAAGTACATGTGCTTTAAATAATGTCCAATAAAGTTTCGCGAAAATTGAATAGTTTTCATTGAAAATTAGCTCAAAATTCTACACATTCAGAAACGCTCAAACGCCATTTTCTCAAAATGGCCCCAAACTTTTTCTTCAAACTTGTGGAACGGATAGTGCTAATTACACTCTTTAATATGACATAAATCTCAATTTTTATATTTTTTTGTTTTTGCAAAAATTACATAAATGTCATTTTTTGAAAGTCTCTCACATCGTTAATATGCACATTTCCAGCAATTTTTAAACACTATTGTATTTGTAAGTTAAAATGCTTGAAATGACTTCAAATGATGTTTTTCGAAAACTCATAAATTTTTTGTGAGAAGAGCTTCAAATTTCGCATTTTTAGTTGCGCTTCAACGCCATTTTCTTAAACACGGCTCCAAATTTTTTAAAGAAAATTGCCATTTAGGTCGAGGTTTTAGTGTTCTTTAATATTCTGAAATTATAATTCCATTTTATCACTAGGAAAGCGAAAAATTAAGAAAATATCGAAATAATGTAGTGTGGTTGGCGATAGATAGCAGCTGCAAAAGTATGTGGCAAGTATGAATAGCTAGCCGAGACCCAAGGAAATAGAAAACTAATACGGGAAAGTCAGTGCAATTCTGTAGCACCACTAGTTATTATTTATAAAAAAAACATTTCCGTATCATGATGCATTTCCCAGAACATTGAAGGAAATATTGAGAAGATGCTGGTTTGGGTTGGATAGTGGGTTTGTTTCTCCTAAGTGACGCATACATCTTCACTAAGTGATCAAAAGTATCCGGATACGTGGCTGAAAATGACTTACCACTTAGTGGCATCCTCCATCGTAACGCTGCAATTGAAGGCCTTTGCCTTGATAGAGCCACGCAAAACAACAAGGGGTGCAAGCCCCCTCCATGAAAAACACGACCACACCATAGCACCATCGCCTCCGTGTCCGGATACTTTTGATCACAATGTGTATATTTCTAATTTCACATGCACGCAGATATTGAATAAAACTATGCAGCCTCTACCCATGAGAGATGTGTCTATGGTTTCGTTAGATACTCAGGAACTCGGGCAAAATCCACAATGAAACACTTCCGATTTTGACCCCAAAGTAAAAATTGATCCTTATGTGAATCGAATATTGTTTGAAGAAGCGGATACGCGTTTATTTTCATACTGCGCATACCGGCTGAATTTTCATATCCAGTGTGCACTGCTTACCACATATAGCAAGGTTCCAAGGAAGGGGCAGCCCACCATTAAATATTTGCTGTTCATATTGCGTTGTTGTTTTCTTATTGTCCTCTTGACTCCAATTACAAGTATTCGGAACAATTGAAAATTATTGGGTGGTTGCAACCAACTTCCTTGCAGCCTTTGCGCTTGATTGTTTCTACCATAACTTCCGCAGGATACGGGAGGTGCTTAGCATGTTGTAGCTAGTAGTATGTTTTCAATCAGCCAGATCCCAAAGATCTAACAACTATTGGAATAACTTTTTAACTCCGGGAATCTCACAGGTAGTATCTATGCATGATGTGACAGCGGCCGGTTGCAGTTAGCTTGCTCAGTATGCTACACATCAGAAGACATTACATCAAGGAAGAGACTGCTACAATGAATTAAGGGTCTAGCAGAAATAGAACATCATCGAGAGCTGAGAAACACCTGAATTCTTTTGAGGAAGGTTAAGGTAGATTATATGAGGCTCTCATTTCAAGAGTATCAAACTCGTCAACTAGACTATCAAACTCGAATTGTCAAGAGTTTCAAACTCGTATTAATTTGTATTCTGGTGGAACGAAAAAGGGAATTTGATAGCAGAGATGTAAGATTCTTCCTAGCGAGAATGCGGAATAATTGTTTTATAAAAAGAAATTGAATACTGCATGGAAATGCGAAGATAATTGGAATGAATTTGAATTAGAAACACTTGAGCGAGGGGAGATTATATGCCCTTATTCTTCAGATGCTCTCAAAGAGGACAAGATAATAACGCACCAGATAATTATTTAGCAGCATTTCCTTGATTTAATCCATTTCTTTTTACGTTTTCGTTTACATGGTTTTGTTGGTTAAATATTGTGATTATAAATGTTTTTCTAATATAGATTATTTATTTTTATGGCTTGTGTATTCTTTCACTTTCAATTTTACACTATACAATCTAAAATGCATACAACGAAAAATATTTAAGATAAACTTCTGAAGGGTGGGATGTATTCAAACAAATGACCTAATTTGCCTTCTTGGAACGTCAAGAACAGAGCATCGCAATAGTATGTCATAAATGTGTTTTCAAGATGAAATTAAAAATAGAATTATAACAAGTAATACGTCTCATTTTGGTCTTCATAATAATTTTAAAGCTTCTGGCAAATGTTAAATTGAAGATGTCAGTGCAATAATGACCTAAGCCACGTTCTAAGGAAACAGAAAAATCAAGTTAAAGTTTCATAGTCTGGTAAGAAAGATTTGTAAAGAGAAAAAATAGCGATTTCATTCTTAACTTTATAGACGAAAACTGGTAAAACAATGTACAAAGATAGTTCACCTTCTTAGATAATAAATGGTATCAATAACTCTTTTTGGGTGAACCAATATTCCGCTCAGCTCTTCATATTTATAAAACCATTGTGAGTCGCATAGTGCCAGATGGAACAAAGTACTGTGCACACTCGCAAGCAGATAAGACGAGACGATAGTACACGAGTGTAGATTAGTTTGAAAGAGAGTAAAATATACGATAACTGTTATTATTGTTGTTGGTGTTATTATTATTAATATTATTAGGGACACCTCAAAACGATAGATGAGCGAATTTTCACAAAACGTTTGGCACTAGCGAAAGAACTAGCTGCCGGCAAAAACTATGATGATGGTAATGAGATAATTCGGATTTAGAAAGTGGTGGACTCATTAGCCATCGATAGGGCATCTTCTCTCCGTTCTGTATTTGCCCTACGACTTCTCTATTAAAACTGGGGGAGTCTGGAGCTCCTCATCTGCATTATGTGTATTATACGTTTTTGGTTTGTTGCATGCTGCATATGCGCAATATTCTTTTCACAAATCTAGAAATTTCAATTCTAAGATCTCACAAAATGACACATTATTTTGTGAGAACTGTATAATTTCGTAAATATAATTACGATATATTTATAATTTGTTGGATTCATAACCAATCTAAAGTAAAATACTACGAGTATTTATACAATTGAATAGCCCAAGGGAGAAAAAAATCTCTTATTCTTATTATCTGTGCTTAAATATAAAATGCTAACTTTCCAAAATACGTTTGTATGAATATTATAAATTTGTTTCTAGTGATGTGTTAATGTTATTACTGTCTCTTCTTCAGTATCGTGTCTGGATAATTTATTACCTTCAACAAATATTGTAATAATTAGCAGGAGAGTTGGGAATTCGTGCCTAGAAACACTTTTACAAGGTGTAATTAAATATTCAGTCTCTCCAGAGTTAAAGATGAGACGCGTCTTCAGGGAAGAAAATACACTCCGCGCTTGGTGCTCGTGTGGGTGGGCGGAGCCTCAGCGGGCCACCCGCTGGCTTTTCGGCGCCGGGATTTCGAAATTTCGTCGGAGTGCGTCCTCGAGCGGGAAACTGTGGGCAGAAGAGCGAGCGGGAGAAAAGCACAAATGTTGTCCCGCCATTCCTCAGGCGCGTGTTCCCGCAGAAGAGATCGGAGCGGTGAAGGCGGTGGAGGCGGAGGCGCCGGAGGAGTCGAGGGAGGCGACGGAGGCGATAGAGGCAACGCTGGACGTGTCGGTGATGGAGGACTCATAGGCAATGGTGATGGCGAATGTGGTGACGGTGTAGGTTGCGGTGGTGACGGCGACTGCGGTGGAGGCGGAAGAGGTGGTGGAAACGGTGGACGGTGCGATGAAGGCGACGGCTGCAGAGGCGGGGACGCAGTCGGAAGTGGAAACGGGGGCGGAGATGGGGGCGGAGGCGGGGCGCTTGCGGGGGCGCAGACGGGGGCGAAGGCGGGAGAGGGAGCGGAGGTGGGGGTGTAGGTGGGGACGGAGGCGGGGGCGGAGGCGGGGGGCGGAGGTGGGGGCGGAGGCGGGGGAGTTGGCGGGGGACGAGGTGAGGTGGTAGCGGGGCGGAGGTGGGAGCGGAGGTGGGGGCGTAGGCGGAGGTGAAGGCGGGAGCGGGGGCGGGGACGGAGGCGGAGGCGGGGGCGGCAACGATGGCGGAGGCGATGGCAGAGGCGGAGGCGGACATAGGGACGGAGGCGGAAACGGGAGCGGCGGTGGAGACGGAGATGAGGGCGGAGGCGGTGTCTCTGGCGGTGGCGAGCTTCGCACCCGCGGGATTTTCTCCGCGGAGAGTAAGTGCTTGTACCGGCAGGCTCGACAGTCCTTACTCAAACAAACCGAAGCCAATAGGAGAGCGCCGCCGTGTGCAGATCCGGCTTCTTTCCCCAGGCAGAGAGCTCCTCGAAGGGGCGAGGGCAAGTGGTGGGGGGGGTGGAGGGGGCGGGGGCCGGGGAGGGAGGAGAGCGAGCGCGCGTCGCCTCGGGAGATGAAAGTTGTGCGCGGCCGCGATGCGAGCCGAGGACCTCGGCGTGTGGATCGGTGGCAGTGGGCGTGACAGAAATTCGCGAGGACATACTATTTGGGCTTAAGTGATTTGATTTGATGTTTTTCTTCCATAAATAATAAACAAAACTGTATGTGACGAACAGGGGAGAAATCTAATCTGTGCGTATATTCTTCGCTTGATATGTAAGCATATCGTCCTCTCGGCAATGATTTCATGCTATCATTGTAATCCATGGGTCCAATTTCGGCAGTGAGTCGACATTATGAAAGGACCATGGGATCTGCAAGTCTACGAAATATCCCAATCCATTTGTTATTCACTCAAGATCTTGGGAGGAGATAGAAATTCAATATGTCTCATTCTCATTTCACATCATGTGAATAATTAATCTGTGTTGTGCTGTCAGTGATACTAATTTCACCACGTAATACTGGATTAATTAAACAAAATTATTTTAACTTGGCACCACCGGTAGGTGTTGCCATTTTCAACTTTTTATTTGTGCTGCAACCTAATAATAAAAATAATTTTTTAAACATACAAGAAATATTTTGTTCTCTTGTCCATCCTTGGGTATGAAGTATCATGAAAAATTATCGACAGAAATACTTTTCGTAAATGTTTATGTTTCACCAATAGGTTGAATTATCTTCAGTCTGATTAATCAAGTCGTAATACTTCATGTTGTAACGGGAAAGCAGAACAGTAATCCATGCATTTTACCACTGGAAATAGTTTTCCTAGAATCTGCCAGAATATTCAAGAAGTATGCTGTTAATATTGTGTCAATCAATTCTTGTGGTGAGCTAGTAATCATATCTGTAGGTTCCTTAAAATTGCTCAAAGTAGTTTTAAAACACTTTTTTCGAGAATTCTCTTACATTGTGGAAGGACTTGATTAAATATGGTCAGTTCTCCACCAGAAGACCGAGACACTCGGACACAATGGCACACACACAGATTACCCAATAAATATATAATGCAATATGACTAGCTAAAAGAGACGTCACCGACGCTTTAAACGGTTTTCAAATTATTTTTATGTGTTGTAAATTTCTACTCCGCAAGTTCTTAATAAAAAGATATTTTAAACATACGTGAAAAATTATTAATTATTAAAATTAATAAAAAATACAAAAAGCTTAGCGGCGTCGGTGGTGTAACGGGTTAGCGTATCGGACTGTTATGCCCACGTCGCGGGTTCAAACCCGATCGAAGCCGTGGATTTTGGGGGCGAAAAAATTATTCGTACGCCTTCCTTCGGTAGGGAAGTAAAGCCGGCTGTCCCATGTTAGTAGGTTTACTGCATGAAAGATACTCAAGCCTAAATGAAGCCTCTGAGCTAAATTCAAATCGCCTGTTTCGTCGTTCAAGTATACCTTCTTTTCCGCTTGATGGTGAAAGTAGAGTAGCAAAATTTGCGTGGTCAGACGGAAGAGCAGGTCTCATGGCCTGAGACTCGCCACGTAAAATAAGGCATCAATTCAATTAAATAAAAAAACCTGTGTAATCGCAACTTATGCCGGGTGTTCTTTCTACCACTACCCACCCCAGAATACGGCATTGGAGAACCTAATCCTAACGTCAAAAGAGTTCTGAATAGTATATTCCTCCAGGGTGTTATCAGGAGGGTTGTTATAGAAAATTGGTACATTTGCACACTCCTGTCTTAGAAAGTATCGTTACATTCTTATGAATCTATATTAACATATAATTTAGTAGTTGAAATTATCCTACAAAAGGGAATTACCCCAAAAGCATTATCAAACATTTTACACATGACTATATTATCCTAAGGGAGGCAACAATGACGATGAACATTTTCCTTCCGAGTGATCCAAGCCCTGTATACTTTAAATAGCGACATACGGGTTATTAAGTATCGAGGGACCTGCGTTATATAACGTCTGGGTGCCGTGGGATGGTGGCATAGGGTACCTTATTGGCGTCACATACAGTTGTCATCACAGCTGCTTCGCGGAACCCAGTGGGCGCACTCTTGACGTGTCTGTGACGATTTCGAACAAAAGGTTCAAAGATTGACAACCGAGGAAGAGCACGAAACCGTCTTTCTTGGTACGCGAAACCGTCTTTCGAGCATTTTATTCGCGTTTCGAGAATGTGCTGTTTCTATGAGTAACATCATAAACAAAGTCGTTTCCACAAATTCTTAGTTTACGACATTGGTTTTTCTAATAACTCAGTATTTGATACTGTTATTTTCACTTTCAAAAATACCCAACTCCTTAACTTAACAGGCTACCTGTCGAAGGTACACTAACATACAAAATAATTCAGGAAGTACAGTACACAGCTCTATAAAATGCATCTCATTAAACAAACTAAAGAACATAACTTACAATAAACAGAGATTTTTTTCCAATGTTTGGGTGCGCTGACTTTTGTCATTATTATCGTATCTTACTAGCCAAATCTTCATTTAGGGTTTGGAAATATTTAAAGACTTATTATTTATCAATATATAATTTAATGACAGAAATTTTTAAAAAACGCTTGTTGTATTACATAATTCGGTTTAACTACATTCAATGTTAAGTGTTGTCGTAGGCTTCCGCGGCCAAATTCATGATCTTGGCTGTCCGGATGACGACGCGTCGCAGGCTGAGTTGCCGACGTTTCGATTGCTATGTCGCGATCTTCTACAGGGCTGTATGCCAATTTCATCCTTATGGCCTAGTGTTTGGCATACAGCTCTGAAGAAGATCGCGACATAGCAATCGAAACGTCGGCAACTCAGCCTGCGACGTGGCGTCACCCGGACAGCCAAGATCATATATTCAATGTTATGAATCATGTCCTAAGGATACACGTTATGCCGGAGATGCAGAAAGTACAGTAATTCACAGCGTTTCACTAATGTGTTGCCAAAGAAAGTTTTTTTTTAGATTTGTTCCAGAACGTTCTGGAAAGATTTGGCCAAAAATAGTGCAAATTCATTTGTCTCGGTGAGACAAATCCAGAGTTATATATCACAATTATAAGTCCTTTAAATCTCCCCAAAACATGTTTTAGGTGCTACATGTTTTTTATAAATGTATGCGGATTTTAAAAAATGGTCAGTTCCCCACTAGGAGACCGAGGCTCATTGAATGACTCATTTGTCTCGCTTGGTGGACAGGATGGGGTCTAGCCGTGAGTGACGGACAAGCAGACAGACGCAGATTACTGGGTTACTGTATAAGGATAAACGTCAACTAGGTGGATACCAGCTTCGTACCTTAAAAAACGGGATATGAATCGCGCGCGATGCTTCCTTCCCAAATCTGTTTCCAATTTCATCCTTATGACCTGGTGTTTGACTGATACTCCATTCCAATATGACCCACTCTATTAAGTAAAATGACCCACTCTATTAAGAAAAGTACTATCAGTAGGTCTACATTGGTGAAGGCCTAAACTGGACCTCAGGTTAGGCAATAGTACTCGTAATGAAGTTTTATTATTGATTTTCTTGAACCACCTCCTAGCTTTTGCACGTCCAGGGATTGGATACGTCTATTTTTGCTTTCTCGCCCTTAAGAAGAACCTTCTTAAGACGACAAAGTTATGTAATCGTGCGCCGGAAAACGGCTAATTTTCGACACAAAACTCTTATTGCCGGGTTCTGGTAACGAAAAATTGGATAAATCCAGTTGCTAAATTTAGGAAAAAATACTCTAACACGCGGTGCAGCCAGAATCCATGTTTTGTTGATTCTGGATACGAAAAAAACGATTGACGGCAAAACGTCAGTCCGTCTGTCCGTCGTCCTTGTGCCGATCGTCTCCGTCCGTCTGTGCTCAACGCTAGTGGCTAAACCGTCCAGCTGATTTTCTCCAAAATTGATATTCCCTTATCGCTCTGGCTGATGTCGCGGCTCCCGGGATTTGAAACCGATATTTTAAAACTGGGGGTACTTTACATGAAGCCCATCGGACATTTTCAAAAAAATGGCTCCAAATTTTTTTATTAAATTTTGTTGTTGAATTGTGCAAAGGCCGTTTAATAGAATGGTCCAGGTCTCATTTTCGTTGAAATCCCCGATTTTTCGAAAATTGTAAAAACAAAAACAAAAATTTAAACTACAAAAATTGAAGATAGAGATTTTTACCTCAAAGTCAATTGTACAAAATTAGCACTTTAAATAAGATCATGTACTATTTTTGTTTGAAAAACGAGTAGTTTTTGCGTATTTCGGGCTTGCAATTTACAAACATTTGGTTTCTCAAAAACCGCTCCAATTTTTTCTTCAAATTTTCTCCACTTATGACTCCAACCTCCACTTAAACCTCAAATGGAATGTACATATAACAGAATTAAACACTAAATTAAGTTCATTATGTTACGCATTCAGAATTCTTTCAAATTCTGTCAGCCTTCATGCAGCTCGTTGTGTGTATTTTGCAAATGTACATTCTCGCCTGAGATATGGCATAATATTCTGGGGAAGCTCATCCTGTAGTACCCAGACCTTTAAATTGCAAAAGAAAATTATTCGAATAATGAAAAATGCCATCCACGTTATTCCTGCAAGCCCCTTTTCATTGAGCTTGGAATGCCTATTTATTTACAAATCTGTAATATTTGTCAAAACTAACTTACTTAACGGTGGGAACATATTTTCATCCCAACTGATATTTATAATTACAACACACATCGTAAAAATCACGTTCACCAAGTGTCAGTATCAACAGTTTACTACAAGAAATCCACATGCAATACATGCAGTACGTTACTTTACAACGTATTTCCAGATGACATTAAGCAATTAAAGTCGGTACACAAATTTAAGTTAAAAGTAAAATATTTTCTGCTGCATAATTGTTTCTATACAGTTAGACTATACTGACCATCAAAAAGAAAAATAATGTTTATTTTAACAAAACAATATACAGGGTGTCCGGGGAGGAAACGTCGAAACTTCAAAAATAAGATCTTAAGATAATTCTAAGCATATTTTGTCTAATTTGTCTTTTGAGTGCCTATTGCGGCTCAACCATTCGGAACATCCACGTAGTTTATTAGACAAAATATGCTTAGAATTGTCTTAAGAGCTTATTTTCGAAGTTTCGACGTTTCCTCTCCGGACATTCTGTATATACTGCGATTTCTCTAACTTTGCCCCTCAAGGGCACTTAAATCCCATCTTCGCGATGGAATATGTCACGGCATTTCGCGTCTTTCTCGGTGTTGCCGGTAGAAGTCGCATGATCACAAGTACTGCTTGATACGGTCGCGATCGTGCGAAATCTAGCGGAACGACTGAGAAAGACGCGAAATACCGTGACTTTCCATCGCGACGATAGGATTTGAGTGGCCTTGAAGGGCAAAGTTAGAAAAATCACAGTATAGTGAATATATAGTGAACTACGAAAACACGGCAGACGTTGTTCTGCCCTTCATCTCCCTCTTTCCTTTCTCATTGTCTCTCCATCCCTCACCCTGTCCCTGTCTGTCACTCCCGCTCTCTGTCCCTCTCATTCACATTTAACTGCAGATTCTGCACATCTCTGAGCAGATGAGGTAATATCGGGAAACGCGGGACCAGCAAAAATGTTCAAGAAAATTTCATCCTGTAGGTTGCGGTGTGAGAAACAATTATTTGAGGCCTTAGGCCTCAGTATTTTAGTTTTTAAGGTCACAGAACGCGTTGTTTAAGAGTTTTTTAATAATATAGATTCAAAATCCTGCCGAATGTATTGCATGTTGCATTTGACGTAAATATTTAGTTTTGTTCTACAGCGCCATGTAGTGGAGTTAAAACAGATTTAACTGCACCTAAACCTTCTCGGTGAAAAAACACGTAGAAGAGCCAACATTCATGGAGATTGGTCCCACGGTGTCAGAGTTTAGCCCTTTGAATGAACATACAATTAGGAAGGAAACTTGTCGAAATGTATAAGAAATAAAATCGTTCTCTGTGAAACAAGAAATAATATTTGTTTCAACTGTTTGTTAAATGGTGTTTGGTAAATATTTGTTAAATGGTGGCAATTATACATTTTTACCAACCCATTTATCATAATGATGGACTAGTTTAATTCTGATTCATTTGTCTACGATCCGTGTCTTTCATGTATTCAGCAACCAGACATTCATCGATTGTTTGGATATCATACACAGCCTCTAAATTACTTTAATAGAAGTTTAATAATCACAGTTTGTATCATTTTCACAATACAAAATACAAAGAATACGCATATGGTTCAATCTCATACTGACAGTATCCACGGCTCTCATCAGCTGTCGCCTTAATGCTCTCGGCGGGCACATTAAATATCGTGATTCACCAGGCACGATAAATAATGAAGTATTAAGAAGAATTTCTTCTTTTCTAGTGCTTTTTCCAGCCGACAGCCGGTTACCCTTTACGTCAAGATGGGGCGGATATTCGACCACACATTAAACACCAACACACTTGCGGGCTCCTCAGATCTGGGGTCAGCAGAATGCGAGGCCCTCCGCGACAACACATACGTGAGAGAGAGGAACAAACAACCACGCCCAAGACAGGACTCGAACCCGCGACCCTTCGGACCGAGGCGCCGAGTCCGTATACTCTCTTAGCCACCTGGGGCATCCACGCCAGCAAGAAAGATTACATTCATCAAAATAATTTTTCAGTAGGACTTTCCCAGAGTATTCTTAAATATATGAATCGTAACGCATTCAGAATGTAAGTTCCCCTTACGGCTAACAGACAGCAGGCCATATATTTGGAAAGGCTAGTGCGCGTGCGTAAGAGAGTAATGGCGTGGCAATCCTATCCGACAGGGAGCTTCGCCTGATTTCTCACTGCAAAACGAGTGTAGCGAATGAAGATGCCGGATCTAATTCCATCCCCCGCCGCTTACGAGCTTTGGTCTCTGATGAAGTTTTTCAACGCACAGAGCATTCCTCGATTCAAATCTATCGTCAGCTGTGTTAAGAGTATGGAACGGGCATCATGAGCAAACACTTGCGTTGATGGGATGCTGGTGCAGGGAATTCTCAGAAGGTCGGCAAAATGTTCATGATGTGGAGCGCACGTGGCCATTCCTCGTTACTGACCATCTTCTAGAGCACGTACAGCAGAGCATTAGAGAGTTTTTGCACCCTCGAACGTGAAGCATAATCGATCTTCTGCATATGCACTGATGCACTAAAGTGATACGAAACTGGAACTGCGCATGAGCAGAAGATCGATAGTGGTTCACGTTTGAGAGTGCAAAAACTCTTGCAAACACATTGCTCTTAGAACATTTAAAAATGGAAAGTCTCCCGGCCCAGGTGCAGTGTATATGGAGCTGTTAAAAAATGGTCCTAATATACTCCTCGGAATTCTCTGTCAACTGTACAATAGATGTATGAAGGGAGAGACGCTGCCAGAGGACTTTAGAAAAGGTTATATTTCTAACATATACAAAAACGATAACAGAAAACAATGTGAGATTTACAAAGGTATAACTGTGCTCTGTAGTATTGGCCGGTTGTATGGAAAAAATACTAAAATTTCGCCTTGAAATGAATCTTGTAGATGTGGAAGAACAGAACGACTTCAGAGCTGGACGCTCGTGTTCTGATAATATTTTTAGTATCAGACTAGTGACCGACAAACGACTTGCCTATAATTTAGAAACTCACCTGTTATTTGTAGAATTAAGAAAAGCCTACGAGATAGTTCCATTAAATAAACTCTGGATGGCAATGGAGAAACAAAATGTTAATGAGTACTTATTGAAAGCTGTTAAAGACCTATACAGCAGATATGTAAGCCAGATTAAAATTGGAAGAAACCTTTCTGAACCATTATCTATAAATAAAGGCTTACTGCAAGGGTGTTGCATAGCTCCCACTCTGTTTAAATTATATTTAAACGAAGCTTTAAAAAACTGGAGAAGAAATTGTTGTAATCTGGGTGTAAAAATTGACGATTCCATGCTCTATTCTCTTAATTATGCAGACGACCAAGTTATCTTCGCTGAGGACGAAGATGATGTTTTGTATATGTTACGAAAACTACATGAAGAGTACTTAAATTGGGAGCTGGAAATAAATTTTAATAAAACAGAATATCTGGTTGTAGGAGGAGAAACCAAGACTCTGTGTATACCTAACGGACCAGAATTGAAATCATGCCACAATGTTATCTATCTAGGTACTCAAATAGCAGCAAGTGGGGGTAGTACACAAGATATTCAGAGTAGAATATCAAAAGGCAAAGTAGCCATAAGTCAATTACATCCTTTAATACGGAACCAAACTCTTAGGAAGAATGTTAAAAGAAGATTGTATAAGACTGTCGTAAAGAGTATTGCCACATATGGGTCAGAAGTTTGGGAAATATCTAAAAGTAATGCGAATAAACTTACAGCAATGGAAATGGACTATTGGCGAAGAAGCTGTGGATCGATATTGTTGGACAAAGTAAGAAACGAATAAATTAGAAGAAAAGCAGAAGTGAGTTTCAAAATTATTGATACCATTGAAATTAAAAGGTTCAAATGGTATGGTCATTTAAACAGAATGGGTGAAGAACGATGGCCTCTAAAGCTCTGGAATTGGACACCAACATCACACAGAAGACGAGGAAGACCCAAAAGAACATGGAAGGAAGGAGTAGAGAAGGCAATGGACAGAAGAGGATTAACTGCAGAAGACTGCAGTGACAGACTAAAATGGAAACTGGGATGCGGGAGACGCTCAATGGTGTAAAATACTCGGAATACTACTACTACTTTATTGTACTGAAGGGTATTTGTGTTTTTGTATCATTTCCTTTGAGTGTTAAGTTTTTATTGTGGTATGCAATTTCTTTTCAGATATGAATAAGTGAACTGTATTTTTTCATTTCTTTGTAAAGTGAGTGTAACTTGTGTTCGTGAGTACATTAGTGCAATTTCTTATTGCGAAAGGTTGCGAACATAGATTGTTTGTTTAATCAGTACCCGTTGACCTGAACTTAATGTAACTTTCATTTGGAATATATTGCCTAATTATTTAATAGCAGTTGCTCCACTTGTTGTTTAATTATATACATCAAAGACGTATATAATGACACTGAACGATCACTCGTGTCGCCTGTTTAGCTCTGCTCTTGCAAGATAGAATTTGAGAGAGTGAATGGTGACGCACTGGATTCTTTCATGCACGTCCTAAATAAACTAAAAATATATGTATATAATTTCTTTTGAAAAAACAAAGTTACCTCAGTAACTCGTAAAATGTAAGCTAATACATGTATAAAATATAAATGAATACGCGTATAATTATTCCCTGGTGCACTTCCGTGAACACTACATTTCAATGACTTCAACCGTTCAAAAACTGCAGGAGGTGCTAGTTACGTGACTCACCTTGTTTATGTCGTTTGAATCAGCAGCGTCCGTTGATTCCTGCAGCAAGTAGTACATAAATATTTTTATTTTACCTTTAATAAACAAGATATACTAATATACGTACATGTACTATTCAATGAATCAGTGTTCATTTTAATGGTAAATGTAAGGAACCTCTGGAACCTCTGGAACCTACTTCGATCCTGTTGTCAATTTAAGTGATTTATAGACCCAATAAATGTGTATCAAATCTTCTTCCCAGGCTTTTGTCCTCCAAATATACTTAATAACTGCGAACATTGAACAAATTCCAGTTTGGATTTGAGAGACAGAATAGAACGCATAAGATGTATTTAGATCGGCTCCTTACGATTTAGTACTAGACACATTCAGAGATGAATATTGACATTGCAGTTGTGCCAGGAAACGCGTATTCCGAGATTGACCTATATTTACAATGTTACATGTAATCGTGAATAATAGAAATATCCTAGAATAATTATAAACATTTTAGCGTACCTTTTGCCAATAATAATATTTAACAATGTTCAGAGGAAGTAGATTTAGTAGACTTCTATGAAAATACATTAGAAGATTTTAGTGCAACAAACACGTAGTTTTTAGTGCAACAAACAAATATAATTGGAAAACACTTAATTTCTTTTATTCAAATTCATCGCAAGAATACAAGGAAGATCGGGAATACAAGGAATTTTGAAGCTTTCTTGACTGTTCAGTAAATTGTTCTTAGCTTTAAAACGGGATAGCAGAATTACTTGGCAGTTTGCCAGCAAGAACATATTCTTCAAGGCAGGGAGACGTACCGGATTCAAACCATTTTACTGAAAGCCTACGCAGAACCTATAATGATTCAAGATGCACTGATGAGGCAATACAAGAGTACCTCAAGAGTTGTCCCAGAAAAAAGATAACATCACGATTGTTCTTTGCTATACCGGAAAACTCACTCACTGCGGACACCTCCCTCTATCTGAGATAGCCGTGAATTGCCGCCAGTAGGTAACGGTCGGGCGAAGGGACGGGAAAGTGTTAATTGGCACGAGATCGCGTGTTGTTCAGTCACGCCACCTGCACGCTACCGCCGAAGATCGTGAATACCGATTGTCAATGTGTGTCTGTCGAGTGCTCTTGAGAGACATTCTCGGAAGTGAATCCGATGAAGGCGGCTTGTCGTCCATCCAGTGCACTTCCTACACATCAATCTCTCTGCACCGTTGCCTTTCAAATCGACTGTATTGTGGATTCTTTGAAACTGTTCTGTCCTACAGAGGATCAAGAAACTTCACATGTTTGATAATTCAAAGACAGTTACGATACTGAAATTAAGTAAATAGTTCATAACTCTTTCTCTCCCTACAAGATGCCGAAATCTTACTCTCGCATTGTCTTGTAGCCAAAAGATATTTTATTGTTTCCGGAGCGACCCGAAATATCCTGAGATACGGCCTGAAACGTACACTCTAGATGTATGAATTGCGTAATATAAGACTCGACCTACAGAAACGGAGGAGAAGCCAAAGAAAATGCCTGTGAGTTATCAGGGCCGCCATGGTGAAAATGAAGGACTTTGGCACGTATTAATAGTGGACTTAAAAACAGAGTTTCTGAAGTGATCGATTCGTATTCACAATTATGACGAACACTTCTTATAATTCCCAACCAATACATTTAATTGCTTTAACTCTCTGTTTAGCTATATCCTAGCTGATCATTACGTCCCCTGCTCACAGAAGCTCCATGCTCATAATCTAACTGAAGAGTGAAAACGACGAAACATTAAAATATGTTTATTTTCAGTGAAGAACGCCCTTAGTAAAATGTTACTCATGGTGCCTTCTGAAGGCCTATTTCCTTCGTGGAATGGCTTATCGTCGCAGTGTTGACGTAGCAACGGATATGAGAGAAGACATGATGCGGTCATTTTGTGGTTTATTTATTGCAATGTATAGAGTGCCTACCGCGACATGTTTGGAAGTGAAGTCGAAAACGAGAATTTGAGGAGGGGAAATACTCCGTCATAGATTACTTCTTTAAATTAATGTATTCACTGCTTTACGAGAAGACGGGGATCTACCCGATCGCACAAACATCGTGTTTGTGTACGTTGTACTGGTTTGTAGGTTAGAACTTACAATTGTGATGTCATTTTCAAATGAAGATTTATACGTAGTCAGTCATCTTTTCAGCAAGTTGCAAGAATGTAATACTGACAAATACGATGAGCGTAAGTGAAAAGATAGAAAATTAATCAGACAAATGTAAAGGTCTATTGTCACTATATTTTTGATAACACCAGTCATTTGGAAATCTTTAAAATCATATCTTTCCATCTTGGTAATCAATTGGAGGGGTTGAGCTCACCACCATGTAAAGACACTAACTCACGACTCACTTATGGCAGCCATCTAGTCATTCAGAACAAATATTTCTGCTTGGCAGGCATGCTTCACCTTTTTACCAATGTCCCGATCGCAGAATTGTCTAGTATGGCCTATTTGGGAGAACCAGTGAGAAACATACGAATCTTGCACATTCTATCAATGCTTGCTCCATGGTAACGATAGTCTAATTTTTATTTTGTCCCTTGCAGTAATCACTTATAAAATGAAGATGTTATGCATTTGAAGTTGGGATCTGCAAGTATTTTATTAAGCACTTTTCCCCATCTATCTTGGTTCTCACTCCATTTTTTCCACCGCTGACTTCTGTCTTGCAGATATTCATCATTTCTTTAATTTTCGTCCATTTCTTCATCACATTCACTATTGTATGCAACATTCAAATCAAACCTTCCTTCTTACTGTTGACATATTAGTTGCTTGTTACTATTTCTCATGGAAGAAACAGAACCAAAGAGAAAAATGAATAAAAACACTGCCTTTTGATTCCTTATTCAGTCAGTAGGCAGCAAACTCATTAGAGACTTCTCGTGATCAACTACTAATCTACGGGAATATCTCAAATTTCATGGAAATGTGTGGCTTATGACTATCTCTAAAGCAGCCCTTCAATTATTTTGATAAACATCCGATAAGCGTTGAAAGTCGAAACAGTCACTAAAGAGGTTCAGTAAGGTTCTGATCATAAAAACACTAACAGTTGAAACAGTGACACCTTACTTAATCAAAGACAGGAAAACTAGTGGGGTTATTGTTATAGCACCACTAGTTTTCCTCCGTCTTTTGATTAGCAAATACTTTCTTCTCTCATTTCTAACTTTCCCGATTTTTCAAAATTCAAAGTGACAAATAAAAATGAGGTCTGCGCCAGTTTTAAGCCGTCCCTGGTTCCATTCGCGGAAACATTTAAACAAAAAATTTCCGTCCTGCGAGATTATAAGAGATATTTTGATTTATGTGGGAGCTTCTTACAAAGCTCCCACATAATTAAATAATTAAATAATTTTTTATTACATTTTGTCCTCAAATAACGTAAAGGACGCTTAAAACAGAATGGTGCAGATGTCATCTTCGTTAAAAATCCCTGATTTTTCGAAAATTGCACATGTTCAAATTTTTTTGGGGCATCGTCCTACAACTAAAATTTGTAGATGAGAATTAATAAAGACTGTTGCTCAATAATATGTTCTGAGATAGCGTCAGGTACAATGTTTCAAAAATGTGAGTACTTTCCGCATAGTTTTGCCTGAAATATAAGCGTTTTTAAAACAATCAATGCCCACCTACAGGTATCTCCGCTGGTGAGGCACCGCCCCAGCCGGGGCAAACTCCAGGCTCCCGACTGGTCTTCCGGTGTGATAGTGTAGTCTACGCAAGTAGTACTTATGTGTGTAAGGGAAGAGGAGGGAACAAGATGAGGATAGCGGTGCGTGGGTCAATTTGTTAAGGTACTGCTCCAGACGTTGCCCGGTATTGATTGTAGAAACCACGAAAAAATTTACCGATCAGAGCAGCCGACCGCTAGAATTCACCGCCAGACAGCTGCTGAAATCTACTTAGCTTTCTACCTAATGTCGCAAATTCGTCATTGCCTAGGATCTCCCGGTCCCGGAGATGCTGCAGTGATATGTGGATGGGAATAAATCGTCCGGCACGAAGGGTGAAGGGTTCGGGGAAGAAATATTCAATTCAATTATCCCTTATTTTTCGTGGCGAGGCTCAGGCAAACAAGTCCGTTTCTTCCGCCTGACAACGCAAATTCTGATACGCTCCTGTCAACATCTTACAGAGAAAGGAGGCATCACTCGGGCGAGGACAGGCCATTTGAATTTTGCTCATAGGCTTCTGGTAGGCTGGAAGATCTTTTACACTCGGTACATCTACAACATGGGCTACAGCCGGCTTCACTTCGCCAGCGAAGGAAGGCTTATGAAAGAGTTTATCGCCCTAAAAATTCATGATTTCGATTAGGTTTGAACCCGCGAACTTCGGTGTATCAGTCCGACATGCTACCCGTTACGCCAGTCAAGCGTATCGTGCGGGGTTCGTTGCCTGTACTTCTCTGGCACTCACATGGAGCTGACCAGAGGAAAGCCGGAAAAACGTTCAGACCTTAAGATTTCTCTTTAAGGTAGTGGTGTCGTGCGGCATTACTTTGCTTATTTCGAAAATACGCTCACGTCGGAGCTCGAAGTTAGGTCCTCACAGTCTACAAATCCGTTGGCGGACTCACAACTACCTACGCCGAGTATGCGGTAAAGTGCTATTTAAGCTGTTCAAATTGTGATGGCGGGAATGATTTTTCAAGGATCAGGTTGGTTGGTTGGTTAGTGATTCTGGGTGCCTCAAAGGCTAAGGTAATTTAGTCCCGTAAGTATAGTACATGAGATCCGGCGCCCGACCTACCGTCGGCTTTACCTACCGTCGTGGTGTTACCCTCAATCAGTATCTCCCACTAACGGAGCACTGCCCGGTCTCCCGGCATGTGTGGTAGTGTAGTGCATGTAAGTACAAGTATGTGTAAGTAAGGAGTGGGATAGAACAAGGAATGGGAAGGAAAGATCGCTCGCGGTCAGTGGCCCGTTGCCCGTTTGTTCGGATACTGCTCCGGCATTCGTCTGGTTTTGATCGGAAAAACCGCAGAGCAGTCGGCCGCTAGAATTCTCCTCCAGACAGTGACAGATTCAGGGTCTTGCAACTCTCCATCGAAACCGGAGACAAAGCTCGAGGGTGCTACTATAGGATGCGCTAGTGTCGCTGGGTACAGCTGCAGGTTAGACTCGCCAACTTCCTGCACATAAAAATTGGCTAATTTGTGATTACTACGAAAAGTGGCTTCTAAATGTTCAAATATTCATAATATCCACGCATAAGGAACCGCTGAAGAACGCGCCAACATCGGCGCTATCTTTTGTACGCGCCTGCTTGGGTCTCGCCAATCTACGCAGCAGCCACGCACGTTTGAAGTATCGTTGGCAGCAGTTCGTATTTTAGTTCCTGTAGAATGTGTTTGAGGAAGAGCGCGCCACTGTAATGGTCTCCACCACGTTATATGGGAGTTAAAAGGCGCTGGACAGAATTCGACCTAACTATTTAACTAGTGTCCAAAATCTTGCCATCGTCGGGACTCGAACCTAGGACCTATTCAACGAAATGATAAGTCAAATATTTGGAACGGATGTATAAGTAGGTCATAGGGAAAATGGATGTTTAAGTGCAAGATACACCATCCCTGCTTATGGTAACTTTCACTGGTCCCTTCAGTGAAAGTAAATTTATTCATCGGAAGCTTTCGAAACCGTATACATTAACTACTACCATCGATATTGAGATAAATTGCCTACTTCACAAATTGTATTTATATTATACTCAATTATCAGTTGTACAAGCATGTTTCAATCGTGAAAAATATATTAATACTGTGCCTCAAAAACGCAGACAAGCACTCTATTTTCGAGAACACGATACGTTACGGAGCAGGCATGGGAACCTTTCGAAACAGGATTCCTAGTAACCTCTGATGAGGTATGACAAGTTGTTTAAGAATTTATCTTAGTAAATTCGCTGAAGTGTATGAAGGATGATGTGTAAGTAACAAGGAATTTAAAATGGGTTTGCACCGAAGTAGTTTCTTCATAAAAGATTTATTACAGCAACTTAAAATTCTTTCCATTGCAGCGACAAGCCATTCCAGAAAGTAAATTGGCCGTTGGAAAGCGCAATGCGAAAAATCTTGGAAGCAAAAACATGAGAAAACAAACAGTCTAGTTATGTTTAAATTTAAGTATTCAGTCTCTTTTCTTGATTTTGGGACAAACTTTTTTCA
Source organism: Acheta domesticus (assembly GCA_031308135.1). NCBI lineage: Eukaryota > Metazoa > Arthropoda > Insecta > Orthoptera > Gryllidae > Acheta > Acheta domesticus. The sequence goes on from JAHLJT010008446.1 coordinate 239,776,336, forward strand.
CACTTTTTCTTTATATAAAATAGAAGTAAATACATCCTTATAGAAACCCAGCTGCAAATTACAGAATGATAAGCCACAGTTCAAATATTTACGCTTGAATAACAATTTTAAAAAAAAAAATCATATTGCCTATACAGAAACGCGATTAACCAAAATATTGGTGAAGAGCAACCAAAAAAAGACGAACTGATCTAAAAGTTTTAGAATACTAATGAGGAACGCAATGGTCAAAGGATTGATTACGAAGGCATTACACTGCATTTCATCTCTGTTGGATAGTTTGGTTCGTTTTGAGCAGCAATTCGGAGCTCGTTCGGAATCGAAAAGAAAAGCGACTCAACACATAATTTGCAAAAGCCACCAGAGACGTTGGTTCCCTCATGAGTTTGTCATTAAATTAAAAGTTGAAGCCTATTTTAATTAAATGTGAATAAGAAGATGCAAAAACAAATTACGCAATGGGAAGCAAAGATACGAGACAAGTTCGGAATACAAAAAACGACACAAGAAGTATCAGAGATTTGATTTGATCTATGTTCGTCAGAATACATTAAAACTGTAGTACGTGACGTATAGGAGAAAAGTATAATCTGCGCACGTTTTCTTGAGCTCCAGAATTTCTTCCTCATCTTTTATTAAACGTGGTTGAACTCATAAAAGTACCAAAAAAGGAAGGTTAGCAAATATTTAAAAATTCGTATTTTTCGCTTTCCGGTAATAGAAAACTCACGTGCGTCCATACACGACAATACAACGCACTCCAACGGATCTCCTCCTACCATAACAAGCAAAACGAGGAGCTCAGCAATGCGTACAAGTTTACATAATTGTTTTACGCACTGCAATTTGTTCTTCGAAAACAAATCTACAAATAAGATCATTTATAAATTTTCGAATGAAGGAGGTAAGATTTTCCGAAATTTTGCATGAAATATACTACACTTTTTAAACAATTATTTCATCAGAATCAGCTCCAAATTATTATTTAATTTTTTCATCGAATAGAGTATTATACGCTTCAAAAATGGCACAGGTCTTCATTTTCGTCTAACTCTATGAATTTTACATAATTGCCAAAATTAACATCCGAAAAGAGCAATATTTAAGATACAATTTTTGAAAAATGAAATTTGTTGTTAAAATTATAGATACTGCAACAGCCCATACTTTCTCGCATTATTTCTAAGTTTTGCCGTGTTTGCCATTCAGAGAGTTCAACGAAACTGAGCTCCGAGCCATTTTTATGTCTCCTTGGCGCTATCCCTGAAAAAAAAGTAAAGAAAAAGTTTAGAGTTGTTTTTAGGATTTTTTAAATAAATTGCATTAAATTCAAGCATAAATTACCCAGAATATACTCGTTTTTAAAAACATTGTACATGAACTTATTTAAAGATCTATATTTTAGAACATGTTTTGTTTGCATCTCTGTCACCAATAATGTACTTTTCCAAAGATCATTTTTTGCAATTTTTCATTTGTAAAGAGGTTTTCCATGAAATAGACCAGCACCAATTTTCTCCTTTCTTACAAAGCAGAAAAAATTAAGGGAAAGCATTTGAAGAAGTTTTTTGCGAAAAAAACTGTGGAAATTAATAAAGAACACAAAATTTTTGTTTTATATTATTTTACAACTTACTTTGTGTAATCACAATTTGTATAAATAAATAATCTAAATAAACAAATTGATGTATTCGCTCTGGGGTGATTAGCTATTTCCACTGCCTAGACGGAAACAAAGAATAATATCAACATTTACTGTACGTATTACGAGAACACCCCCACTCATTCTATATGATTCAATATAGATATTCTGTATGTTTCTTCCAAAACCAAACAAGTCCAAAATTACATATTTTCAAATATTTCGCCAAGGTATTCTCTACAACTGGTGCTATCTGCGGAGACATCTCCTTTCGGCAAGTGCCAAACACATTGAAAGATATAAGACGGGGAAAATCATAAATTTATTTCTATGCACGTCAAGACCATAACGTTTTGGTGCCTGAAAATTCGCAAATTTGGACTAGTTTGTTTCTTGTAAAATACCCTTCATATGCTTGTCGTTCCAATTTAAAATCAACGGAATTTTGTGAAACTAGGAATCTGAACTGAATACAAATATATATTTTAACACCATTCAGAAATATGGAACTTAACTTGACGTTATTATATTGTGACCGTACTTTACCTGGTTCTGCTGCCAGACAGGTAAGCTGAAAGCCACACACATAAATAACCTTAAACATGATGAAAGGAGCAGGGTTGGTTTTTGGGGGATCACCTTGATATGACACTTGTAGGCATGTTCTTAAATGAAATCCATTGAAATGCTCTCTACTTCATTATTATTACACATTAGTTAAATTTATTACAAAATAAATGACACTTTTATTTCTCATTGACAGCTCACATGTAAACATACTTAAATATATACTCTCTAAAATAACACTTATTATTGATCAACTTGGTGAAACAAATCACTTGATTACCCTGATTCACTATAATCATTCATTACATAATGCATATGGTTAGTCGCACACCATAGTGCCCACCCACTATACTAATTCTTTTTTTTTTTTTTTAATTTATTTTCTTCCTGTTCGGCAGTTTTGCCTTTCAGGGGTTTTAAATTTTTACATAACATTACTTACATAACATTTTGGGCAAACAACCTCTTATTATTGTATTTTACTACTAGCTATTTTACAAGTTTTCATGATTATATTTCTATCACATGTAATCAATTTACATACAATACTCAATTTTTATCATTAAACATTCTTAAATCTAGATATTTCTATAAACATTGAAGAGAAAATTTATTTTTAAACCATACAAAAATTATTGAGGATACTTATTTTTTCTCATGGGGGTTTATACATGTCCTTCGGGTATCTTGAACGTATTCTCTTGTGATTATTCAATGTTTTTCCCATTGTAAATTTTGTACAGCACGGAGAGGACGGAAGAAGTGTAAAAAATTTATCACAGTTCTTCTTATATGGTCGATTAGGGGCTCAATTTGAAGTTCTCTTTGAATTTGTGAATTTGAGATGAACCAAGGAGCCTTTGCACATTTTCTTAAAAATTTATTCTGTATTTTCTGCAGTTTTTCAATGTTGCTATTTGCTGTGTTATTCCAGACTGGACAGGCATATGTGAGCGATGGCCTAATAATCGATTTAAATATTAACATAGCACATTCCAAATTAAGGCTGAGCGAAGTTAATTAACGGATACAGTTTCGATATTTTGGCCATATGTTGCACTGGTTATTACTTCAATGTGCTTTTTCCAAGTTAACCTGCTGTCAATGTTAACCCCAAGATATTTTACTGGTGTATCAGATGCTAGCCATGGGATGATATATATTATTTACTACTAGTGGGCGCCGGAAACTTTGGTTTACAGAGAGTAAAGATTTGGCCTGTGTTTTAGTTGGGTTTATTTTTATTCTCCACTGATGAGCCCACTTTAGAAAGCATGAGACATCTGCTTCTATGTTATCCTTCGCTACATTTATATCTGCATGCGTTGTGTATATTGCAGTATCGTCTGCGAATAATGCAAGATTTGAGTCACCTAATTTGGGAATGTCTGAAAAATAAACATTGAAGAGGAGCGGCGATAGCGCGGACACCTTGCGGTACCCCTGCTCTTATTGTTCTAGTTTGTGAGAGTGCGCTGTTTACTTTAACTCTGTACGTTCTGTCTGAAATAAAACTATTTATAATGTCCTGTAAGTAGAAAGGTACTCCCAGATGTTTCAGTTTGAAACAGTAAAAGCCAGATATGCCAGACTTTATCAAAGGCTTTCTCTACGTCTAAGAACAGTCCAATTGTATGCTGTTTGTTATGGAAACCATTTGCAATTTGTCTACTAGCGGATGAGCTGATGAGTTGTACAGTAATTTTGCCTGAACCCGAACTGCTCGTCTGGTAATGCCCTTATTTCTAAGAGGTATTTGGTAAGTCTTTTTTGTATCAGGTTTCCTCAAATACTTTGGACAAAGACGATAATAAGCTAATTGGTCTATAGCTCGTTACTTCTTTCGATTTTTGCCTGGTTTACTGATTGGAAGGACAATGGCCTGTTTCCATGATTTTGGATAATACCCAATTCTAAGTGCAGAGTTATATATTGCTGCCAGGGTTGCAATCGAACTTCTTGGTAATTCTTTCAAGACTCTGTTTGTTATACGGTCATGGCCAGGAGCCTTTCTAATTTTGAGCTTATTTATATTAAAGCTATTTCGTGGGGGCTAATAAATTTAATTTGCGTGGGGACTCTGTAATTTATGTCTGTCATACACTCCTCAATTTCTTTATTATGTTTAACATCAAGCATGGGGTTAGGTGTAAAAGTATTTTTCAAAGTTTCGGCGATGTAATCAGCCTTTTCTTGGTCTGTGTGTATATTATTTCCTGTTTGAGAGTTCAGAGGGGGATATTTGTTTTTTCCCCTGATATACTTTTTATTGTTGTCCACAGTCGTTTTTGAATTAGGATGTATTGGGATAAATGAGTTTGGAAGTTAGAATATCTTAAGTTTGTCTAATTCGATTTTAATTATCCTCGCTAATTTGTTTATTTTTCTTTTGGAATTTTGCGTTTCTATTTATTTGCCATTCCCTTCTTAGTTTTCGTTTTTCATGAATGAGATTCAGTAGTTGGTTTGGCAATTTACTACAAGGTCTTCGTGCTGAAGGGGATGGAATAATGCTTTCATCTAAACTTGTTTGAATTGCATTATTTAGTCTGGTTATCTCTAATTCAAGTTGATTATCATTTTTTAATTGAATTTGGAAATTCTAGTTTTGAGATATTAGATCACGGAATTTACTCCAGTTGATGTTTTTGTTTATTGTTTTATTTACGTTGTCTTGTATTGAAATTTTCCCTTGAAAGGAGCAAATCACTGGATTATTGGTCCGAATCTAGATACCGGGACAACTGTTTGGTATTAGATTGGGAAGTTTATTCCTTGAGAGATTATTATATCTAAGATATCTGGGGTGATTCTATTGTTGTAAGGTAGTGAGTTGGTTCAATGGGTGTGCGTGTATATCTAGATTGTTATTAGTTATTAGTTGTAAACAGCTTTCTACCATTGTGAGGAGGTAGAATTGCATTTCCAAGCTATATTTTTACTATTTAAGTCCCCTATTATAAGAACTTTCGAATGCTTCTGAAAATATTTTTATAGATGTCTTGAGGGAATGGGTAGTTAGGTGGTTTATATGCACACACAATCACTGTTTCTCATTATTTACGTAAGTTTACAATTGCTACGGTCTCTAGATTTTGTCAGATGGAATGTCTATTTGAAAATGTTTCGTACTTTTGTGAATTAAGATTGCCACTCCTCCCGAAGCACAGTGCGTTAATCTATCGTTTCTGTATATTGCATATCCATTAACTTTAAATTTTTCCCCAGGCAATAAAGGGTTTCGGTTATGCAGGCAATTTTATTTTATTTTCATTTAAGAAGTGAATGATGAGTTTTGTTTGGCGTTTTTTATGCCATTGGCATTCCAGTTTAATAACCTCACATCATCATTATATTATTTAATGCCATTAATAAGAGCAGGGAACTAAACGATTGAATCATTGTTTGTAACTGAGGAACAATTATTGCTAATATTTGAATTTACTATTGTGCTAATTAAATTGCAATTATTAGCATTATTGGGGCTTTGGTTTCTCCATTTGAATTTGGATTTCGTAACTTGAGAAGGCAAAGGCATATGTACATTACTCAGCGGGGGGAAGTTTGAAGTTATCAACGGTGGCCGGCCTCACTGAAGGTTTGCCTCTCCCAGTGGTTTTTATCAGAAGTTTGAGCGTTGTAATGGTCGTGCCACTGCTTTCGTACTCTTTCTTGCCTCTTGAATTTTTGCAGCCACGATAATTCTCTGTGTGTGTTTTCACCACAGTTACAACAATAGGTTGTTCTCGTTTGATATATTACATTGCGAATAATGATGGATCAATCACAACGAACAATCTTGGGTTAGTTTACAGTTGCTTGGGTGGTTATGAATCTCTGAAACGCTTACACGGTACCTTGTTTGGAGCGCTTCGCATCTACTTTAATACAGAATGGAATAGTTTAGTTTCATTTTAAAATATTGATTAGCATGTTCAGTATTCATTAAATCTACTGCACAGGACCATAGAGGTTCTCTATTTTACTATATAGCCTGTGTTACGCCAGTACTGGATAAGTAAGCTTGACTAATATTCGTCAAATTATTTCTTCTGAGAGTAGGCACAGGTATACAGGAATTATACTGAGAGTTGAGAATGATGCGGGGTCTCTGAAGGAATGATATGTATATTATTTCCATCACAAAATTT
>JAHLJT010008446.1:239782795-239797082 GCA_031308135.1 Acheta domesticus
CCAAAACACATTCCCTGTGTCTCAACTTCGACTGATGCAGTTCCACACCTTTTTCAACCAACTTCCGCCACTTAAAACCTCCACTCTAACATAGCCCTCTGCACGCCGCCATCACCCGGCCCTCGGTAGCCTTCCTCGTTCGTTTCCCCGGGATCGAGTCGCCCCGCGCGATGAAAGATTCTCCCCTCGGCGCGCGCCCTCTTCATTCTCATTTGCTCGTTCCTTATCAGCTAGACGTCTGATAACCATTAGGATATAATATATAAAATTTTTTCTGGCATATACAGGATCTGTCAATCAATTAGAATAAGAAAACAAAATATTTTTGTAGATTGCTTGAAATGTTCAATATCAGTCGACCTTAGGAAAATAGATCAAGAAATATGTTCAATGTTTGATGTGGGTAAAATCATATATGGTTCAAACCATTTAATATAATTAAAATTATATCCTCCTTCATAACAATGAAATAATTTCGTAATATTAAAACAGGATATAAGGATTTTAACAACAATGTAGGTCATATGTATACTGTAGTGATATGCATATGTAGGTCAAAGGTTGAATACAAAACATAAATCTGGGAATAGCGAAAAGGAAAAAATTGAATATTAACAACAATAATTAATTAAATAAACCACTGCATTGATCTGTTGGAAACCAATTCCTAACTGGCAATGCCGTGGGCTTATTTGCATTAGTTAATAAACACACATTACAGGAAGCAGGGTCTTGACTATAGTAGTCTTATCAGCATCCTTACTGGGAGGGTAAAACAAGCAGTCATAAACATGGAACCGGATAGTGTAGGTTGTTTCGTACCAGAGCCCCTGTTGCCATGTGTTTGGATGCTTGGCTGACTGGCATTATGTTGTTTAATATTGAACCTTAGCAAGGTGGGTTATGATGTATATTCATTCTAATTATAATTAATTAGTGATTTCATTAGTGTAGGTTTAATTTCAGTATAGATTTACTTTATATGTTATGGATCAAACTGAAAAGTAACGTTGTAAATATGTATGTCACAGCCCTGCTGAGGGAACACTAAAGTTCCGAAACGTTGGCGAACTAAAAGAAATTTTTTTTAATGAACCAAAAGCCATGAAACTTTCTTAATATTAATAGAGTGGTCGTGAATTCAAGAACTAGTCCACCATATTGATGAAAATGTGTGAAAAAATTAATTTCAACATGACTCCCAAAAATTATCGAGATGTTCGAAGTTCATTTTCAAATAAAAAAAAACAAAAAAAACAACGACAAATTATTTGCGAAACTGCAGAAGTATGGAGCGTTAGTTCTCCGTACTTTCTAACATTAATGTGCAGAATGAAGTAAAATTATTTTTCTTGCTATTATAGTAGGAAATAATTATATACAAGTTATTGTTTTGGATTTTGTAAGTGGTTTGTATATCCGCCAGAGATCAAATACATTTGGGGGGGGGGAAATGCAGCTGTGATTGATTATTTCGTTTTTCCGGGCGTGGCAAACTGCTGCAGTCATTAGTCCTGTAAGTGTAGTTTCAGTGTAGTGTGATTTACTTTATATGTTATGGATCAAACTGAAAAGTAACGTTGTAAATATGTATCTCACAGCCCTGCTTTTTTTTTTTTTTTTTAATTCTGGCCCTCAAGAAAATGTGCGCAGATAAATCTCTTTCCCCACACGTCATATACAGTTTTTACTGTTTTTGACAAATAAATAAATAAATAAAAAAAGTGAAATGCATGCTACATCTCGAGAGGTAGCGGTGTTCCTCCCCCGCGAGAACGCGAGATGCGCCCTCTAATGCGTCGGCTCGTCGGTTTTTCCAGTTCAGGTACCACTCGTAGCGGGGCATCACTCCAGCCGGGGAAAACTCTAAGTGCCTGAATGGTGTTCCGGCATGTGGTGTAGTGCTCAAGTGAGTGTGTAAGGTGAAAGGAGGGAAGAAGAAGGAAAGATCGCGCGCTGTTTTATGTTCGGCATTGTTCCGATATTCCCCTGGTATCGATAGGAGAAAACACGGAGAACTATCGATCAGAGACGCTGACCGTAACAGTTCTCTCCCAGACAGCGAGAGAATTCGACTTGGCTATTCAGCTAGTGTCGAAAATTTGCCACTGTCGGAACTTGAACCCCAGAACCTTCCAGTCAGACACACTGCATTAGAAACTGAGATGCCTCGAGCCATCTCAGTTCATACGGGATCAAGGAGTAGATACCAGTTTCCTGGCTTTTTCCTCGCCTATTTCAGGGTTTTCATAAGAATGGCAAATTTGAAACATTCATTTGTAATGGAGACATACATAATAACATAATAGCCAAACTAAGTGTATCGTATTAATTTTCCTTTGGTTATTAATACTGTGAGTGCCGTACGATTTCGAATTAATCAGGATAGTTCTGGAATTTGTAAATTAGAGAGTGTAAATACTGCAAGAAATTATGCAAGGAATTTTTTTATGCTTTCACGTTATAATTTGTGGTAATTCTAAGAAGCACTTTTTAATACACGTTTTTTTTATGATGCCATTTCCAAGAAAACATTCTTCGAGTATCGCAAAGCACGTTGGATCTTCCGCATTTAAGGAATGTAACAGTTTTCACTTCACTGAAATGTTCCGAGTAATATGACACAATCTCTAACTACGTACACCAAAGAGCTAAAACTACTTCAGGAGGGAAAGGTACGCTGTAAATATTTTCGAAATTGTTCATCTCTGATTCGCGCATTCACAATAATAGTTCCTAGTACCGAGGCTAAATCCACATCTTTATATTTAGTTCGAATAGTGTCAGCGATGTAAACCTCGAGAAAGGCATCACAAATGTATTAATTTAGAATAAAGATATGCCAACGAAAGCTACAAGGAATTTGTAGGTCCACGGATGAATCATCGGGTGAAAGTATGATCTAAATATAATCATTACAGAACGCTCTTCAACATACATTTTACAAGCATACTGCCTATATAATACACACTGCGTTTTTTATAACTATAAGAATCTCATTCCTTTTTGATATTTTATTTCTTCATTACGATTAAGGAAGGCCATACCTGTGTGAAAGAAATCATAAATGACATAGATACGTATCAACCTGCGAGGCATTAAATGATAGAGACATCATTTAAATGTTTTTGGTAATAATGCCTTTTAGTTCAATTTTTTCATCCCTTTTTGGCAAGCTCCTCCTAACGCCCTGCAGGTGAGTAGTGTTGTCTTTCAACATAACCATCGTCGCTCGTATTATGATTGGCCCACCGCTTCAACTAACCTCTCATCTGCTTCCTATTCCTTCACCTTTCCCACCTTCACCCGCACCACCACCGGCGCTCCTGTTGTCGCCACCATCAACTCCACAACCTCGACGACGACCAACGCGGCCGCCTCCACCATCGCTTCCACCTCCACGACCGCGACCACCTCTATGACCGCGTCCATCTCCACGACCGCGATCACTTCTATGACCGCGTTCACCTCCACGACCGCGACCACCTCCAAGTCCGCGACCATCTCCAGAACCAAGACCACCTCCGTCTTCTCGACCGCGACAAAATAGAGCACCGCGACACCTCCAAGATCGCGACCACCTCCAAGACCGCGACCACCTCCAAGACCACGACTACCTCCAAGACCGTGAGCACCTTCACCTCCATGACTACGACCACCTCCACTACTGCGTCCACCTCCACGACCGCGACCATCACCTCTCCCGCCACCACCTTCACGACCATCTCTACCATTAACCCAGCTTCCTCTACCACTACAACCGACACCACGATCCTCTCCACAACCACTGCCACCGCTAACAGAACCACTTCCATCATCAACATTGCGGCCGAAGCAGTCGTTAGTACCGCATCCTCCTTCTCCTATCCCCCCCTTCGACGTCAAACTCCAGTTGCATCGCCTCCTCCACCACGTTCACTGCCTCCGGCGGTGTCGTCGCCCGTTCGTGGAAGCGCTCTCGCGGCGGCGCTCGGCACGCGCTGCCGGAAGCGGCGCGTCATCGGCCTCCGCCGCCGCCGCCGCCGCCGCCACCATCGCCGCCGCGAAAAAAAGTTGCACCTGGTCACGTCTGAATAAGCAGCTAACAAATTGGCGCGTGCGCCGTAATTATTGCCATAACGGCCCGCGAGCACGCACGCACGCCGCGCTCGATGAGACAGTCCGGCTTCTCGGAAGCCCTTATTCCGCGCGCTAATAAATGAAGCCCAAGTACTTATGAATGAATAGCCCAATATTTAACGCTTCGCAACGGCGATTACGGTCGGCGCAGGGAACGCGGGGGCTAGGCGGGTAAAAATAAAAGTATACTCGCGGTTGTTTAAGAGAAGATACTAACGAAGCGGCCGTTGGATAATCTCGCTGCGTGTGGTTCAGATCGTTTGTGGTAGCGTCCTTTCCTATTAACGGAAAGAAAACATGGAATTATATCTGATAGCTCTCGTATGAGCTGGATTGTTTTCAACTGATAATTGTTGCAATAATATTGTGTATAGCCTGGTGTTCGTAAGTGCAATAGTTTTGTAGATATTTTTTACATCATCACAGTGATCACGATCATTTTCAATCTAGTTCTACAGGCTTTGCAGGTCATCTTAGGGTATTCTTCATGATACTGTACTCTTGTGGTACGGCCCTCATATGGTATTCTTCATGGTGCTGTACTCACGTAGCACGGTCTTCTGGGTGTTATTTCTCCATGGTAATGTACTCTTACAGTAAGGCCCTCTCATGGTATTGTAAATCTTTTGAAGAACTTGGCACCCCCACTTGCTTTTATTTCTTTTACATCTGTCAGAATTCTATGGAACTGTAATATGTTTTCGAGAAATTTTTTTATCAAACATGACAGCAAAGCAAAATGATCAAGTTTCCTGAAAGAAGAAATCATTTAGACGCAATAAGGCGCAATGTAATGTTTATGCATTGTAACGCGAGAGGATAGATCAGATTCGCAATTTCGTGAATTGGTTGGCGATCATTCCAACCGCCATAGTGTGGATTTAGAGGATTCGCTTACTCGCCGACAACTATACCGTGAGGCTACAGCGACTCGGTTTAAGTCACCCACTCGTTCACGTCAGATTCTTCGCATATGTGAGTACGTTTCGAATTCTTACTGAAAGCGAAGTACATGCGCCTTGGGCGAGTTGGCGGAAATTCCTTGTGCTCGGGAATCCAGCACGGTGGGCAGCGGTTGCACTGTATTATTTTAAGTGCTGTCTCATTGCGTCGACCGCAACGGCAGCATGGGAGACATTTGAAGCAATTGAATGTAAACAAAACAAACACGCTAATTGAATTACAGTCGTGAAAGAATCCTTTTGTACCCAAAATAAGTAACATTAATGATTCCACAGACTTAATGAAATGCCGGTGGAATACATAAATTCGGATATTGTTACAAAAATTTACCAAAAGTTTTATTGCGGTTTTACATTTTTTACAATTTTATATTACTATTCGAATTTTGTCACGTGTCATTCCCAGCTTGACAAGGGCTGCTTCAGAAAAGATTTAGGGGTAGAATTCTAAAAACTTAAACAATAAAATTGAAATGGAATTAATTCATTGTAATAAAATATTTCGTTTATACATTAGTTTTAATTTGACATTTTAATTTATAAATAACTTAAAAATAAAAATGTCAAAGACATTTTCATGCATCTTTAATGAATTACTACTTTTTCATCCAAAAATAATTAAAATTTAAAGCTAGAGAATTTTTAAAATATTGAAATCCCTTTTTAGTCCGTCACACTGAACCAATCGTAACAAACAAGGTGTAAAATAAATATTATTTCGCGGACATTAGGTGTCTCTCTCTTTCGTATTATAAATATTACGAATTTGTTAAAAAATATAAAACAGACAAGCACAAATGAAATCCGTAACCTACGCCCTGATTATCGTTTCGTGACTAATCGTTCAAGCATAATTCAACTAGTGGTGCTCGAACAGCACATACATTTTGCATTATTTGTAAAAGTGAAGTAAAAATATAATACTGCTTGAACTCCCTTAAGTGTTTCCAACCGGCTAAAAGGTTTCCCGTGCTTGAATTACCAATCAGGTTCTTAGGTTTGGCAATCAAAGATCTTTACCCTATGCCAATAGTCTGTTGGCGTTCTAACGTTAAGCAACGTTTCGAAAGGAGAATTGAATTTTTGCAATTGTCGAAAATTCAAAGGTTTGAATTAAAATCTGCCCTACGCCGTTTTATAAAGCGAGCATTGCTCTATTCGAGTGAAAAAATGGATCTACTTTTTGAGAAAATCGTGTTTACGTTTGTTTTGTTTTCTTTCAATTCCCACTACTTCACCCAAATTACTGGGAAAAAAAACTTTTTTTTTTCAAAAAGTGTTACATGGCATTATTTAAAGATGTAATAAAGAACATATTTCATTTCAAAAAATCTCGGTAATCAATGATGTAGCTGTAGGAAGATGTTGGAAACATTTTAAAAGTTTACGATTTTCAAACATTCAGAGTTTTAAACGAAAACCTGTGCCCCTTTTAGAAGGAACTTCGATATACTCGAGCAAAAAAATTAAAGACACAATTTGGCATTTTTTTTTTTGAGAAAAATTCGAAAATGTTGTGCCTTCATGTAAAGTATCTCCAAAAATTAAAAAATCGTTCCAAATTCAAGGGGCCGCAACATCAGCCAAATAGAACGGGTACATCAAACTCGATAAAAATCCTGTCATCGATTTAGGCATTAGCATTGTTCACAGACAGACAGATGCTGCCTCGTTTTCTAGGCAGAAGGCCTCACTTTGTGATTAAGATGCAGTCTACGAAATGAGATCTTTCGAGTTCTTCTATTACATTTTTGGAATATCGGCTATTTTGGGTGCACCCACTTTTGGGTAAGGGTAATTTACTTTTTCCTTCATGAAGATGAGGGGGCAAAGGGGCAGTCGGATTTCCATAAGCGAGTGCTTGCTTGCATTTACGGGTACGCTTGTTTTTTAGTGAGGTAATTATCAATATTAATAATATAAAACAACAAATAATATATAATAAAAAACAGAAAATTGTCTGTCGTGTTACTATTCAATCATATTAGTCGAGTTTGGTCACAGAGTTTATTTGACAGACACACGTTTATAAAAAGGTATGAAATAAAAACTCTGAATCACATTATTATTATAAACTTTAAAGTTTTATTTTTCGATAACCATAATAGTTTGTTTAGCGACGTTTCGAGAACATGAATACTATATAATTTTAAGCGTATTATTAACAATCGTTTGGAATGGGTTTTTAATCCTTTTCATCCCAAGGGAGGCCACGTCCCCCATGGCCCTCTTCTCGTGCCGCCCTTGGAGCGTGCGACGTCAGTGCGGGGGCAGGCGCCGACGCGAGCGCCGACGTGAGGAGTTTTCAAGGCGGACGCGCAAGCGGGCAGCGGTTGAGAGGGCCGCGGGAGCGCGGGGTCACAGTTTACGATGTTGTGGGCGTTGACGTGTTGGCACAAGGCAGTGGCGGTCCCGCGGAGACTGTGCGGACTCTCTGCCGCTGCCGAGGGACCTCCGGCTTTCCAGCACGCACTGGAGAAGTAGTCTCGGAAGAAACTGGGAGGGGCACTAGAGTCCCTAAATGCACAGAGAACCGCGTTCCTTTGTGCCGCTAATTCAGCCATTTTATATCCAGTTGAACTGTGCGGCATTGTAAGTGTGTGGGGAACCACCAATCTACCCCAAACTACTATTATTGTGCGTGATAATTTTCACAGAGTTTTCAAGTGACACCATTTGTCATCCATTTCGTATGTTGCCAGGCGGGGATTTGGGGCAGGAGAATATTAAATGGTGCTACTCTTCGTACACAGGGACTCTAGGTCAATCTCTTGTGAAGTGACCTTTATGGTGAATGAAGGATCTTTTGAGATCAGGTGCTTCTTTCGCATAAAAGATTAACATTATGGGTCAATAGTTCATTAAAATTGTAAATCATGACAAATAAATTTTGTGATTTGTAGGACTTCTGTGGAACTGCATCGACGAAAATTAATAAATATATCCTGACTATTTTGATATCCTCTCACGACTCATTCTAATGTCACAGATTCCTTTCCCTAAATTTATAAAGGTGCAGTAAGTTTCCAAAAAGTACCAAATTTTAGAATAAAGTGAGCTATAGACGATAATACAATAGAACCTCCTGAAACGACCACCTGGATTAAGCAGCCACCAACTTCTATTCTCGTCCATTTTTTCGTGGAACCGATCGATTTTCCCATAAGGCACATAAAAATATGCTTCCAGTTAACTTGGTCTGAAGGATGAAAGCTGCTCTTGAAATAAATAGCATTGTTGGCAATGACAACTGTGATCATTTCATATTAAATGCCAACGACATTTGACCACAAAACAAATAATAAACAGAAAGTCCGCATCAAAAATGTCCAAACCCTGAAGTTTACTGAATAATGTCAGAAAGTTGCCCGCTGAGCAATAAAGTCCACTGAATAATGACCACAAGCATATTTCCAATATGCAAGAATACAAAATGAGCAACGCCCAGTTATGTTCGTTCATAATACGTCTTTATCAATAACGACATTCCTTACAAGGCGGGAATAAAACTGGTAATATAGTGAAAGGTTTCCATTCTAGATTTCAAAGAATGGTTTCAGAACATCGTGTGAACATACGGAGATTCTTAGAAAGAATTCTATATGAACAAAATCAAACAGGGCATATCATTATACAAATCCATAGCGGCCAAATTGATTTCCGATATCCCATTAACAAGAAATATGCAACAAATCAGCGGCGCATTGACGAAATAGTATCAAGTCACCAAGTGGGGGCGGATCCAGGCGATCATTTTGGGGGGGGGCATCGTAGATTTTGTTAAATAACAATCATATTTGATATTTTATTGTATATTATTTATGTACTGTAGATATGATACTACATAGTATTATTTCTTAAATAATCACGTAATTCGATTATAAATAGACATTTTAATCAATTTTGCCAAATGAAGGAAGGTAAACGAAAACTTCAGGGGCTAGACTTATAAATAACATTTACAGTTTGGACCTTAAATGAAGACGAAATTTATATTAATGAACAAATATGAACATTTTTTTGCAATGGCCATTTCGCTGTGGACCAATCGACTGATAATCGAAAATATTCCCTCAATTGAATGGTCACCGTCCAGCTACAATTCTCCCAGCGCAATGTAGCAAATCATGTTTTAGCATGTTTGCGGCCACGTCATGCGTTATTATGTATTCTTTTAAAGCAGGAGTGTTCATGTTTAATTCCCATTCAAATGTTAACACGAGCTCTTTCTAAAAAGGTAATGATACATATGAGGTTTTATCTGGAAAAGAAGTTCATATTTGTAAACACCTCAGGAGAGAAATGGTTGGTTGGAGACACCCCACTCAAACTGGTTGTGTTAGAAGTAAAATTTTAAAAATAGAAATATTTGTGTCATATACAGTCTACCATACAATATATATCACAAACCTTGCTATTGCCAAGTAAGTACTTGCTGGTAAAAACAATCCGGTGTCCACTCACCTGTTTTCTTTAACTTGTTAACTCACCTGTTGAAAGAACTGTGATATTGCGTAATTTTAAAGGCGACATGTTATATTCATCGGTTTCATGCTACGTCACTGAGCAGGATGTTGAATTAAATCAATCGATTCTCATCTGTGCCACATAATGTTCGCGTCATTCGCAAACGTCACTATAATCTTATGGCAAGCTTGCTCACTTAGACCTTGAGGAGTCATCTTCGTCCATAATAATCTCCTATCATTCCCCACGTGAATGAAAAACTCTCGCCCATTAAGATTTGTTATTATACGTTCAGTAAGATATACCAGGAAGCGATGACGATCCGATATGTTTCATCGCAAGTATGACGTATCAGGACATTTCCACTGCTTTCAACTTTGTGGCGCTCTATGCAAATTTACATCCTTCAGGTGTACCTGCTGTCTATATGTACACCTCCCACATTTCCTCCGCGGATAATACATATTATAAAGTAATAAAAGCTCTTAATGATAGGAAAATATCACCAGAATGTATGAATAAATTGAAACTACAAAAACATTCCAGGAGGCTTGTATGGACAAATATTTTCCGTACTGCAGCTTTCAGTTAAATATATTTTCCTATTCTTTATATAATAATAATAATAATAATAATAATAATAATAATAATAATAATAATAATAATAATAAATTGATACATCAAGAACTTGCTGTTAAACATGGGCTGCTTGATTCTTCTAAGCCACATTAAAATATTATTCAGCCCCTGAATTGGAAACAAAGTTAGTTAGTTAATGCCTTATTTTACGTGGCGAGACTCGGGCCATCAGGCCCGCTCTTCCGTCTCACCACGCAAATTTCGCTACGCTCCTTTCACCTAGCGGAGAAAAAAGGTATCTCGGGCGACGAAAGAGGCGATGTTGAATTTAGCTCAGAGGCTTGTTTTAGACTTGATCTTTTATACGCAGTAAATCTACTAACATGCTTTACTTCCCCTCCAAAGGAAAGCGTTCGAAGGATTTTTTCGCCCTTAAAAATACACGACTTCGGTCAGGTTTGAACCCGCAATCTTGGGTACAACAACCCAATACGCTGACCGTTATACCATCGAATCAGCAAGAAAGTCACTTGTTATCACGGACAAAGCAGTGAATTATTAAAAGCCTGATATACTCGTTATTGATAAAACCAGTAAAATTGCCTCTATAACTGATATTACAGTTTCTCTGACCCATAACGTCAGAAGACCTGAATTAGAGAAGATCAAAAAGTGCGAGGAGCTTCCAATACAATTGAAACAGATCTGGCGGTTGGAAAAGTTCTTATATGTGCCTTGGTGATCTCTTCGGATGGAGTCATGTCCAACATTTTTAAAAAGAATTTGAGAAATTTGGACCTACCAATAAAATTGCTAACTGTCGGACAAAAGGCAGTCTCACTTCTTCTCACATTGTTCGAAGGTTTTTACAATAAGCTCAAGTGAGATAGGGTGGATTCCCTTTTCATAAGAGCAGAATCTGGTTCTAAGACACCAGAAGACAGATTCCTTTTGCCCTGTTTAACTGAGAAATAGTCAATAATAACAATAATAATAATAATAATAATAATTATTATTATTATTATTATTATTATTATTATTATTATTATTATTTGGAACAGCCCACATTTTGCGTAAAGTATTGTAGAGGCACTGATAGTCACCGGATCTGCTCCTTAGGTAGCTGGTTGCAACCTGGAGTAGATTTTATATTCAGCCGACTCATAACATCTTAGTCGTGATATAGTGGAATAATAATAATAATAATAATAATAATAATAATAATAATAATAATGCAGAGTAAATGCAGGGTGCATTCACGCGTGGACCAAAGCGGCCTATTCGCGGGCAACAAAATCTTTTAATATTTAATCTGTTAATATTTCTCAAGGTCATCGGTCGGATGTATGTTAAGTATCCAGTGTGAAATCATTGGGGAACTATGTAGAGTAAGATGTGTAGAAGAATACTTTGAACAGAAATTACTGAAGAGACTACGGACGTTTCAGTGTATGTGATACGGCCAAAGTTCAAAAGCGGGGTAATTCCCAATTTGCCGGTTAATGTTCATGTTATTTTAAATAGATTGCTCAAGACCGAAGTAGGAACAGTTTCGAAGCATACTTTAGCGGAGCGGACTTTAGACACATGACGTGTCATGTTAAAACTAGGTGGATCGAGTTCGTGAAGTATATGATGGTGTCGAGCAATAGTAGTTAAATAAAATAAAGAGAAATTGCGGAATAGATTGTGAATAGGAATCAAACTGCTGGTAGGAAGTTTCTAAGATGAGAGACAATGTGTCTACTTTTGAGTTCCACTGTGTTAATCATAAATTTCTATGAACTTGAAAACTGAGCCTAACTTCGCTGTAAATGTAACGATAGTAGCTGCCACTTCAAGTACAAAATTTAAATAATGAGAATTAGAGGCTTCCCACCTGCTTCAAGGTTGGAGAACTTGGAAAGAATCCTTTCTAGTAACGAGGATTAGAATGAACATATTGCATTTATTTTTCTTTATTTTATATTTAAAGAAAGTAAGCCGAAAACGAGTTAATGGCATTGCCATTGCAATAATCTAACATGAACAGATTATTTTATGGACGTTTTTCATTTCAAATACGTTAAAGAGGTAGAATATCGATTAGCCGTTATTGAGTTTCTGACGCACGAAAATTTTTTAATTTTCATGTGGCGACCACTGGAACAAAATCAGGGTTTGGAAATAAATTAATAAAAACAGAACAAATTGAATATAGGTAATTTCTGTGCAAAGGGTCTATTCACAACAAGTGGTTTAATAGAATGATACATACTTTCTCCTCAATGTTCTAATTTCTTTGCTGTGGGCTATACTGCGATTTTTCTAAGAGCGACCCTCAAGGCCACTCAAATCCCATCTTCGCGATGGAATATGTCACGGCATTTCGCGTCTTTCTCAGTCGTTCCGCTAGATTTCGCACGATCGCGACCGTATGAAGCAGTGCTTGCGATCATGCGACTTCTACCGGCAAGACCGAGAAAAGACGCGAAATGCCGTGACATATTCCATCGCGAAGATGGGATTTGAGTGGCCTTGAGGGTCGCTCTTAGAAAAATCGCAGTATAGTTTTACAGTCTTGCCCCCATTCTTTTGGCGGTTGCCATCGCTATCGCCGCCCTAAATACATTTTTTTCTCAAT
Organism: Acheta domesticus; assembly: GCA_031308135.1. Taxonomy (NCBI): domain Eukaryota; kingdom Metazoa; phylum Arthropoda; class Insecta; order Orthoptera; family Gryllidae; genus Acheta; species Acheta domesticus. The sequence continues at coordinate 239,795,546 of JAHLJT010008446.1, forward strand.
TTTTCGATTCCCTAATAGTAGATTCGAAATATTACTATTAAAATATTAAAGAAGAGTGAAACCTCGTTTTATATGGAAATTTTTGTTGAAAAATTTGGAGCCGTTTTCAAGAAAAAATCGATTAAACTCTAGTGTAAATGCGAAATTTGAAGCTCTTTTTCACAGGAATCATTTGTATTTTCGAAAAACTTAAAATTAAGTCATTTGAGGCGCTTTAACACACAAATGCAATAATGTATACAAATAGTGACGTCAAAATTAACGGCGTGAGAGATATTTTAAAAAATTACATTTGCGTAATTTTTGAAATAAGTAAAGTATACAGCAAAAATAATTCTACGTCATCTTAACCAGTACAATGAGCAATATCCGTACACAAAGTTACAAGAAAAAAATTGCAGCCGTTTTGAAGAAAATGGCGTTTGAGTGTTTCAGAAAATGCTGAAATTTGAGCTCGTTTTCAAAGAAAACTATTGACTTTTCAAGAAACTTTATTATACATAATTTAACGCACATGTAGTCTTAAATCCAATAATGTGAACAAATCGGCTCTAATGTAAATATAAACGACATGAAAGGCTAGAATAAAAACTTCATTTTTGTAATTTTTGCGAAAACGAAAGTGTTCGGGGCTACTATACACTTAATGTTCATGAGTGGACTGTATGAATGGACTGTATTGTTGAAGTACAGTAGTCCCGAAACCCTTTGATAGGTCTTGGGATTGGCGCAGGAGTGCAGGATGCATATACGAGCAAGTTTCCAGCACAAACAATATTTAATAAGTAATGTACAGTATTCACACAGTAAATGCACAAGAAGCACAGAATTAAGATGAACATTTCTCTTGGTGCATTAATACACCTGTCCAAGCGTAGTCATTGTAGTGACACCTTGGACCGCCGTGGCTACCTTACGCCGACCAGAAGCAGCCGCGAGTTACATAGTTCAACCAAAATTGCGGGCGCAAATACACGCAAGGGCGACAGACACAATTATAGCGTGCACTGCCACGATTAAACAATTTATGTGCGAGCCGTATGCAGCTCATTTGCACGATTATAGATTCTTTACACGCTACTGCGCGGAGCCCTAACACGCGCGTCTATCTTGCACGGTGTCTTTATGCGGACTACCGAAGTCGGTTAAGCCGAATTCGGTTGGGGCAGAGACGTTAGGAAAGGGCTCACACACGCGGTAGAGGTGGGGATGGCGATGGCCAATTACCATTTGCCATTTGATCTGGATTTGCAATGATCTGGCAGGTTTTTGTCCGTTGCTCCTTCAACGGACCAAGCTGTGGGGGCGAGTTGGGCAGTCGGACACGTACGAGCGGCCACGCCCGTCCGTTGTCGTCCGTAGAACGCGGATCAGCGGATGTGAGGGTGATATGTCATCTCAGCGGTCAACGGCCGCGCTCTGGCGATTACGCAATTCAACTGTTCTGCCTTGCTTGTGAACGTATTTATTTCTGCTTTGCTGTGGGCCCGAACAGAAAGAATAGAACAAAATTGCGTGTATACTCTCTCATACATTT
>JAHLJT010008446.1:239797182-239832890 GCA_031308135.1 Acheta domesticus
TAAAAGGTTAAAGAAATCGTGGAGAGACAAACCTCTCCCCGGACAATATTTGAAACGAATGGGCAAGGTGCAGATCAATAAAGATCAATCGATTATGTGGCTTGAAAGGGGAAGAATGAAGCCAGAATCAGAAGCATTTGTAATAGCTGCCCAAGATCAGGCGTTGAGAACACGGCATTATGGTCAAACGGTTCTCAAAATTTCCCAAGATGGTAAATGCCACATTTGCCAGAAATACTTAGAAACCATTGATAATATTGTCTCAGCTTGTCCAATCCTAGCAAAGACCGCAAACTTGAAAAGACACGAACGGGTGTGTAGCTACCTCCACTGGCAGATCTGTACCGCCCTCGAAGTTCCAAACACATGCGCCAAGTGGTACGAACACTCACCAAAACCGGTGACGTCTGTTGGATTGTGTACGATCAACAAATTCAAACTGATCGCACGATAGCGGCAAACAAACCGGATATAGTTATCCGGGATTTGGCGAAAAAATCGTGTTTACTTATCGATGTTGCTGTACCTTGCGACCAAAACGTCGTTACCAAGGAGGCAGAGAAACGTCTTAAATACAAGAGTTTGGAAATCGAGATCACCCGAATGTGGGGCGTAAAAGCACAGGTCGTCCCGATAGTTATCGGAGCTCTGGGATTTATTCAGAAAAATTTGTGTAAGAACTTGTCTAAACTCCCAGTTAATTCAAAAGACTGGGAAGTGCAAGAAATAGCTTTATTTGGAACAGCCCACATTTTGCGCAAAGTATTGCAAAGGCACCAAGAGTCCCTAGATCTGCTCCTTAGGTAGCTGGTTGCAACCTGGAGTAGATTTTATATTCAGCCGACTCATAACATTTTTAGTTGTGATAAAATGGAATAATAATAATAATAATAATAATAATAATAATAATTAGTGATAATAATACAACTTACTTTACATTACAGACTAGTAATTAATAATATTAAACATATTCATAATCCACATATCAACATCTGGGAAACTAATTTATTTAACACAACAAGCTTTGAGGAAAGGGATCAAAGATTGTTACTGGCAAATCGTTCGAGTCTCTAATAGTTCGATTCGCGAATGAATATTTCCCAACGTCCGTTTTCTGAGTTCTTGACTAAATTTTGTTCATGAGATCCGCTCTGCCGAAATATGTAGGTTTTCCTATCGACTTTGAATTTTTTTTCACGCTGTAAAGCCTATGTACTCTTTATACATAGCATAGAGACGAGACTTTATTCTCCTTCTTTCGAGTGATCCCATACTCCTTTGTTCTTTGTACCCCTGAAAGAAAATTTTGTTGCTCTACGCTGGACCTTTTCTAGATTCCATTGCTGCAAAATTCTTTATGGATCCCAACATATTGCGACATATTCTAATATGGGTCGCACTAATGTCATATACATGCAAGTTTCTTGGCTTTTATTGTACTCTTTTCAGAATTCGCATAACAAAATGCAAAGATCTCCAGGTTTTCCCTACAACGAAATTAACTTTATTTTCCCAGCTTAATTTACTATCCAGCTGTATTCCTAAATATTTGCAAGAAGTGACTCGAAGTATAACATTATTGTTCAATTTGTACGAGATTTCATTGTAACTTCGACCCCTACCACACGTGATGGATTTGCTCTTTGAACTGTTTATTGCCATGCCGTTTTTTTCGCCCAGAAGTTTAATTTGTCTAAGTCTCGCTGCAAAATATCATCGTCCTTCTCTGAGTTGATAATCCTATAAATTACGCAGTCATCTGTAAAGAGTCGTTCATTTGAAGCTAAATTTGTCGGCAAATCATTCACGAAGGCAAGAAATATGAGTGGTCCGATGACACTTCCTTGTGGAATTCCTGACGTGACGTTTCTCGAGGTTGATAAGTAACTTCCGATTCATACCTTCATTTTCCTTTCACGAAGTAGTTCGTTTATCCACGCTACCACTCTAGTGTCTATACCTGAATCTAATAATCTCTTTATGAGACGATCGTGTGGAACCACATCAAAAACTTTGGCAAAATCTATTCGCGTCGACTCTTCTACCTTCATCAACTACATCGGCTAGGTCCTGCGCAGAATATTTAATGTGGCGCCCCGAAGGAGGAAAGAAATCGAATTTCCTCGAAATAGAACGACTTTGGTGGGAAACCGATTCCCTCGGAACTTCCTCAATAACGATTATTGTACTTTTTTGTCGAAATAATTAAAGAACATTTGTTTTAGAAAAGGAAGAACTGAATAATGGGTGTTTCGAAACAAAACTTTGAGAGTAGTAAATCCTAAATCTTCGGTATCCATAATAGAACCCTCAGAAGTTATACAATAGCTTCTTGCTTTAATAAATTAAATTAACTTAAAATGTCAGTTTATTGGAGCCAAATTTTGTTGGCAATAAGAGGTTTGTTGTATTATTTTTTCCGTGTTTCCTTTTCTTTATTTATCTATGTATAAATTAAAACTAGTGATAACACATTTATAAATACACCAGTGGTTCTGACGTGACCACGCAATTCACAAATATTGTGATTTTTGCACTGCGGTTCGAAGTAATACACCTTGCGGTCATTTCCGCCGAGTGCTATATTTTCTACTTTTTGATAACTGCACACTTTACTGTCATAGTGAGCTTCAATTACAATTTTCCAGTAATAGCTGTATTTCTACTATTTCATCGTGTTCTAAATAGACGGTAAAAAGGATGAAATACTTCTTTTTCTCTAAGGTGACTTTGTCACTAACAAAAAATGTTATAAATATTTTCTCAGAAAACTGTTTTTCAATAATGGCTTGTATTTATTTTATGTGATATTTCGCTTACTCAACAGTTGATTTTAGTTTTCTCAATTTTCCATATTTTCTATGGTTATTTGCCGGGCATCGTTACTCTGTGTGTGTTACTTTGGTCAAATTCGGAAAATAGCAAGTGATCAGAAGGAAGTAGTGGAGTTTCCCCCACCCGTTCATTGCACACAACGCAGCCACTCGCAGTCTCAGAACAGACAACACATCTTTAAAAAAAGTAAAATTTCCTTAATAAAATATTATTTTGAAAAAATAAGGAAAGCTTCTCTTCTTCTGTAGTTGTCTTCGTAGATTGATAAGTGTTATACAAAATTTCTACCGTGAACCACTGAAAAGATTCATAGCTTTATTTTATCTCACAGAAAAGAAAAGAGAACTTGAAAATTTGTGAAACTTCTTAGTTTCACAAATTTTCAAGTTATTCAAGTTATTCATTATGCTTTATTCTTATAAAGCATAATATATTGTTTCTGTGTAATGCGAATTTACCGTTGAAGAGAGGAATATCGAATTAAGACTCAAATGTTCTTTTCAATCTGAAGTTCAACCACCGCCAAAGAAAGGTATTATAAGATTAACATAAAACATGTCAAAATAACATATCTCAATGAACAGATCGATCGATAGTAGATATTTTAACGGAAGTTTTAAGTACGTGGTTTGATGCTTCGTTTGTGGCGCACTGCCATCTGGTGCCTTGTTTGATAAACATACAGCAAAGATGAGAATGGGGGGAGCGCCTGGACGCTGACGAATGAATGAACGTGTCCGACGTGTGTGTTTCTCTTTTTCGCCTTGACTTTCTCTAGTTACGACGTGGTTCACAAACAGAAAAACCGAAGGTGGGTTTGTTCAGGAGGGGATGGTCCGCGTCGAAGAAACTTGTGCGAATTCTTTTGCTCTATTTATTTCATCCCAAGTCGGATTGTGCGAACTCGCAAGTCAGTGCGAATTGACCCTCCAATACACGTGTGTCTTCCAGCCTGTCTGCATGTCAACACAATAGTTAGCGGAGGTCTCCTGGGCGCATAGTCGAGTGGGCAAGGATAACTGTTCGCGATAATGATATGGCACCCTTGCTGGATAGCGAAACAACTAAAGAATACCTACCAGATTTTCAAGAATCGCGTTTATTGCCATCACTTTTCTACTCTGAATAGTAGTGCACAGCTACTGTCCTGTGAAGACCGCATTAACGCTCTATGCATTTGATGAAAGGGAATCTGTAGAGTAGCGAACAGACCGCTCACCTTCCTCCTCTGGATACCGGGATTGAAATCTCGATCAATCCATATGCAATTTTCTGATGGACAAACTAAAATTGCGTTTTCTCGGCGTTCTCCGGTTTCCCCTTCCTTTCATTCTACTATTGTATCATCATTCAAATCAGATCATCATTAACGACGTCATTAATCCATAAAACTCTCGGAAGAATGCATTCAGAATGCACATTTGATGGCTGGTCGAGTCTCCTTTTTCTTTTTTTTTTTTTTTCAAATTAATAATAGTGACAACTCAAAAACAGAGAATTTTAGATATCTCAATTTGAAAAAAATTATAGATACTATAACAATTCTTTGTTTCCCTCGTTTGCTGCTTTGTTTTTGAATTATGAGTAAGAGAATTTCCCACTTACTGAATTCGAATTCTTGAGTTTCAGCATATTTTTCTTCAAAAGGAAAAATATATTAAAATCTCAGCATAATTTTAATTTTAAAGGAAAGGTTAATTCGGATTCCCGAACGCCCGTCGATTTCGAAAGAAATTCAAAATTTAATTCTTCGCGCGTGTTTCAATATACTAATACTTCCAGTCGCAAGTTGTTTCCTTTTAATCTTTTTTGTAAACGTTCTTGAATACAGTTTTTCAATCGATTTACATCTCTATTACATAATTTTAAGAAACCCAATCAATTAAAATTTTTAGCCGTCACATATGAACGTTTCAATACACAAATAATACAGTTTTTGATTAATTTGTAGGAATTGAAAGAAAACAATTTTAGGAAAACCAGTTTACATTTCTTTTGGGGATTGTCAACATTCGTTTTCGTATCGTTATACTCGGAGTACTCGAACTATTCGACACACCGAAGATATGAGGAATTTGTCAGCTCTTTAGAATTTGGATTTGCAGAATATTGGCATTTGTGCTACAGCTGTTATTTTCTTAATATTTCTCTCCTTGAAAGTGATGAGCGGAGAGTGGAGCTAGGGGCACTGTTTTGCGACCCCCCCAAACTGTCAATGGTTACCTATGGAAATTTGTTTATTCGACTTGATGTTAATAAAATAGCAGATGTAATGGTAAATGATGAGCATGGCAATCGAGACATTTTGGGACAACTTCAAAATTAGATAAATTCCCCGTAAGGGTGGAAAAAATAATTTCTTAGCACTTTTCTTTCTACGGAGTGGCAAATTTTAATGTGGTAATTAGATGTGCAATACTCTTTATGCAATATGACAATTCTCACGTGGCTAGTTTCTATTACCGTTCATTATATATATATATATATATATATATATATATATATATATATATATATATATGTGTGTGTGTGTGTGTATATATGTATATATATGTATATATATATATATATATATATATATATATATATATATATTACGGTTGTTTGTACTGTTTTATATTTATATTTACATTCATTACAATACCAAAAACATTTTTAGGTACTAAAATATATCTCTAGACATGCACCATTAGGTTTTAGTCAGTATTAAGTGAGTTCTGGTTAGACCACTCTTAAGCAGTAACATTACACTGTAAGCATCAAAATGAATCAGCGAATTCTTATTTAAAATTCCTCTTCTCTCGTTTTTCATTCCTGTTAGTCCCAAGAACCTAATATTTCCCATTTCAAGTGTTAACTATCTGTCAGATGGCGAGACCAACGAAACTTTTTTTATTGGCAGAAAAACTGACTAGAACAATTTTCAGTTTTTATTTCCGTATACTAAACTCAAATGTGGAGGTCCAACTTGTTTGTAGTAGATGAAAAAATGAACTGTAACAAATATTTAATCTCAGTTCCGTACATAATGTTTGTTTTACTTTCTCACGAATGTGAGATTCTAATGAAGGAATCTTCACTATAAGAGAAACTGTTGTAATCATGTGCAGGGAAACAACGAATTTTCGGAAGAGAAACTTTTATTGCCGTGCCTCGATAACGAAACATGCGATAAATTTTGTTGCTATATATTATAATTCTTTCCTCTAACAATTTGTGTAGTCAGAATCCATGTTTCATGGGTCCTTGATACTGACAAATCGATTGAGGGAAAAATGTCTATCCGTCCGTCTGTTGTCAACACTAGCGCCTAAAACACTCAGACGATTTTCTCCAAAAATAATGTTTCTCGATTGATTTGAAAGGGATTTGTGGTCCTGCGAGTTTTAAACGTATATTTTGATTTTTACGGATACTTTACATGAAGCCTCAACATTTTCAAAATTTTCTCAAAAATGGCTCCAAATTTTTAATTCAACTTTGTCCTCGAACGCTGAAAAGAATGGCTAGAGAACGCTGAAAAGAACGGCGCAGGTCGCATTGTCGTTGAAATTCTTGATTTTTCTGCCTGGAAACACATTTTCTGATTGATGTAGTAGTATAATATTGCGGAACCGTTACGGATAATAAAAGAAAGTATGTGCTTTTATAACACCACTAGTTTTCATTATCGAGTATACATTTTATGTCTTACACTACAGGAGCTCTTTTTGAACTATGTTTTTTAAATGTTTCAAATGTGTATTTGTTTTAATGTTTTTTTAATGTTTCAATGTGTTGCCCAATGTAATTATATTTTATATTTTATTTGGAATTTTTGGATGTCTTGCTTCAAGTTCTAAGTATATCGATTTCCGAGACGACATTATACAAATTTATCATCAAATTGTAATTTACTGAAATACCATTTACTGAAATTTAGTCCCTGATTGCGCTTAATATTAAGAAATAATATGATTATTAATAACACATTGTCGCCTTCACAAAGCCAGGAGGAAAGAAAAAAACCGCGTACTGACCCAAATCCGGTCGCGAGTGATAATTTGTAACAAGAATGTTATTTATCTACAAACCAGGATACCATAACGTTGAAAACAGCTTAAATTTGTCAAGCAACATACATCTGTTCTAAATTGCACCACAAATATCTTATGTTATCTCTGATGTAACACAATATTATAGTATGTACTGTTCTTCTTAGTAAGAAATTTCTCACTAACATCAGGTGTTTTGCAGCTAGAAGTTGTATACAGTTTTTCAGATACATTTGGTTCGAGGGAATAAAGCCATACTGATTTACTATAACTCGCTCTGAACATAACATTGAATGTTTGTGAGCTGTCTATTTTAATTACGGTAATTCTTCAGTTTTCTGAGCAGAAATTAAAAAATGTACGTTTCAAGAAAAAAAGTACTCTGTACTCTTTTATTAGCATTAATGAGAGTGATTTTTTTCCAACTGAATTCTCGGCTGACGGTTTTCAGAGGCAGCCTTCCCGTCGGGTTCGGACTTCCACGTTTTGACATGAATGTGAGAGACGGAAAGATCTGCAAAAGTCCAGTTCCTACAGTTGAGGTAATTTTGACAATATTCTGTAAGGTCTAATTCATATTTGGTAGAACATTGGTTGTGAATGCTGAAAGGTGAATAGAAATAGGGTGAATAGGGAAAGGAATGTCATTGCAGTTAGTTTCCTAAGGGAACTTACGTTACAATGGCCTTTTATGCATTAACGGAATTAAAATTATTCATAATATCAGGAACAAAACTTCTTCTTATTGATTAAAATCCTTTTGTCAATTTATTCGCAATCATAAAACAAGCATTAAGTAATATCTACGTAACAGCAGAAAGGCAAAAACAAACTACAGATACCATAGCTTATGAATATATGTAGTTGTATTCATATTAGAGTACCAACAGTTCTCTTCTCAACTGAAATTCGATATGAGGACAAACGAGGAAAAATTCGAAAGTGTTGCAAGGATGTTTTGTAAGATGAAGTTCATTTGCAAAGAGCGTTGCGATGAAATTGAGAATAAGGAAGGAGTGGGGCTTCCTCGTTCTCCTACGCTGCTCGCAAAGGTCGGCACGGGAAGGGCCGCGTGGTCGGGTGGGTCCATGCACACCGCCTCTGCGCTGGTTAGCGTCTCATCGAGATTTCCGTGAGGCTATGTTGAGAAAGTGTGTTGTGACAACCTACGTTTGTACTTGTATGTTCGCGTACCAGGCGTTGCATGGAAAATATTCTTTTTCTTAGGTGTCAAGGGAGAAGCATGTTCAAAAAAAGTTGTGACTGACGAATTACAGGTTGGCTAAGCGTTCGGTAATGTTGCGCAACCGTAATGTGGAGCACTTTTATATTAAAAAATTAAATTTTTGCTGCCATCGTTAGTCCTCAAATAACGATATATATTTTAAAGATGATAGTATTAGTTTTATTACAGTGTATTTATTTAAAATGTGTGTTAACAGTTTACACCACATATCAAAACTTCTCTCCACAATTCTTCACTCGAAGTCTCGTCGTCATTATTGTGATAAAATAAACGTGGACACATGTTAGAGGAATTGATTTGCTGCATACAGCAACAAAATTATTCACTTTTTCGATGTGATGCCCTCCCAATACGAGATTTCCTGACGAAACATCGCCACTTCCGCCTGCAGTAGGAAAATACTTTCCGTTTACTATGTAAGTACGTGTTATACTTACGTAGTATAACGAAAAAGTACAAATTATATTCTCTTCGTAAATCATTCTTTAAAGTCGACGTATTAATAAATGGATTCAAAAAGTTAGTCGAACTCCAATATTTTCTAATCTACCTCTATTTTTATATTTTAACCTTACGAATCAGCATGATCAGTGGAACAGACGAGAATTTTCCATATTTTATAAAATATGAATGCAACGCATATCTAAAAATTCCATTCTAGAAAACAACTCATCCAATTTGTTACATTCATATTACATGTAGGCCTACATACTGTTTCTCGGTCTCTTCAAAATCTATTTCTAAAAGCCGAGTAAAATAAATGTAATTTGATAAGACCATTTAGTAATAACAAACGGTCCGATAGACTCATTGTTATACACGTTTTCTTTTTCTTTTCAGAGTCCAGAACGACAAATAAAGATTACAGTTTAACTTTATATAAGAAATCATTCCACATTTCCAAAAATGTCTTGAGATCAAGGACGAATCCACGGTAAATAACACATAGAAAATGGAAAATACTTCCGTGATGATTGAAATCAAGACGGATGTGAAAAAATACAGAAATACACTGGGCAACTATGAATCATCCCAGTGCCAGATCCTTCCAAAACCGAAACGACACCAGGCCACTGAAACCTGGCCTTGATTAAGATTCGATGAAAAAGAAGTAACGGAAGATATCTTTTAATCAAGAATAGTTTTTTTGATTTGACTGTCAGGGTCGATTTTTCTGTCAACATAAATTCACAAGCGTTATAATTTGATGTAAAACCACAGTGATAAGTAAAACGTCGGTATTAAACAAACGAGTCGGGGAGGGGGGGGATGCCGAGGATCGTCCCCTTAGAGAATTTGTTGTCTCCTATTGGAGAAGCTTTCATTTGTTGCTTCCAGGAGCACATTAATTTGTTCATTCCAATTTTTCCTGCGTGTACAAAATTCTATTCTATTACATCCGTAATTTTACACTGAATAAAATGAACAATTACAACCGAAAACGTTCCAGAGTACCGAAGCAAAGTATTGTAATTGGGGCTCGAAACAAGTATTTTTTTAAGCTGTGCCTTCTTTGCCAGGTAGGCTATGCGTGGTTCTGGGATGTCTACGAGTTCCTCTAGGACTCGCAGGTGGGGGAGTGGGTTTTTCCACAGGGCCGTTGAGAAAAATTTAAAGCTTGAACAGCTAAAGCTGTAGTGGGAAAGGTTTGAGCTTAACAAAAGGAGCACTACGAGTGACGTTTTTATTATATTTCACTGAGGCGGTGATGGGTATGGAGGGAGGAACTGTCTACCGCTAAAAATATTCAGCGGTGACCAGGAATGTTTTTGCTGCTACAGTAGTGGAAATATTTTATCCAGTGCGTAGCTAGAGTTGCTGAGACTTCGTACAATATTGATGGGATAGAATAGAATAGAATAGTGTAGGATAGAATAGAATAAAATATTTATTGCGCTACTTAGGAATACATGGAATACTTCCGGTGGTAGCGTTTTCTAAGCAAACATAAAACAAATATCAAACAACTACACAAATACAACAAAGACACAAAATGAACATAAAACAACATAAAAATATTTACAAGTTACTGAATACAATTTTACAAAATTAATGTATTAACCCTATCATGCTAAAGCTGACCTTAATATAAAATAACAAGAATAATACAAAAATTAATTTTAATGTTAACACATTCCAAAAAAATACAATTTATTTAATCTAATTTAAAAATTTTTGACATTCTGAGGGAAAGTCTCCAGCACTGCTGCAGGCAATTCGTTCCAATTTTGTATGGTATTACGATGTATTGGTGGTTATGATGATGGTGGATGATCGAATTCCACTTGAACTGAATATAGAAAATTATGATATGTTCTAAAATATAAACTAGTGGACTGTGGCAGCAAATACGCTGCTGAAACGAACCACACAAAATGTATTTCCCAAACTAACACACACACAGCTCAAGAACAACAAATAAAATACGAGTACTCGTATAACAAAGCCAAAAATTAACTATTATAACAAAAACAGTCTTGACGAATACTGCAACAAGTGTAGTATACAAAGAAAGAGTTCTTTACATACCAATAATATCAACAAAGTTGCTGTTCCATAAGCAACTCAGGAATAACAAAAATATTTAAAAGCGGGCGGCCTCTTCCTTGCAGACTTGCTGTCGCATGAGCCAGCAGTGTTTATTTATTTATTTATTTATTTGTCAAAAAAACAGTAAAAACTGTATATGACGTGTGAGGAAAGAAATTTATCTGCGCACATTTCCTTGAGGGCCAGAATTTTATAAAAAAAAACGAAAAAAACAACGAAAAAATGAATTTAGAAAATAATTATTTTAGAAAAATAAAGATATTGAAAAATGTTTTTTCCCGAGTTACAGAAAAATCAATTTCAACTGTAAATGAACTACAAGCAAAAGGAGTGGCTCAACAAAACGTGTGCACAGTGAAGCTACATTTACGTCCAGAAGCAAAACAAGGGGCCATCTCAGCATTTGCTCAATGGATCAGGGAAACTGGACAAAAACCTGATCGAGATGGGGGTCATTGACCCGGAACCTGAAGTACATTACTTGTTACAGGCGTATTAAATATTTTTTTAAATGTATACAATGCAAACATAAACTAATTCATTATACATCTTTGTTTTGTTACATTATTTTTCTTTTTCACGATCAGTATAGTCTCTAATTGTATAGAAACAGTTTTGCAGCAGAAAAGATTTTACTTTTAACTTAAATTTGTGTACCGACTTTAATTGTTTTATGTCATCTGGCAATGCGTTGTAAAGTAACGTACATGTATTGTATGTTGATTTCTTGTACTGAGCTGTTGATACTGACACTTGATGCACGTGATTTCTACGGCGTGTGTTGTAATTATAAATATCAATATTGCATGAAAATATGTTCCCTCCGTTAAGTAGGTCATTTTTGACAAATATTACAGATTCGTAAATAAATAGACAAGGCAATGGTAGGATTCCCAGATCAATGAAAAGAGGCTTGCAGGAATCACGTGGAAGGCATTTTTTCATTATTCGAATAATTTTCTTTTGCAATCTGAAGGTCTGAATACTACAGGATGAGCTTCCCCAGAATATTATGCCATATCTCAGGCGGGAATGCACATTTGCAAAATAAACGCAACGAGCTGAATGAAGGCTGACAGAATTTGAAAGAATTCTGAATGCATAGCATAATGAACTTAATTTAGTGTTTAATTCTGTTATATGTACATTCCATTTGAGGTTTGATTGAATTGAAAGACCTAAAAATTTTGTTGCCTCAACATCAGCTAATTGCATATTGTTTATTTTCAATGGAACATGCGATTTCCGATTTGAGATGCAAAAATGCATTGAAACAGTTTTTCTTTCGTTAACAATTAATTTGTTATTATTAAACCAATTTGAAACTTCTGAAATTGTACTATTTACTGCTTCTTTTTGCAAAGAACATTCGTGTCATCAGCAAACAGAACCGTTCTTCCATTTTTAATAGACGAGGGCATATCGTTTACATATAACAGAAAGAGAATAGGTCCTAAGATCGAACCTTGCGGGACCCCATGCACAATTGGCAAAGAATTGGAAATATAAGTATGTAATGTCCTTTCCTGCCAGTATGGTGTTTCTACTCTTTGAGTCCGATGTTTAAGGTAAGAAGTTATCCAATCTAGGGCAATACCACGAATTCCATACGAAGGTAATTTTGAGAGCAAGATCTTATGGTCAATAACGTCAAAAGCTTTCGAGAGATCTAAGAATATTCCAATGGGTACTTCATTTTGGTCTATTGATGAAGCAACATTTTTGAGAAAAGAAAAAATGGCAGTTTCCGTAGATTTTGATTTTCTAAAACCGTGTTGCGAGTCTGAAAACGCTCTGTTTTTCCTGAGAAATGTTTCCATTCGTAAGTAGAAAAGCCTTTCTAATATTTTTGAGAAAACTGACAAAAGAGAAATTGGCCGGTAATTTTGAATATCATTTTTGTTCCCTTTTTTAAAAACTGGCTTAATTTTTGCTGTTTTGAAAATATCTGGAAATATTCCTGTACATAAAGAAGCATTGAAAATGTGAGTTAACGGATGTATAAAGGCAGGTGCACAAGTTTTTAATAAACAATCCGGAAATTCGTCTAAACCAGATGAATATTTATTTTTTAGTTTACTGACTATTCTGAGGATTTCGTTGGGAGAAGTTTCGGGAATAAACATCGTATCTGAAATTTTTTGGGAAGTGTAAAATGTTGAATTTTGTGATTTTAGTCCCTTCGTGAGATCAGACGCAATTCTGGAAAAGTGTTTGTTGAAGAGATTGGCAACTTTTTCCGGATTACTCGTTTCTCTTTCATTATCCTTTAAAATAACATTCTCTACAAGGTATCGAGATGATGTGGTTGTATTTTTTACGATATCCCACATTGCTTTAGTTTTGTTACTAGCGCTCAAAATGTCCTGACTATTTTTCATTATTATTTGTGTCGTAGGCAATGACGCACTGAGTATGAAAATTACATCGGTACGCACGGTATGAGGAAAGGCTGAATTACACAATCTAATATTTGCATTTTGCCGACAAAAACGAAACGATTTTATTGCTCTTGGATTTTTTTCAAGTCACAACGTGTGTAACCAAACCATATAGACAGGCTCACACGGCCGGAGGCTGCATAATTTTCTTTCAATTTCTGCACGCATGGGAAATTAGTAATGTGGATACTTTTATTAAAAATATGTTTACCCATTATATTTGTTTTTAAAAGATTCTAAATGATTAAAATGTGCTACAGTTCAATTAATGTTTTATAATTTTAATTATTTAAAACAGTAATTAATTTATGAACAAGGGCCAGCAATCTTGAATGTTTTACGAGATTTTAGGGCTGTAAATGTATAAAATGCGTTGCCTGAATTAATGTAATAATTATAATTTATTAATAAAACGCGTAATGTAAATTACATAATATACATATTACATAATATAAGTATTCTGTAACAAATTCTTCAACGACTGGCAATGTTTAACACTAATAAAACTTAAATCAAAAATGCGTCGTACCTCTTACCGTGATCAAAAATCATTAGGAAATAATGAACTTTATCGATAATATTGGCACATGCACTTTTGAAATTAAAAATTCAAATTAAATAATTGTAATTTAAAATTTTCTGTTGATGTCAACCTTAGCATGGTCTTTCGGCGAGGACTTCCTTGCCTCCCGTTAACTACGCCTTTGTGTTCATTGATTGTATTATTTAAAAGCGCCATGATAAGTATTCCTACTCATAACGTCATTGAAATGTAAAACTTTAAGATTTCAGCCTAAAGGTGGCTTGAAACTATTACTGCTTTCCTGTAAAGGCACCAAATTAATCTGAATACCTATTGATTGCTGAGACTAACATTTTCTCGTATTTCCTGAATTAAATGACATTGGTACATCGCGTGACCATTAAAACACACGAAAGCCAAAGTAGAAAAAGTGGAAAATTACTAACGCTCCTTAACATATCGGCGAATGACGAGGATATACGTGTGTGCAGTAAAAACGTATCCGAGTGGCTTGCTCCGCTCCTCCACAATTAGGAAGGCAGTGCAGGGCGGCGCAATTCCCAGCCAGCGCGCTAGCGGCGGCCGCGGCCCGGCGCTCGCCGATTTGCTCCAGGCAGGCTAACACCCCACTATATCACTCAAGCGCCCGGACGGAGCCGCTGTTGAAAGTAGATACCCGCCTATTTTATCTGAAACTTTTTAAAGACCTCATGTTTGCGTTCCTGTCCGCTACTTTTCAGGCCGAATTTAAGGGGGAAAAAGTACAAGGAACGAGCGGACGCCGCAAGATATATCGACCGGCGTAATGGTAAAGCGAACGCGCGAGATAAATCGATAATAACAGAACGCGCGCGTGGAGAAGCGTGGCGCGTGTTTACGGGTCTCCTCCATGCAACAGCGTCCGGCCCCGGCGTGGAAGCCCGGCGTCGAAAACAACGCGCGGTGCATTATAATCGGCTGCCATTAAAATATCCAATATCGCCACGACTCATCTGGCTGCGGCGGCGGGGCAGGCGCGCTTCTGTGTTATTAGCGGGCTGCGCGGGGGTAATGGGATATAAAGGTGCGCGCGGCCGCCGCCGCGACCCTTCCGCCGCCGTCCATCACAGCGCGGATTTTAATTAGCGACGGGGGCGCGCGGCCCGGGGCGCTGGCCCCGCGCGCCCTCGCGACCCCCGCGGCTGCCGCGCGACGCGCAACGCCGCGCCGCGGCGCGCCGTGGGGAGCTTCACGCCTGCGGACACCCGCGAAAGGAACGGTGGGAAAATCGGGCTACCAACCTTTTCCCAGCGCGCGTATCAAACACTACGTTGGCGGCTATGGTGTATAGTGGCGGCGATGGTGTAACGGTTTGCGTATCGGACTGTTATACCCAAGTTCGCGGGTTCAAAACCGATCGGAGCCATGGATTTTCAGGGGCGAAAAAATCCTTCGGACGCGAAGTAAAGCCGGCTGTCCCACGTTAGTAGATTACTGCATGTAAAAGATCCTCAAGCCTAAATGACGCCTCTGAGCAAAATTCAAAATCGCCTGTTTTGTCGTCCATGGAATATCTTCTTTCTCCGCTAGTTGGTGAAAGGAGCGTAGCAAAATTTGCGTGGTCAGACGGAAGAGCAGGTCTCATGGCCTGAGTCTCGCCACGTATAATAAGGTAATTCAATTCAATACGTTCACTATGTTCCTGAAACAGCACGTACGAGCGTGCAGCCTGCCCGTGCGGGCGTGTCACGGGAGCAGAGAGTCTCATCTCTTAACGGTTGTTCTCAAATAGTGGACCTATTTTATTATATAATTTCCTCATTTATTTGTTTTTACGAAATAATTTTATTCTAAGACATTTGTTCTTCGTAATAATTTGGGTATTTGTCCTTTTTTTACTAATTTATAGTAGATTTAGTTAAATCCGGCAGTATCCTAACAGTTGACGCCGCCGTCCCAGGAGGATCTGGACGCCTTCCCCGAAAACGGAAAAGCCCGCGAAAGCAGTGGTGGGAAAATGGGGCCACCAAAGTTTTCCCAGTATGTGTATCAAAGATTAGGTCCACTATGTTCCAGATATCGCATCTACAGCCCAGCCGTACAAATATCTTCCATTCGTGTGTCAGGGAGCAGGGAGATCAGTCTTCTCTCTTCAGGGTTCTTATCGCCTCGGGGTCGTTTTTATTATATCTTTCTTCATTTATTCTTTTTTATGAAATACCTTTATGCTGACATTTGTTCTTTGTTATAAATTTGTGTTTTGGTTTATTTTATTAATTGAGGTGGATTTAGTTGAATCTGATAGTGTCCTTACAATTCAGCTCGTATCTTGTCCCTGTTCACCAACGTTGTGCATCCGTAGCGCGCGTGGCGGCCAGGGATATTTAATCCTACTGCCTCCGCAGATCTCGAGTTCCGAAGCAAGCGATTGCTCAGACGTGTGCGTGACTTCGTGCACAAACGTTCGAGACCTATTGCCTCGCCTTCTAATCCAGTCACTCTAACTGCGAAACCGAATTGTACGCCGCGAAAACAACCGAATTGTATCGTCATATGTCGTGCCAATTGCAAGGGATCCAATATGGCCGTTTTCTCTGGACAGTCGCGGATTTTTAACCTTTCTCTCCGTGTCCCGACAATTTATTTCGGGAAGCTAAAATGCCGGGTTTTGAAAATATAAAAATGTTCGTTTTTTTTTCTGACAGCATGTACGGTTATTTTGCATCTTGCAAGACTTTGAATTTCCCGACGAACTGTTGGTCAACCTGTCAATGATTCATTAGAAATATTTGTTCGTTCATTTGCGTCACTCCTTTTCGTTTGCATGTTTTGTTGTATTTTATGTTGTTTATATTCAAAATAATTGCAGGCGTTTAATAAAATTTTATTTTAATAAAAAAAGGATTAAAATGCCGGAGAGAAAATGTGTCTTCAGTCTAATTACACACTGCTCCCAAAACAAAGTGGAATATGATATCTGTCATGCGGTATTTAACTTTTGAAGTTAAAAAAAATATTTTTAAAAATTAATCTTAATTTTATAATTGTCAGATCATTTGTTTCGCGATGCACTGCTTTTAAACGAACCGAAAGGAGACAATTGTTTCTGTGTTCATAAAGTATTGTGAATAATATTTTGTTCCCCGCCCCCAAACATAATTTTGTGTTGTGTCCCGGTTTTTTGTTTAAAAAATATGGGATGATGACCAAGTCCAGAGTAAGATGTGCAAGAAAGAAGTATCTGATTTCTATTCGTAATGTCTTGAGAATTAATGCAGAATATTTAGATGAACACTATGTTGATTAAAATGTGATCTAATTCAAAGGTGTTTCTGCATCCAAAGATACAAAAATATAACTTTATGCGTAACATTATGCTAACTTTTTATTTATATTTACACGTGTATTTATTTATTTGTTTCATGGAGAGAAATTACTTCATGCATGTCCATTTTATGGAATTACATTGGAGGAAGAAGGAATGTCAGGAAAGGTTTCTCGTTAAATTCAAGAAGTTACCAAATAGTTGTTGAACGATATTAAGATTAATGTGTGTACATAAACACGAGTAAAATACTGAATTTTGCTCCCTGCACAGCTCAGCTTTAAACAAGTCGCTGATCGTGCAAGACCCCAAAGTCAAGGTGAATCTGGCCCTATCGGTCAATTCCGTCATATCAGTGGAATTACTCATACGAATCAACTCATAAGCTTTGCACAAAATGGCGTGACGTACTGAGAAAAACATGCTATAACATTCCACCTCATTTTTTCAGTCAGAACCCCAAATTCTAGGCGGAAATATTGTAAAATACAAAAAAGGGACTCACACAATTTTTATGATTATTTTTCTGTTCTTGGGGAAGCATCTGTCATGAGAAATATACACTTATATCCATGTCGTTGGAACGTTTTCCGGAAACGACGATAAGAATTTCCGTTTACTTGCCGCTAAACGGACGCATCGCTTAAGCAGGAAACGACATATCGCGGTAGTTGTATTTCCGCCTATCTCTCCCTCTTGACTAGCCGCATAAAGCTCGCAGATATAAAACATTTTATCATCAAATCTAAATCAATAAAGGTAGATAAGTTTTGAATTATTGCGAATTCCTAATATCCAATATATAGTTTTTGATGAATACTATTAAATAGTATTTGCAGTGTATAAAAAAATGGTCTCTGGACGAAGTCGATAAGGTGAATCTATACCATTCGAGATGTTCAATAAAACCTATTTTGTTTTTATGTTTATAAATTTATGTTAGATTTTCAACACAGTATCGAATTTTAAATATATTGTTCCTGTCGAAGAAAGAAAATATAAGGATATATATAAGGGATAAAGGATAGGAAATAAAGGATATAATTGTAAGGATATATAATGAAGGTTTTACATGAACGAAATGTCCCAAATTCGAGATTTTTAAGAAGGCAAGGAAAACTTTAATCTTATATTTTTTTAATTGGTTTAGGACTTGCCGGAAGAAAATGTCCAAGCAGACAGCGCCATTTGTAGGGAATAATTTGATGAAATATGTCAAAATATGGAATTATGGACTTGTTTGGTTCTTGCAAGAAAACCCCTCATATATAGTATCCGTGAATAATGTTTTTGTTAAAATATTTAATTTTATTTCAGTGTAATAGAGCATTTTATTTCTTTTTGAGCAGTATGTGTGTTACTTTTGGAAACCATTATGTGTGGTCGTCTTCAGCAGCACCTTTGCTGCTCCAAGCCATTGATATGTATGAATATCCGAAGTCGGGTGTCCGTACTTCATTTGTGACCACCGAGCGTTTTTGTACAGTAAACAAGTTCATATCCGAAATATTTTCTCGTGACATCCATCCATGGAACCAAGAAAAAGTTGGAAGGACAAGTAAAAGAACAGTGGGTCAATCGAAATCAACGAGTTAAAATACTGTTAATTACAAATATATTTTCGCTTAACCGCAAGATGAACGCACGTTGTAAGCTCTTTTTTTTCTTTCTTTCTTGTGGAGGGGGAGGAGAATGGTGAGATAAATTGGCCCATAATTTTGAATTTAATTCTTGCTGCCCTTTTTGTAGAGAGGTTTAATCTTATCTGTATTGAAAAATTGTCTGGAAATAATTCGTGTATAAGGAAGCATTGGTTTTGCGAGTTAAAAAGAGTATGTAGTAGAGTAGGCACAACATCTTTTCAACAAACTGAAAATTCTTATATAATGAATTCTGTATTCTTTGTCTTTACTCTTAGAACAAGTCCCTTAAAAATTTTAGACAGTAGAATTATTTAATTGTTTCAATTCATATCAAGTAAATCCAGCTTTTTCTTTTAAGGGAGCTATTCTAAGTGTAAAAACTGAAAATACATCAAAACTACCACACAGGACACGCACGTACACACATACGTACATACATATATACATACACACACTTGATGTTAAATAATGTATTTTTGTGAGGTCAACAGCTCTACATGAAAAGTGTTTGAAAGAACTGGCCAATGTTGTCGCGCCGTACATCTTTCTACCATTATCCTTTAACACAAACATTTACATAAATTCTTCTTTATTTGGTCGTATCTTTTATTATATTTCACATTGCTTTATGATTGTTATTTACTCTCGAAATATCTTGATTACTTTTCACGGTTTTGGCCTGTGGCGTGTATCTTCTTAAAGTAGACTTGTATTTTCGGAAGTAGATGTGGAAATGGTGTGATACGGTATGATGTTTAATATATGGAAAAGGGACCCTTGGTTTTACATCATGTTCTAATTCATCGAGTCATCCAAGTTTTTGACTTTCCGTATAATGTGTAATTTTTTATTTAAAAGAAGTTTTAAGTGAAATAGAAACTTTGAAAAAAGAATAATCGATATCACTCCTATAATAATGTTTTGTACGCCATGTTCTATGATTTATGCATCAAGTAGTCTATAAAAAAATATATTTTACTTTTCGTAAACATGCTACACATACAATAAGTGGCGGCAGCAGATATCTCGTGGTAATTCATATAAACATAATAATAAAGAAATAATTAAACCACGAACAGTTTTTTTGTACGTTTTGATATATTAAAAATATACAAGAACCACAACTGGAATCAACTATTTTGCATTAACTACAAAATAAAATTTGGAAAACAAATTGTAAAGAAAATGAAAAGACTAGTTGAACCATTTTTTTAAATTAAAAAGAATAACAAAAACTTATATAAAAGTAGAGGATCATTTATAAACATAAATCAGACAAAACTATAAACGGTTCGGAGGATCCCACCATCAGATAAAATGTAGTAAAAAGGATGAATTAGATCCAGATATCTAGGAGGAAAATTCGAGCGGCCGGCTGCTCTGATAGTTTTCCGTGGTTTCTCCGACCAATACAAGGCGAATGCCGGAGCAGAACCCTACCAAACGGGCCACGGATCGCGCGCGATCTTTCCTTCCCATTCCTTGTCATATCCTACCGCTTACTTGCACACATTTACATGCACTACAATTTCCACACATGCCGGGAGACCGGTCGGGAAATTCGAGTTTGTCCCGGCTAGGACGGTTGCCCCGCTGATAAGAGATATTTTGTGGGGGGAAATCCCGCTATCCCACTGTAGATCGGCGCCGAATCCGCCATCCAGCGGGCGAGGTCACCACCACCTCCCGACCAAACACATGCACTACACTTACGGGACTACTGAACTTAGCCGTTGACGCACCCGGCATCATTAGTAATCAATGATTCAATAAATCAATCATTAAGTAAATCGGTGATGAGGAGGCGAAAAATAAGGAGGTAAGTGACGACAAGAAGTGAACTAGTCAGTAAAAGATTTAAAATTATTCTACCTTCGACAAGAGAATTTTCATTGGACGATGTTCATTGAAACTGCTAGAACACTACGAGTTTTCGCGTAATTATGCGTGAATGAATACAAATTTGAAACCCAGATTTTTTTCAAAAACGACTCCAATTTTTTTCTTTTTTTTTTTCCTCGGATAGAGCAAATTACGCTTAAAAGTTGGCGTAGGTCCAATTTTCGTTGAACTCACTGAATTTTTGAAAATTGTAAACCCTTTTCGTCGTCTTCCTAGAACTACAATATTGAAGAGAGATCGTTTATTAATGAAATCTGTTCAAACTTAGATCTTTAACTAATGTCTGTTTTTTCAGTCACACTTGTATAGCATCCTTCAGTCGGCGTCGTAAAGTTGTTATGTAGACCGAGCCAATTTGGTATAGTAGATATGTTCATATCTCTCTAAATCATGGTTCGTGAACTCGAATCGTGATGTGGTTATCGGGTTGTAAACACATTTGGAGTAAGCAGTATTACAAGTAATATAATTTATTACATAACCTTTAAAAATAATGCGAGGACACACGTGCTGTTATAAGAATTAGTTTCTGTACGAGAAAAATACAAGTATTTTTACTTTCTCGTTTATTTCGTAAGTAGAGAAAGTATTGTAACCGTGCGACGAAAACCGGGGAGTTTTCGAAGGAAAAATTAGAGCCATTTTGGAGAAAATAATTGTTCAAAAATTACCTGTATCTCACACAATATTACGTGGAAACTACACAAATATACGAAAAATTGTAGATGACATTCAAGATCTGTTTTTCCTAAGCAGATATTAAGCAGCCAGTCTCTAACTTCAATATTGTTGTTGCAAGAAGAACCCGAAAAAAAATTGCAATTTCCAAAAGTTTAAAGATTTCAAAGAAAATGTGCCTTTGCACCGTTTTTTTCGTACGTCCTCTGCTCTATCCGAGAGGAAAAAAATTATAAAAATGTCTCGAACTATTTTTGAGAAAGTTTGAAAATCTTCATTTAAAGTACCATCAAAAATCAAAATATACTCAAGTGCGTTCGGATCGATAAAGGAATATCAATTTTTAACAAACTCGTCTGAACGGTTTAGGCGCTACCGTCGACCACAGACAGATAGGCCCTTTGCCGTGAACTAATTTTTCGGTATCAAGGTCTCACAGAATGTGGATTCTGACTTCACGTGTTAGAGGGGAAAAATTACTACATACAAAAATAAGATTTACCTAATTTTTCGATACCAGAGTCCGAAAAAATGAGTTTTCTTTGCAAAATTCGCCTATTTTTGCCACAGCATTACAATACTTACTAATAAAGTAAAAAATGCAAAATAACAGGAAAACTTTCGAATGTACAATTTGATTGATATTACAAATTTTATGGAACACATATTCTCTTTCACTGCGATCTGAGTTCATATATGATAAAAACATGGAGTTTAAAAGTGATTTTCGGTTGGAATATCAAAAAACAGTATTGCATAGGTACCCATCATTCGCATCGTTCTTGTCCCTTACTTAGAACGAAGTTATTAAGACGGAAATATAAATTAAATTTCTGACATATATGACGTAGTTTACGTAATTCACAAATTTGTTTATATAATGAGAATCCATCTGGAAGCGTATAGAAAAATTGATTACACATAAACAACTCATCACAGATTCTCAGGAAGAGGTTGGTCACGTTTACAAAAACCTACACGATTCCCTGTTAAACGCAATTTTTTTCTATTATGTTTCCTCTATTTTATAGAGTAAACACAGAATGATTATATAATCCAAGAAAAACATGAAAAGAGGCAAATTCCGACTCATGATATCTCTGTACCCAAATACTAACTTGTTCGAAAATTAGCATATGCCATAACACGGTTGTTTTGCTGTTGCAAAAGCAAAGCGAATATCCGGAAGGAGTGTTCTGGAATGTTCATTCAGCTGTCAAAATCCTTCCTTTGCATTAACACGGGCGTGCACGGTGCTCTTCTCACTTTGCATGGGAGCACAACTTTATTAGCACGCTGTGGTGAGTAAGCGTTGCTCTTGACCTTTACGTGCGGCGTTGAAGTTGACTTGAGCTCATCGTAGCAGAATGAATCGGCCATGCATAACAAATGAATGGAGGCCAAGGTGCAGTAGTGGCTTTACATTTTTGGAAGGAATGGAGCTAGAAGGCGGGGCATGGGGGCTGAAGACCCCCTCCCCGGAATGTTTCTTTAATTTTAACCAGGCTAGGTTGTAAATACTGCTCTCTCAGAAATTATTACATTATTATTATTATTATTATTATTATTATTATTATTGTTGTTGTTGTTGTTATTATTATCATCATCTTTCTCGTGGTTGATAAAAATTGTACAGATTAAAAAAACCCAGAGCACAATCTATTTACCATTTCCCATGAATTTCCGCACATTGCTTCTCACTGATGCTTTCTACACGAGTTTGTATTATTCTAAACCCAGTTGCTTAACGCCACATACCAGACTTGCAGATATGACTCTGTTGCTTGAAATATTTAATGGAATAATATCGAACTTTTCAATAAAGGTTTTCTTCTTGGGAGGGCTCAATGATTTCAATTAACTCACTTTACAATTCCCCCATACTTTCTCACCTACTACGTACCTATTTAGTAAAACGAAAATATTGTAATGCTGAAGCGGAATGAGCCTTGATATTGAAAATGTAGATAAATCTTGTTCCTAAATAGAGTAAATTAATTTCTCCATCACGTTGTGTTCTCAGAATTCACGTTTTGTGGGTCCTTGATGCCGAAAAATTGGTTTACGGAAACGTTCATCCATCCGTCTGCGGTCAACAGAAGCGCCTAAACCGTTATTCGCCGTTCGATCCGGTCGGTTACTCGCGTAACTCTCGTCTTACTCTGGTCAAAATTGCAAAACATAAGGACGTGTACAAATGTTTAAAATATGAATAATGATCGCGAAATTTTCCGCGAAATATAGCCAATTTGTATGTTATTTTCCCCCATACTGCAATTTTTTCTTTATTTTTTTCTCGAATAGTTCAAAGTAGGAATATAAAGATATTTTGGATTAACACTGAAGTTTTTCTGGGAATTGCATTTTTTCTATAATTGTATTCTCGAATAGTGGAAACTGCGATATAAATATAATATATTCATTACTTCATACTTTGGCCCTTCTATTCAGAAAAAAACTTTTAATTATTGGACACACACAAATAATTCAATAGGTGTGCATTATATACTATTTATTATTACAACAGTTTCGAGGATATTATTTTCCTAATCATCAGGCGAGAATAAAAATTTGAAAAATAACATTGGGTTATAACAAATGGTTAACATTGGGTAACGTAACAAATGAAATTCGTATTACCGTTCCACGTTTATCATTATTTTATCATAATTTTTACTGATTGATTAATTGTTAGTGATTCCGGGCTCGTCAACTACTGAGGTCATTAGTATAAGAGTAATGCATGTGTTTTAATCGGGAGGTGGCGGTCATCTTCCTCCCGGATGGCGAGATCCGATACCGACCTACCGTCGACTAGCGGGGTTTTCTCCAATCAGATTTCTCCCATCAGCGGGGCACCGCCCTAGACAGGATAAGCTCTTCGTCCCCGACCGATCTCCCGGCATGTGTGATAGTGTAATGCATGTTAGTGTGTGTGTGTGTGTGTGTGTGTGTGTGTAAGGGGTGAGGATAGTACAAGGAATAGGAAGGAAAGATCGCGCGCGGTCCGTGGCCCGTTTGTTAAGGTACTGCTGGACATTCACCTGGTATTGATTAGAGAAACCACGGAAAACTAGTGATCAGAGTAGCCGGCACCTAGAATTCTCCTCCAGACAGTGACAGAATTCGATCTAGCTACAAGCCAGTGTCGAAAATCTTGCCGCTGTCGGCACTCGAACCTAGGACCTCCTGGTCAGAGGCACTGTAGTGACATCAGTTGATGTACTGAGCCACCTCTCTCGGTAGTTTTTATTGAAGTAAAAACGATTTTGAAACAAATATTTTCTAAAAAATAATTTTCGTTAAATTTTCTGAATTTTTAAAATTTCAATAGTTTCAAATAATGCGAGAAAGTGTGAGATGTAGCACTACTAGTTTCCACAACGGAGAACATACGAGCAATGGGGAGAACTGGGGATCACATAGAGCTATACGGAAACTTCTTCAAACTGCAAACTGAAATAACCCCCTGAATCTGTCCTTTGTAAAGTTTATATTAATGAGACAAGGGAGGAAGAATGTATGTTAGTAACAAAATTATACAATGGAATTGGGGAAAACAACTATGCGTTGGAGACTGAAAAAAATGCGAGAAGATGGGATTTGGTTTGGACGTTTCACTGCTAAGCGAGTGAAGTCAAACACATTTAGTTGGTTTAGTGTCTCTCATCAGCTCCTAAGACGCTACTGTGACGTACTAGAAAAAAATAACGCAGACGACTGTTTCTGTTTGATATTTACAATGTATTTACAATTATAGTGCAAAGATTATTATACAAAATTTAACCCCTTGGCAACCTTTCAATTCCCTTAGCCGCGAAACCCCGCGACCGTCCTTAGGCCTAGCCCAGTACCACTGCTCGAGAGCAGGAAAAAGCAACGCGAAGTGCGAAGCTGTCGGACATAGAGTCCCGTAACTACAGAAGTTACATGGCCTGACGCCACAATCGATCTTCCACCTGAAGATCACGTGCAA
Source organism: Acheta domesticus (assembly GCA_031308135.1). Taxonomy (NCBI): domain Eukaryota; kingdom Metazoa; phylum Arthropoda; class Insecta; order Orthoptera; family Gryllidae; genus Acheta; species Acheta domesticus. The sequence goes on from JAHLJT010008446.1 coordinate 239,822,315, forward strand.
AGACAGCACTGGAGATACCACCCGTCTTTCGACACCCTGCGTATCCCGCGAGGCGCGTGTCGGCGCAGCCTTAAGTATCCGACGGCTCGCCCTCACTCTACAAGCGGCGGGCGTCATTCGGCTCTCTGGCCAGCCCTCTCCAGGGCGCAACCGACATCACCCAGACTCACGCCCGCGCGCGCCCTGTTCTCCCAGTTATTTTTGGTGCCGGGATTTCCCTGCCCGGCGCGTGCCGGCGAGGCGCCGCCGCGTTCCACCCCAAGGAGGTTATAATACATGGAGGTGACATCGGCTCCCAAAAGTGAAGCCAATCGCTGGTGTGCCCGCCATGTTTTGTAGCCCAAAACATTGGAGTGCGTCTCGCCTTGCAAGCTACATTCTTTTTGTTTATTGCTTGGCGTTCCTCTGTACCGCGAGGTATTTATTTTTATGCTTGGGAGAAAACATTTAATGAACATTTTTCTCAGTGAAATAAATTGTTTGGAGGTATATTTCATATAAACAGCGGCAAGATTTTGAAGGTTTTGAAAATGCCTAAAAAAAATTTCTAAGTAATATTTACAATTATATTTTCACATTATTTAGGTCATAAATGCTTACATATTTCCAACATTTTTAGGTCATAAACATCTGGGCCCTACTCATACACATTGCATGCTCAGTTGACTCTGCAGTCACCACCAATGCTTGACAAAATTTGAAAATTAAATACTGCAGTATTATCGAGAATCAATGTTAATAAAAATCAATAATTTCACACTAACTATTTTGTTGATTAGCGACTTGATTTTGCATTTTCTTTCTGTAAGTCTGTCATCAGTTGTATTGAAAACATTAATTATACCAACTAAAATAAGTTCTAATTAAATGTGAAGATTTTGATCTACTCTGACAAGTATAAATACAAGCTAGTTGTGCTAAAACAGAATTTATGTTCTCGCGTTATTTCTAAATTGTAAATTGTCAATTGACAATTTCTATTTGTAAATTGTCAATTTTTAAAATATACAGAGAGCGAGCTGGAAAGGAGACTAGCATTATTTTTGTTTGCTTTTTGTTCTAGTTTTTTGCAGTCTTTTCATAAACACATGAAAATTTTAAGAAAAAATTGCAGTAATTTTTATGAAAAAAATTGTTTAAAAATATTGTATATTTCATGCAAAATTTTGCAGACTACTCATATTTTCATAAAATTGTACATGACCTTATTTCAAGATCTGTCATTAAGTATCATATTTCATTAAAAAAACAAACAAACAAAAAATCTATCTTCAATATTGGAATTGTAGGAAGACTTCAGAAACAATTCGGATTTAATGAAATTTTCAAAAAATCAGAGATTTCAACAAAAATGAGACCTGCACTGTTCTTTCAAGCATCCTTTATACTATCCAAGGAAGTCATTTACTATAAATAAGAACAAGATTTACCCACTTTTTTACCCCGTCTGGCAATGAGAGTTTTTGTGTTAAAACTGTTTACATTGTAAAATTTTTGTAAAATTATTTTGCGTTATTTAATAGTAATGTCACAATTGTAAACATTAAAATAAGTAAAATTGTACATCTGAAAAAATTTTGTATTATCTGATTACCTTTTACAAAAAGGTTGATTACAAAAAAATTAAATGTGTTCCCTCTTTGAATTCCTTGAATCCCTTTGAATTCCTGTAAGAAAGGTTATATTAATTATACAATATACATATTTGTTTTTCCGAATACAATATTGAATTTGCATTAGAAAAATATTTGTTTTGAAAACATGTTCAAATTGATTTGGCTTCAGGAAAACTAAAGTTGAGCATATTTCAAATTGTGTTCTTGTCCATAGATTTCTCCTCAATTCCATTATTAAAGCCTTAAATACTTCTGTGCAAGGCAATTGGAATGTAAATTTATTATTGGGTTTGTTCAGGCAATTTGTTACCATTTCGTTTCAGAATTTTTAAATATTCAGGCTCCTTCCAAATTTACAATTTTCATTACTTTATGTCAAATTTGGAACATGATTAGCAGATTCACATCAATTTACGTGACATTAGTTTCAACTCCTTGCTTGTTGAACCTTCTAAAAGCTGTTGACCTCATACTGTGTTCCCCTCTTTTTTTAAGATGTACATAAATTAAATTCTTATCAGCTTTACACAATTAATGAAACCATTTTCAAAAATATTTCTTCTGACAATGAATTTTGGGGAGGTTTAATATATTTTCCAGGACAGTTTTGCTTCATTATCTGAGTATTTCTGTCTGTTAATTGTAAATAATTATATATAAAACATCTTTCTTACGGAAATATTAAAATATGAAATAAATAAAATACATGGGTGGAATGGTAGACAAGGCTTTTTGGGCTAATTGCAAAGCGGGTAGCCTAACCGAGCTTGCAAGGGGCTGGCTTCATTTTCCGCAATGGGAAAGGTCGGCCATGCCGCCTCCATGTATTATAACCTCCTTGTTCCACCCCCATCCCCCTTCCGGCTTAGGACCGGGCTTCCCGAAGCGGCCCGCCACAGCGGCGCTGTACCCCTCGACGCCATACTACTCACCTACAGAGACATATAGGTCTGAGACCATTCTAACAACCGTTAGAGGCAACAATGGAAACCACAACAAAGGAAAAAATAAACTAGTGGTGCTACAACAGCACACAATTTCTTGCATTATTTATAAATTTGCAGTTTTCAAAAATTTAGACAGTTCAATGAAAAAGAGACCTGCATCATTCTTTTAAACATCTCTTCCTCTATCCGTAGAAAAAATTGAAGCAGTGTTTGATATTATTTTTAAAAAACTGCATTAATTACAAGAACAAATTGCGCGTAAACTACTCGTTTCATTCAAAAAATTGTACATCGACTTTTTTAAAGAGCTGATTTTTTACCACAGACTTTGTCGAAGGCAAAAACCTTTATCTTCAATTTCGTGGATTTAAAATCTTAACTTTTTATAATTTTCGAAAATACGGACAGTTTGCCGAAAATAGGGCTAGCACATTTTTTACCGTCCCTTCATACCTACGAGGAGAAAATCCGAAAAAAATTGAGTGTTTTTTGACAAAAAAATGATTTAAAAAATTAAAACTTGTCTATATTTACCGCAAAATGACACAAAAATTGCTCATATTTTCGAAAAATTGAACATGACCTTATTTCAAGAATTGTCTCTAATTATCTGATTTCATTACGGATAAATCTCTATCTTCAATATTGTAGTTGTATGAAGGCGCTCAAAACTACACTTTTGCAATTTTCAAAAAATCAGGGAATTCAGGAAACTGAGACATTTACCATTCTCTTCATCTTCATTCACGCTACCCGAGAACAAAGTTTCAGCAAGAAATTTAGAGCCATTTTTAAGAAAATTTCAAAATGTTGCTGAGGCTTCATTTAGTGTGCCTTCAAAACTGAAAATATCCAATTGAAATTCTCAAAGCCTCGAGTTCGTGCTGATCGATCTGGGAATATCAATTTTGGAGAAAATCGACTGAATGGTTTAGGTGCTAGCGTTGACCACAGACGGACAGACGAACGTATTGCCATAAATAGATTTTTCGATGTCAAGGGCACACAAAGCATGGATTCTGGCTACGCCATGTGTTAGAGGATTTTTTAAAGATATTTAGCAACTGGATTTCTACTTTTTAAGTACCACGACGTGGCAATTAGAGTTTTTCGGTCAAAAATTCGCCGTTTTTTTCGCAGCATTACAAGACTTTCTCTATATTGCGTAAGCAGTAGCGAGAAAATAAAAGATTCTGACTACACCACGTGTTAGAGGAAGTAATTACTGTATATAACAACAGGATTTATCCAGTTTTTCGTTACCAGGGCCCGGCAATAAATGTTTTTCTGCCGAAAATTTTCCGTTTTCCGACGCACGATTACATAACTTTCTCTTCTTACGAAGTAAGTACGAGAAAGTAAAAATGTACATTTAGTGTCGGAGATAGGCCGAGGCAACTAACTGTACGTTCACTATCTAACTAGGGTCAAAAATCCTTCACCGTCAGGACTCGAGACATAGGTCCTTCTGGTCACAACGCGGCAGTGCCAACAGCTCTCGTCCTGAAGTCTCAAACGGTGCGAACTTCCTAAACTTCTTCACACAGAGCACAATATTTATTTCGAAACACGTAATCGCAGGAATTTGAATTTATTTTACGATGAGTTCGAGTGCGAATAGGAATTATCTTCAAAGTGATTTCGATCTAGCATTTTTTATGATTCAGGGATTACAGTTAATTTTCATTCAGTGAATGAAAATCAATATTTAATTAGTGTTAAATTTCAAAATAAATTAGTGTGTAAAATTAGTGTTGAATTTCATTCAGTGAATGAAAATTAACTGCACGAACGCGGGCGCGCGCGCGTACACACACACACACACACACACACACACACACACACCTAACATCATTCAGCCATCTGAAATTTTGAAAATCGCAAAAGTTTAGACATATTTTCGAATCTGTCCTCTACCTCCATTATTTATTTTTCAATGCAATTTCCCTCAAGATGAGATCTTTAAATGATGTCACTCACAATTTTTTTTAAATGTGAGTAGTCGTTCAGTAATTTTGACGGAAAATCCGTATATTTTAAAACAAAATGTCATAATTAGGCGGCGGATTTGATGACCTAAAACATTGCCAAAAATTATCAATAAAATGCTCTTAAAATGTTTTAAAAATGCACTAAAACAAATAAAAATGATTCAAAAAATAAGATCAAAACCACTTTAAATGAACAATTCAAGCTGTTGGACATGTTACTGATGTAATCGAGGCTTCTTCCTTTTGTTCAAATAAACTCAGCTTGCCAATGTTTGCTTTGGACTGCTCTTTAAAAGAAAATCTTTGCCATTATTTAGAGCGAAATTGGCAGAACTGACAATGGCGCCGATAGGCATCCCAGGAGCCTTAGATTACATATTTTATGTATTTATGTCAAAAACAGTTAAAAACTGTGTGTGTCGAGCTATGGGGAGAAGTGAATTTTGTGCACGTTTTCATAATTCTGTGATCTCTATCCTAAACCATATTCTAGTCGAATTTTGAATACAGAAAAAAGCAGGGTTTTTTTTCAAGTTTTGTTGACAAAATATTTTCTCCTACATAATAAAATATATTTTCAAAAGTAAATTAGCTATAAATTCCTGCCCTCAACCCTCATGTTCTTCATGAAAGAATAATACTTTTTGCCGCGATAGCATAGAACTCACAACAGTTGACATTACAATATATGAGCGAAGAAATCGAATAGGCTACTCAGGAATTCTGTGGTGAACAAATGTTGCGTCTCGTAAATATTGTTTGAAGCAAATATCATTAAAATGATATTACAAAAAATAAATCAGCAAAAAATGCATTAAAAATGACGACAAATGGCAAAAAATGACATATTAGTAGTTATCGACGAAAAATGGAAAAAAAATGACTTATAAAAATAGGACATTTCCTTTTGTCGTAACATAAAATGAATTTCTATACTAAACAGCATTGTTCTAAAGTGAAAAGAAGAAAGATGACATTACATTAAAATATCCCCCCTAGTCATACTAAGAGCAGAAATGTCACGCATCCCCAAGTGTTTCACAAACTGAAATACCACCAGCATTCAATGGCTGATAAGTCACCTTATATCGCTACTTTCTGACAATCGTTTTATATTTTGTTTAGAGAGAAATGTTCAATATTTTACTGTTTACATTCCCTTCATTTTTACCGGCAGTATATTACCAGCTTAATTTAGCAAAATTTAGTCTTTTGTTGTTTTGAAAAGTCGTTAGTATAACAGTATAATGCATGTAAAATTCTACTTGGAAAATATTAATGCCTACCGACTACCCCTCAAAAGTTTCTAATTTTATATGTATACGTCTTTTCACTGCAAGTGTTGATTGTTTGGAAAAACGAATGTTACTCTTAAGTATGTTTTATTACTCATTTTGTTGCGATGACCGCTTAACTAAATGTGGATTTTATTATTTAATTTTAATCAGGGCTCATTTTCTGGAAAAAGGTAAGTGGTATTCTCTGATTACGAACATCTCGCATATACAAAGCATAACGTAAGAATGATAACATAGCCTAATTTTATCATGTTCAGTAATCAAGTAATTTAGATTATATATCTTATCTAGAATTAATATTAAATAAGTACCTTGCATACGAACTTCTCCAGATGTAAACGAAATACAATATTATTTACCTCTTTTTCTCATAATGTCACAGATGTCTTAATTTTCTACCTTTTGAAATAATTATTAATTGATTTCTGAGAATTGAAATTATTGAATTATTGAACGTTCCCGAGCGTTCCTTCAGAAACAAAGCAATGATTAAATATATTATTGTCAACCTGCCATACAACAAAAATATTGTTTTCATTTCAGTTTGCTCTAAAGAAGTCAAATTAATTTTCAAATCGTCAGCAAGAAAATGTTCATCTGAATGCTAAGTGTTTTATACTTCGATCCACTTCGTTGTTTTCATCTCTTCTTCAATTTAATGATGGTTGTATTATTCATTTTTATTTTCGAGGGTTTAAAATAGAACCTACGTGTACATTTTATTCCTTTCACATCCAATACACTAAGAAATTTCTTGTTTATTGTCTCTAAGACTCAACAAGAACATAAAAAACTAAGGACACAAATTTTGTTACATGCAATTTCAATAATGCAATTTCCGTCATGCACGAGAGCAACCTGTTATTTGCTTCATTTGCTGCGTATCTGTACAGAGAACTGTACATATCAGGGTCAAGAAAGGATGCGCACAACGCGAAGCGAACTCTGATGGTACATGTGGACTGCACATACCTAAGATAAGAAATGTAGGTCTAATCGCAAAAAACGAATGAAAAAAACACCAGTGTGACAGGTATATCGGGACGCAGTTCTCCTGTAGATAAGACGTTATCCCTTATCTGAAGACGCAAGAAATAGGCAGTGTATTCGGTTGGATATTTCTACAAAAAAACTAACAAATGTCTGTCGATAAAGGAGTTGGTATTCCAGGAAATAAGTTATTTTATTCCTTTTATATTGACATGTTATTTTTATTATAATTTCGTCCTAAGCCATAAGGTTGGGTTGCGGTCTTGTATAACTTGATAGTTGGCTTGATGGTGGGATGCAAGACGTAAGAAATATTATGACATGCTTACAAGTCATGTAGTTCGACATTGACTTCGAAATCTGTAGTCCAAAATGACGGCATTTATGCAGTATATGGGACTGGAACAAGCAACTCTTGGTTGCGCGAAGTCGGTTACTGATGAAATCGTTTACGTCATGTGGATCAGCTGCTTTAGTATTAAAATACAGAATTTATCATTTATGAAATTGTTATAAAGTTCCTAAAATTCTCTTTTTCTTTTGTTTCAAAGTTTACACCGTATACTCGCCTCGTTCTTTGGTGAACTTACGCTGAGCTCTTCCATTCTTCTTCAACAAATCAAATAACTCTTCGCAGCTCGGAGTTCGCGGGAGCGTCAGTTGTACCAGCCTTCTTCACAATCCTACAACTCAGCTGAAATTGGCGATAAAGCATCAGTAGTGGTAGTGAGAGATGTAGTGAAAGAGATTCACTGAACATCCCCTAATCCTGTCTATCGGTTTAAAGGCTTGATCGGATGTTGAAAAACAAATGGACAATGTAAAGACGCTCGGGAGTATTTGGTTAAATAAGATAGTGGTTGTAAAGCACTAATGACAATCCAGCATAGTGCGGACTTTCTCTTAGTGGAGTGAACAATATTATATAAATTATCTTAATTATTTTGAAAATATGCTGTAAAAATTCCAATCGAGATTTGTTTGATCTCTCGATTCCTCGGAATGGTCATTTTCAATTACTGTGGCAAAGTTGATATTTTTTAGTTTCAGCATTTGGGCATGGTTTTGTTGCTTTTATCAATAATCTCAAGAGATCATACAAACCCAACACTTCTGCACCAACAGCCGCAACCCTCAGAGCCCACCGCAGATTCTAGTATGATATTATCGCCCTTTCTTGGCACACAGTATTTTGTAGTATATTGTATTATCATTATATTATTATTTTATGATATTATTGTTGTTATAAAATATATTACAACACTAACTGAGAGACATAAACAGAAAGCACTTCACGGTGCATTTCCTGTTGCAGTCACCAATCCAAATGTCTGCGGAGAAACGTACATATGGTGCAGATTAGAATATTTGTATCCTGAGAGTGAAGGTTTCATAACATCAATTCAAGACCAAGTGATTCCCAAAAAGAACTACTTTAAATAGATAATCAAAAACCCAGAAAAAAGTCTTCGTAATGGTGGTCGTATGTTTCGCCGAAAGCATGAAACCATTAAGCATATCATATCATGTGGAGGTGATTAGTTCCCACATACTGTAAATTGAGGCACGATCATGTGGTGCTGACTAGGGTATTTGTACCCTGAGAGCGAAGGCTTCTTAACAGCAATTCAAGACCAGGTAATACCCCAAAAGAACTACCTAAAATAGATAATAAAAAAATCCAGAAAACGTCCTAGTAATGGTTGTCGTAGGTTTGGTCGAAATCATGAAACCACCCAGTATATCACCTCAACGTGCTATCTCGAAAAGTTGATGCACATCAGGGGAAGATTAAAACATTAACAGACTAAGCACGAGCTTAGGACAGCTGGATAAGGAACCCCATTATTTTGAAGCAAAAGTTTATATTTTAAAAATATTTCGAAAATTTCAAAAAATTTAGTTTATTGTCGTATTAATTTTGAATAAATTCCATGGTGGCAGCAGATAGTATATTATAGAAATCCATGATATTAATACAGGATTGAGGAGTCTACTTTATGATTGATACCTCCTCAATCCTGTACCAATATTAATTTTGATTTATTGATTTATGTTTCCGAGCGCGTCAACTGCCATGACTATTTTTCCTGTATGTGTATGTGTATGTGTACGTGTATGTGTTCTAGACAGTCGATTAACCAATCAACCGTCCGACTGATGTCTGTTATGACCGCAACCCAGTACATAACATCTCAATATAACCTGGGCAGGGCCGCTTCGCCAGATGGAAACTTACCAGCTATCCGGGGGAGGGTAATGAGGTCATACGCCATTCACATTATGTCGAGACAAGTACCTGGGCAATTTCGCCGGGGTTCGAGGTCCAATCGCGACGATTCGATCAGGGTTTTTTCCAGTTCCCCTTGATTCTTTGAGTAAAGGCTGAGATGGCTCCCTTGATTTGATTTCTGAAATCCCGGGAGTGGTCGGTGCTCCTCCCCCGCTTGACCTACACGTCGGCTTGCCAGGTTTCCCCCTCCAGGAATCTCCCTCGTAGAGCACCGTTCCAGCCGGGACAAGCTCCAACACTCTAGGAGTAAGCGTCCGACTGGGTTCCCGATAGTGTAAGGAATGCAAGTCAGTGAGTCAGATAAAGGGGAGAAGTAGGGTCAAGGAAGGAAAGATCAAGAGCGGTCTGTGGTCCGTTTAATAGAGTTCATGCTCCGGCATTCACATGACATTAATCGGAGAAACTATCGATCAGAGTAGCCCACCGCTAACATTCTCCTTTAGTCAGTGGATAAAATCGATCTATCTATTTAGCTAGAGTCAAAAATCCGGACACTGTGTAGACTCGAACTGTAGGACCTATCGGTCAGAGTCGCTCCAGTAGTAACAGTTGTTGCCCTGAGCTAATTTACTCGGTATAGTAATTTTGAGTAGGTATGTTTAACATTTCAATATTATTAAAGGCCTCACAGTTTAGCCATTCTTAGGGCCGCTGAAGACTTATCCGCCCTGTATACCATACTACCAGTATAGTTCAGAAGCTGTACTTGAAAATGAAACCCGTAATTCATACAGCGACCGCAGAATCTTGACTGAGAAGACAATTCACAACATGATGTGATCCTATGATACCCTCTGGAACAGATCTGCCAAGAAAGTTCTTGATTTTGCAGTCACCAATACCAGCGACATGATAATCTAGGTAATGTTGATGATTACCGAGAACTCGTGAAACATTTCAAGATACCTATTCGCTTTTCTTAACACTATGCTGTTGTTTTTCTTGCTGCACACATGTGGATCTGTTGTTATTAGAGCGTGTCATTTGGCAAATACATATAATACATAGGGGACATACGGAATTACAAAAAGAAACATCACATGGAAACTAAGGCTGATACAGTAATTCTGAAATTAGATCTGAATTAAGAGGCAAATTATGTTCCAGAAACAGTGTGTTTTGTTCTTGTTACAGAAAAAAAGTTTTTTTTTTGTAGACCAGTGTTATTATAGAGAGCTAGTATTTGTAAAAAAGCAATTATATGTTTCGGAAGTGAAAGGTGTTCCTATCGTACTGGAAGTAACTGGTGTCGAACCGAAAACTCTTGCTGAGCAGAACGTTGGAAGACATAGAAATTGAAAAGAAAAAGAAAAGCATTATCATCGGCCTCCAGAAATCGGTTATCCCCCGTAGCTGTTCTCTTGTCAAAGGGTTTTTGGTTGAACATGAGGGATTTTGAAACTTTTAATTAACTGTTAAAATTGTATTATTAACTGTCAAA
>JAHLJT010008446.1:239840865-240097348 GCA_031308135.1 Acheta domesticus
GTTATTGCAACTACCCTCGCGTCTTCGGTTGGGCGCCTCAGACGGGTAGCCGGCCCGCTCAGTCGACAGATTACCTGAAACGGCGAAGATGGAGGAAGCCGGTGGCCTAGGTTGAATGAGAAGTCAAAACATGTGAATTTAGAACAAGTTGAATTTATTCATTAACAAAAGAAACGCTAATGGTCTCTGGTGATGATAACTCTGGCGAGCATGCCCCCAAAATCGCAAATAAAACAAAAAAATGAAATGTCATGCACATAAGAGAACGAAAAATTACAAAGTAATTACAATCAGATGAAACTCTTCTTCGCGCGCGAATTCCCGCTTGACGGCCATGCGCGGCCGGGAACTCCTCTTCGTCGCCCCGGTCGAGAGGAAGTCAACACTGATTGTCTGATGTACTGTTCACACCTCTCGATCGCGTGTACGACATAAGACACTCAAACAGAAAATACCTCTGTTAGGCGGCCTGTGCCACCCACTGAAGTTGAACGACCTCAGGTCAGCTGGCAGTTCGGCTGGCGAGGTTCGTGGCGGGCGAGGGGCGCCGCTCTCGAAAAATGTAGGTCAGATCAGGTACTTGCCGAGGGTAGCGGCCAAGGGCGGCCGGAACACAAAAGCGCCGTCTGCTCGCTGCGGTGAATGGGTCAGCACAGTTCATTCACTGACACGGTCGGTTCATTCCCGGTCGATCTCACAATACTTTGATACTAATGAGCCCGTGAATTATCGCACAACTTCACAAAGGAAAAGAGAGTCTCGAGTTCGCACGTAAATCGGACGTACTATAATACGAATTGCTGTCAAATGTTCATAATACTGTTCTGCGGCCTGCGTTCGTCACAGAAGTCTTGTACCCAAACTCTACAAGAAACTTAATAATTTTTTTTAAGTCCCATCGAACCGAACGCCACAACAGAATATAACAGGTTCCCCCCCTGCGGCCGCCACTTGCGTCCGATTCTGAACACGGCTCCCAAGCTTCTCTTTTGTGTCTCGTCGCCTCAAGTTTTAGGAAACCTCGTTCCCCCACCAAAATTATCCCTGTGACTCTGGAATATTCTAGAACAAACCCGAATTCTGGCTGCTATTGGTGAAAGGGTACTGCGCATTAGATATTTTCTGCCCCAATCAGAGGATGTTTTCGAGGCCGAGAAAAGAGTGAGAGAGGGACTGGTTATCGCTCCCTCTCGCTTTAATTTTGCGTCGAAAAGGGGCAGTTATTAACGACCGGGGGGGTGTGAGGGGCTAGGAATCTCTAGGGAGGTTGACGGAAGAGTTCCAGGCGTCGTGGAAAAATACTGAAGGGTCGTGTGCGGAGCGGCCACCCAGAGTTGGGGCACACGTGTCCGTGACAAATTAGGGAGCGAAGGGTGCCGACACCGTGGCGCCTCGCCTGGCCCTCGGGTCGCCTCCGTGGCGCCTCGCATCTCTCGCGTCGCCGCCTGCGTGGAGTTATTTTGCGGCAGAATAACACCGAATTTATTCGGTATCACTACATTGGCCTCCCTTCCCGCAGTAGAGATATGCATCGTGTTTTAAAATTCGTAAGGCGTGGTGAGAAGTTTTGAAACCTGAGATGCTTATCTCGTCAAAAAATTTTAAAAAAGTCGGTACCGAATTCTAACGACTAATTTCTGTGATAACAATTACATAAAGGTCTTATTCAAATAGTTACCCCTTAAATTAAACTCACTAACCCTAATAATGATGGAGTAATAAAATAAACTAATAAACTACAAGAAAATCTGAATTCCCTAATCTACGGTTACAAATATTATTTCTTAAACAGTGAAGGCACGGCTATCACGAACTACTCGTAAGCTGTACAGTTCTGGCGAGTTTATTTTAGAGATTAATAAAGTTTGGAATTAAGTTTTCATTCTCTCATTTGATTGGTAGAAAGGCATTCTAATAGTCGCCTTAAATGACAAAGATGTTCCTGAAAATTTCGAGATGAAATCACAAGGTCGTCAATATAAGGCGTAACGAAGCGTTTGAGTCGTCACCTAATTTTTCATCTAAGCATCGAATGAAGGCTGCGCCACTGTTCTTTAGGCCGAAAGGCATCGCTTCCAGACATAAGTGAGGCCGTTGTAAAGGAATCCTGTAAATTTTCTGTCGTCTGGGTGAATAGCAATTTGCCAGTACGAACTAGAAAATCCAAAGCTGAGAAGATTTTTTGTTTGGTTAAACTTCCAAAGAATATCATCAATATTCTGCGGCGCCTCATTTTCTGGAACGGTCACTTCATTAATTCTGCGAGCGTCTAAACAAATTCTGACCCCTCCGTCTTTCTTTTTTACAACGACAATCGGATTTAGATAGGCGGTCACTGATCTCTCGATGATGCCCTCGTCAATCATTTTTCTGACGGTCTCATCAACTTTCCCCTTAAAGCTTGTGGAATAGGATAGTTTTTCATCTTAAACGGCGAGTCATCGGTAACCCTAATTCGAAAACAAAAGTCTTTAATGGGATGAACGGGGCGACCGAAGACATGTAAATAATCAAGTAGCACTGTCTGCAACTGGGAGCGTTCATCATAGTTCCAAAAAATCACATTTTTGCACATTTCTGGCAAATAATCCCCTTCGTCGTTTCCCCCCCCTTCCCAAGTTGCACTAGAAATGCTAAGATCAATCCTATCTTCCCCGTCATCTTGAATAATAATTCTTTTACCGGCACCGAAACTCATAACATTTCTGGAAAAATCTATTATTCCACCGTTTTCTCTTAAAAAATCAACCCCCAAAATAACATCATGATTAAGATCTTCAATTACTAGACAGGGCACATCAAACAACATATCTCTATATTAATTGAAATCAGGACCTGCATGAAATTGGCTTGCTTCGTTTTCTCCAACCCCTATGACATAGCATCTGACGGTATGTAATGTCGGTACTGGAATCCGCTCGTTATAAGTCGCGCATAAAATTTCTTTGACACAGCACTAATTCACTACCAGTATCAATAAGAGCTTGGACACATAAATTTCCCATAAAGGATTCAATATAGGGCATTTTCTGGCACGTTCTTTGATAGTCACATCCTCGTCTTCGTTAAAATCAAAAAAGGCATAATCACTGATATGATCGCATGAAATGGTATCTCTAAAGAAAACTCGTCGTCACCCAGATACCGAGGACAGCTGGGACGTTTTTCTAATTTGTTGAAGCCGGCCGGGATGAATTTTGCCGTCCATCTCTCTCATCGCGATGTCCACGGTTCTCACAGGATTCGGGCGTGCTGCTCGCCGATCATCTGCCTCGTTCCCTCCGGCCCTATTATCCTCTATGCCATCTGCGGCCTGCCTTGGTAGTTTCCGTCGGGCCTGCGATTTCTGTCGCGGTTCTCATTGTGATAGTTGTCCCGCGTTCTATCAAATTGTGCCAACAGTTCTTGGTAAACGTTCTAAATCTCTACACTCCACGCTGTTGACAATATTCTGTACATACGTTGGGAAATGAGCTGTCAGTAACCAGATGATTTTTCGGTCGTTTGCCTGCGGGTCACACAGCTTGATGGCGGAGATTTTCTCCATGGCGTAGTCTAAGTAGGACTGCCCGTGGCGGTTTTTCCCATCGCGATTCTAAAATCTTCCGCTCGAACTCATATCTCCGTTGTTCGCCCCAGTATCGATCAGAAACTTCTCCCGAAACTCTTCATAATTTTGAGGGAAAGGGTTTTAAAGCGGAAATCCAATAAGATGCATTGCCTTTCAACAATTCTTGCATAAATTTAGCCTTCAAGTGTGAAGGTACCGCCTTCGTGAGATTCATGTAATTTTCCGCCCGGTCAAGGAAAACTTTGGGATTTTTCATCGGGTTTTCCGGAAAAATACAGGTTTTGCGGTGGAGCCCATGAGAAGCGAAGGCCTGAGCCACCAGAATTCGGATTTGGGTAATTCTCGCGTTCCTTTTCAATTTCCTCCTTTACCAATTCTAGGACAGTACGATCAATTTCCCTTTTTAATTTAGCTTCTCTCTCCCTGATGTTTTCCTCACTAATATTGCCTACTTGCGCGAACTTTTCGTGGATATGCGACACTTCTGAATGGAGTTTCTGTCCGATTTTATAAATTTTTTCGCCCATTTCCTGCTTAACTTCAATGATCTTTTCAGTAACCGACTCACAGCACGCTTCTACTTTGTCGTCGCATGCCTGTAATTTGTCTGAATTTCGGTTTTAAAAATTTTGAAATTTTCGGTTAGTTTCCGCTTGTGCCCTTCCCAACTCCTGACTGAGTTTTTCTACATTTCCCCTCTATTTCCCCGCATCTGCCTTCGACCTGATTCTTTTAAAATCCCTATTTCATGGTTAAGTTTTTGCCTCGAGACTTTCTAATTTATTTGCTTGGGCTTCCAAATGGCTTTCGATTCGCGTTAAATCTGTCCTCACACTTGCTCTCATGTGCTGTGAAACCGTTCATCTAACATTTCCTGTAATTTGGCAGCGTTATTTGAGATTTTCTCCTCTAATTTTGCGGCATTATTTGAGATTTTCTCCTCTAATTTCGCGGCATTATCTGCAATTTTCTCCTCTAATTTTGCGACATTGCTATCTGACTGGTCTTTAATTTCTTTCAATTTAGCGGCGTTGTCTGAAAATTTCTCCTCAAATTTGGCAACAGTGTTATCTGAAATTTCTCTCATAACGCGCAAGATCTCACTTAAGGTGGGACCTTGCGTCGACGGCTCCTCAAAACTGTCTTCACCCGTCACGTCAATACCTGATTCGTCCTGCATTTTTACAATGTTACGCGGTTTCACTTGTTTTAGTACGCGCACACGGTATTCACACAACACAACACAACACAAGACAATGACACTTACAAGGAAAACACAGTACAAAATGACATCCTCAACAGACCATAAGTTATTAACTTCTCTACACCGTGCTTCCATCCATCATCTTAATAATTTAAACAATTTAATAATTTAGGCAGAGAAATCTCAGGGCGCTTATCTGGGATATTAAAAATGAAAATTACGATTATTTCGCGTTAATCGAGCCCCACGGTGGGAAAGCCAATTGCAACTACCCTCGCGTCTTCGGTTGGGCGCCTCAGACGGGTAGCCGGCCCGCTCAGTCGACAGATTACCTGAAACGGCGGAGATGGAGGAAGCCGGTGGCCTAGGTTGAATGAGAAGTCAAACATGTGAATTTAGAACAAGTTGAATTTATTCATTAACAAAAGAAAACGCTAATGGTCTGGTGATGATAACTCTGGCGAGCATGCCCCCAAAATCGAAATAAAACAAAAAAATGAAATGTCATGCACATAAGAGAACAAAAAATTACAAAGTAATTACAATCAGATGAAACTCTTCTTCGCGCGCGAATTCCCGCTTGACGGCCATGCGCGGCCGGGAACTCCTCTTCGTCGCCCGGTCGAGAGGAAGTCAACACTGATTGTCTGATGTACTGTTCACACCTCTCGATCGCGTGTACGACATAAGACACTCAAACAGAAAATACCTCTGTTAGGCGGCCTGTGCCACCCACTGAAGTTGAACGACCTCAGGTCAGCTGGCAGTTCGGCTGGCGAGGTTCGTGGCGGGCGAGGGGCGCCGCTCGAAAAATGTAGGTCAGATCAGGTACTTGCGAGGGTAGCGGCCAAGGCGGCCGGAACACAAAAGCGCCGTCTGCTCGCTGCGGTGAATGGGTCAGCACAGTTCATTCACTGACACGGTCGGTTCATTCCCGGTCGATCTCACAATACTTTGATACTAATGAGCCCGTGAATTATCGCACAACTTCACAAAGGAAAAGAGAGTCTCGAGTTCGCACGTAAATCGGACGTAATATAATACGAATTGCTGTCAACTGTTCATAATACTGTTCTGCGGCCTGCGTTCGTCACAGAAGTCTTGTACCCAAACTCTACAAGAAACTTAATAATTTTTTTTAAGTCCATCGAACCGAACGCCACAACAGAATATAACAGGTTCCCCCCCTGCGGCCGCCACTTGCGTCCGATTCTGAACACGGCTCCCAAGCTTCTCTTTTGTGTCTCGTCGCTCCAAGTTTTAGGAAACCTCGTTCCCCCCACCAAAATTATCCCTGTGACTCTGGAATATTCTAGAACAAACCCGAATTCTGGCTGCTATTGGTGAAAGGGTACTGCGCATTAGATATTTTCTGCCCAATCAGAGGATGTTTTCGAGGCCGAGAAAAGAGTGAGAGAGGGACTGGTTATCGCTCCCTCTCGCTTTAATTTTGCGTCGAAAAGGGGCAGTTATTAACGACCGGGGGGGGTGTGAGGGGCTAGGAATCTCTAGGGAGGTTGACGGAAGAGTTCCAGGCGTCGTGGAAAAATACTGAAGGGGTCGTGTGCGGAGCGGCCACCCAGAGTTGGGGCACACGTGTCCGTGACAA
Source organism: Acheta domesticus (assembly GCA_031308135.1). NCBI lineage: Eukaryota > Metazoa > Arthropoda > Insecta > Orthoptera > Gryllidae > Acheta > Acheta domesticus. The sequence continues at coordinate 239,847,250 of JAHLJT010008446.1, forward strand.
ATTAGGGAGCGAAGGGTGCCGACACCGTGGCGCCTCGCCTGGCCCTCGGGTCGCCTCCGTGGCGCCTCGCATCTCTCGCGTCGCCGCCTGCGTGGAGTTATTTTGCGGCAGAATAAACCTGAATTTATTCGGTATCACTACAGTTTATACTAATCTGTATTTACAGAGTCAAATATTCCTTCAACACTTCATGTTAAAGTCTTCAAAAATGCTAGAGTATCCAATCATAATATTGCAATTTATGTGTTTTGGAAAATATTCTTTGGAAATCGTCGAAGCCTAGCGTATCAAGAAATAACATTTTGACGATTCCGAATTGCTTCCTTCTTTTCAAATTTTCAAAACATTCCTCCATAAATGTCATTACTTATTCACAGAGAGTTATACTAGTTACCACTAACACATTTTATAAATAACTTTACGAAATATATTAAATTATCATCTTATGAAAATATTTTCACTGTAAAGGTTAATAAAGAAATTTTCGTGTATGTTGACCATCGTGAATTAAGGAATGTGTACTTACTTGAACACTTACCTCTCTATGTTATACTACTGATTATCTTCATTATGCTCAATGATGATGAAATAGGCAATTCCTGTGAATTTTCAAAATATTTATGAACAAAAATAGTCAGATAATCTGGTGAGTCTGGTCTGGTGTGAGTGTGTATAGTGAAATACTCCATCGTAAAAGAACTCAAGAGAAAAATGTTTCCCGCTAATTTAATTTCGAGTGTCAAAAAAATATTCCCACTAGCGTGATTCTCAAATTTTCAGGTACGAGCGCAGGATGAGGCACACCGAAAACAAATATGGTCATGGTTGATGTCATGTGTGATACTATACTTTCGGTTATATTACATATAGAACAAAATTTACTACTTACGGGATAAAGAAAAATCCACGTTTTCTATATTAGGGACTCACGAAACTCTGTCAAAAAACTGGCACTTTTTCTGGCAGCATAGCTATTGGGAATTGCTCGTGCCAGCTGCCGTCTATCGCCGCCCAAACATAATTTTTTTTTTCACATTTGCTCAATTTTTCGGTTTCCTAATGGTAGAACGGAAATATTAATTTTAGAATATTAAAGAACAGTAAAACCTCGTCCTAAATGGCAATTTTCTTTTGAAAATTTGTAGCCATTTTTAAGAAAACGGCGTTTAAGCGCGAAATTTGAAGCTTTTATTCACAGAAAATTTTTTTAGCTTTCGGAAAACATAATTAGGAGTCATTTAAAGCTCACAAATACAATAGTGTTTACAAATTGCTGGAAATGTGCATGTTAACAATTTGAGAGATCATTAAAAAAATTACATTTGTGTAATTTTTGAAAAAACTAAAAAATACTCCAAAATGAACTTTACGTCATATTAAAGAGTGCAATTTGCACTATCCGTTCGAAAAGTTTGAAAAAAAAATTAGGAGCCATTTTTTAGAAAATGGCGTTTGAGTTGGCGTTCTGAAAAGGCGGAATTTTGAGCTATTTTTCACAGAAAAACATTGAGTTCTCGAGAACCTTTATTGGATATTATTTAAAGCACATGTATTCATAAATAGTGTAAATAATGTGAACAAATCGACGCTAATGTAAATATTAACAACCTGAGAAACAAGTCAAAAAACATTTTTTTTTGAAAAAACAAAAGAATAGAGCAGTATGGTGTTTATGTCATCTCATAGAGGACATTAGGAACTATCCTTACCAAAAGTTTAAACAAAAACTTTGGAGCCGTTTTGAGAAAATCTTGTTTATGAATTTTTTTAAAAAATTGCACATATATTGCGCGAAAACTACTTAAAATTTTCAAAAAAAATGTGCATGAAATGAAATGAAAGAACTCACTATGGACAAACAAATTTTATTGGAAGAAAAAATCTCTATCTTTAATCTTGTAGTTGTAGGAAGGGGCCGAAAAAAATCAAACTTTTGCAATTTCGAAAATTCAGAGTGAACCGTGAAAATCGGACGTAAGCCATCTTTATAAGTGTATTTTACTCTAATCTTAGAAGAAATTTAAAGGAAAAATTTGGAGCTGTTTTGAAAAAAAAAAATTTAATGTGCGAGGGGCTTCATGTAAAGTACCCCCCAATTTTGAAGAAGTTGAAAATCGCGGCGCCTCGAGTGGAACCAGATCGACCGGGGAATGTTCATTTTGGAAGAAATCATACTTATGGTTTGGGCGCCAGTGTTGTTCACAGACACCGGACTGACAGACGGACGTGTTGCTTTCAATTGATTTTTTCGATATCAAGGACCCACAAAACACGGATTCTGGCTACACCACGTGTTAGGAGATATTTTTTCTTAATTTAGAAACTGGTTTTATCAACTTTTTTGTTATTAGAGCCCGGCAATGAATTTCTTTCTGGCGAAAATTCACCGTTTTTTCGCGCAGCATTACATTACTTTCCTTATCCTACGTATATTACTCCGTATATACGTATGTACATATATGATTTTTTTCTGAGATGGTCGAGCAAGTGCAGAACCACTTAAAATGGATTAACCCTAAGAGAAGAAATTGATGCAGCTACAAACTCATATTCTCAAAACTTAAGTGCGAACGAGATTACAAAAGATGTTTCAATTATAGAAAATATTAATTCCAGTGAAGATCAAGAACAAATCTATCATATCAAAATCATGTCACACATATATTTGCATCTAATTTATCTACATTTTCATTACCAGGGCCCGGTAATAAGAGCGTTTCTGCCGAATATTCGCCGTTTTTCGCGCAGCATTACATAACTTTCTCTCTACTCTGTAGCGAGAAAGTAAAAATAAAGTATCAACATCAAAAGGGCTCTAGTGGACTCATAAATTCTCCCCGTTCAACTTTATGAAGCTCAGACATTGTCACTAACGAAGACGCTGACTGCAAGATTACAGAAAAGTCAAAGAAAAATGGAGAGGAAAATTGTATATCTCAAGATTGTATTTCTTAAGAAACTGATGAGAAATATTTTTAATATTTTCAGAGTAATTTCTCTTTTACGGCACTCTCAATACGTAAGCCTTTTGTAACTCGAACTTTCCACACATAATAGTTTTGATAATATTATTTATTTTTAAGGTGAATTCAAGACAAAGAAAAAGCAAAAACGGGTAAAAAACAAATTGTATTTTAAGAGAACATTTGCAATACAAGAAGTTTGAATAAGAACACATAATTCACACATAAATTAATGAAATACCAACAAGCACACAAAACATTGTTTAAACACAATTTGTTTGTTTCATCGGAATTTTCAGTTTTTACATCAGCACAAGTCAATAAAATTCAAAGAAAATATTTAATTTAAATTCATTGATTATAAATCTTACTGATAATTCATGCTCAGAACATAACATGTACAAAATACTTAACTTTTAGTGCAACATTATTACATACAAGAATTTCACAATTCCATCAGAAAACGTTTCAGCTGACATCAACAGATTAAATAGTTTAATGTGAATTTACAAAATATTATACAATGTATATTATATGTTTATACATAATTATATATGGGTCATTCCACGTAAAACCGGACAGAAAAAAACCTGAGGTGTTTCAAATTTTCTAATATTTTTTACACTATCTATTATGAAAAGTAAGAGACACGTATTTTTTTGTTTAGCCGAGAATACATTATTTTTGAAGATACAATTATTGAAATATATTAATTTTTCTCCAATGTCGAGATGTTTAATAATTTTTAACTCCAAATGTATTGCTTGTAAAAACTTAAACTTCATCTCAAATTAAAGCTAAAGAAGCAATCTTTCAACAAGTGTTTGTAAATAATTGCATATTTTTATATTGTGTTTTTTAAATTGTTTATAATTTTTAAAAAGCGTTTTTTAAGATGATTCCCATGATTTTTTGTTTTAAACTCGACGGCAATAAATTCTTTAGACTTTCATCTCCATTTCTGCAAATTTTCAAAATGGCTTCTGTTTTAGAACTCACATAAAAAAATAATATTCAACGGAGCGCAGAGCATTTTCTCGACCGCCGCTGCGCGCCACTGCCATACCGCTTTGTCAATGCTCCCTGCGTCTTCCTCCACTCGACTTATGGCCTTGCGCAACACTGCCCCCGCCCTTTCATCGATGTCAGCAAGTCGTTTACCACCCAAGGCAATGGCAGGAAGTCGACCAAGCAATACAAACATTGGGATCAGTTTACATCCAAGAGTATTTGACACAGTGCAAATAATATCCTCGTTTGTGACGCGTGTGTGAGTGCCCGTGCGCTTCTTTCTTTCTAGGAGAGTGACAAAAAATAATTGAAGATGTTAGGTACAATGAAGATACGCTTTGATTCATGTTTCAATCCTTTCAATCTAGAAAAGTATGGTAGAATTGAATGTAAAAATTTAAGACATGTAATACGAAGTATCCTTCAAAAGTTGGGCACACAATTCTTACAAATTACGCCGAACTTGAAAATTTGTAACATATGCAGATGGAGAACTTCAAAATGGTTTATAAAATGAATGTCAAACTTCTAAAGGTACCATTGAAACATTTTCCAGAAAACCTGGTACAAGTCATCAGAGTAGAAATTCAGAAGAAGACAATAATTCGTAATTGAATATTGAAATGAGAGATAATGGTGATCTAACTCCTAGTGAAGAATTTTGATATAGAAGAGGTAGAAGAAGAACAAGAAAATGAATACATCATAGAAGAATTGAAAAAAAGATACAAAACTACTGATGATAATAAAACTTAAAATTTTAACGATTTTCGAAGATTGGTCTTTTCCTAAAGTTAAAAAACATTTCGATGCATCTACTCACATGATAACTGTTTGTAAAACAACTAGCAACAAAGGAATATTGTCAACTCCACATGTGAAATCCAGAAGAGCTAACGTCGCTTCTGTACACCAATATGTTGTGGCTTTTTATTGTTCAGATGACGTTAGCCGTGTAATGAGTAAATAAAGGGAAAAATAATTTTATTTCAGTAAGAGAGAATGGGGGATATTCACAAACAAAAGAGGATTATACTGAGCAACATGAAAGAAACCTACTGACATTTTAAAGAAAAGTCTCCGCATCTAAAGATCAGATTTTCAAAGTTCGCTGAATTAAGACTGATACACTGCACTTTACCAGGAGCTAACGGTACACATACAGTATGTGTTTGTGTATATCACGAAAACGTACGAGTAAAGTTAATGTTTGACGGAGGAGGTCTCGCAAAGTTAACAGACGATGTTAATGCATTGAAGGATTGTCGGTACTACGTAACAAAAGTTATTTTTGACACTCCAAGAGTTGTTACTTCAAAAAGTGTGACAAATGTCCTGGAATAGAACGACTTAAAATGTTGCAGGAAAAGTTTGAAGAGAGGATGATTGACAGAGTGACGTATCGGCAGTGGATTCACGTTGAACTATTCAAGTACATCATGATCCGATTCCGACTTCCAAGAAGCTCTATGAGTGGTACAAAAACATACAAAACATAGTGATTTTCTTCTTCACCAAAGAAGATCATGAAGAAAGAATTCACTTAAAAGTCATAGAACTGCAGCAAAATGGCTACGTGGTACACGTTCGTTACATTCCTTTGTTCCTATTTGTGAAGATAAAGAAATAATTAAAACATGCTCCTTGAAAGAAAGTGCACATCTTGTCCAAGTTATATAAAGAGAAACTTAAAAAGACGTAAATCTGATACAACTTCATATTTTATATGTTTTTGAATATTAACAAGAACTTTAAAACTCATTGCTCAGTGAACATTTACTTATCTTCCTGTTGTGAAGCTTGTTCCCCCCAGCGTTTCATTCGATAGCGGCACATGCAACGACGGGCGCATGAGGTTCTCGCGACGCTGTGAACGAGGAAAGATTTAAAAAATTCTCAAAAAGTTATTTTAACAGAAGCCATTTTGAAACTTCGCAGTCCTTTAGAAAAAAAGTATGAACTTTCTTTTCGTTTTTTTTTAGATTTTTAATTCGTGGTAAAATTAATAATTTTATAAATAAACATTTATAAACAAAAAAATAACATTAAAAAATAAAATTTTATAAACAATAAGATAAATTTCATGAAAGGTACAGATTTAAGCTTTGATTTAAGAGGAACTCAAAACCGAAATTTTAAAACGATTTTGAGATACAAAATATTATACACGTCAGTACGTATGAAGTTACGGAAAATTTAAAAAAATAAAATGACGAAAATATAAATATTCGACCAAAACTAAAAAACACGTGTTGTATAGTTTGTTTTCATGAACCTGTAAAAAAATAATCAGAAAGATATCAGACATCGAGGTCAATTTTCCTTCAAATTCGTCCGATTTTGCGTGGAATGACCCATATATGTATATATACAGGGTGTTTGGGGAGGAAACGTCGAAAATTCGAAAATTCTCTTAAGACAGTTTTAAGCATATTTTGTTAAATAAACTACTTGGATATTCTAAATGGGTGAGTCGCAATAAGCACTCAAAATTTGATTTGAAGAAATGCTTTACAGGTAAAAGTTTGCATTGCACAAGCATAGAAACATTCTAGAAACATGTAAATTGTTTATTATTTACAAAAGAAATTAATATATTTGTTCAGAAAGAAAAATTAATCCAGAAATAAAAAAAGCCGTCGGGTGTTTTTCTATTCTGTGTTAATTTTTATTTTCTCACCGACATCTGTACAAATATATGTGTGCTTTCAAGAGGCCTTTGCCCTTAACGCGATTGTACAGGCTACAAACTACAAATTAAATTAAATTAAATTAAGGACAAGGAGCATGCAATAATTAAAAGCAGTTTTAATTAAAAGCAAGATATACTATTATTATTGCTTCGTTGTTTTATGTATTCATTAAGAACAAAAAGCAACAAATTGATGCCTGAATTTTAACAACACGTATCTCAAAATTTGGCAATTTTGAGAAAATGTCACTTAAAAGGTAAGACTACCAAATTCTAACATGCATAACAGAAATTAACAGGAAATTGGTGAAAATTTGTGTAAAAAATATAAATTGGTCTCATTTTCATTAGCTTGTAATAGAATAAAGTAATAAAATACAGAGTAAAGAGTAATAAAATCATAGTCATGAAATTACCTTCCTAATTTATCTATATTTGATAACACCATTACAATATAAACAAAAATTCATTTTAATATTCTATTCATATAATGTGAGATATTTTGAGTACTCTTATTACTAAAGTTAAATTTTACAGATTTTACATCGATAGTAAAACAGAACTTTTCGGTCTACGATACAAATTTTATCAATTTAGGATTGTAAAGATCCAACCGCCAACTTTCAGCCGACCCACCAACATTCAACCAATTACTTTTTTTTCAACTTCATTGGGGCATTTAACTTTGTTTCTGAAAGTCAACAGTAAGATTTACAAATTTTGCCCATTTTTATTAGTCTATAATTATCAATAGAGGTGAGCGTACAAAAAATGAATGCACTTTGAAAGAAAAGTAATGAAGTGGTCCGTAATTCGAAGAACCATATAATTCGAGAAACACAATTTAAACTGAAGGGGTTAAAAGCAAGAAATTCAAGTTCATAAAGTCCATATACTGGCATCACTAAAATCCCAGCTGTGAAATAAATTATTTTAAGAAATTTCACTTAGCTATGCCCTAAAGTAGGTCCTTCCAACTGGCGACCCGCCGGATCCTTTTGTGTGGCCCGTGACTGCTTTGAAAATTTTTATTATACCAACCAAATGCGTTTTTTAGTTCTTGTTATGCATTTTTATAATTACATAACTGTAATATTAATTTTCACGTATTTTCATTAAGTATGTTGAATAAAAGTCGTATCTAATATCGTATATTGTTTAGTATAATCTCAGTAGTTAGGGTAAAAACAATTTTAAATTACGGTACGACCCGCGGCTTAACTAGAATTTGGTATGTGGCTCATAAGCCCTTCTAAGTTGCACAGCCCTGCCCTAAAGCAACGGACAAAAATATGCAAAATCATAAAAAATCCGCTCTGTAGTTATGTAAAACAATTTATACAATACAAGTTCAAGTTCATAAAGTCCATATACTGGCATCACTAAAATCCCAGCTGTGAAATAAATTATTTTAAGAAATTTCACTTAGCTATGCCCTAAAGTAGGTCCTTCCAACTGGCGACCCGCCGGATCCTTTTGTGTGGCCCGTGACTGCTTTGAAAATTTTTATTATACCAACCAAATGCGTTTTTTAGTTCTTGTTATGCATTTTTATAATTACATAACTGTAATATTAATTTTCACGTATTTTCATTAAGTATGTTGAATAAAAGTCGTATCTAATATCGTATATTGTTTAGTATAATCTCAGTAGTTAGGGTAAAAACAATTTTAAATTACGGTACGACCCGCGGCTTAACTAGAATTTGGTATGTGGCTCATAAGCCCTTCTAAGTTGCACAGCCCTGCCCTAAAGCAACGGACAAAAATATGCAAAATCATAAAAAATCCGCTCTGTAGTTATGTAGAACAATTTATACAGCCAAATTACACATTGTTATGACTGATAACCTAACAATCGGTCGGTAACAAACACCTTCATTCATTATTACTTTCTCGTATACAGTCAGTGTCAAAAGTATTCGTACACCTCGCATTTCCGCTTACAAACGTTGCGAATTGTGCCGAATTTTCATCAAAACTCTGGGAGAAAAAAAATTATGATTTTACATGTTTCTGTCCATTCCTAGATAAAGAAAAAAGACCTGCATAATTCTTGAAAAAAATCCCTCACCAAAGGTTGACACTTTTCTGGGCGACAAAAGTATTCGTACACTGAATATTTTTTTTATTTCTAATGAGACTGAGAGAGCAAGCTATGTGTGTCTGAACGGGAATCACAATTTGTAACGATTTTTTTTGTATCGTGAGAATTACAAAATCTTATTGAGTCGTCTGTATCGGTCACTGGAAAACAGTTCAGGGCTAGTTCGTCGGCGCGATGGGTCGCAAAGGAAAGGAAACCACTGCTAGTTATTAATACACACAACCAGTGCATATCTCTAAGAGACATTGCAAATGCCCTTGGAAAACCCAGATCGACTATTCAGTCGATAATAGATCGATTTTGTGTGAGAAAATCGTATTTAAATAAGTCGAGATGCGGGCGACCTCTGGTGCTGTCTCATCAAGATCGACGATTCATTGTACGTGAAATTTTAAAAAAATCCTAGAAGAAGTGCACCAAAGATAGCTGCAGACCTTGGAAGAAGAGGAGTGTCTATTTCGGTTGCTACGTCGCACCTTGAGGAGAGGTTACCATGGTCGGCATGCGCGTAAGAAGTTCTGGGTGCGTAAAGCATATAGAAAGAAACGATTAAATTTCGCTCTTTTGCATCGGAATCAAGACCAGGATTTCTGGAAAAGGGTGGTATTCACTGACGAAAGTAAGTTTAATCTTTTTGGGTGCGATGGAAAGCAACGCGTTTGGCGAAAGAAGAACGACGAACTCAATCCGCGCAACTTGCTGCCCACGACTAAACATGGAGGAGGATCAGTGATGGTGTGGGGCTCCATGAGTGCTTCTGGTGTGGGGAACTTGTAAATTATTGAAGTGGTTGTGGACCAGTTCGTTTATATAAACATTTTGAAAAACGATTTACAACCAACTGTTGATAAATTGGGACTGGGCCGGAATTACATTTTCCAGCAGGACAATGACCCCAACACACACGGCTCTAAACTCGAGGCTTTGGCTTCTGTACAATACACCCGCACAACTGCATACGCCGCCACAATCACCGGATATAAATCCAATAGAACATTTGTGGAGTTATCTTGATAAAAAAGTTAGAGAAAGATACTTCACGAGTGTAAGTGAACTTAAGACAGTTTTGAAAGATGAATGGGAGAAAATTTCACCTTTACTGCTAATTTGGTAGAGTCCATGCCTAGAAGACTTCAGACAGTAATTGATGCCAAAGGAAACCCCACGAAATATTAGGGATTCATTTGATCACGTTATTATTATTTAGAGTAGATATTACAGTAGATATGTGCAGTGTACGAATACTTTTGTCACGAGGGAAAAGTGCTTTATTTTTATTTTTGTCTTATTTCTGGAAGTGAAATATTTTTTACTGTCTTTGGGTGTGTGTGCGTGTGTGTGTGCGTGCGTGTGTGTGTGTTTGTGTGTGTGCAATAAAAGTGATTTGGGAAGAACATTAAGTTCCTACAATTTGTTTTTCTTGTTTATCGACCACATTAATGGCGCTTTCTTGAAACACGACTGGGTGAACGAATACTTTTGACACTGACTGTACGTAGTACGCAGAGGCAAGTACCCAAACATGGGCCAGGTTGCTAATGCGAGCCCCTTGATTTTCAGTTCAGTAGAGTGCTGTTACCTATCGGAAACATACTAAAATATTAGTTTTTTGCGAGACCCCAACCCAGTTAAGAGGTAGTGTGTGCATCTTCACTTGCTGCCGAACAGTCGGCCATTAATCCGTTATTATTATAATTAACAGTGAAAAGCAAAGTTTTTTCAAATGCTTATTCTCAGTTGCCTGATGTTGCTACTTCGTCGGTAAGTCTTCTAACCATTTCACTATTTTGAAGGGCACATTACAAGCTATTGATTTAAGGTAAAGTAATTTATTTTACTTTCCTTGTAAAAATGTTATTGACATTTGGAATATAAACACGCTGATGCCCAAATCGAGGCCCCCAAAAATTCCTCTCGCGGACTTCCAATATTTCGTCTTGTAAAATAAAAACAATTAAGGTATTTGGCAGTATTTATATTTTAGGTATCTAATAAAAAACTAGAGCCTACTCTGAAGCCTGTGAGTTCGAGAAGGCAGAAAGTAGAAAGAGAAGAAGGGAAGTCGAAAAGAGTGAGATTTAAGAAAATTCTGATGTTAAACAAAAACAAACAAAAAAATCACGAAGATTTTTACCATCGGCAAGGAATAGAACGACATGTCCTTTGGCTCCACCAGGGATATCTTCCCAGGTGAAGAGATGCAGTGTAAAATTTTCAGATTACTATAGAACTATGGGTGATGTGCGTAATGTGTTCATTCTGGGCTCATGTAGAATGTGCGGGGTCGAAAAAGATGCTTGTGTATGTATCTTTTGTCGCACTTGAATATGCACACTATTTGTGAGACATGAGACAATTTATTATATACAAGCTGTTAAGCTTATATTTTTGTAAAATAATAGAGTTCAATCTATTTGCAGTTTTTTCATTTATTTTTACCCATTTCTTAAAACTTTTGTGGGGGCTCACATTATGAAACCTTTTTATAAAAATCCACAAAATGTAATGTTTACGAAGAAAGTTAATTTATTTTTAAACTACTTGGCCAATAAATTACGTAGAATTTGTATAAGTAAGATATACCTCGCAAATATTTTGATTTCATTACGCAGAAAATTGGATTTAAAAATATTCGAAAACAAAATGGGCACCCGGGTTTGGGTACTTTCCTCTATATACGGAGCAATACACTTCATTAATAGAGAGAGAGTAATGCTGTAGAGAATCGATTTCAAAATTTCAACGAAAATACAGCTTTTGGAGTCCTCTCATATCGAGAAGGGGTTTTTTTTTTTTTTCAAGAACGCCTGTGCGTCCATCTGTCTCTCTGTCGTCTGTAAACAACACTAGCGCCTAAAGCCTAAGCGTAGGACATTTTTGAGACTGAATACTGGCCGCTCGATTTGGCCCTACTCGAAGCTCTCTGGTATTGAATAACATTAGTTTTAGGAGTACTTTCCATGAAGCCCTTCGGATATTTTCAAAATTTTATCAAAAATGACTCCAAATTTTCTCTTTAAATTTCTAGTAAGAATAGAATGAACTACACTCATAAAGGTGGCATAGGTCCGATTTTTACTATTAATCTTCGAAAATTGCGAAAGTTTGACATTTTTCCGCATCTTCCTACAACTATAAAATTCAACATATAAAATTTTTCCTTGAAATGAAATTTGTTCTCCGTAATTAGTTCTTTCATTAAAGTCAAGTATATTTTTGCAAAATTTCAGTAGTTTTCGCGCGTTTTCGTTTGGTTGGCTCGTGTGAATCAGAGGCAAGCGAAGAGCGAGGGGTGTTCAGCACGGGGAGGTGGCAGGACTGTGGGGTGAAGTGGCCGCGAGGAGAGCGACGGTGGATAGACCAGAAGGAGTTCGATCGGAGAGTTGAGCAGACAAGGTCAGTTTGTGTGTCGTATCGGTTTCGGTGAATAGGTTACTGGAGTGAGTTAGAGGTGATACGAAATGGAGCTGCGGACACTGGAAGGCGCTTCTCTCTGTCTTCTCGTGGAGGGGAACACATTCGGCGGTGGTGTTGCGGATTCGATGGTGTAACCGTTAGCGTGCCAGACTGGCATAGTTCAAGTTCGCGGGTTCAAACCCGCGATGTTTTCAAACCCGCGAAAAGGATTTTTACGGGCGAAAAAATCCTTCGTACGCCTTCCTTCCGAGAGGAAGTAAAGCCATCTACCCATGTTAGTAGATTTACATTCATGTAATAGATCCTCAAGCCTAAATGACGCCTCTGAGCTAAATTCAAATCGCCTGTTTCGTCGCCCGAGATAATACCTTCTTTCTCCGCTAGTTGGTGAAAGGAGCGTAGTGAAATTTGCGTGGTCAGACGGAAGAGCGGGCCTGATGGCCCGAGTCTCGCCACGTAAAATAAGGCATTAACTAACTAACTAGCTAACAGATGCTGTGGTGGTGCCATTACGGAGAAGGAGGATGTCACCCCCAGTAAAAGATAAGTGGAAATGGGAAAGTTTTGAAAGAAAGGCCTTAATCAAACACTGAAGTATAGACTTCAGGGCGGTGTATGTGCTTGTAAATGTAAAGGACAAAGTTGATACAAAGGAGAGGAAATGTTGGTGCTCACGAATTACGGGACAGACAACTGGACAAACAAACACTTTTTAATCTTTTTTCATTTTATTGCACTAAACAAGATAATGTTAACTGCTGTAGTGTTTTTCATGTCAAGTTTTTTGTGTTAAATGTAATTGAATGTATTGATTCCTTTTGTGTTAATGTAATACCATTTTGTATCTTTTTGTTGGTATCTTTAAGCTCCCCACTGGTACTCCCACAACGGAAGGTAGGACGGAGGGAAGAAATAATTACGGAGTAGATAGAAGATTAGTAAGTCGGGAAGGTAAGTCAGGTTTAGTTGGGTGCGTGGGTGACAGCTGTACTGGATTTAGAACATCGATTAGAATCCCCGATGGTGACATCCGAAATCGAAAGCCTCGACATGACCCGCGATTACCAGCTCGGGCGCGAGTCGCCGGTTTGCTTTCTGGAATAAAACAAAAGTCGCAAAGGTCTCATTTGCGGTGAAAACTCATTATAAGCCCGCGTGTACTGTCACAGAGGCAGAATTAAAAAAGCTAGCACAGACCAAACAAATTGAAAAACTAACTAGTACGAGAGTCTCTGTGCCATTCTGTAACAACAGTAGTTAATTACAACCTAAAATTATGGAAAGCGAAGTACGGGAATCACGAAATTAAAAGTAAAATGTTAAAGCATCTAAAAAACCCGTTGTATGGATCCGAATATTTTGGTGGTAGACAGGTGAACTTCCATGAACATGTGCGCTAACAACAATTTTTTTAACTCTATTCGAGTTTTGAAAATTGGACACGTATTTACAAACGATATTTCTATAATGATATTCTCAAACGACATAGATTCCTAATGTGCAAATAACACAACTCTTCTTAAACAGCTTTAATTCAACAACATATATTTTGCAAATTTACCATATTACATTCAAGACTATCTTATTTTAACAGCCAATGAAAGTACTATAAATATCTAAAAGTTAAAAAATATTTCAAACGAATCGTCTTGGAAACTACATTCGCATTAATTAAAATAATTGCATATGATACGTAATATATCAGGAAAAAATTCAACTATGATATGGATTCCGAAATGTGCGAGTCACTACGATTTTCCTTAAGCAATTAACTATCAACAACAAATATATTTTTTTGTATACCATCATTATAAACGACCCTTTTCGATACCCCGAATCGTACATAATCCAGTATATTATCGCACGCTACATGACGTCATCGCCATTATTAAACGCGACATGACGTCATGACGAACTTCTACTGTTCACAGAAAGACAGATCTGTAGAACCGGTTTCAGAAAGTAGACAAAATATTATTACTCTACCTTCATTAAGAGATATTTCTCATCATCTGCTTCCACTAAAAATTTTCTTACATCATCTTTCGAAAATATAGATTTTTCAGCTTCATAGCCGACATTAGCTTGTTTCATATATAACTGAACTTTGTTATAAGCAGAGATGTCAATTCCATCTTTAATTTTCAGCCTAGTCTTCAATTTTGAATGACTGCACCACAAAGATGATGCCTTACATACTGCAGACTTCAAAATAACATAAATTAGAAAATGAAAACTCGACACTAGGACACTATCATACACACACGACACTATCATAAAAAGTATGACAAACTTACCAACTGAGATATATATGCCTGAACAACTATCTCGCATATAATATTTACATTATTTGTTTCCATCCACTTCCTAAATTTTATATATTCCTTCTCGTACAATGCACTCGACTTTTTAGGTATTAAACTTTCTTCTGCCTTCGAGGCTTTCTCTAAAACTAGCATTGGTAACGACGCCATCTTTCATTCGAATGCGCGCGTGAATCGGCTCTCCGCTGTCACAGTTGTGACGTCATAATACCAACATCCATGTTGCCAACTATAAAACTTTACTTACACTTCGTTTCATTTATAACTTTATAATGATGTTATACAAAATATATTTTTCGGTATTTGCACGTATTATAGACAAGACTTAGTTATCTTAACACACACGGAAAGGTTATTTGACACTAAGAGAGAAAACGTATCTCAATGAGTCCTCTCCGAAACTGAAATCGTACTATTAAATTTAGAAATCTATTTACACATAATTAATCAGGAGAGAAACTATAAGCGTACCGAAAACGTCATAAAATAATTCCATTTTATATAGTTGATTTAACAAGATCGATGTTGAAGCAAGAAAGACCATTGATTTCACAACAAACATATATTTAAGTATTGTACCTTACGACAAACAAATTTTAATTATATAATAACAGACAAAAAATATTAAAAAATGATGTATTAATAGACAACTCCTTTCTACACGAGTCGTCTACAAGAAATGAATTCGTAATGTTCAATAGAGATTCCTGTCGACTGAATTTATCTGGAAGGGAATGCAACATTTAAACCAATTCAGAAAAAGCGGGGCCCACGATTCATTTGAATAATTACTGAATAAACAAGAAACAAATTAGGGAATTTTACCCTATTATAAACGAAACCTTTCTATATTAACACGCAAGGAATGTCAATTTGACGTATCAACAAAAAGAAACGATTCTAAAGCAGTCGTCGTCGTCGTCGTCGTCGGAAAAGAATTCGAATTATGAAATTCTAATTTACGAACAATTCCTCTAAATGGAAATCCTCCTACTTCGGTGATACTCAAAGCGCAAGCAACAAAACTCAATTTAGGCAACGCTCATTTAACATCACAAATTCATAAACTTAACTTGTAACATGCAAGACAGTGCTATATTAGCAGACAATGAATTGTCACATATCACGAGTCGTCACAGGAAGTGAATTCGTTTTCTTAAATAGAGATTCATATCGAAATAATTTAACCGGTAAAACGCTTTTTGGGGACGAATTTTCGATAACGGGAGCCACACAATACTGCTTAAAGAATGCTGAATAGACAAGAAATAAATTAGAGGATTGGTCCGTATTAAAACAAAACTTTTCTGTTAATTCACGCTAGGAATGTAACGTTGACATATAAACAATGAAACAATTCAAAAGCAGTCGTCTTTTGAACTCCAATTGGAGTATTGATCATTAAATTCATATTTAGGAACAATTTTTTTTAAAGAGTTTCTCCTACGACATTGATAATAGAAGCGCAAGTTACAAAACTCTTTTTAAACACCTATGATTTAACAACATTAATTCTCTAAATTTACCGTATTAATTGCAAGACTGTGCTATTCTAACAATCAATTAAACTATAACACATTTACACACACAAAAACCGTTGCAAATGAGTCATTTTCGGAATTGAATTCGTTTTTTAAATAGAGATACATATAAAAATAATTAAACCGGTAGAAACGCTTTTTGGGGACGAATTTTCGAAAACGGGAGCCACAGAATACTTTTAAAAGAATGTTGAATAAACAAGAAATAAATCAAAGAATTGGTCCCTATTAAAAACAAAACTTTTTTGTTAACACAAAAGAAACGTAACGTTGACATATAAATAGACAATGAAACGATTGTAAAGAAGTCTCTTTTTAACTCCAATTCGAGTAATGATCATTCAATTCATATTTACGAATTTTTTTTTAATTCTCCTACGACATTGATAATAGAAGCGCAAGTTACAAAACTCTTTTTAAACAGCGATGACTTAACAACATTAATTCTCTATATTTACCGTATTAAATGCAACACTGTGCTATTTTAACAAACAACTACACTATAACGCATTTATAGACGCGAAATCGTTCCAAATGAGTCATTTTCGGAACTGAATTCGTTTTGATAAATAGGGAATCATATCGAAATAATTTAACCGGTAAAACGCTTTATGGGGACGAATTTTCGATAACGCGAGCCACAAAATACTGCTTAAAAGAATGCTGAACAAATAGGAAATAAATTAGAGAATTGGTTCGAATTTAAAAAAAAAACTTTTGTTAGCACGCCCGGAATGTAACGTTGACATATAAACAATAAAACAATTCAAAAGCAGTCGTCTTTTAAACTCCAATTGGAGTATTGATCATTAAATTCATATTTAGGAACAATTTTTTTTAAAGAATTTCTCCTACGACATTGATAATACAAGCGCAAGTTACAAAACTCTTTTTAAACAGCGATGATTTAACAACATTATTTCTCTAAATTTACCGTATTAATTGCAAGACTGTGCTATTCTAACAATCAATTAAACTATAACAACATTTACACACACAAAAACCGTTGCAAATGGGTCATTTTCGGAATTGAATTCGTTTTTTTAAATAGAGATACATATAAAAAAAATTAAACCGGTAGAAACGCTTTTTGGGGACGAATTTTCGAAAACGGCAGCCACAGAATACTGCTCACAGAATGTTGAATAAACAAGAAATAAATCAAAGAATTGGTCCCTATTAAAAACAAAACGTTTTTGTTAACACAAAAGAAACGTAACGTTGACATATAAATAGACCATGAAACGATTGTAAAGAAGTCTCTTTTTAACACCAATTCGAGTTATGATCATTCAATTCATATTTACCAAATTATTTTTTAAATTCTCTTACGACATTAATAATAGAAGCGCAAGTTATTAAACTCTTTATAAACAGCGATGATTTAACAATTCTCTATATTTACCGTATTAACTGCAACACTGCGCTATTTTACTTTAAATATGTAGGAAAAAAAACGTTTTCACATGAAAAATATATTTAGGTACATCAATCACCGTCACAATAAACTTTTCTACACTATCGAACAACAAATCGAATGTTAATGGACGAGAAAACGTTTGTAAACGAGTTTTCTTGGTAACTGAATTCGTATTAATTTATGTAATTTCTTCTTTAACGTAATATTATAATAATTCCCCTACGATATTGGATCCCGAAATTCGTGAGCAAAAATTTCTTTCATAACCAATGTTTCCTGAACAATGAATAAAAATACTTTTCGGTACTTCAACGTATTATAGCCAAGCTTATGCTGTATTAACACTCATGGAACATTGACGCTTTAATAGATAAGTGAAGGTGTCTTAAACTGTCCTCTGAGAAACTGAAACCGTACTATTAAATTTAGAAACATATTTACAAGTGACGTACCTGGAAAGAAACTCCCCTACGATATGGATTCCCAAACCGTAAGCAAGAAATTTGATCTCGAACGGTTGTTTTATCAAGGTTAAACGTTGAAATATGAAGGAAATGAAACACGTTTTCACATGAAAAATATATTTGGGTACTTCAATCACCGACACAAAAGACTTTACTGCACTAACGAACAAAAAATCGAATGTTAATGGACGAGAAAACGTTTGTAAACGAGTTTCCTTGGTAACTAAATTCGTATTAATTAATGGAATTTCTTCTTGTACATAATAATATAACCATTCCCCAGAAGATATTGGATCCCGAAATTCGCGAGCAAAAATGGTTTTCATAAGCAATGGTTAATGAACAATGAATAAAAATACTTTTCGGTACTTCAACGTATTACAGCCACGCTTTTGCTGTATTAACACTCATGGAATTTTGACGCTTTAATAGATAAGTGAAGGTGTCATCTACAGTCCTCTAAGAAACTGAAACCGTACAATTAAATTTAGAAACATATTTACAAGTGACTTATCTGGAAAGAAACTCTCCTACGATATGGATTCCCAAACCGTAAGCAAGAATTTTGATCTCGAACGGTTGGTTTAACAAGGTTTAACATCGAAATATGTAGGAAAAGAAAAACGTTTTCACCTGAAAAATATAATTGGGTATATCATTCATCGCCACAAAAAAAATTATTTACTTTAAATAACAACAAATGCAATGTTAATGGACGAGAAAACCTTTTGTAAAAGAGTCTTCTTGATAACTGATTTGGTATTAATTAATATAATTTCTTATTGTACGTAATATTATAACCTTTCCCCTACGAGATTGGATCCGAAATTCGCGTGCAAAAATTGCTTTCATAACAAATGTTTAATGAACAATGAATAAAAATACATTTCGGTACTTCAACGTATTACAGCCAAGCCTTTGCTGTATTATTACAGATGGAACTTTGACGCTTTAATAGATAAGTGAAGGTGTCTTCTACAGTCCTCTAAGAAACTGAAACCGTACTATTAAATTTAGAAACATATTTACAAGTGACGTACCTGGAAAGAAACACTCCTACGATATGGATTCCCAAACCGTAAGCAAATGTTTGATCTCGAACGGTTGGTTTAACAAGGTTTAACATTGAAATATGTAGGAAAGGAAACATGTTTTCACACGAAAAATATATTTGGGTACTTCAATCACCGACACAAAAAAATTTACTACACTAACGAACAAAAAATCGAATGTTAATGGGCGAGAAAACGTTTGTAAACGAGTTTTCTTGGTAACTGAATTCGTATTAATTAATGTAATTTCTTCTTGTACGTAATATTATAACCATTTCCCTACGATATTGGATACCGAAATTCGCGAGCAAAAATTGCTTTCATAACCAACGTCTCCTGAACAATGAATAAATATACTTTTCGGTACTTCAACGTATTATAGCCAAGCTTTTGCTGTATTAACACAGATGGAACTTTGACGCTTTAATAGATAAGTGAAGGTGTCTTCTACAGTCCTCTAAGAAACTGAAACCGTACTATTAAATTTAGAAACATATTTACAAGTGACTTACCTGGAAAGAAACTCTACTACGATATAGATTCCCAAATCGTAAGCAAGAATTTTGATCTCAAACGGTTGGTTTAAAAAGGTTTAGCATTGAAATATGTAGGAAAGGAAAATCGTTTTCACATGAAAAATATATTAGGGTAAATCATTCATCGATAAAAAATACTTATTTACTTTAACGAACAACAAATCCACTTTTAATGGACGAGAAAACCTTTTGAAAAAGAGTCTTCTTAGTAACTGATTTCGTACTAATTAATGTAATATCTTATTGTACGTAATATTATAAAAATTCACCTACGATATGGATTCCGAAATTCGCGAGAAAAATAATTTTAATAAGCAAAGTTTAATGAACAATGAATAAAAATACATTTCGGTACTTCAACGTATTATAGCCAAGCTTTTGCTGTATTAACACTCATGGAACTTTGACGCTTTAATAGATAAGTGAAGGTGTCTTCTACAGCCCTCTAAGAAACTGAAACCGTACTATATAATTTAGAAAAATATTTACATGTGACTTATCTGGAAAGAAACTCTCCTACGATATGGATTCCCAAATCGTAAGCAAGAATTTTGATCTCGAACGGTTGGTTTAACAAGGTTAAACGTTGAAATATGAATGAAAAGAAACACGATTTCACATGAAAATATGTTTGGGTACTTCAATCACCGACGAAAAAGACTTTACTACACTAACGAACAACAAATCGAATGTTAATGGACGAGAAAACGTTTGTAAACGAGTTTTCTTGGTAACTAAATTCGTATTAATTAATGTAATTTCTTCTTGTACATAAAAATATAACCATTCCCCAAAAGATATTGGATCCCGAAATTCGCGAGCAAAAATAGTTTTCATAAGCAATGGTTAATGAACAATGAATAAAAATACTTTTCTGTACTTCAACGTATTATAGCCAAGCTTTTGCTGTATTTACACAGATGGAACATTGACGCTTTAATAGATAAGTGAAGGTGTCTTCTACAGTCCTCTAAGAAACTGAAACCGTACTATTAAATTTAGAAACATATTTACATGTGACTTATCTGGAAAGAAACTCTCTTACGATATGGATTACCAAACCGTAAGCAAAAATTTTGATCTCGAACGGTTGGTTTAACAAGGTTTAACATTGAAATATGTAAGAAAAGAAAAACGTTTTCACATGAAAAATATATTTCGGTACTTCATTCACCGACACAAAAGACTTTACTACCCTAACGAACAACAAAACCAATGTTAATGGACGAGAAAACCTTTTGTAAAAGAGTCTTCTTGATAACTGATTTGGTATTAATTAATGTAATTTCTTATTGTACGTAATATTATAATAATTCCCCAGAAGATATTGGATCCGGAAATTCGCGAGCAACAATTGCTTTCATAACAAATGTTTAATGAACAATGAATAAAAATACTTTTCAAGACTTCAACGTATTACAGCCAAGCTTTTGCTGTATTAACACTCATGGAACTTTGACGCATTAATAGATAATGAAGGTGTTTTAAACAGTCCTCTAAAAAACTGAAACCGTACTATTTACTTTAGAAACATCTTTAAATGTGAATTATCTGGAAAGAAAATCTCCTACGATATAGATTCCCAAACCGTAAACAAGAATTTTGATCTCGAACAGTTGGTTTAACAAGGTTTAACATTGAAATATGTAGGGGAAAAAAAACGTTTTCACATGAAAGTACATTTGGGTACTTCATTCACCGACACAAAAGACTTTACTACACTTACGAACAACAAATCGAATGTTAATGAACGAGAAAACGTTTGTAAACGAGTTTTCTTGGTAACTTAATTCGTATTAATTAATGAATTTCTTATTGTACGTAATATTATAACCATTCCCCAGACGATATTGGATCCCAAAATTCGCGAGCAAAAATAGTTTTCATAAGCAATGTTTAATGAACAATGAATAAATATACTTTTCGGTACTTCAACGTATTATAGCCAAGCCTTTGCTGTATTATTACAGATGGAACTTTGACGCTTTAATAGATAAGTGAAGGTGTCTTCTACAGTCCTCTAAGAAACTGAAACCGTACTATTAAATTTAGAAACATATTTACATGTGAATTATCTGGAAAGAAACTCTCCTACGATATGGATTCCGAAACCGTAAGCAAGAATTTTGATCTCGAACGTTTGGTTTAACAAGGTTTAACATTGAAATATGTAGGAAAAGAAAAACGTTTTCACATGAGAAATATATTTGGGTACATCATTCATCGACACAAAATACTTATCTACTTTAACGAACAACAAATCCAATGTTAATGGGCGAGAAAACCTTTTGTAAAAGAGTCTTCTTGGTAACTGATTTCGTATTAATTAATGTAATTTCTTATTGTACGTAATATTATAAAAATTCACCTACGATATGGATTCCGAAATTCGCGAGAAAAATAATTTTAATAAGCAAAGTTTAATGAACAATGAATAAAAATACGTTTCGGTACTTCAACGTTTTATAGCCAAGCTTTTGCTGTATTAACACTCCTGGAACTTTGACGCTTTAATAGATAAGTGAAGGTGTCTTCTACAATCGTCTAAGAAACTGAAATCGTGCTATTTACTTTAGAAACATATTTACATGTGAATTATCTGGAAAGAAACTCTCCTACGATATGGATTCCCAAACCGTAAGCAAGAATTTTGATCTCGAACGGTTGGTTTAACAAGGTTAAAGGTTGAAATATGAAGGAAAAGAAACACGTTTTCACATGAAAAATATATTTGGGTACTTCAATCACCGACACAAAAGACTTTACTACACTAAGGAACCACAAATCGAATGTTAATGAACGAGAAAACGTTTGTAAACGAGTTTTCTTGGTAATTGAATTCATATTAATTAATGTATTTTCTTTTGTACGTAATATTATAACCACTCCCCAACGATATTAGATCTCGAAATTCGCGAGCAAAAATTTCTTTCATAACCAATAATTCCTGAACAATGAATAAATATACTTTTCGGTACTTCAACGTATTATAGCCAAGCTTTTGCTGTATCAACACAGATGGAACTTTGACGCTTTAAAAGATAAGTGAAGGTGTCTTCTGCAGTCCTCTAAGAAACTGAAACCGTACTATTAAATTTAGAAACATATTTACAAGTGACGTACCTGGAAAGTAACTCTCCTACGATATGGATTCCCAAACCGTAAGCAAGAATTT
The DNA here is from genome assembly GCA_031308135.1 of Acheta domesticus. Lineage (NCBI taxonomy): Eukaryota > Metazoa > Arthropoda > Insecta > Orthoptera > Gryllidae > Acheta > Acheta domesticus. The sequence continues at coordinate 239,869,952 of JAHLJT010008446.1, forward strand.
TGATCTCGATCGGTTGGTTTAACAAGGTTTAACATTGAAAAATGTAGGAAAAAAAAAACGTTTTCAAATGAAAAATATATTTGTGTATATCATTCATCGACACAAAATATTTATCTACTTTAACGAACAACAAATCCAATGTTAATGGACGAAAAAACCTTTTGTAAAAGAGTCTTTTTGTTAACTGATTTCGTATTAATTAATGTAATTTCTTATTGTACGTAATACTATAAAAATTCACCTACGATATGGAATCCGAAATTCGCGAGAAAATTAATTTTAATAAACCAAGTTTAATGAACAATAAATAAAAATAGGTTTCGTTACTTCAACTTATTATAGCCAAGCTTTTGCTGTATTAACACTCATGGAACATTGACGCTTTAATAGATATGTGAAGGTGTCTTCTACAGTTCTCTAAGAAACTGAAACCGTACTATTAAATTTAGAAACATATTTACAAGTGACGTACCTGGAAGGAAACTCTCCTACGATATGGATTCCCAAACCGTAAGCAAATGTTTGATCTCGAACGGTTGGTTTAACAAGGTTTAACATTGAAATATGTAGGAAAGGAAACACCTTTTCACATGAAAAATATATTTGGGTACTTCAATCACCGACACAAAAGACTTTACTACACTAACGAACAAAAAATCGAATGTTAATGGGCGAGAAAACGTTTGTAAACGAGTTTTCTTGGTAACTGAATTCGTATTAATTAATGTAATTTCTTCTTGTACGTAATATTATAACCATTTCCCTACGATATTGGATACCGAAATTCGCGAGCAAAAATATGTTTCATAACCAATGTTTCCTGAACAATGAATAAATATACTTTTCGGTACTTCAACGTATTATAGCCAAGCTTTTGCTGTATTAACACAGATAGAACTTTGAGGCTTTAATAGATAAGTGAAGGTGTCTTCTACAGTCCTCTAAGAAACTGAAACCGTACTATTAAATTTAGAAACATATTTACAAGTGACTTACCTGGAAAGAAACTCTCCTACGATATGGATTCCCAAACTGTAAGCAAGAATTTTGATCTCGAACGGTTGGTTTAACAAGGTTTAACATTGAAATATGTAGGAAAAGAAAAACGTTTTCGCATGAAAAATATATTTGGGTACTTCATTCACCCACACAAAAGACTTTACTACACTAACGAACAACAAATCGAATGTTAATGGACGAGAAAACGTTTGTAAACGAGTTTTTCTTGGTAACTGAATTCGTATTAATTAATGTAATTTCTTATTGTACTTAATATTATAACCATTCCCCAGTCGATATTGGATCCCGAAATTCGCGAGCAAAAATAATCTTCATAAGCAATGTTTAATGAACAATGAATAAAAATACTTTTCGGTACTTCAACATATTATAGCCAAGCTTTTGCTGTATTAACACAGATGGAACTTTGACCCTTTAATAGATAAGTGAAGGTGTCTTAAACAGTTCTCTAAGAAACTGAAACCTTCCTATTAAATTTAGAAACATATTTACAAGTGACTTACCTGGAAAGAAACTCTCCTACGATATGGATTCCCAAACCGTAAGCAAGAATTTTGATCTCGAACGGTCGGTTTAACAAGGTTTTACATTGAAATATGTAGGAAAAGAAAAACGTTTTCGCATGAAAAATATATTTTGGTACTTCATTCACCCACACAAAAGACTTTACTACACTAACGAACAAAAAATCGAATGTTAATGGACGAGAAAACGTTTGTAAACGAGTTTTCTTGGTAACTGAATTCGTATTAATTAATGTAATTTCTTCTTGTACGTAATACTATAACCATTCCCAGACGATATTGGATCTCAAAATTCGCGAGCAAAAATAGTTTTCATAAGCAATGTTTAATGAACAATGAATAAATATACTTCTCGGTACTTCAAGGTATTATAGCCAAGCTTTTGCTGTATTAACACAGATGGAACTTTGACGCTTTAATAGATAAGTGAAGGTGTCTTCTACAGTCCTCTAAGAAACTGAAACCGTACTATTAAATTTAGAAACATATATACAAGTGACGTACCTGGAAAGTAACTCTCCTACGATATGGATTCCCAAACCGTAAGCAAGAATTTTGATCTCGAGCGGTTGGTTTAACAAGGTTTAACATTAAAATATGTAGGAAAATAAAAACGTTTTCACATGAAAAATATATTTGGGTACATCATTCATCGACGCAAAATACTTATCTACTTTAACGAACAACAAATCCAATGTTAATGGACGAGAAAACCTTTTGTAAAAGAGTCTTCTTGGTAACTGATTTCGTATTCATTAATGTAAATTCTTATTGTAGGTAATATTATAAAAATTCACCTACGATATGGATTTCGAAATTCGCGAGAAAAATAATTTTAATAAGCAAAGTTTAATGAACAATGAATAAAAATACTTTTCGGTACTTCAACGTGTTATAGCCACGCTTTTGCTGCATTAACACAGATGGAACTTTGACGCTTTAATAGAAAAGTGAAGGTGTCTTCTACAGTCCTCTAAGAAACTGAAACCGTACTATTAAATTTAGAAACATATTTCCATGTGAATTATCTGGAAAGAAACTCTCCTACGATATGGTTTCCCAAACCGTAAGCAAGAATTTTGATCTCGAACGGTTGGTTTAACAAGGTTTAACATTGAAATATGTAGGAAAAGAAAAACGTTTTCACATGAAAAATACATTTGGGTACATCATTCATCGACACAAAATACTTATTTACTTTAACGAACAACATATCCAATGTTAATGGACGAGAAAACTTTTTGTGAAAGAGTCTTCTTGGTAACTGAGTTCGTATTAATTAATGTAATTTCTTATTGTACGTAATATTATAAAAATTCACCTACGATATGGATTCCGAAATTCGCGAGAAAAATAATTTTAATAAGCAATGTTTAATGAACAATGAATAAAAATACGTTTCGGTACTTCAACGTATTATAGCCAAGCTTTTGCTATATTAACACAGATGGTACTTTGACGCTTTAATAGATAAGTGAAGGTGTCTTCTACAGTCCTCTAAAAAACTGAAACCGTACTATTTACTTTAGAAACATATTTACATGTGAATTATCTTAAAAGAATCTCTTCTACGATATGGATTCCCAAACTGTAAGCAAGAATTTTGATCTCGAACGGTTGGTTTAACATGGTTTAACATTGAAATATGTAGGAAAAAAAACGTTTTCACATGAAAAATATATTTGGGTACTTCATTCACCGACACAAAAGACTTTACTACACTAACGAACAACAAATCGAATGTTAATGGACGAGAAAACGTTTCTAAAAGGGTTTTCTTGGTAACTGAATTCGTATTAATTAATGTAATTTCTTATTGTACGTAATATTATAACCATTCCCCTACGATATTGAATCCCGAAATTCGCGAGGAAAAATAGTTTTCATAAGCAATGTTTAATGAACAATGAACAAAGATACTTTTAGGTACTTCAACGTATTACGGGCAAGCTTTTGCTGTTTTAACACTCATGGAACTTTGACGCTTTAATAGATAAGTGAAGGTGTCTTCTACAGTCCTCTAAGAAACTGAAACCGTACTATTAAATTTAGAAACATATTTACATGTGAATTATCTGAAAAGAATCTCTTCTACGATATGGATTCCCAAACTGTAAGCAAGAATTTTGATCTCGAACGGTTGGTTTAACAAGGTTTAACATTGAAATATGTAGGAAAAAAAAACGTTTTCACATGAAAAATATATTTGGGTACTTCATTCACCGACACAAAAGACTTTACTACACTAACGAACAACAAATCGAATGTTAATGGACGAGAAAACGTTTCTAAAAGATTTTTCTTGGTAACTGAATTCGTATTAATTAATGTAATTTCTTATTGTACGTAATATTATAACCATTCCCCTACGATATTGAATCCCGAAATTCGCGAGGAAAAATAGTTTTCATAAGCAATGTTTAATGAACAATGAACAAAGATACTTTTAGGTACTTCAACGTATTACGGGCAAGCTTTTGCTGTTTTAACACTCATGGAACTTTGACGCTTTAATAGATAAGTGAAGGTGTCTTCTACAGTCCTCTAAGAAACTGAAACCGTACTATTAAATTTAGAAACATATTTACATGTGAATTATCTGAAAAGAATCTCTTCTACGATATGGATTCCCAAACTGTAAGCAAGAATTTTGATCTCGAACGGTTGGTTTAACAAGGTTTAACATTGAAATATGTAGGAAAAAAAACGTTTTCATATGAAAAATATATATGGGTACTTCATTCACCGACACAAAAGACTTTACTACACTTACGAACAACAAATCGAATGTTAATGAACGAGAAAACGTTTGTAAACGAGTTTTCTTGGTAACTGAATTCGTATTAATTAATGTAATTTCTTATTGTACGTAATATTATAACCATTCCCCAGACGATATTGGATCCCAAAATTCGCGAGCAAAAATAATTTTCATAAGCAAGGTTTAATGAACAATGAATAAATATACTTTTCGGTACTTCAACGTATTATAGCCAAGCCTTTGGTGTATTATTACAGATGGAACTTTGACGCTTTAATAGATAAGTGAAGGTGTCTTCTACAGTCCTCTAAGAAACTGAAACCGTACTATTAAATTTAGAAACATATTTACAAGTGACGTACCTGGAAAGAAACACTCCTACGATATGGATTCCCAAACCGTAAGCAAATGTTTGATCTCGAACGGTTGGTTTAACAAGGTTTAACATTGAAATATGTAGGAAAGGAAACATGTTTTCACATGAAAAATATATTTGGGTACTTCAATCACCGACACAAAAGACTTTACTACACTAGAGACCAAAAAATCGAATGTTAATGGGCGAGAAAACGTTTGTAAACGAGTTTTCTTGGTAACTGAATTCGTATTAATTAATGTAATTTCTTCTTGTACGTAATATTATAACCATTTCCCTACGATATTGGATACCGAAATTCGCGAGCAAAAATTGCTTTCATAACCAACGTTTCCTGAACAATGAATAAATATACTTTTCGGTACTTCAACGTATTATACCCAAGCTTTTGCTGTATTAACACAGATAGAACTTTGACGATTTAATAGATAAGTGAAGATGTCTTCTACAGTCCTCTAAGAAACTGAAACCGTACTATTAAATTAGAAACATATTTACATGTGACTTATCTGGAAAGAAACTCTCCTATTATATGGATTCCCAAACCGTAAGCAAGAATTTTGATCTCGAACGGTTGGTTTAACAAGGTTAAACGTTGAAATATAAAGGAAAAGAAACACGTTTTCACATGAAAATATATTTGGGTACTTCAATCACCGACAAAATAGACATTACTACACCAACGAACAACAAATCAAATGTTAATGCACGAGAAAACGTTTGTAAACGAGTTTTCTTGGTAACTGAATTCGTATTAATTAATGTAATTTCTTATTGTACGTAATATTATAACCATTCCCCGGACGATATTGAATCCCGAAATTCGCTAGGAAAAATAGTTTTCATAAGCGATGTTTAATGAACAATGAATAAAAATACTTTTAGTTACTTCGACGTATTACGGCCAATCTTTTTCTGTATTAACACTCATAGAACTTTGACGCTTTAATATATAAGTGAAGGTGTCTTCTACAGTCCTCTAAGAAACTGAAACCGTACAATTTACTTTAGAAACATATTTACATGTGAATTATCTGGAAAGAAACTCTCCTACGATATGGATTCCCAAACTGTAAGCAAGAATTTTGATCTCGAACGGTTGGTTTAACAAGGTTTAACATTGAAATATGTAGGAAAAGAAAAACGTTTTCGCATGAAAAATATATTTGGGTACTTCATTCACCCACACAAAAGACTTTACTACACTAACGAACAACAAATCGAATGTTAATGGACGAGAAAACGTTTGTAAACGAGTTTTCTTGGTAACTGAATTCGTATTAATTAATGTAATTTCTTATTGTACTTAATATTATAACCATTCCCCAGTCGATATTGGATCCCGAAATTCCCGAGCAAAAATAATTTTCATAAGCAATGTTTAATGAAAAATGAATAAAAATACTTTTCGGTACTTCAACATATTCTAGCCAAGCTTTGGCTGTATTAACACAGATGCAACTTTGACGCTTTAATAGATAAGTGAAGGTGTCTTCTACAGTCCTCTAAGAAACTGAAACCGTACTATTAAATTTAGAAACATATTTACAAGTTACGTACCTGGAAAGAAACTCTCCTACGATATGGATTCCCAAACCGTAAGCAAATGTTTGATCTCGAACGGTTGGTTTAACTAGGTTTAACATTGAAATATGTAGGAAAACAAACATGTTTTCACATGAAAAATATATTTGGGTACTTCAATCACCGACACAAAAGACTTTACTACACTAACGAACAAAAAATCGAATGTTAATGGACGAGAAAACTTTTGTAAACCAGTTTTCTTGGTAACTTAATTCGTATTAATTAAAGTAATTTCTTCTTGTACGTAATATTATAACCATTTCCCTACGATATTGGATCCCGAAATTAGCGAGAAAAATAATTTTAATAAGCAAAGTTTAATGAACAATGAATAAAAATACGTTTCGGTACTTCAACGTATTATAGCCAAGCTTTTGCTGTATTAACACAGATAGAACTTTGACGATTTAATAGATAAGTGAAGATGTCTTCTAAAGTCTTCTAAGAAACTGAAACCGTACTATTAAATTTATAAACATATTTACAAGTGACTTACCTTGAAAGTAACTCTCCTAGATATGGATTCCCAAACCGTAAGCAAGAATTTTGATCTCGAACGGTTGGTTTAACAAGGTTTAACATTGAAATATGTAGGAAAAGAAAAACGTTTTTACTTGAAAAATATATTTGGGTACATCATTCATCGACACAAAAGACTTTACTACACTAAAGATCCACAAATCGAATGTTAATGGACGAGAAAACGTTTCTAAAAGAGTTTTCTTGGTAACTGAATTCGTATTAATTAATGTAATTTTTTATTGTACGTAATATTATAACCATTCCCCTACGATATTGAATCCCGAAATTCGCGAGGAAAAATAGTTTTCATAAGCAATGTTTAATGAACAATGAACAAAGATACTTTTAGGTACTTCAACGTATTACGGCCAAGCTTTTGCTGTTTTAACACTCATGGAACTTTCACGCTTTAATAGAAAAGTGAAGGTGTCTTCTACAGTCCACTATGAAACTGAAACCGTACTATTAAATTTAGAAACATATTTACATTTGAATTATCTGAAAAGAATCTCTTCTACGATATGGATTCCCAAACTGTAAGCAAGAATTTTGATCTCGAACGGTTGGTTTAACAAGGTTTAACATTGAAATATGTAGGGAAAAAAACGTTTTCATATGAAAAATATATTTGAGTACTTCATTCACCGACACAAAAGACTTTACTACACTTACGAACAACAAATCGAATGTTAATGAACGAGAAAACGTTTGTAAACGAGTTTTCTTGGTAACTGAATTCGTATTAATTAATGTACTTTCTTATTGTACGTAATATTATAACCATTCCCCAGACGATATTGGATCCCAAAATTCGCGAGCAAAAATAATTTTCATAAGCACTGCTTAATGAACAATGAATAAATATACTTTTCGGTACTTCAACGTATTATAGCCAAGTCTTTGCTGTATTATTACAGATGGATCTTTGACGCTTTAATAGATAAGTGAAGGTGTCTTCTACAGTCCTCTAAGAAACTGAAACCGTACTATTAAATTTAGAAACATATTTACAAGTGACGTACCTGGAAAGAAACACTCCTACGATATGGATTCCCAAACCGTAAGCAAATGTTTGATCTCGAACGGTTGGTTTAACAAGGTTTAACATTGAAATATGTAAGAAAGGAAACATGTTTTCACATGAAAAATATATTTGGGTACTTCAATCACCGACACAAAAGACTTTACTACACTAACGAACAAAAAATCGAATGTTAATGGGCGAGAAAACGTTTGTAAACGAGTTTTCTTGGTAACTGAATTCGTATTAATTAATGTAATTTCTTCTTGTACGTAATATTATAACCATTTCCCTACGATATTGGATACCGAAATTCGCGAGCAAAAATTGCTTTCATAACCAACGTTTCCTGAACAATGAATAAATATACTTTTCGGTACTTCAACGTGTTATAGCCAAGCTTTTGCTGTATTAACACAGATAGAACTTTGACGATTTAATAGATAAGTGAAGATGTCTTCTACAGTCCTCTAAGAAACTGAAACCGTACTATTAAATTTAGAAACATATTTACATGTGACTTATCTGGAAAGAAACTCTCCTATTATATGGATTCCCAAACCGTAAGCAAGAATTTTGATCTCGAACGGTTGGTTTAACAAGGTTAAACGTTGAAATATAAAGGAAATGAAACACGTTTTCACATGAAAATATATTTGGGTACTTCAATCACCGACAAAATAGACATTACTATACCAACGAACAACAAATCAAATGTTAATGCACGAGAAAACATTTGTAAATGAGTTTTCTTGGTAACTGAATTCGTATTAATTAATGTAATTTCTTATTGTACGTAATATTGTAACCATTCCCGGACGATATTGAATCCCGAAATTCGCTAGGAAAAATAGTTTTTATAAGCGATGTTTAATGAACAATGAATAAAAATACTTTTAGGTACTTCGACGTATTACGGCCAAGCTTTTTCTGTATTAACACTCATGGAACTTTGACGCTTTAATATATAAGTGAAGGTGTCTTCTACAGTCCTCTAAGAAACTGAAACCGTACAATTTACTTTAGAAACATATTTACATGTGAATTATCTGGAAAGAAACTCTCCTACGATATGGATTCCGAAACTGTAAGCAAGAATTTTGATCTCGAACGGTTGGTTTAACAAGGATTAACATTGAAATATGTAGGAAAAGAAAAACGTTTTCACATGAAAAATATATTTGGGTACTTCATTCACCGACACAGACTTTACTACACTAACGAACAACAAATCGAATGTTAATGGACGAGAAAACGTTTGTAAACGAGTTTTCTTGGTAACTGAATTCGTATTAATTAATGTAATTTCTTATTGTACTTAATATTATAACCATTCCCCAGTCGATATTGGATCCCGAAATTCCCGAGCAAAAATAATTTTCATAAGCAATGTTTAATGAAAAATGAATAAAAATACTTTTCGGTACTTCAACATATTATAGCCAAGCTTTGGCTGTATTAACACAGATGGAACTTTGACCCTTTAATAGATAAGTGAAGGTGTCTTAAACAGTTCTCTAAGAAACTGAAACCGTACTATTAAATTTAGAAACATATTTACAAGTGACTTACCTGGAAAGAAACTCTCCTACGATATGGATTCCCAAACCGTAAGCAAGAATTTTGATCTCGAGCGGTTGGTTTAACAAGGTTTAACATTAAAATATGTAGGAAAAGAAAAAACGTTTTCACATGAAAATATATTTGGGTACATCATTCATCGACGCAAAATACTTATCTACTTTAACGAACAACAAATCCAATGTTAATGGACGAGAAAACCTTTTGTAAAAGAGTCTTCTTGGTAACTGATTTCGTATTAATTAATGTAATTTCTTATTGTACGCAATATTATAAAAATTCACCTACGATATGGATTCCGAAATTCGCGAGAAAAATAATTTTAATAAGCAAAGTTTAATGAACAATGAATAAAAATACGTTTCGGTACTTCAACGTATTATAGCCAAGCTTTTGCTGTATTAACACTCATGGAACTTTGACGCTTTAATAGATAAGTGAAGGTGTCTTCTACAGTCCTCTAAGAAACTGAAACCGTACTATTAAATTTAGAAACATATTTACATGTGAATTATCTGGAAAGAAACTCTCCTACGATATGGTTTCCCAAACCGTAAGCGAGAATTTTGATCTCGATCGGTTGGTTTAACAAGGTTAAACGTTGAAATATGAAGGAAAAGAAATACGTTTTCACATGAAAAATATATTTGGGTACTTCAATCACCGACACAAAAGACTTTACTTCACTAACGAACAAAAAATCGAATGTTAATGAACGAGAAAATATTTGTAAACGAGTTTTCTTGGTAACTGAATTCATATTAATTAATGTAATTTCTTCTTGTACGTAATATTATAACCATTCCCCGGACGATATTGGATCCCGAAATTCGCGAGCAAAAATTGCTTTCATAACCAATGTTTCCTGAACAATGAATAAATATACTTTTCGGTACTTCAACGTATTATAGCCACGCTTTTGCTGCATTAACACAGATGGAACTTTGACGCTTTAATAGATAAGTGAAGGTGTCTTCTACAGTCCTCTAAGAAACTGAAACCGTACTATTAAATTTAGAAACATATTTCCATGTGAATTATCTGGAAAGAAACTCTCCTACGATATGGTTTCCCAAACCGTAAGCAAGAATTTGATCTCGAATGGTTGGTTTAACAAGGTTTAACATTGAAAATATGTAGGAAAAGAAAAACGTTTTCACATGAAAAATATATTTGGGTACATCATGCATCGACACAAAATACTTATCTACTTTAACGAACAACATATCCAATATTAATGGACGAGAAAACCTTTTTGTAAAAGAGTCTTCTTGGTAACTGATTTCGAATTAATTAATGTAATTTCTTATTGTACGTAATATTATAAAAATTCACCTACGATATGGATTCCGACATTCGCGAGAAAAATAATTTTAATAAGCAAAGTTTAATGAACAATGAATAAAAATACGTTTCGGTACTTCAACGTAATATAGCCAAGCTTTGCTGTATTAACACTCATGGAAATTTGACGCTTAATAGATAAGTGAAGGTGTCTTCTTCAGTCCTCTAAGAAACTGAAACCGTACTATTAAATTTAGAAACATATTTACATGTGACGTACCTGGAATGAAACTCTCCTACGATATGGATTCCCAAACCGTAAGCAAAAATTTTGATCTCGAACGGTTGGTTTAACAAGCTTTAACATTGAAATATGTAGGAAAGGAAACACGTTTTCACATGAAAAGTATATTTGGGTACTTCAATCACCGACACAAAAGACTTTACTACACTAACGAACCACAAATCGAATGTTAATGAACGAGAAAACGTTTGTAAACGAGTTTTCTTGGTAACTGAATTCGTATTAATTAATGTAATTTCTTCTTGTACGTAATATTATGATCATTGCCCTACGATATTGGATCCTGAAATTCGCGAGCAAATATTTCTTTCATAACCAATGTTTCCTGAACAATGAATAAATATACTTTTCGGTACTTCAACGTATTATAGCCAAGCCTTTGCTGTATTAACACAGATGGAACTTTGACGCTTTAATAGATAAGTGAAGGTGTCTTCTACAGTCCCCTACGAAACTGAAACCGTACTATTAAATTTAGAAACATATTTACTTGTGACTTATCTGGAAAGAAACACTCCTACGATATGTATTCCGAAACCGTATGCATGAATTTTGATCGCGAACACGGTTTAACAAGGTTTGACATTGAAATATGTAGGAAAAGAAAAACGTTTTCACATGAAAATTATATTTGGGTACTTGAGTCACCGGCACAATAAATTTTTTTACACTATCGAACAACAAATCGAATGTTAATGGGCGAGGAAACGTTTGTAAACGAGTCTTCTTGGTACTGAATTCGTATTAATTAATGTATTTTCTTATTGTTCGTGATATTATAAAAATTCACCTACGATGTGGATTCCGAAATTCGCGAGGAAAAATAATTTTCATAAACAATGTTTAATGAACATTGATGAGATGCATATAGTCACAATTTCTCTGGAAAAAAATGTTAGTAACGGACGACTTTCTATTTTAATATACAAGTAATGTAACTTTCACTTATAAGCAGACAAGCAAACTAATCTAAACGAGTTGTCTTTTGAATTTTTTTCGAATTATGAATTTTAGATACACATTTACGAATAATTTGTCCGAAATGAAATCTTCCTGCCACAAGGTTTCTGAAAGCACAGGTCTGACAACTTCTTTTAAGTAAAGTTTGTTTAATAACATAATTTTGGCCACATTACAATATTACATGCGTTACAATGCTATATTAACAGAATTGATGAATGGAACTATGACATTTCTATAGATAAAAAATAGACTGTTAGTGTCGTCTTGGTGCTTTATTCGTAATAATAAAATTTAATTTTAGTTTACATGTAGTGTATCAGGAAAGAAATTTACCTACCATATGGGTTCTAAGACTCGAGCTCCACGATTTTTCGTGGGCAATGTTGAATGTACAAAAATATACTTTTAGGAATGTAACCATACTATAGAAATCGTACTCTTCGTTTAACATGACTGACGTGTAAAACTGAATGACACGAGAAACTCTAATTGAATAACATACACAAATTTGGGTACTTTTCCGTTTACCACAAAAAACTTTATTATAAGAACAGACAGTAAATATATCTTTGACATTTTAATAGATTAAATGTTTGTAATTTGCGCACACGCAGAGAAACATTGGTGTCTCCGGTAGTATTCGAACCTGTGGACCTACTTCTCGTATGTGGAAAAACTGTCTAGGTCTAGGAGAACGATCCATCAAGAGTCTCGCCCGACGGAGCATCCCATCCGAAGGTTTTTTTTTCTTTTTCTTTTTTAATCAAGTAGTCATTTAGTTCGTCAGCCTAAAGACCAGATAGAGGAATGTTTCGTGCGACGCACGCCCGTTGCACCAGTGCCGCTGAACAATGCAGCATACCTCTCACGGCCGCGGACCGTCGGAGGGATGTTGACGTGAGATCGATAGTAGGTAGTCCCAAACATCCCGATAAGACCGTCGCGCGTATCTCTGGCCTGGTTCTGGAGGGCACCGCTATGAATGGCGTCCTTTCAGCAATGCGCCCGGCGCGGTGTTCAGGTCCCAGGGCCACTGGCAGTGTTGCTGGCGCCCGCCCGCCCTTCCCGCCTTCCGCAAGCAATCCACTCGTTCCAGTGAGCGACAGGTAGAAAAGAAGCCCAACAGGTCAGTGAAGCGTGGGTGCTACCGCCCTGCTGCGTCTTCCCGAAATGTTTGTTCGACGGCGTTCTGACCCGCTAGCGCGACCGAAACCGCCCGATACCTTTAGGTCGAGGTTTAGGGAAAAACATCGATTCACTTTTAACTTTAACAACTCTTGTTTCCTTCTACGAGGCAAGCAGGCCATTAAAACAAGTAACATCGATAGAATGTCACGTAGACCACGAGGCTGACAAAGCAAAGGAAGGAACGCCGTTAAGGACAAGACGTCATTCACGTACTTAAAAGCGTTTGGAGACTAATATCAATAGAATTCAGTACCGATACTAACGAAGAATGTAATTGGAATACTCCCATAATGCTTTAAACATTCCCTACGAATAATCAAAAACAAGTGAAAATTTTACTAGTGGAATCCTTCACGAAAAGGTAGAAAAAAGAGTCGTACCAGGCTGTCCTGGGCGCTGTAATGTGGAGCAGAAGGCATTGGAAAATTCATAAATCGAAGAAGCACGAAAACGGCAGCTGTGGAACCTGCGAGGACCCATTACAAACCGCACTTGTACGTTCCAATTTGAAAATATTGAACATTCAAATGAAGGTTAATTTTTTCTAGGAGATGATCCTGAAAATCAGACATATCAAGGTCGCGGACACGGTATCTACGTACTGAAGAGCAAAATATTTTTCGTTCGTAACAAGCGCCAAGGGTAGAGGTTAGTCAATTTAAACGTCCTCCTGGAATATTTTCTAAGCGGTTCAAGAATTTAGATGAGATTTTCACCAAGCGATTTAGGACACAGGGCAGTTGAAGTTATTAACGCTTTGGTAGTACTTTTTATTTTAAAGGTATTAGTATTTTTTTATGTAAAACTACTTTTTTACACAAACAGATCTTGAAAAGACAAATTCAATAATAACACACAATATGTAGGTATTTGATTAATAATTCTCTACTAAGATGGCAAAATGCTATAAGTCACTTTAAAAAGTTTCCATGACAGCAATTTTGAAGCATCAAATTGTCACGAAAATTACTCCGTGATTTTGTCTAACTGCAAATTGCCACCATTGTTTTTTCATAAACTACAAGAGAAATGCACCTTTTACCTGCTTCTAAACATGAACAAACAAGAGTGACTTATGTCATGTTGTGCGTGGTGTCATGGCAAAGTGACTTATATCATTTTGCCAACTTATCACAGAATTATAAAGATAAGTTAGTTATAAAATCCGACGTTATAGATACATTGCATAGTAGTCGGATGCTAATGAGGCAACCCTCTCGGGCTCTAGTTCAAGCCTAAAGAAGATGAAATGGGAAATTTTAAAATTAATACTACGCTACCAAATGCAAGTAATGTATCTGCAATCGAATTTAAATAAAATTTTAAACTTTTAATTGTGAAATATTATGACGTATATATTTGAAAAAGATAGGCAAGAATATGTTCGAATGTTAGGTTCAAACGATGATCAATAGTGCGGTTCACAAGTATAAAAGGCGTAGTTTGTAAATTGCTAAAAATGAGTTTGTCGCATGCAGAGAGTGATTTACTTATAAAGGGCAGAGCAGTTGCAGTGAGTGATATACTTATAAAGGGCAGAGCACTTGTAGAGAGTGAAATATTTCGTATGTTCAGAAAGAGGAGAAACTAAGCATATTTCTCGTTTGTTTGCTTTTAAGAACGTAAGAGAAAAGTTACGTTTTACACCGAAAGGCATCCCAATCATCGGCAAAGAAAGTATAAAAAAATATTTTGCTCTTCAGTGATGGGAATGCTCTTAAATTGAGAAACCTGAAAGAGACATACCAATAACAAAGACATCATTGTTAATGTATTGGCTGTTGTTGCAAACAACTCGTATTAATACTACGGAGATTGCAGGGTTATTTACAAGTCAGAACACTGTCGTCAGAATTTTGAGAGTCAATAAGTTTCACCCATTCCACATGTCGCTGCACCTAGAGTGGTATAGCCGTGACTTTGAGAACCGTGTGATGCCCTAAGGAGAGATAATCCGCAGTTTTTGAGGCAAGTTCTCTTTACTGATGAAGTGACATTTACAAATCACAAGCATGTGATCCTTCACGATATGTACAATTGCTATATAGAAAATCTACCCTGGATGCGACGAGAGGGAAAGAGAGAGAGAGACAGACAGACAGTACCAATGGAGTGGAATATGTGGGGCGGAATTTTGGGCGGCCGCGCCATTTTTCTTCGATCACACGTAGTACATACGTAACATTCCTGGAGGAAACACTGCTTCCTCTTTTAGAAAACATTGCCTTAAATATTCGAAGTGAGATATAATTCCAACATAATGGTTGCCCTATTCATTACGTATGTGTGGCCAGGCAGACCATGCTGACGGCCGATAGGTGGATATGGTGGCGTGTGCAGTGGCCTGCTCCCTTGATCTGATCTCGATAGGCATTTTTGTGGGAAACAGGGAAGGACAGAGTGAAAATATTAATCATGAGTGAAGGATAGAGAGTATGCAGAAGTCTCCGACTTCATCGGATGACATATGGCGAAGAATCATTGCGGTATGTGAGGCAGTCATCAGAGAAATGCTTGTCTCTGCTCGGACGTCCTTAAAAACACAACGAAAGTCATGCCAATGAAAAACATGACAATGGAAAACACGGACTACACTTACGGAACTAATGACCTCGTTACTTGACTCGCCTAAAATCACTAACAATCATTCAATCAATCATCGAAGGCCAAACAAGATTATATCGTAAATACGTTTTTCAAGACGTGAATTAAAAATTCGTACAAAACGGACTCACATAAATGTGAACTACTTTGAACGTCCTTGTGCTCTTTAGTACGTCATTGCTTCACAAGGAAAGTGACACATTTCAAAAAACGGTCATAGTGCAGCAGAACTGTATTATCATAGAGGAATCACGTTTCTTTGGAGGCAAAAGACAAAGTACTACATTGCGCTAGAAACCAGCTCTCTTGTGAACTGAGATCATTTTTTTCTAGAAAAATATCATATTTTCTGTACAAGGAGGGTTCAGAAGCCAATCAGTTTCAGCCATCATTTTGCTAAAAATGACATAATGTTGTAACTGTTTCCTTATTAAAATTTTCAGTTGACAAAACGCTTAAGATACTATTTTACTTTCCTAACGTCAGATGGAAGCACTTATACTGACCCCATAGTAAATGAGCCGAATTGTTCAGAATACTCTTTCGTTTATCAGTCAGAAACACGTTGCTGTTTGTTGTAGCATACAATTAAAAGTAATAACTTGCTTCTGCTACACAGTGATTTTAATATCAGTATGTCCTGTTCACTAGTCGAAAGTGATCCTTTTTCGAATAGTGGTTCTGAAAATCTCTCAGAAAATAAATATAATCCGTCCGATTCAAGTATATCAGTTCTAACGTCTGAAAAATGTAGTAATTTCATATTCGACTACTCAGAAATGATCGGATTTAACCTCTCGGTTCTCAGGTAATATTAGTTTCTATGTATTACGCACAGTTACACAGTTACTGACATGACGTCATAACGGCATGACGTCCGTTCTCCTGATAATCATTTTGCCAACGTAAGAATACAACGGAAATCTGATTTATTAGAAAAGTTCAGAATAACAATGAGAATAATACCGAACAAAGACACGTAATAATAAGCAATTATCAGCAGCAATGTTTGTGTAGTCTATTAACCTTTTAAAGTACGGAAATGCATTGGTTTTAATGAAGTACATTGTGAGTAACGGAACGTCGTTTAATTTGTTTACATTTGCAAATAATATTAATCATCCTGTTTGATACGGTTCTGTTCTTTCGATACCAGGTTTTCTTAGCTGAAATATCTCAACCTCTGAGAAATGTGTTGTAACATACCGTCAAAAACTATATGTCAGAGTGACAGCTACACGCCAAGCATGTTTACGAGACAACGAGGTTCTCTATTTGCTCTTAGGAGAAACGTTTTGGGTTCAACCATCCCTTCTATATGTGTCCTAGGTTTTGTCGATAACCGCTTCACGGGACCTTTACCGTACTGATAATTAACTGTTGAACTGTTTGTAATTGAAAGTTTGCGCTTACTGTATTTTAAAAAAAGTGAAAAATAGTCTCATCTGTTGTGACCACTTCGACTTCTTTCAAGAATCTGTTAAGTTGATATTCTGTTACATGTATCTGTAGTAATAAAACGTGACTGGGTGATTTTAAGTAGTACTTGATTTATGTACACACATCAACATAAAAAATCGTAACCCTTGAGTTACCACAAAATAGCACGTTTTTATCTGACTTCTTTACTCTTTATTGATTAATTTGTTTTCTTTGTTAAAGCGATACCTGAGAAGAACATAAAAGTTGTAATTTTTGTAATATCCTTGAATCCGAATTAGAAGATACTTCCCCGAATCGTACATGAAATCGTGATAAAAATAATTTAATAGCTAATGCTACTTAAATTGTGAGAAGAGGTTGCAAACAACCCAACCGAAAATAATGAATGGCACCAAGGAATCAAGATCAATAATGTATCGGCACGCGGGTGGCGAATTACCTCCCGTGTTTGTAACCTACAAAACTCAAATTGTTTACCCCCAATGAGTGGAAGGGAGCTCTAAAAATTACGCAATAATCCATCCACCAAAGGTTTGATACCCATACGTTCGATGATTGGTTTGAATTTATGTTAGTTATCTGCAAGAACAAAGAAGAAACAACTGTTCTCATATTGTGTGAACACTACATCATAGAAATCACAACTCTTCCCCCCTAATTCTACCAATCTCCTTCATCTATTGGATGTCGGCTTTTTCTTCCGCTCAAAACACCATGATACGTAGTGTTGAAAGAGAGTGTGTTCGGGGGGGGGCTTGGAGGTACGCGGCTCATCTCTTTTATAAAGACACAGTTTCCGAAATTACTACCAAAACTCCTTGAAGAATAAAGAGCTAAAAGTTGTGGATGATCTGGAATGCCAAGATTGCAATGGTTCACTCTCAATTTACAATGAACTCTAGAGCTAGAATAAGAGATGACCTATAGAAAGTCTGCAGATATCAGACGGTCCACGGGATCTTATCTTTATCGTACTTGTTATTAACTAGTGAACAGTTTTCAATTGAAACGCTGAGCTTACTTGATTTTTAAAAAAAAGTGAGAGTCTCATGTGGTGTGACCACTTGGACTTCTTTCAAGAATCCACTTCAGGTACAAGAAAGAATGAGTCACCGAAAAAATCCCTCTCAATGACTATTTAACATTGAATATTTTTTGACATATCATCTAAAAGCTGATGTATTTATATAGTGGACATCTTTTATGTAGTGGTCTCTTTTCTGGCGAGTGATATCTTGAAATTAATATAAGATTCCGAGATAAACAACGGTCAATTTTAATGGGTCTAGCTTGAAAAGTGCACTCGGACAACATAATAGTAAGCGACCTAGATATGCGAATTGAAAATGGATGTTCATTATTATATAAAAATAATGTACTATTTTAAGTACGCTTATTTCTTTCACACACAGTCGAATGGAATGATAAGTAGCGAGGTGCTGTTGTATACTACACTTATTTAATGGGGATTCGGCTATTAACCCGGGGCGGTGCTGCAGGCCTCGTGGAGTAATGTATTGTAACG
Organism: Acheta domesticus; assembly: GCA_031308135.1. Lineage (NCBI taxonomy): Eukaryota > Metazoa > Arthropoda > Insecta > Orthoptera > Gryllidae > Acheta > Acheta domesticus. Next base: position 239,888,655 of record JAHLJT010008446.1, read on the forward strand.
CGACAGCTTCCTGCGCACTCCCGCCGAGTCCACAACAAGCGTTCGGCCGCTACAAAACGCGGTACTGCCGCCCGGCAGACCACACGCACGTCGCCGCGCGGCGCGCCGGGCGTCGCCATTGGCTGTCGCGGTACGCCAATCCTACGGCTCCTCCATTCATAAATAGTAGGAGCATCGCGGCGGCGCGCGTACCGGGAGAGGGGGCAACATGCGGGCTCGCGGCGCGACGACGGCGTGGCGACGGCGGTGGCGGCGGCGGCGGGTAGTTTCGCAAGAGGGGAAGGGGGGGCTGGGGGGTCCGCGCGGGCAAGCGGCGCGGCTGGGGCGAGAGAAGGCAGCGGAGCTCCGGCTAGCGCGGAGCGGAGAGCGGACCGAGCGAGCGGAGCGGGCCACGGACGCAGACGGCGCGGCGCGGTGTGGCGCGGCGTGGCGTGGCGTGGCGCGAAGACCGGCGTGGAAGCGGCGGCGGCCCGAGACGAGACGAGCTCCCGGCCGGCAGTGTGTGGTGCTGACACGCGCGCGGCTGGACGTTCCGGTTGGCCCGGCCGACGGCGCCCGCGCGAGCGTGCCGATCGCGTGTGTATGTGTGTGCGTGTGAGGCGCACGTGTGGACAGGTGCACGTGGACGAGGACAGACAGTTGTTGTTGTTGTTGTTCGGCGAGTGTCGGCCGCGTGGCTGCGGCGAGTGCGTGCGATCTGCTCGGTTGTCGCGCGGGGCGACGAGTGCGTCGTCCGGTCAGAAGAAGAAGAAGAAGAGGAGAACGAGGAAGAGGCTCGGGCGACCGGACGCCGTCGTCGCCGTCGCGGCCGCCGCCGTCGACGCCGCCACGCGCGCCCGGGAGCGTCGCGACGCCGCCGCCGACGACGCTGCCGGCGGTGGACGGCGCGCCGAGGCATGGACACAGGCGCCTGCTGCGTGTTGCGGGCGACCACGGCCGTGAGCGCGCTGCACGATGACCAGATAGTGCCCGATCACCCCGGGGACTGCCGCGAAGACAGCGCCAGCTGGACCTCTTCCTCTGCGGGCCACGCGTACTTCGACGCCTGGTTACAAATGCAGGTAGGGGCTGCCGGCGGCCGGGACGAAGGTGTGCGTGCGCGCCGCCGCGGGCGAGCCGTGCGCGGGCCGTGCGCGCGGTGGGGGCGTGTTCGCGCACGCCGCCTCACGCGTGTCGGGTCGCTTAGTTTTTTAACGTCTCTCCTCGCTTGTCAAACAAGTGTTCCTCACCTTGAAGATTTCCGCCTCCAGGCTCGGTTTTTTTCCTCTTGGTTCACACCATAAACATGTTTACCTATCGTGGTACTTGTTATTGGATTGTTCGACTTAATTGTAAATATTACGTTTTTTAATGTAACTGCACAGTTCCTTTATTGAGGAATGGTGACGGTGTTCACTGGAGGTGAATCGTAAATGTCGAGGCGCCCTCGTCAGTTTATCGTCAGTGTGGGGAGCGTATATTTAACTTCTGAGAACGCTTCACCACCCCCGCGTAATATGTTGCAATGCACTCTTTTCACGTGGATGACCGGATGATTTCGTACTTCCATTTTAGTCATCATCCTATCGATTCGTCTTCGATAGATAGTGTTCTTTGTCACCACTAATTTATTTACAGGGATATAAGTGAAGTAAATAATAAGATTCTGACTTAAGATCTTCAAGTCTCTTCTAGTTTTGTTCCTTATCGTTCAGCCGAATTTATTGGGCTCGTGACGAGCACCAATCTTAAATTCCATAAATAGAACAAAATGAAATTGTTTAGTACTGCTATCTTGTAAAAAAATATATTTAAGCTCTATTTCCTTAAATCTTTTATTAGAAATGACGCACTTTATCGGTTTATGCTCAACTCTGTATCAACAAATGTTATCATCAGAGAATATGCTTCGTACTTTATTTGTTAGCAAAGCGTACGCGTGTATAACGTTCAACAATGTACAGGAAAATCCGTGGATTTGTTAATTTGCTTATCATATAATTTTGCATTCTTTTCAACTGTAAAATGAATAGTAACTCAGAAGATTCACAAGACATAAGGGGATATTTCTTTTACTGCAAAGCAGAACCGTTTTTTGCAAAGCCTAGCTCTATTACTTAGTATTTTGAAGTTATTTCACTACTCTATTAGGAATTATCTTTAGTTTTAATAAAAAAAAAACAATTCTTTAAATAGCCAATTTTTCGACCTTTCATTAAGCGGTCATCAGGACTATAGTCCTGATTACTTTTCTGTAGCGACCAAATGTAAAAAAATTAAAATCACCAGCCTTTAATCCGATATGCGATAACAAATATTTTTAAATGTGTACTTAACATGAAATTGACTTGCCAATTTCTTCAAACATTGTTATGCCTAACAAACTTCACCCTTTTTCGTACATACCATACAATTTGCACAATACGTAACCACGTACACTAGAATCTACCCTCATGAAGGTTGCACCTGTCCCGCATCGCCGACATTACTACATTCAATGAACATCGCATCCTTTCTAATAATGCCGCCTTTGCCATGATCTTTAAAAATGTTTATTAATGTAAAAATGCACTATAGTATAACTAATCAATTGTAGAGTATGTAGGATTGGTGGTCGGCGATGCCGAACATATGCAAGACTTTCGCGACGCCAGCATGTTGTTACTTAACTACTTACTTAAGTGTGAATTAAATGGTTTGTACGAAAGGGAGTGATCAGGATGGTATTTGTTAGTCATGAATACGTTTCAAGAATTGGATAAGTAATTTCGCATACATTACAAATGTAAAACTATTGGTAGTTGCATTTATACAATCAAGGACTGGAAGATTGGTGATTCAATTTATTTTCTATATAAAAACGTAATTTCATTGTATGTTATCAAGACTCACACCAACTCCCGATTCTGAAAATGTAATTAACAAAATGTGTATGTGGGCGAAAATGTGAAACAACACTGAATTCTTACAAATGGAAGAGCAACCCTGTCTAAACATTCCTCAGAATCCGTTTTCATTCTTCATGAAAAAAATAAGGGAATTCAAAATTACAATTCCGTTTTAAAATCTCTTTAATAGTTTTTTCTCTTGTTTTCCGTATATTTAGCTTATTATCCGCCAATTACAACACAAAACGGAAATGAACTTTACTGAGAATTACGGGTATTTCAAGTTAAATGCAGATTGTATCTACCAACTGTGACCATACAAAATAAAATAAATCTGTGCCTCTGCTATTCAGTCCTTATCGTTTAACGAAGAATCACTTATATCACATTATTCTTACTTATTCCTAAATTAAGTGCCCATTTGCTACGAGTTTAGTTTTGGTCACTTCGTTCTATTTACTTTCTCGCCTTTTTCTTAATCAACGACTCAAACAAATGTGTAATGAATTACGATATTATATTACAATATCGTATTATATTACAATATCGTATTATATTACAAATATCGTATTATATTACAATATCGTATTCGTGAATAATATGAAATATGAACTACACAACCCATTTTCAAAAAGCGGTACAAATTCTTATCATCTGTGAACTGCCATTCATTTTTTCTGGTCCTTGATCTTTTCTACAAAATGAATATTTGATTTTTCTTGCATTTCCGATTACCACATCGTCGTCCGACCTGTGATGGCACATACTCTGAGGTAAACATATGAGGAAAATGTGAACATTTTTCACTGCGTACTTGCCAAATTCGTGCGAACCGATCAAATAACTTCTAAGTAGATTAACGTAGTTCAGTATCGAAACAGACAAGATCGTAACGGCAATTCACAGTCGAACAGACGTTTTCCAAGCTACAGTGAGGAAGACCAAAACTATTTTCGTCACAATCATCCCTGGAAAAATGTTACGAAAGGTTTTCTTTTTGTGGATCACCTGAGCACGCTTCCAGGAAAGCGCAGGCGGTTGGCGCTTGGGCGGTCGCAGATAATGCAGGAGCTACCGATCGGCCCTTCGCCTTTCTCCGGTGGTTGGGCGAAGGGCTGTTGAGGAAAGGTGCCTAAGCGTCGACCGAGCACGTCCAGCCCGCTCAAATGCCTCTACCTGACTCTGAGAGACATTTTAGTCGCGTAACCAGCTGATGAGATGGTGACGCTGTACCTGTGGCCGCGAAAACCAGGGATTTTGCTTCTATTTTCTGTCCGGTCCATGCTTTAGCGATTCGTCGTGATCATGACCCGTTTATCGATCTTTGGAGTGATTGTCGTAGTTCCAGTTTTGATAGAAAACACTATTCATTATCCCAAGCCCTGTTTTGTGCGCCACCCTTCAAATCCGCATGTACAGAAAATGGCAAAAATATTACAGACCCAAAAGTTCAGTTACTTTCCCATGATTCCATAAATATGCTTTGCGATACCTCGTTGACAATACTGAATGTACTGGATACCCCTGCTTCAATACGGAAATCACTGAAGGTGAGATACAGGATAGTATGAATAATACGTGTTATTTTATTCGAATCACCCATTATGTGAGAGGAACTAGACTGTTAATGTGTTCCTAGACGCTTACAATCGCCAGGCCGTATCAAGAAACCGCTTCCTATTTATCGTAAAAAAATTAAGTGAAAAACACATGTGACAAGAACAATCTTCTTATTAGTCTTTACATATGAACGCAACAAATTACATTCTTCTGCGTAGTTAAAAGTTATTCAGCGTAGTGGATTCTGAAAGAGTAATCATTTTCCTTCATTTCGTTTTTACGGCGTTTTACATCAAGGGGAACATAAAGTAATGTATTGCCTTGTAGCATATACAAATCCGCGTTTTGGCATGAAAGTCCACGCAACAAATTAAAGACAAAAACTGGAGAGAAAATTTTCCTCCTTGCAGACGTAGGGAGCTACGACTATTCCTCAACAAATTGCCATTTGGCAGCTATAACTTTGAGATTACCAATGCAATAGCTTGCACATATTAATAGCAGAGTTATGGCAATTTACACTTAAAAAACTGGATTTTTCTATTAACCACAGCGATAATTATGCAGGAAACTAGGAAACCACTTATTGCGAAAGACGTAGAAGAATTAATTTTTATATCAAATTTTCTGCGACGTTTTAGAGAAAGAACGTATACTCGAGAGAAATTTTGCTGCACTGTGGAAACCGAAAGAAAGATTATTTTATTACATTTCGTTTAATCGTGACATTAAAGTTCACGCAATAAAAATAAGACAAATATTGAAGAGAAAAGTACTTGCCTTGCAGAAGCAGAAAACTACGAACTGAAGAAATTACCATTTGACACACCTATTATTCAGGATACCAACACAAGATCTTGTTACACTCGTGCACAATTAATAGTATAGTAACGTCAATTTACAATAAGTAAACCTGCCAATTTTTACGCTATTAATGGCTGTAATGATAGAGGAAACTAGGAAAATATCTATCACGAAAAGCTATTTTGTCATTCTATTCAAAACATTTATAATCTCATGTAGCAATTAATCTCAAATTTCCTTCATTCTTTACGAGTTACTTATTCCGTTCAGGAATAGAAATGGAATGGCAATATAATTTTTCGTGGAACCGCTAGAGTTCGCCGGCTCTGTAATTCCTTCGTTGTAGCACGTTACAGCAGGTTTGCCAAATCGTTTTTTGCAAAACACGTTATATTTATAACTTCTTTGTAAGTCACTTTTTTGTTACGGTGATATAACAAATATTAATTAAAATGGTGGGAATAGCGAATTGTCAGCTTGCAAACGACACCTTGATACACCTTAATTCATTCAGATGTTATCTAGATCCCAGATCTGCATTTTACCTTATTCATAATATACTTCGTAAATTCTGATAATTTTCATCAGTCCCGGCACGTAGTATGAGATTTATTTCGTTGGCTACGGTCCTGGCAGAACCGACGGCAGACTGGTAGTGTAACCTCTAAGAGCTGGCAAACTCCAATAAAATTACCAGACTTCACATATTCACACAAAGTTTTTACGGAAAAGTCAATGTTTGCATAGAAATACATATAACATTACTATTGTCAAAATAATTTGTAACAATTAGTGAATGAAAAAATAATTTACGAATACTTTCATCCTGTGTAAAAATGAAAACAAGAAAATAACTAGGATTTTTGGGATACTCTTCCAATCCTATGTTTTACATTTTAAAATATTATTTTCAAGAATGGTTGGCCACAGCTGAAAGGTTTAAAGACATAAATGATAACTCCACTATGTACACTCCCTTGAAATTGTAACACCAAAAAATGGTAATTAACAAGTAGCCTAGATTTAAAGAAATACTTGATATATTTCTAGAACCTAAAGGATCTCGGTAGTATCTGTTAGCAATGTATTCACTGTTCTGTGCCCATGCTCTGATGAATATTTGAATAATAATTATACACTTGTTCAGACTCTTATTATACAAGATCGAACATTAATTCATGCATTAGTATAATTATAAAATAAATATTTTCATAATTGTTAATAATAGTTGTTAATATTTTCATTATTTAATAACAGTCGAATCGCTATTACGAAGTGGGCCAGTGTGCACCTGAACGGCGTCGTATAAGTAAGGAGGATCGCATTCTCGACCCAATGCCCACAAGGGGCGCCGGCGTCCGCCGTTGAATAGTGGGCGCAGGCGGTGTTGCTGACAACCGCTGGTTGCAGGGGCACGAGCCGTCAGCCATGCTACTCCCCGCCCCGCCCGCTCCACGCTTGCCATTTCATTTTTCATCCGCACGTTGTCATTAGGCTCACTAGCCACGCCGGTTCATTCTCATCTCGACGTTGTAGAAAGGGTAGAGTGGTGTCAGAGGCGAAGGTAATTAAGTGATAAAATTCTTTATTTCACGATTCAAGTTAAGGAAAAATGTAACGAAGGTTCAGACCAAAGCTAGTGTATTAGTCCTGTTGCAAAACATGGACATAGTCTTTATCAGCAAGTGTTCATTCCCGTGCTAATCGTCTTCGGAGCATTTCGTATTACAACTTATGTTTCAATTAATGCAACCGTAACTCGCATCTATAATCATTGAAGTGAATAGAGACAATTCACATATGACTTAGACCTTACAGACAATAGCTAGAATGTCGTGGATATAGTTACCTGAGAACGGACAGAGAAATCCAACAATTCTAAATTTTTTATAACTCCTTAATAGAAAAAATTGAATGATGTGAAGCGAATTTTATTAATATATTACGTAGCGTTTAGGCGAGTTACACTGCAGCACCAAGCAACATTAACTGATATGCAGGCAGCGTGTAGCTAGATCGCTAGCTCGGCGGCCCGCCTGGCGGGCTGGCTGGTTGGCTGTCTGCTTGCCTGCCTTCCAGCCAGCGTCCCGGATCCGTGCCAAGGCGGATGTGGATCTGTGCATCACAGAGGATCCCCTTCTTGGGTAGTCGACGTACAGTGGGCCAAAGATCCTCAAAACGTCTTAATTTCACTTCTAATCGAATATGTTTGAATACCATGTGGAAAAGGTCGTTGAAATTAAATATAAAATTAAAATGAGATTAAAAGTGGCGCATTTAAAAGTTGTTTTCACATTTTTCAAAACACTCAGATCATTACACGCTAACCACATTTTGTTTATAGACAGAAAACACAAATATGAATCATAGTTATATTAATCGAATAACTATACATTGTTTAAATTCATAAAGTGCAATTAAAAGTAAGTTGTAGAATGTAAATTGATGAATCTGTCTCTATTAAGTTATTTTTATCATTATTGTTTGTATCACTTTAAACAGAAACTATGGAAACTCCAGCGAAAATAACGCGTCCTCGGGCGACGTTTGCTGAGTTCCATACGTACGACATGAATTAAGTGTCGATGCAATTGAAGCCCGTCACAACATTCGGACGCAAAAAATTCAAACGCGTTAGGACATGAGCGATAGTATTTCAGCAGAAGATACAAAAATAGACGGATGAATGGCGATGTGCGACTGTTTTGATTGCTGCTGATGTGAAACGGAGGCGTCGGATAATCATTCACTTACTTTCACGGATTACGTGATTAACATGCTGCTTTCTATGGTTGTATGATTGTGTCGGGGGGAGCACTCTTTATTCTCGCGAATGAAGTGTTGCTTTCATCGAAAGTTTTTTTCTTTCAAAATTCTCAACGATTTATGTACACACATTACTACTTATCGCAAGAACGCGTGAGGTTGAGTGTTTTGCAGAACTTGGGATCATGATTACTTCATAAACAATGCCTGGAAGAAACGAATTTTGCCTTCTTTAATCCGACTTAAATCTTGAACGAAATGGCAGTTAAGGAACTTAATATTATCGCACAAAATAGCCTCACGGACACTCGCAACATCCTTAGACAAAAACGTTAAAAAGAATTTGAATCAAAGAAATAAAAAATTGAAAGAATATTTAACAAAGGAATCGCAAAACAAGTCGAATTCAATATTCGAAGGAAGCACTCCACTTTACGTGCTTCTGTGGAATTAGAAGTGAGAGGAAAGATAAATAATAAACTTGCAACAACGCACGTCGGCTGTTGAATATATATATATATATATATATATATATATATATATATATATATATATAACTGGGTGCTGGTAGCTAAACTCCGTCACCGTTGGACCGATCTCCATGCAAGTTGGCACTTGTACGTGTTTTTTTACCCTGGTGTAGATGCAGTTAATTCTGTTGTAACTCCACTACATGTCGCTGTAGAACAAAATTGAATATTCACGTCAAATAAAACCCGCAACACACTCGGCAGCATTTTGGCTCTATTTAATAAAATAACTCCTAAACGATACGTTCTAGGGCCTTAAAAACTAACAAAAGGCCTCAAAGAAACGTTTCTTACACCGTATCTACAGAATAAGCTCTTCTCCAACATTCTATTACAATTTTGCTGGTCCGGCGCTTCCCGATATTACCTCACCTGCTCAGAGACGTGCAGAATCTGCAAGTAAATTTGAATGAGAGGGACAAAGAGCGGCAGAGACAGAGACACAGAAACAGACAGGGACAGGATGAGGGAAGGAGGGAGAGACAGTGAAAAAGGGAGATTTATTTATTTATTTACGTCAAAAACAGTTAAAAAACTGCGTATGACGAGCTATGGGGAGAAGTGAATTTTGTGCACGTTTTCATAATTCTGTGGTCTCTATCCTAAACCATATTCTAGTCGAATTTTGAATACAGAAAAGAGCGTTTTTTTCGAGTTTTGTTGACAAAATATTCGCTCCTATATAATAAAATATATTTTCAAAGGTAAATTAGCTATAAATTCCTGCCCTGAACCCTCATGTTCTTCATGAAAGAATAATACTTTTTGCCGCGATAATATGAAAAACGATAATTTGAATAACTATATTTCCCACTGAATTTCAGAAGACGTGCACAAATAATGAAGTTACATTTATGTCCAGAAGCAAAACAAGGGACCATCTCAGCATTTGCTCAAGGATCAGGGAAACGACGAAAAACCTGATCGAGATGGGGGCCATCAACCCAGAAACTGTGGTACAATGGGGAGATGGGGAGGAAAGGGGGAGATGAAGGACAGAACAACGTCCGCCGGGATCCCCCCCTCTGTCTCTCTCATATATAATAAAATTAAAATGCTAAGTGACATCTAGAGTAAAGTACCGATACGTCATTGTGGCAGCATCAGGACCATTCACAATCAATCGCTCATCGCTAATCGTCAGTCTAATTCGCGTCCGTTGCACGTACCAGTGACCTTTGCAATTTGTTTCAAATACGGTCACTTTTTGTGTTACGGCATGCACACACTTATGAGTAATAATATACGAATTAAGAAATCGCAACGTATACGTGAGCTCCTGTATAACCTAACCAAGTGATTTCACACAAGAATCTGTCATAATTTTTCTGATGCTTGCGACGTTCATACAATTGTAAATTCTTCCGTGTTGCTCCGATTTCGACATTGTTTACGCTTATATGTTGAGATTATTTTCTATGATAACGTTTCCGTAGACTTTATTTTAATAAAAGATGAATATATTTTTCAAGCTGAACGGAGAAATATCTTCAATCCGTTCTTATTTAACGAGTATAAAACACAACAGCAGCAAAGGGAAAAAAACCTGTTCGTAACCTGTAAACTAATTATTTTATGATCGTTCATCCTTAAACATATTTTTCTTATCTTCAGAATTCACTGGGTCTTCAATTTTGATTTTTCAATACATTATCGTTTGGAGTATAAATTACTATTAATTTAGGTAAAAATTAAGGAGGACACTATAAACATGCTTATACTTGGGTATTTAGTTCTTGGCGCGGAAGTGCCTATCTTAAGAATGGAATATCTCACGAAAATTCGCGTCTTTCTCGCCCGTGTCGCTAGATGTCACAAGATCGCGACAGTATCAAGCAGTGCTAACGATCATGGGATATCTAGCGGCACGACCGAGAAAGATGCGAAATGCCGTGAGATATTCCACAGAGAAGACAGGCCCTCACGCGCCAAGAAATAAAAACCCAAGTATAAATACGTTGTTCGCGATGCATATGATCCACTACATGAAGAATATCACGGAGGTAGTCCGTTGTAACAAGGAAATACGAAAGGGGAGAACAAGACTCGTTTCCGTAATAGCGTTAACGTATATTTTAAATTATCTTACACATAAACGATGTTCTCTTTCGACATACGAAATATTCCCTATCGAATTATTATCCAATAAATTATATAATTTTCAATTATCGGGTCAGTTTCGTTTTGTTTTTCTTCAGCGTACTACGTTGTTTTTCTTCAAAGCTAATGCATAATTTCGCAATCTGTTGTATATCGAATCGTTTTACTTTTTTTACGATTTTTCTACGCGTATTGGATAAGTTTACACATTTCCACTCGTTTAGGAAAAGTCCACAATCTAATTCTTAAACAATAATCTTTTTACGCGTAATTTATACTGTGCACATGTTGCTTATTATTTCACTTGGTCTTCACCCATTTGGTCTGAATTCCCTTTTTCTTCAACGTACTACGTTGTTTCTCTTCGACGCTAGGGAACCTAATTCATAATTTCGCAGTCTGTCGTATATCGAATCGTATTACGTCTTTTACGATTTTTCTACCCGTTTTAGATTAGTATACACATTTCCACTCGTTTAGGAAAAGACCACAATCTAATGCTTAAAGTATAATTTTTTACGCGTAATATATATCGTGCACTTGTTGCTTACTTTCACTTGGTTTTCACCAATTTGGTCTGAGTTCCTTTTAGCCCTTCGAAGGCTTTGCGAACCGTTTCCACATTCGCTGCGCCTCGCCCGAACAGAAACACGGAAGGGCGGGCCCTCCGCACGCGCGTGTCGGCCGCGTGTTCCGCGACGGACGTCTATGTGAGCACGTGCGCAACGCACAGGTATGCTGTAGCGGTAGAGTCGACGGCTAGGGATGTGACGAGGAGGTGGAGGTACAAGTGGAAGTCCAAGGACCCACTCAACGACGTGCGTGGGGATGTGCGTGCGCGAGTGTCGGTGTCATCGTCGTCGTCGTCGTCGCGGGCTTGGGGCGACGCCATCTCACGCGGCGCTCGTCGATATACCGAGTCGCCAGCTGCGGCATGCTAACAGGTCCCTTGCGGCGCAGCGGCCACGGCGACGCGGCGCGCGGTCACGCGCGGCGCCCGCCGCGGACTTACGGGAACGGCGAGCGCGTGCTGTTTCTCAAATTCTGACCTTTCTTTTCTTTGCCCTCATCCGAACGCAACGGAAATCGCGGGTGATTCCACCAGCTGGGTTTAGCTCATTCGCGCTATCCCTGCAGGCTATCCCTGTATCCCTCCCCGCTATCTCTGTAGGACCGGGGAGGTCCTACGGTTCTAATCTCGACGGGGGCGGATGTTCACCATTAGCTATATCTACTTTAGCTAGGTCGAATTCAGAAGCTGTCAGAAGGAGGATTGTAGAGCCCGGCAGCTCTAATCGGTGGTTTTTCGTGGTTTATCTTATCGATACAAGGCGAATGCTGGACCAGTACCCTAACAAATAGGGCACGGGTCTCTTCCCTTGGGTCTTTCCCTTTCTTGTCCTATCCTCTCCCCTTACACCCACTTACATTTAACATGCAACCACGCACGTCGGGAGTGGCTGGGGCGTGGCCCTCACTACGGAGATACCTGAGGAAGGGAAACCAAATCCGCCGAATAGGTCGGCACCGAATCTCACCATCCAGCGGGAGAGCAAAACCTGCGCATTACGAGACTAATGGTCATGGCATTTGAAGTGTTCGAAAATAATGAAATCGAATAATTTCACTATGGCAAATGGCTCCATACCCCTTCAATCGTGTCGTTTTGCACCATCACGTAAAGCGACGCGATGTGGTCACCCGGGGTGCAGCCGCGGACTTATGGGAACGGCAAGCGCTTTGTTTCTCAAATGCTGAATAATCTTTACTTTTCAGTTATCTGAACGCAGCGGAAATCTCGGCTGATTGTATCGCAAAAGTCCCCCGTACATCTTCATGCGCAATGTGCCAACTGGGCTCGCGTCTCTGGTAAATTTATTGTTCGGCAGGTTTGTTCCACTGTGGGAACAATGCGACGGCAACAGATTTACAACAGGCGTGAGCCAAGTTTGCAAGTCCCGGTTGAGCACTGAGGCCCATAAGAAGGAAGTTTACGCTTTTCGCTGTTCTCTTCGAAATATAATCAACGCAAATGGTTCTACCATACCAGAAGCTAAACAACTTTACGTTTCCTATGTGTAGTGCCACGCAGTATTTCCTCTGCACAAGTGTAGTCGGAAGGGGCCGCTCCCCATTAATACCGAAAATCGAAAGTATATATCGAGGCGATATTTCAACAAAAGGATTCCAGGATGTTCCTCCAGACGGCAATCAAGAAAGACAGGATATATTTTACCCGTGTCTATTTGAAAGAAAACGACTTTCTGCAGAAATTGCCCTCTCTAACGCAGTCTAAGTCTTCTCGTTTTGAAGGCACAAGTGTGGTGGATTCACAAGTGGCTGTGTTTATTCTTCGCCCTAATACGTTGGTGGCACTACCTTATACAAGTTTTATAAAGAAAAATAAAGGAGCCGAGGCTGAAAGTCGGAGCCTCGTTCTGATTTGCGCGAGGGTGTGCGAAGAGAGTTTCCCAAAGTAGAGCAACCCAAATGCGGTGCATACGCAGCGATATTAAAGTGAGGTTTTATCGAGAAAAATTAGTAACATTTTTTCACGTTCTCTCCCCACCTAATTACAAATGATTTCAGACGGAAGGAGCATCAGCAAGCTACATGTTTTGCAACTTTGTATTGCAGCGAACGGCATCCCTGAAACACGACTTTGAATTATCTTACTCCATTATAAAAGAATTCCACGTTGTACTCCCAGACGAGATTCAAGAAAGACGGTATATTTATTGCGCGTATCGATTTAAAAGTAGACGACTTCATCCAGAAATTGCCCTTTCCAACGCAGTCTTAAGTTTGGTCGTTTTGCAAGACACAAGTGTAGTGGAACATGCTCTACTCGAATGGTATAAATCAATTAATAAATAACGGGTATGATATGTTTTCAAACCCCTCGAGAGATAGAAATGTCGAACGAGAAGAAATAAATTAAAACAAAGTTACCTTTGACAAGATATGGTTTGTAACCAAACTCGATATTGATAGGAACTAATCCAATTTATTTCTGGCGTTTTCTTTTCTCGATTAACAGAATATATTATGATCTCGATTTTCTAAGCAAGAATGTTTCTTTCGATACGACGTCAATGGTATTAAACAATGAAAAAAATACGATTCTCATATAACCATTCATTTCATATCCTGGATCAGATTTGAACGACACCAGAGCACAAGTCAAAGTGAATGAGGACAAATCATCATTTCCAGGAGGTGGGTGAGGGATAAGGATGGGGAAGGAAGGGGGTTTAGCACACAAACACATACACACATTCATTCCGAAATAAATAATAACCCTTAAATTGATGAAGCCGAGGGGAAAGAGAACAAAACAATTTAAAATTTAGTCGGTAATAATTAGTAACATTTTTTTCACTTTCTCTCCCCTCCTAATTACGAATGATTTCAGACGGAGGAGTATCAGCAAGCTACATGTTTTGCAACTTTGTATTGCAGCGAACGGCATCCCTGAAACACGACTTTGAATTATCTTACTCCACTATAAACGAATTCCACGATATAATTCCAGACGAGATTCAAGAAAGACGATATATTTTTTGCGCGTATCGATTTAAAAGCTGACGATTTCCTGCAAAAATTGCCCTTTCTAATGCAGTCTATGTTTTGTCGTTTTTGAAGGCACAAGTGTGGTAGATTCACGAGTGGCCGTGTTAATTCTTTGCGCTAATACGGTCGTGGCACTCGCTTATACATGTTTTATAAAGAACGATAAAGGAGCCGAGGCTGACGGTCGGAGCCTCTTTCTGATTTGCGCGAGGGTGTGCGAAGAGAGTTTCCCAGAGTAGAGCCACCCAAATTCGGTGCAAACGCAGCGATATTAAAGTGAGGTTTTATCGGTAAAAATTAGTAACATTTTCTTCACGTTCTCTCCCCACCTAATTACAAATGATTTCAGACGGAAGGAGCATCAGCAAGCTACATGTTTTGCAACTTTGTATTGCAGCGAACGGCATCCCTGAAACACGACTTTGAATTATCTTACTTCAATATAAAAGAATTCCACAATGTACTCCCCGGCGTAATTCAAGAAAGATGGTATATTTTTTGCGTGTATCGATTTAAAAGTAGACGACTTCCTCCAGAAATTGCCCTTTCTAACGCAGTCTAAGTTTTGTCGTTTTTGAAGACACAAGTGTGGTGGAACATGCTCTACTTTTAATGGTATAAATCAATTAATAAATAACGGGTATGATATGTTTTCAAACCCCTCGAGGGATAGAAATGTCGAACGTGAAGAAATAAATTGAAAAAAAATTTACCTTTGACAAGATATGGTTTGTAACCAAACTCGATATTGATGGGAACTAATCCGATTTATTTCTAGCGTTTTCTTTTCTCGTTTAACAAAATATATTATGATCTCGATTTTCTAAGCCAGGATGTTTCTTTCGATACGACGTCAATGGTATTAAACAATGAAAAAAATACGATTCTCATATAACCATTCATTTCATATCCTGGATCAGATTTCACCGACACCAGAGCACAGGTCTAAATGAATGATGACAAATCATCATTTCGAGGAGGTGGGTGAGGGATGAGGATGGGGAAGGAAGGAGGTTTAGCATATAAACGCATACACACATTCATTCCGAAATAAATAATAACCATTCAATTGAAGAAGCCGAGGGGAAAGAGAAGAAAGGAAATTAAATTTTAAAATTTAAACGGTAAAAATTAGTAACATTTTTTTCACGTTCCTTTCCCTTCCCAATTAGGAATGTTTTCACGCGGAGGGGCATCAGCAAGTAGCATGTTTTGCAACTTTGTATTGCAGCGAACGGCATCCCTTAAACACAACTTTGAATTATCTTTTCCACTATAAAAATTTCCAGGATGTACTCTCAGGAGGTATATTATTTGCGCGTATCGATTTAAAAGCTGACGACTTCGTGCAGAAATTGCTCTTTCTGACGCAGTCTATGTCTTGTCGTTTTTGAAGGCACAAGTTTTGAAGGCACAATTAATTGTAACTGGTGATAATTTTCTTGCAGTACAACCGGGTGAGCATATGTAATTGAGGAATTAATTATTCATTTTCATTATTAACTTTCAAGCCCATTAAACTAATATCCGATTCCTCTACACCACCGCACGCAATTTGGAAGGCGCATAAAGTCTGGAGTCTTTGGTGGTCTGCTGCGAGGTCCCCCAGTTGCAAAGTACGCTGACTCCTATCGATAGACCGTGAAATCGACGCACCGACCGAGCGAGGAGTAGCCTGTCGCTCGCGGTTGTTGGCAAACGCCCAGGTTCGTTTCCCGGCGCTGTTCCCGCACGTTCAGGATTCTTGGCCGCGCCGCTGCTGTTCGTTGATTCACAATGCTTGCGATAACGCGACACTGAAAACACATTAGGCACCGCAGGGCCCCCACGCTCTCGCCGCATTGGGGACGGTCCTTTGCAGGCGGCGAGGGGCTCTCTTCTCAATCTATTGTAAGGAAAGCGTGTCATGACGGTAATTATTTACGAAAAAATATTTATATTTAGCACGGCAAAAAATATTTAAGTTAAACATTGCGGAATGGGGGACGCATATTTTTCGCAGCGACTCACAGCTATTCTGAGTGAAACTTGTAATCGTTCTGGGGAATCTCTTTCACAGGAAATACACGCGTCTCTACGTCTTAGATACCTATGTTAATACCAATAATATTATTACGACTGACGTTAAGTGAATATGCTGAAACTTTAAGAATGTATTATAATAACCTACTGCGCGAACATCGACGGGGATGAGGGATTAGTGACCGTGATAGGTCCTCGGTCATGGTTCGCCCGAAAAGATGTGAGAGATCGTAGGCGGCGGGCGCTGTAACTAATAGATTCAAGCACAAAACTGTCGAGAAATTGCGAGTTTTATGGGAGAAAAGAAAGTTCTTTTGGTCACACAAGGGCATAAAATAAGCGAAGGAAAAGAGGCGAGTCAAGTTTTGTCAAAAGCAAAAACGGAGTCGGGTTTTAAATAACAGCTAGTGCAAGTGAGGTGGTAGTAAAAAGTTTGATAAAAGTCGTACAATTTTCAGTCGAAGAACACAATTTTATTATCTTTAATTTTGAAGTATTATTCCCTGTACGTAAAGTTGTGTCACCATGGAAAATGTTGACAAAATGTTTGTTAATGCATGTTAAAAATATTTGTCAGGCTCATTTTGCGATACATTTGAACGATGAAATAGTGTAGCTTACGTGATGCTTAGAATTTCTATTGGGAAAATCCCCTAAGACGACACGTAGAAGGTGCGAATGTCTTTTTCTGGGGGGCGGGATGAGGAACGCTGTCACTTCCCGCGATATAGCATGCGCTACACGTACGAGACTAATCATACCAGTTGACATGCCCGGCAACGCAAAATAATCAATCATTAACTTCTGCAGAAAGCGCCTAGCGAATATGAGCAAAATTCATGTTTGGCTCTATTCGCTGTCGATTTTTATGTTTGGACTTCGTTACATTTCAAACCGTATCGCTCTTTCATATACCGTATTTGACAAAAATAATAACTCGAGTCGCATTAGAAAAATTCGCGACAGTTGGCAACCCTACCTTCCGCGCCAGAGAGGCGACGGCAGTAGCGTCCGGGAGGACCTGCCGCACGCTGAAAACGTGCCGTGCACTCCAAACGACGCGAAATGATCCTAGTTCCACGGCGTCACACTTGCGCGTCGCTACTCAAGTATGCGAGCCTCCGACGTATCCTTTTTGTTACGTGTCACTCGCAAACCAGTGAATGCATTTTCTTGCCGGACAGTTCGGAGAACTAAAGGCAGCGTGAAACCTAAAAGTTTTCAAGTTATTAAAAGCCCGACGAAAGCTCCGACGCGTGAGTCTTCCAAACCCTTTAGAAGACGATGTCGTGTTTATGCGCGGACGTGGCGCGAATGTGGACGTACGTGCTCCGTAGCCGCGAGCATGCGCTGCGCCACTCGTATTCCCGGAGGGCGCCATCTGTCGCTCAAAAAAAGTACTATAAAATTATTTTATTTAAAAGTTTGGTTAGGAAATAAGTATGTTTCGAAAATATTATTTCTTACTAGTAAAAATTTCACCGAGATATTTCACAAGACAGTTCAGTAATTGTATCTCTTTTTTTCATGTATAACTGATTGACTAGGATACAACCGTTCTGATGCAAAACCATGATTACTGAAATGTTACTATTCTTCTGCATTCACGGCAGATGAAACATAACGTTCTTAACGAACGGTTCAGATATTCTTCGTAGATGTATATCGTTCGAGTATGCATTCTAAACCAGCCCCAAGTAAGGAAATAATACATTTCGAAAAAAAAAAAAAGGTTTTTACTAGTAAAAACTGCATAGAGATACTTGACAAGACAGTTGATACGTTCAGTAATTTTATCTGATTTTTTTTCGTTTAATAACTGCCTCTGACCACGATACAACCGTTTCCTTGAACGTAGTAATTTTCTTAGGATGTTATTGCATTTTATCCCTATCGGCCAGGGACTTGACGACGTTAGTAAACGGGGTTTCCAGACGGTCACCCACCCAGGGACCCATGGTGTCTGAAGTTGCTTAACCTCCGTGACTTCACGGCGTTTGGATAAGGAGTTCGGCTACCCACACAGACTTCCATATATACTTCTGTTTTCCTTTCTTGGCGCGTGGGGTGTGTCATCAAAATGGAAAATCTCACGGTATTTCGCGACGTTCTCGGATGTGCCGCTAGGAGTCGCATGATCGCGACTGTATCGAGCAGTGCTGGCGATCATGCGACTCCTAACGGCACAACCGAGAACGACCGAAATACCGTGAGATATTGATGACACACACCCACGCGCCAAGAAGAAAAACCGAAGTATATATTCAAGTATTTCCGCATTATAGTAATAATGATCTAGCTAGCCGACAAGTTGACTGAAGCGATATTATTCTGTGGTGAATCGACTGTCGATTAAATTGGATAAATGGACGTATATGCACTAGCCTACTGAAGACTATAATATTTAGCGGGGCAGGAAGTCCGCCGCCATTTCATTCCGACACTGCATCAACACTTGGCCAGATGCAGAATCATTAGCCATATAAACTTGTTCAGAAGCAGAAACATATGGCGAATGTTTTTGCTTCTGGTCAAGTTTCAGTGAGTCACTACTTTACATTCAAACTTTATCCTGAAGTTCGAGGTTGATAATGAAGACAACTCCGGCCTGGATTTTCTTCCACAATATTCAGTATGAATAATTCACATAGTGACTTGTATAGCCTCTAAATGTATTCTAGAACTCCCGGAGATCAACTACTTTTCAGAATCGTTTTGTTGAGATCAGTAATTCCTTAAATTCACTGTAATTTACAAATGATTCTGTCATTAAACCGATTATTGGCCATTTTTAATTTAACTGTTTGTATACAACGAAAATTTGTATTAAATATTTTTTGAATCTTTCCTATTTAAAATAAGGTTACTCGTGTGATGAAAATGGAGAAAGAAGCAAGGGTGACGTGAATGAAAACGGTGTTTCTGTATTATAAATTTTGTATTTCCCCCCTCCCAATACACTCTAAGGTTGTGTTGGAACATGTATTATATAACAATATTGTATTGCGTTCAAATACCAATTTAACTTGCGATACGCTTAGTATTCTACAAGTACCTTCGCTGTTATGTTATTAGAATCTTTATCGATAATTTTCGTTTACTTTTATTGTAATATTATAACAACTCTACATCCGTATTTTAACGTATGTCTCGTCCAAATTTCGTAAGGTCAATTGTAATATAATAATATCCTATATTCAGTATCGTATGTATGAATAAAAAATTAATTTGCGATACATATGGTAATTTACAAGGAACTTCGTTATATAATATAAATTCCATGGAATGTTTTGTCGAAATGACTAATAAGAAAATAATAATAAAAAGATGATAATAACAAGATAACATGTATATACACAGTGTTTCATACATTTCACAATTTCCTATACAACATTTCTACCAGAACAATAAATGCTTGAATACATCTGCGCTTACGATGTTTATTAGGTGGAACAGGTACGTACTTTGTTTTAGCATCACCACCGTAAGATATTCGAGAAACGGCAGTGCACAGTTACTGGAGTATTGTCTTTGAAAATGATAAGAGTGGTAATTTAGTCCAAAACAAAAACTATCATTTTTCGAGTTTAACACTGCAAGAATGTTACCTAAACGGAATGAGATTTGTGCACTGATTTTTCAAATACATCAATTATAATTACTATTTTACGAAAATTGTATTACCACAATAATTCAAGATGAATCTGCACCTTTCTCTGCCATCCGAAGATTAAGAAGATATCCAACAAAACGTAACCTTAATTTGCAAAGGCATTTTGACACATCATTTGTTAACATTAAAGGAGGCGACATCAATTTTCCATTGAGCCGGACCGCAGCCGTGGGCCGCACACGTTTAAATCGCGCACGACGCGTGACGCAGTCGCGGCGGTCGCGCGGCAAGGCGCTGTTCGCTGCGCCGCCGCGGCCGCCGCGCGGGAATCGATTGTCCAGTGGCGGGGGTGGAGGCGGGCAGCGAGACGAGGACCCCGTGAGCGCCATGCCAACGGCCTCCGCGCCGCTGGTGACTAATGCCGTCGCGCCGCTGCCGCCATCCGACGGCCGCGACGACGTTCGCAAACGCGCTTCTCCTGAGCCGCTGCGCCCCCTGCCAACGACGATTTCCTATACATCGAAACTGCTTGTGGAATCGCGCAACATATCTAGCGGTCTCTGCTCCGCATGGCAAAGGCCCGCCGCGCGGCCGTTCTGACCACCCCCGCCCCGCCCCTCCCCGCCCCATCGCCTTTTCCCCGACGCCTCGCCACGAACACTCATCGGAGTACGTCAAAATTCTGCTCGCGCTGTCGCCGCGGCGGCGAGCGGGCGCCTGGCCAAGTTCTCTCTCTTTCTTCCCTCTGCCTCCCGCGTTCTCTCCGTCGCTCTCGTGCGTCAGGAACCGCCGAGACGCGCGGCGCGGCCACGGTGTGTTGATGGTCCCCGCGGATAAGGGCGGATGTAAGCTTGCACACGCTATCGGTGGATTCCCGTGGCTACAAATCAGCAGGGGCCTACGTTGGGGCGCGGATACAACGGACGGACGTTCAATACGTAATACTTTATACAGTCGATACATGAAGAAAGAAAACGAATCACAAAAAAAACATGAAATGCCAACAGAAACCAACAGGGTACCGTCACTTCCAAATATCACACATTTAAATTATTTGCGGATAGTGCAGCAAACCATGTGTACGCAACTAGTGGAGCTACAACAGCACATACGTAGAAAACTAAATTTCAATTTTCGAAAATTCAGAGAGTGCAACGAAAATAAGGACCCGCGGTATTCTTTTAAAAATCGCTTCTTCTATCAGTGAAAAAAAAAATTGGAGAGGTTTTTAAGAAAAAAATTGTTTGAAACATTCTTTAAATTGCTTATTGTTCGCACCAAATTAGATGAAAACTACTCATATTTTCGAAAAATTGAACATTAACTTATTTAAACAGCCGTCTTTAAGGAACTATTTCTTAAGAAAAAATCTCTTATGTTCAATATTAAATTTGTAGGAAGACGCCCCCAAAAAATTATACTTTTGCAATTTTCACCGGACTGACGGAAAGACAAACAGACGGACGTTTTGCCGTCAACAGATTTTTCGGTATTAAGGATCTACAAAACATCTATTCCGGGCTACACCACGTGTTAGAGGATTTTCCCCTTATATTTAGCAACAAGATTTATCCACTTTTTCGTTACTGGGTCCCAGCAAAAAGAGTCTTTCTGCCGAAAATAAGCCGTTTTAGGACGCACGATTATATAACTTTCTCTGCT
Source organism: Acheta domesticus (assembly GCA_031308135.1). Lineage (NCBI taxonomy): Eukaryota > Metazoa > Arthropoda > Insecta > Orthoptera > Gryllidae > Acheta > Acheta domesticus. The sequence goes on from JAHLJT010008446.1 coordinate 239,910,152, forward strand.
TACGAAGTACGAGCGAGAGAGTAAAAATTAAAGAACTCACATTTACAATTTTCTCGATTCTCTAAGACGCACACGGTTTACAACGATAATTAAACGGAACGTTTTTGGTTTTCTGAGAGACCCATCAATTGCAGAACATCTGTTCTATTGCATCCTTAAATCCTGAAGACTTATTAAGTTTTTTAAAAAACTGCTCGAAGAACTAAGTTTCGCGAGTACTATAATATCACCTAATTCAGAAGGAGAGTAGCCTCTTCGCATGGGTTATCCCAAACCTGTAGAGACCGCGGTGCACTAACGCAGCTCTTTCCATGTCACTCGCCGCCGCCGCCGCCGCCGCCGCCGTCGCCGTCGCTGCCCCGCCCGGGAGGCGAGACAGGGCAGCGAATGTTCTGCGGCCCACCGAGAACATTTATATGGTAATACTTAACGTGGACAGCGTCGCAATCTAAATGCAAATAGTAGAGGTCTGTCGCTAATTGGTGGCAGGTCGTGGCTTCGCACTCTGGGGTTGACGAGCGACGAACGAGCGCGAGTGGGAGTTCCAGACGCTCGCGCGAAGCGATCGGCGCACCGGTGCATCGAGACCGACGACGTGGGCCAAGGTTTTTTTTAGTCACGCTCTTTTCAAAAGAATAATTTCGTCGTGTGATGTCGAGACGTGCCTTGATTCTTTCAGTAATAGCTAAGATCGCGTGAACTTCATATTGAAAAAAAATTGTACCTGCCGAAACAAATTCTAAAAAATTAGTAATATCATGGTTATTTCCACTGGCACATACATACAGTGAGGAATCAGGACGGTCCTCAGAAAGTCTCCGCTCACAGCTCGCCTGTATGTTCGAACTTATTTTATCTCATCTGACGGCATATCAGGGCTGTACAATCAGAAGTTTCAAGCGCAAAAATTATTATTATTTTCTTTTTCGAGAAACGACCAATTTGTTTCGGTACATAAAACTTTGCATACAAAACCACTTAGGACCCAAGCAACCACGTGACCCAACAGTACGTCCTAGACTCCTAAAATCAGATTTTCGTAATCGAAAGAGACATTAGACCAGGATGAAAAATAATTCCACTCACGAGATAATATCGGCATGAGAAGAAATGTAATGTAGTCTGTGTCAAGTTCATAGATTTAAAAGATTTAGAGACATTGAATTCAATTTGTAAAAAAAACAAGTACCTGTGTGTAAAAAAATTCTATATTATTAAATAATAATAATAATGATAAAATAATAAGTTCGTGCTTTTGATCCAAATCCATAACATCCTCTCCTTATGAGGATGGTAATGGATTAAGAGCAGCGATTCATTCCTGGAATACAAAGGTAATAATGCACAGCTCCCCCTCCAAATGTTCCAATGTGTGACATCACTTGGGGAGCGAACGGAACATAGCATATTAAGGAGGAACCAGGAGAAGCCGGAATTTTGAATGAAATTCTTAAGCAAAGGTCAGAACTGCTAAACCAATAACAAATATATTTGACATAATAGTAAAAGAGGAGGAAATACCAAACTACTAGACAAGTTATAGACAAATACAATGTAAAAAAAACCCTCCAGAAATAAGGCATGCCCCTTATTAAATAAGCCTAATTATAAATTCTACGTACGAACTTTTATTCAACTGACAAACGTCCTAACTTTTAGACGAAAACCAACTAGTAGAATAACAAGGAGATCTCATTTTTCAAAACTGTTTTCTGCTGCGCCAGAAAATATTTTGAATATTGAGCAGTGAATAAACGTGAAGCCAACATCAATAAAAAAAAGGATGGAAAACAACAAACTTATCAAACCTGCTTTTTGTACATTCTGAGTGGTGTTTTATTTGCAAAATCAGTAAACGAAATCCTGAGGACTTACGAGGACTACAGCAAAGCGAGTAACGTATAATAAATCCGATTAAAAACAAGACTATGAGAAACATAAAGGATAAATACTGATGGTAATAAATGTTTTTCTAGATCAGTTTCTTTTGACAACAGTTCTACCGCGGAGATACACTCTTAGAAAAAACAGAAAATAGAAATGGAAATATAAATAATACCATTTTCAGCGTTATTATGAGTCCCATACCTGATCAAACGGGCAAAAAAGCTTATTTAATACAAGATACCATTTTCTGAACGTCGGATAATATAGATTACTACTAGACATCCAAATTGAAAATAAAGTGTTCATTTTAATAACACAAAAATCTTCAAAACTATATTAAAGTATGTAATTTATAAGAAGTTACAATGTTGGGAAACTCCCAGATGTAGTTAATCTGATGCCAAGCCTACAGATGTCCCTATATCTTCCGGTGGCCTTCGTTGTTCGCAAAGGTTTGAATAGGTTGTTGTTGTTATTGTTGTTGTTATTATTATTATTATTATTGTTGTTGTTGTTGTTGTTGTTTTAAAAAATGCAATTAGCAAATCCGATTTGGGACATCTCTCAGGCATTAGATTTCTACGACGACTTCCAGGCAACACAAGACAGCCATTCGCTTCACGGACTAGCTCCATTGCTGCCCCGCAATTAGGTACTTTAGCTGAAGAACTAGTACAGTATCCTTCGAGCTACTATTTGAAAAATTGGAATTTTCATCAATGATAAATCAACTCTGTTAATTTCGTAGTTTCCAAAGTATTATTAAATTGTTCGAATATTTAAAGAGCCGGTATTGTAAAACATCCCTTCGGCTAGTGTACAACAATTGAAGGGCTTGACTCAACCATTTTCTCTCAATTAAAATAAAAGAATAAGACAACACTATAAAAGAATTCCACGATGAACACCCAGACGAGATTCAAGAAAGACGGTATATATTTTTTGCGCGTATCGATTTTGAAAGTAGACAACTTCTTTCAGAAATTGCCCTATCTAACGCAGTCTAACTTTTGTCGTTTTTGAAGGCACAAGTGTGGTAGATTCACGAGTGGCCGTGTTTATTCTTTGCGCTAATACGTTGGTGGCACTAGCTTATACAAGTTTTATAAAGAACGATAAAGAAGCCGAAGCTGACGGTCGGAGCCTCGTTTTGCGCGAGGGTGTGCGAAGAGAGTTTCTTATGTAGAGCAACCCAAATGCGGTGGAAACGCGGCGATATTAAAGTGAGGTTTTATCGGTAAAATTTAGTAACATTTTTTTTCACGTTCCTCTCCCCTCCCAATTACGAATGATTTCAGGCGGAAGAGCATCAGCAAGCTACATGTTTTGCAACTTTGTATTGCAGCGATCGGCATACCTGAAACACAACTTTGGATTATCTTACTCCACTATAAAAGAATTTCACGATGTACTCCCAGACGAGATTCAAGAAATATGGTATATTTTTGCGCGTATCGATTTAAAAGTAGACAACCTTCCTGCAGAAATTGCCCTTTCTAACGCAGTATAAGTCTTGTCGTTTTTGAAAACACAAGTGTGGTGGAACATGCTCTACTTTAATGGTATAAATCAATTAATAAATAACGGATATGATGCTTTTCAAACCCTTCGAGAGACAGAAATGTCGAACGAGAAGAAATAAATTAAAAAAAAACAACCTTTGACAAGATATGGTTTCTAACCAAACCTCATGTTGACAGGAATTAATCCGATTTATTTCTGGCGTTTTCTTTTACTAGATTAACAAAATTTATTATAATCTCGATTATCTAAGCCAGACTGTTTCTTTCCATACGACGTAAATGGTATTGAACCTACATCGAAAATGAAACCGAAGTTTAATTTGCTATTGTATTATCTCGGTTCATGTTAAAATTACTATAAATGTATGGAAGAAAATTTGACTATGCAATTCGGATACTCCGTTTTAGTTAACTGACTTCGAATAGCAAAATTAAACCATGTAAAAAATACGATTCTCATATAACCATTCGTTTCATATCCTGGATCAGATTTCACCGACACCAGAGCACAAGTCTAAGTGAATGATGACAAATCATCATTTCCAGGAGGTGGGTGAGGGATGAAGATAGGGAAGGAAGGGGTTTTAGCACACACACGCATACACACATACAGTCCGAAATAAATAATAACCATTAAATTGATGAAGCCGAGGGGGAAAGAAAAGAAAAAAAATTTAAAATTTAAAATTTAGTCGGTAATAATAGGTAACATTTTTTTCACGTTCCTTTCCCTTCCCAATTAGGAATTGTTACACGCGGAGGGACATCAGGAAGCTACATGTTTTGCAACATTGTATTGAAGCGAACGGCATTCCCGAAACACAACTCTGAATTATCTTACTCTACTGCAAAACAATTGAACGATGTAAACCCCGGCGAGATTCAAGAAAGACGATATATTTTTTGCGCGTATCGATTTGAAAGTATACGACTTCTTTCAGAAATTGCCCTATCTAACGCAGTCTAAGTTTTGTTGGTTTTGAAGGCACAAGTGTGGTGGATTCACCAGTGGCCGTGTTTATTCTTTGCGCTAATACGTAAGTGGCACTAGCTTATATAAATTTTATAAACAACAATAAAAGAGCCGAGGCTGAAGTTCGGAGCCTCGTTCTGATTTCCGCGAGGGTGTGCGAAGAGAGTTTCTTATGTAGAGCAACCCAAATACGGTGGAAACGCAGCGATATTAAAGTGAGTTTTTATCGCTAAACATTAATTACATTCTTTTCACGTTCCTCTCTCCTCCCAACTACGAATGATTTCAGACGGAGGAGCATCAGCAAGCTACATGTTTTGCAACTTTGTATTGCAGCAAAAGACATTCCTGAAACAGGACTTTGAATTATCTTACTCCACTATAAAAGAATTCCACGTTGTACTGCCAGACGACATTGAAGAAAGACGTTATATTTTTTGCGCGTACCGATTTGAAAGTAGAAGAATTTCTGCAAAAATTTGCCATTTCTAACGCAAGTCTCAGTTTTGTCGTTTTTGAAGGCACAAGTGTGGTGGATTCACGAGTGGCCGTGTTTATTCTTTGCGCTAATACGGTCCTGGCACTCGCTTATACAAGTTTTGTGAAGAACGATAAAGGAGCCCCGGGCTGAAGGTCGGAGCCTCGTTCTGATTTGCGGGTGGGTGTGCGAAGAGAGTTTCTTATGTAGAGCAACCCAAATGTGGTGAAAACGCGACGATATTAAAGTGAGGTTTAAATTAGTAACATTTTTGTCACGTACTCTACCCTCCCAATTACGAATGATTTCGGGCGGAGGAGCATCAGTAAGCTACATGTTTTGAACCTTTTTATTGCAGCGAACTACATTCCTGAATCAGGACTTTGAATTCTCTAACTCCACTATAAAAGAATTCCACGATGTACTCCCAGACGAGATTCAAGAAAGACGGTATGTATTTTTTGCGCGTATCGATTTAAAAGCGGATGACTTCCTTCAAACATTGCCCTTTCTAACGCAGTCTATGTTTTGTCGTTACAACGATAAAGGAGCCGAGGCTGACGGTCGGAGCCTCGTACTGATTTGCGCGACGGTGTGCGAAGAGAGAGTCTTATCTAGAGCAACCCAAATGCGGTGGAAACGCGGCGATATTAAAGTGAGGTTTTATCGATAAAAATTAATAACATTTTTGTCACGTTCTCTCCCATCCCAATTACGAATGATTTCAGGCGGAGGAGCATCAGCAAGCTACATGTTTTGCAACTTTGTACGAGCTTCGAACGACATTCCTGAATCAGGACTTTGAATTTTCTTACTCCACTATAAAAGAATTCCACGATGTACTCCCAGACGAGATTCAAGAAAGACGGTATGTATTTTTTGCGCGTATCGATTTAAAAGCGGATGACTTCCTTCAAAAATTGCCCTGTGTAACGCAGTCAAAGTTTTGTCGTTAGAATTCCACGTTGTACTCCCAGACGAGATTCAAGAAAGACGTTATAATTTTTGCGCGTATCGATTTAAAGGTAGACGATTTTCTTCAAAAATTGCCCTTTCTAACGCAGTCTATATTTTTATAAAGAACGATACGGAAACCCAGGCTGACGGTCGGAGCCTCGTTCTGGTTTGCGCGAGGGTGTGCGAAGAGAGTTTATGTAGAGCAACCCAAATGCGGTGGAAACGCGGCGACATTAAAATGAGGTTTAAATTAGTAATATTTTTTGTAACGTTCTCTCATCTCCCAATGCCAATGACTTCAGGCGGAGGAGCATCAGCAAGCTACATGTTCTGCAACTTTGTATTGCAGCCAACGACATTCCTGAATCAGGACTTTGAATTTTCTTACTCCCACTATAAAAGAATTCCACGATGTACTCCCAGACGAGATTCAAGAAAGACGGTAATGTATTTTTTGCGCGTATCGATTTAAAAGCGGATGACTTCCTTCAAAAATTGCCCTGTGTAACGCAGTCAAAGTTTTGTCGTTAGAATTCCACGTTGTACTCCCAGACGAGATTCAAGAAAGACGTTATAATTTTTGCGCGTATCGATTTAAAGGTAGACGATTTTCTCCAAAAATTGCCCTTTCTAACGCAGTCTAGATTTTTATAAAGAACGATAAAGGAACCCAGGCTGACGGTCGGAGCCTCCGTTCTGGTTTGCGCGAGGGTGTGCGAAGAAAGTTTATGTAGAGCAACCCAAATGCGGTGGAAACGCGGCGACAATAAAATGAGGTTTAAATTAGTAATATTTTTGTAACGTTCTCTCATCTCCCAATTGCCAATGACTTCAGGCGGAGGAGCATCAGCAAGCTACATGTTTTGCAACTTTGTATTGCAGCCAACGACATTCCTGAATCAGGACTTTGAATTCTCTAACTCCACTATAAAAGAATTCCACGATGTACTCCCAGACGAGATTCAAGAAAGACGGTATGTATTTTTTGCGCGTATCGATTTAAAAGCGGATGACTTCCTTCAAACATTGCCCTTTCTAACGCAGTCTATGTTTTGTCGTTACCACGATAACGGAGCCGAGGCTGACGGTCGGAGCCTCGTACTGATTTGCGCGACGGTGTGCGAAGAGAGAGTCTTATCTAGAGCACCCAAATGCGGTGGAAACGCGGCGATATTAAAGTGAGGTTTATCGATAAAAATTAATAACATTTTTGTCACGTTCTCTCCCATCCCAATTACGAATGATTTCAGGCGGAGGAGCATCAGCAAGCTACATGTTTTGCAACTTTGTACGAGCTTCGAACGACATTCCTGAATCAGGACTTTGAATTTTCGTACTCCACTATAAAGAATTCCACGATGTACTCTCAGACGAGATTCAAGAAAGACGGTATGTATTTTTTGCGCGTATCGATTTAAAAGCGGATGACTTCCTTCAAAAATTGCCCTGTGTAACGCAGTCAAAGTTTTGTCGTTAGAATTCCACATTGTATTCCCAGACGAGATTCAAGAAAGGACGTTATAATTTTTGCGCGTATCGATTTTAAAGGTAGACGATTTTCTTCAAAAATTGCCCTTTCTAACGCAGTCTATATTTTTATAAAGAACGATAAAGGAACCCAGGCTGACGGTCGGAGCCTCGTTCTGGTTTGCGCGAGGGTGTGCGAAGAGAGTTATGTAGAGCAACCCAAATGCGGTGGAAACGCGGCGACATTAAAATGAGGTTTAAAATTAGTAATATTTTTGTAACGTTCTCTCATCTCCCAATTGCCAATGACTTCAGGCGGAGGAGCATCAGCTAGCTACATGTTTTGCAACTTTGTATTGCAGCCAACGACATTCCTGAATCAGGACTTTGAATTTCCTTACTCCACTATAAAAGAATTCCACGATGTACTCCCAGACGAGATTCAAGAAAGACGGTATGTATTTTTTGCGCGTATCGATTTAAAAGCGGATGACTTCCTTCAAAAATTGCCCTGTGTAACGCAGTCAAAGTTTGTCGTTAGAATTCCACGTTGTACTCCCAGACGAGATTCAAGAAAGACGTTATAATTTTTGCGCGTATCGATTTAAAGGTAGACGATTTTCTCCAAAAATTGCCCTTTCTAACGCAGTCTATATTTTTATAAAGAACGATAAAGGAACCCAGGCTGACAATCGGAGCCTCGTTCTGGTTTGCGCGAGGGTGTGCGAAGAGAGTTTATGTAGAGCAACCCAAATGCGGTGGAAACGCGGCGACATTAAAATGAGGTTTAAATTAGTAATATTTTTGTAACGTTCTCTCATCTCCCAATTGCCAATGACTTCAGGTGGAGGAACATCAGCAAGCTACATGTTCTGCAACTTTGTATTGCAGCCAACGACATTCCTGAATCAGGACCTTGAATTTTCTTACTCCACTATAATAGAATTCCACGATGTACTCCCAGACTAGATTCAAGAAAGACGGTATGTATTTTTTGCGCGTATCGATTTAAAAGCGGATGACTTCCTTCAAAAATTGCCCTGTGTAACGCAGTCAAAGTTTTGTCGTTAGAATTCCACGTTGTACTCCCAGACGAGATTCAAGAAAGACGTTATAATTTTTGCGCGTATCGATTTAAAGGTAGACGATTTTCTCCAAAAATTGCCCTTTCTAACGCAGTCTATATTTTTATAAAGAACGATACGGAAACCCAGGCTGACGGTCGGAGCCTCGTTCTGGTTTGCGCGAGGGTGTGCGAAGAGAGTTTATGTAGAGCAACCCAAATGCGGTGGAAACGCGGCGACATTAAAATGAGGTTAAAATTAGTAATATTTTTGTAACGTTCTCTCATCTCCCACTTGCCAATGACTTCAGGCGGAGGAGCATCAGCAAGCTACATGTTTTGCAACTTTGTACGAGCTTCGAACGACATTCCTGAATCAGGACTTTGAATTTTCTTACTCCACTATAAAAGAATTCCACGATGTACTCCCAGACGGGATTCAAGAAAGACGGTATGTGTTTTTTGCGCGTATCGATTCAAAAGCGGATGACTTCCTTCAAAAATTGCCCTGTGTAACGCAGTCAAAGTTTTGTCGTTAGAATTCCACGTTGTATTCCCAGACGAGATTCAAGAAAGACGTTATAATTTTTGCGCGTATCGATTTAAAGGTAGACGATTTTCTTCAAAAATTGCCCTTTCTAACGCAGTCTATATTTTTATAAAGAACGATAAAGGAACCCAGGCTGACGGTCGGAGCCTCGTTCTGGTTTGCGCGAGGGTGTGCGAAGAGAGTTTATGTAGAGCAACCCAAATGCGGTGGAAACGCGGCGACATTAAAATGAGGTTTAAATTAGTAATATTTTTGTAACGTTCTCTCATCTCCACAATTGCCAATGACTTCAGGCGGAGGAACATCAGCAAGCTACATGTTCTGCAACTTTGTATTGCAGCCAACGACATTCCTGAATCAGGACTTTGAATTTTCTTACTCCACTATAAAAGAATCCCACGATGTATTCCCAGACGAGATTTAAGAAAGACGGTATGTATTTTTTGCGCGTATCGATTTAAAAGCGGATGACTTCCTTCAAAAATTGCCCTGTGTAACGCAGTCAAAGTTTTGTCGTTAGAATTCCACGTTGTACTCCCAGACGAGATTCAAGAAAGACGTTATAATTTTTGCGCGTATCGATCTAAAGGTAGACGATTTTCTCCAAAAATTGCCCCTTCTAACGCAGTCTATATTTTTATAAAGAACGATAAAGGAACCCAGGCTGACGGTTGGAGCCTCGTTCTGGTTTGCGCGAGGGTGTGCGAAGAGAGTTTATGTAGAGCAACCCAAATGCGGTGGAAACGCGGCGACAATAAAATGAGGTTTAAATTAGTAATATTTTTGTAACGTTCTCTCATCTCCCAATTGCCAATGACTTCAGGCGGAGGAGCATTAGCAAGCTACATGTTTTGCAACTTTGTACGAGCTTCGAACGACATTCCTAAATCAGGACTTTGAATTTTCTTACTCCACTATAAAAGAATTCCACGATGTACTCCCAGACGGGATTCAAGAAAGACGGTATGTGTTTTTTTGCGCGTATCGATTTAAAAGCGGATGACTTCCTTCAAAAATTGCCCTGTGTAACGCAGTCAAAGTTTTGTCGTTAGAATTCCACGTTGTACTCCCAGACGAGATTCAAGAAAGACGTTATAATTTTTGCGCGTATCGATTTAAAGGTAGACGATTTTCTTCAAAAATTGCCCTTTCTAACGCAGTCTATATTTTTATAAAGAACGATAAAGGAACCCAGGCTGACGGTCGGAGCCTCGTTCTGGTTTGCGCGAGGGTGTGCGAAGAGAGTTTATGTAGAGCAACCCAAATGCGGTGGAAACGCGGCGACAATAAAATGAGGTTTAAATTAGTAATATTTTTGTAACGTTCTCTCATCTCCCAATTGCCAATGACTTCAGGCGGAGGAGCATCAGCAAGCTACATGTTTTGCAACTTTGTACGAGCTTCGAACGACATTCCTGAATCAGGACTTTGAATTTTCTTACTCCACTATAAAAGAATTCCACGATGTACTCCCAGACGGGATTCAAGAAAGACGGTATGTGTTTTTTGCGCGTATCGATTTAAAAGCGGATGACTTCCTTCAAAAATTGCCCTGTGTAACGCAGTCAAAGTTTTGTCGTTAGAATTCCACGTTGTACTCCCAGACGAGATTCAAGAAAGACGTTATAATTTTTGCGCGTATCGATTTAAAGGTAGACGATTTTCTTCAAAATTGCCCTTTCTAACGCAGTCTATATTTTTATAAAGAACGATAAAGGAACCCAGGCTGACGGTCGGAGCCTTGTTCTGGTTTGCGCGAGGGTGTGCGAAGAGAGTTTATGTAGAGCAACCCAAATGCGGTGGAAACGCGGCGACAATAAAATGAGGTTTAAATTAGTAATATTTTTGTAACGTTCTCTCATCTCCCAATTGCCAATGACTTCAGGCGGAGGAGCATCAGCAAGCTACATGTTTTGCAACTTTGTACGAGCTTCGAACGACATTCTGAATCAGGACTTTGAATTTTTTACTCCACTATAAAAGAATTCCACGATGTACTCCCAGACGAGATTCAAGAAAGACGGTATGTATTTTTTGCGCGTATCGATTTAAAAGCGGATGACTTCCTTCAAAAATTGCCCTGTGTAACGCAGTCAAAGTTTTGTCGTTAGAATTCCACGTTGTACTCCCAGAGGAGATTCAAGAAAGACGTTATAATTTTTGCGCGTATCGATTTAAAGGTAGACGATTTTCTCCAAAAATTGCCCTTTCTAATGCCGTCTATATTTTTATAAAGAACGATAAAGGAACCCAGGCTGACGGTCGGAGCCTCGTTCTGGTTTGCGCGAGGGTGTGCGAAGAGAGTTTATGTAGAGCAACCCAAATGCGGTGGAAACGCGGCGACATTAAAATGAGGTTTAAATTAGTAATATTTTTGTAACGTTCTCTCATCTCCCAATTGCCAATGACTTCAGGCGGAGGAGCATCAGCAAGCTACATGTTTTGCAACTTTGTACGAGCTTCGAACGACATTCCTGAATCAGGACTTTGAATTTTTTACTCCACTATAAAAGAATTCCACGATGTACTCCCAGACGAGATTCAAGAAAGACGGTATGTATTTTTTGCGCGTATCGATTTAAAAGCGGATGACTTCCTTCAAAAATTGCCCTGTGTAACGCAGTCAAAGTTTTGTCGTTAGAATTCCACGTTGTACTCCCAGACGAGATTCAAGAAAGACGTTATAATTTTTGCGCGTATCGATTTAAAGGTAGACGATTTTCTCCAAAAATTGCCCTTTCTAACGCAGTCTATATTTTTATAAAGAACGATAAAGGAACCCAGGCTGACGGTCGGAGCCTCGTTCTGGTTTGCGCGAGGGTGTGCGAAGAGAGTTTATGTAGAGCAACCCAAATGCGGTGGAAACGCGGCGACATTAAAATGAGGTTTAAATTAGTAATATTTTTGTAACGTTCTCTCATCTCCCAATTGCCAATGACTTCAGGCGGAGGAGCATCAGCAAGCTACATGTTTTGCAACTTTGTACGAGCTTCGAACGACATTCCTGAATCAGGACTTTGAATTTTTTACTCCACTATAAAAGAATTCCACGATGTACTCCCAGACGAGATTCAAGAAAGACGGTATGTATTTTTTGCGCGTATCGATTTAAAAGCGGATGACTTCCTTCAAAAATTGCCCTGTGTAACGCAGTCAAAGTTTTGTCGTTAGAATTCCACGTTGTACTCCCAGACGAGATTCAAGAAAGACGTTATAATTTTTGCGCGTATCGATCTAAAGGTAGACGATTTTCTCCAAAAATTGCCCTTTCTAACGCAGTCTATATTTTTATAAAGAACGATAAAGGAACCCAGGCTGACGGTTGGAGCCTCGTTCTGGTTTGCGCGAGGGTGTGCGAAGAGAGTTTATGTAGAGCAACCCAAATGCGGTGGAAACGCGGCGACAATAAAATGAGGTTTAAATTAGTAATATTTTTGTAACGTTCTCTCATCTCCCAATTGCCAATGACTTCAGGCGGAGGAGCATCAGCAAGCTACATGTTTTGCAACTTTGTATTGCAGCCAACGACATTCCTGAATCAGGACTTTGAATTTTCTTACTCCACTATAAAAGAATTCCACGATGTACTCCTAGACGAGATTCAAGAAAGACGGTATTTTTTTTTTGCGCGTATCGATTTAAAAGCGGATGACTTCCTTCAAAAATTGCCCTGTGTAACGCAGTCTAAGTTTTGTCGTTAGAATTCCACGTTGTACTCCCAGACGAGATTCAAGAAAGACGTTATAAGTTTTGCGCGTATCGATTTAAAGGTAGACGATTTTCTCCAAAAATTGCCCTTTCTAACGCAGTCTATATTTTTATAAAGAACGATAAAGGAACCCAGGCTGAAGGTCGGAGTCTTATTCCGATTTGCGCGAGGGTGTGCGAAGAGTTTTTCTTATGTAGAGCAACCCAAATGCGGTGGAAACGCGGCGATATTAAAGTGAGGTTTTATCGATAAAAATTAGTAATATTTTTGTCACGTTCTCTCCCCTCTCAATTACGAATGATTTCAGGCGGAGGAGCATCAGCAAGCTACATGTTTTGCAACTTTGTACGAGCTTCGAACGACATTCCTGAATCAGGACTTTGAATTTTCTTACTCCACTATAAAAGAATTCCACGATGTACTCCCAGACGAGATTCAAGAAAGACGTTAAATTTTTTGCGCGTATCGATTTGAAAGTAGGCGACTTCTTACTGAAATTTCCCTTTCTAACGCACTCTTTGTCTTGTCGTTTTTGAAGACACAAATGTGGTGGAACATGCTTTAATTTTAATGGTATTAATTAATTAATTAAAATTATCTTAATATGCTCGCTAAATCGATAACTTCATTTTATGTAATACTACATATTACTCGAATACTCTATTTTCAACTCTGCGACCGGCAGAGGTGACTCGAGGCATCAACTGATGGCATTGCATTGCCTCTGGGCAGGAGCTCCTAGGTTCGATTCCCTACGGTGGGAGGATTTTCGACACAGCGGTGCCCCGCTGGTGGGAGATGCCTGGTTGGGGAAACTTCGTTAGCCGACAGTAGGTCGGCGGCTGATCTCACTATCCATCGGGGGAAGATCACCGCCACCTCTCGAGGAATACACATGTACCACACTTATGGGACTAACGAACTTAGATGATGACGCGCCCGTAATCGCCAATCAATCTACTCTGCGGCGAGGAACGTCAGACAAGCATTTATCTTATTTCTCTTCTTCTTCCCGCTCTCCCTCTCCGGAGACTGAACGGCGGGTATCAGCGGGATCTTCTTTACCTCCCCCGACTGTACGCGCCGCAGTGAAAGAGGTGCTTGGCCTTTGGTGCTCAGCGTGCACGCCACGCGTCCACCCGGACCTCAGTGCGGCGGACGACGGCCGAGGCGGCGCGGCGCGGCATGGCACGAGCCCGCTGCTAGGAGAGGGCGGGGGGGGAATCACGCGTTGTTGGGTTGCGCGCGGCCGTGCGGCGCGACACGCGGCACGACGATGATATTCGTGCATCCCGAATCTTAATTCGGAAGGCCGGAGGACCGACCACTCACGCCGGCAGGTGCCTTATCGATTCTGCATTCCGCGAGGAGGCCACTTCGCCTCCCCCTCGCTCCTCCCTCCCTCCTCGTCACCGCAGGGATTGGGTTTTTCGGCGGCGCCGGTGTGCATGCTCACACTTCGCAAATACGGCGATGAATAAAGGACGTTGTGTACACACATGAGCAATGAACTGTTCGGGAAATCGTTAGTACAAGTATTTCGCTTGTAATACAGTGAATAACAATTGAAGTGTGCACGGTCTCACTTCGCAAATACAGTGATGAATAAACGACGTTGTGTATACACACGAGCAATGAACTGTTCGGGAAATCGTTAGTACAAGAATTTCACTTATACTTTACTGTGAATAACTATTGAAGCGTACCTTCTCGCACGAGAAACGCACTGTTCGAGAAATCGTTAGTACAAGTATTTCACTTATATTGTACTGTGAATAACTATTGAAATCTATATTCTCACACAAGCAAATGAACTGTTCGAGAAATCGTTAGGACAAGTTATTCGCTTCTGGCATAGTGAATATTTGCAAGAAGAACTTAAGGATACACGGTCTCACTTCACAAATACAGTGACGAATAAACGACATTGATATACCTACTCACAAGCTATTAACGATTCGAGAAATTGTTAAAATGTATGTATTACATTGTACTTTGAATAAATTCTTCGACTCGAGTTATCATGTCAATACGATTCGACTATTAGTTTTCTTATAAAAATCGTCCTTTGGTTTTTTACTTTTTTATTTCCTTTTCATTACTTTCTAGATGAATTACGAGATGAATTTATATACTCCGCATTTCTCTGGTGTGGTATGTCTTCGGTTCCGTTCGGCCTACTCGCTCAGCGCTAATCACTTGAAAAATAATACAATGCTAGGATTGGCGTGTCTCCAGTTTTCGAAACTTAGCGCTAAACTCGACAGTAAACAATTCTCATAATCCTTCGCACATTTTAGTACGTAGTAAAGACGAAAGAGTCTGATCATTGAGTTGATCTACAATTTCCAATTTCGCAGTCTAAGGAGTTTGTTAAAAATCTAATTAGAACAGTAAAGAGAAACTCTTTGGTCATGCATTGATAGAGGTTGCAAAATAAAACGGCAAATGAGGGGCGTAAGCAGCGTTTGCAAAGCTCGAAATCGAAAAATTGTGTGCGTACACGATTATCACGACACGTTTCGATTTCACATCTTACCGAAGTTCGTTGCGAAACGAACTGCTTATTCGCATGTGTCAATAAGTTCACAGTTCACAATAGACATTCACACTTGGCAACAAGTGCGGAGACAACGGTTCACATCAATTCGAGAAAGTAAGGCAGACTTATGTGTAGGAGGAATTTGATAGATCTGGAAGAGATGAATGAGGTATGGACATTGTAACGCCGTGAGCGTGGGATAGCAGGGAGAGCGCTGCATGACCTTGTTTGGTGAACTGTTATATTCAAAATATCCGTTAAATACTAGTTGCAAATAAATCAACATTACTCAAAAAATGCTTATCGAACAAAAAAAGCCCCCATTCCCTCATGCACTTCCGTGAAAACTGCATTGCAATAACTTCAACCGACCAAAATTACAGAAGGTGCTTAAGATTCGTGACTCAGCCTGTCTGTATATATATATTAGAAAATCACACACACTACACAAAGATTACACACACTATATGTAATGTATTAAAAAATCGTTCACATGAACTAAAGGCTAAATATATAAGAGCTCTTGTGATTTTTCTGTCAACGTACCGAGTAGAAATCAAAGATCAGGCAATGTGAACCTGCTCTGAATCGGTGCGATCTTGAATCCCGCATCAAACACCTGCTGTAGACGCATCGGTTGCGCCGAGTGCCCGGAATCTCCGCACCGAAGAAACTCCCGCCAGTGGCTGCCGCGTGTCGAAGCCGTCATGTGCGATGTGTAAGATTAATTGCCGTTGGAAACGTTTGTAAAGGGAGCCTGCACGGAAGCACGGGGGTCGAGGGGCGGGCGAGAGTGGGCACCTGACCGGCAGTAGTGGCGTGATCTCGGCCTCGTACGATCGACACCAGGCCAAACCAATTACCTGCTCGTGGAGGGCTTGAGACGGATCCGTTTCAGAAGGCGGGAACATGGAGAGGGCACAGGGAGTACTTTGAATTCCGCCCTCCAGGACTCGCGTAAGGCTGTTTGCAACATCCGACATAACCGTGGGATCTAGTTCCTGTAATATGATGAAACATCCTTTCGATGTTATTTGATAAACAAAACATGCTGCGTAGGTGAACATTTCACGTTCTATTAGGCAGCTATTAATTTAGTACTTAGTAAAATCAGTTACCTAATTGCAAAGTACTAACGAAGGAAGCTCATTAAAGTCCTGAATTCGGCGAAGACTCTCCTCCCACATCCAGCAATGTAATGAATCGATAGCAACATCAGATAAAATGTTCAAAGAAAAGTGAAACCAGTACGATATTGAATACTGCGTTTGGCTATTTCTAAGTAAGAGTGGTTCCATTTCTCACGCAGTGAGTGTCATGTCATGACTGTGCTATTGAAGAGAACACAGTAACATTCCGAAATATGTTTATAATATAAAGCGTGGGAGTGATTTATGAATTCTGCTTTTTACAGAACGTGGTAATAGGCAGAAAAGATAGATTATAATGGAGGTCCGCGATCATTCAAATTCGACCATTAATACACTTGGGTTCATAAAAGACATTAAAATAAACTCGCCGTTTGTCTCAACGGGTCACTTCAGTTTTCCAGCCGTTCAATGGTGAATCAATAGCCGAGGTAATTAAAATATTCAAGGAGGCAAAACCTATACCGTACTAGACTTATTTCTAAATAACTGTGATTTGAATTTCTCACTATTGAGTGTTGCAATAAAACTATGTCCTAAAACCAATGCAAAATATCTTTCCGAAATATTTTTTATAACATGCAACCACGGAGTGTGTAGTAATCGGACCAACTTACCACGTGGGCAGAAAAAATAGGAACAGAGATAACCGATATTTCGGAACATAATATTAAATTTTCTCGCGAAAATTCGCCGTTTTCCGGCGCACGATTACAATACTTTCTTTTTTTTAGGAAGGACGTGAAAATTAAAAAAATCGTTCAACTTTCGCGTCTTTCTCGGTTGTACCGCTAGAAGTCGCATGATCGCAAGCACTACTTCATACAGTCGCGATCATGCGATACCTGCCGGCACGACTGAGAACGTCGCGAAATACCGTGACGTATTCCATCGTGAAGACTGGCCTTGAGGGGCGAAGTTACAAAAATCGCTGTAAATGAGACACGATTGATTGATTTGTTTCCGGGCGCGTCAACGGTTAATATCATTCGTCTCGTATGTGCAGTGAATAGAGGGAGGTGGCGGCTACCTTCCCCCGCTATATGGAGAGATCCGGCTTGCGGAGTTTTCCCCCCACCAGGTATCACCCACCAGCGGGGCACCGCGCTAGTCGGGACAAGCTCGAAACTCCGACATGTGTAGTTGTAGTAGTGCATGTAAGTGTAAGTTGTGTAAGTAAGGGATGATAAGGATAGGACAAGGAAGAGGAAGAAAAATCGCGCGCGGTCGGTTGCCCGTTTCTTCGGGTTCTACTCCGACATTCACCTGGTGTTCACCGAAGGAACCATGGGAAACTACCGATCAGAGCGGCCGGCTGCTAGACTTCTCCTCCAGAAATCGGCTGAATGTGAACTAGCTATCTAGCTAGTGCCGAAAATCCTTCCTCCGTCAGGACTCGATCCCTAGAATCTCCCGATCAGAGTCATTGCAGTAACATCAACTGATGCCCCGAGCCACCTACACCGGTGCTTATAGCTATAATTTTCGGTTTTTGCTTCCGTTATTTTACCGTTACTTTTCCTTTACCGTTTCTGTTACCCCTAATTTATCGCTACTTTTGACCTCTAGAACTTAAAAACAAAATATTTACAAAAATCAACTATTTTTTTCCTTTTTCAATGTTACCTTTTTCCGTTAGGAAAACAGTATTATAAATTAATCGTTAATAGCATATTATAATTTAAACACTTCAAAGAGTCTCCATGAATTTTCAGAAATTTTTCAAGCTTCCTTGGCCTTGAAAACTCTATTAGAAAGGTACAGAACGTTAATAATGCGAAAATGGTATAAATATGATTTTTAACAGGGTTAGAACAAACGCAAAAAGCCGGGCTCAATAGGTAACAGTGACAATTTTGAATCTATTCCTGCACCCAATTTTATTTAGTTATTTGCACCCTACGGGCAAAGGAACTTGCTCTATATTTTCAGCGCTTCTCATTTATAACTGAAGTTTCAGGATGACTTAAAATAAGGTTCATAAAACAATAATCATCATTTTCAGAATGTTGAAGTATTAGTATTGTATTCAAAATAATGAAAGGGTATCCCGAATCCCGTCTGCCATCTATCGGCGTTTGAGAGATTTACCAGGGACACTCGGGGCCACTACCGCTTACCAGGGAATAGAACCCACATTGTTCACTCACACAGTCACCAGATAGGGCAAAGGATTAGGTTCTACGATAGAGACGACGGACGTGTTACTGGCAATGTATCCCATGCTACTAACAACTCAGTGATGAGGGAGGGCGTCCGACCCAGGTGCAAAGTGTCCTTGCCACACGCGCAAGATCCTCCGCCACCTGGGTCGGCAAGGTATGACAGGATATTTACAGATTAGCTTTATTTTTAATTCTGCACTTAAGTGTGGGAATTGGAGGCAGAATATCTTGTACAATTATTTTGTATGATAGGAAAAGATATGTTAGGACCCAGATGCAACCGGTACTTCCCTGACTTGCACATCGTCACCCGAATCGGAGAGTTGTGACAGGATATGATAGGAAAGGCGATGGGGAAGGATATAATGGGACCCAGATGCAACGGGTGCCTCAAGCGCAAGCTCCTCCGACCCCCAGGGTGGAGAGGATTGACATGATATGATAGGACAGCTGAGAGGAAAGGATATAATAGGATCCAAGATGCAACGGGTACTTGCCTCACGTGCAAGCTTCTCCGCCACCTGGGTCGGTAAGGGGTGACATGATATGATAGGAAAGATGAGAGGAAAGGATATAGTAGGACCCAGATGCAACGGGTACTTGCCTCAAGCGCGCAAGCTCCTCCGCCACCCGGATTGGAGAGGATCGTCATGATATGATAGGTAAGCTGAGAGGAAATGATATAATAGGACCCAGATGCAACGGGTACTTGCCTCAAGCGCGCAAGCTCCTCCGCCACCCGGGTTGGAGAGGATTGTCATGATATGATAGGAAAGCTGGGAGGAAATGATATAATAGGACCCAAATGCAACGGGTACTTGCCTCAAGCGCGCAAGCTCCTCCGCCACCCGGGTTGGAGAGGATTGTCATGATATGATAGGAAAAAAAACAAAAAAAAAAACAAAAAAAAAAAACCTCCCAAAACATTCTCTTTAAAAAAAAAAGGTTGAGAGGAATAAGCGATATAATGGACCCCAGATGCAACGGGTACTTGCATCAGCGCCGCAAGCTCTCCGCCACCCGGGGTGGAAAGCGATTGTCATGATAGGATAGGAAAGGTGAAAGGAAAGGATATAATAGGAACCAAGATGACAAAGGGCTACTTGCCTCAAGCGCGCAAGACTCCTCCGCCACCCGGGTTGGACAAGGATGGAAAGGATGGTCATGATATGGTAGGAAAGGCTTGAGAGGAAAGGATAAAGAGGACCCAAAGATGCAACGGGTACTTGCCCTCAAGCGGCAAAGCTCCTACGCCACCCGGGTTGGAGAGGATTGTCATGATATGATAGCGAAATGGTGAGAGGAGGAAAGGATATAATAGGAACCAGAGCAACGGTACTTGCCCTCAAGCGCGCAAGCCTCCTCCGCCACCCGGGTTGGAAAGGGATTGTCATGATATGATAGGAAAGGTGAGAGGAAAGGATTATCTATAGGACCCAAGATGCAAACGGGTACTTGCCTCAAGCGCCGCAAGCCTCCTCCGCCACAGGTTGGAGAGGATTGCTCATGACTATGATAGGAAAGGTGAGAGGAAAGGATATAATAAGGACCCAGATGCAAGGGTACTTGCCTCAAGCGCCGCAAGCTCCTCCGCCACCCGGGTTCGGAAAGTGATTGTCATATGATAGGGAAAGATGAGAGGAAAGACATATAATAGGGACCCAAGATGCCATGCCAACGGGTCACTTGACTCACGTGCAAGCATTCTCCGTCACCCGCGGTTGGAGAGGATTGACATGATAGATAGGAAAGGTGAGAGGAATGGATATAATAGAACCCTATGAGATGCCAAAACGCGTACGTGGCCTGACGTGCAAAGCTTTCTTGCACCACCCAGGTCGGTAAGGTGGTGACATGTATATGATAGGAAAGATTTGAGTGGAAAGAATATAAATAGGACCCAGATGCGGCGGTAGGGTACTTGCCTCACGCGCAAGCGACTCGACACAAAAGTGGCGACTAGGACTGACACGGTATGCTAATAGGAAAGGATATGATAGGAAAAGAGACACAGTAGCCAGTTAGAGCAAAGGGATGAGAGGCTGACAGACGGATATTGGCAATGTATCAATGCCACAAACAACTCAGGAGAAGGAAGGGAGTCCGACCAGAGCCAAAGTGTACTCTGCAACACGCACAAGACTCCTCTGCCACCTGAGGTCGGCGAGGTGGTGACAGGATATTTTACACATAGTTTATTTTTAATTCTGCACTTAAGTGTGGGAATTGGAGGCAGAATATCTTGTACCATTATCTTGTACGATACGAACGCAAACCCAATTCAATATTTAAACTTTATACTCGTGTCACTAATACAGTTAGATCCCTCGAAATGATGGATATGACCTTATGAACATTAAATAAAGTCAAACTAAATCGTTTCTGGTATAAATGAAAAGGAATGAAATTTCACATTCGCGAGTTTTGATCTGTTGGGTAAAAGAAATTATACAAATGCGCGTTTAGGGGAATCGATTCGTCAGGCCTTCGTTTTTCTATCCAGCCGAAACTTATTACGTTTGTTCTAACCTTGTTAAATATCATGTTTTAACTTTATTTCATTTTTTTAACAAGATTTAGATTTTTAGTAGAATTTTCGAGGATATAAAAGCTTGTATTAAATTCGGAAAAAATAATCTATCTCTGTATATAAAACGCTAAGGTTATATGACGGCTTCTCAAAATTTATAACAAAACATTGGCACAAAACCAGGTAAATGTGGGACTACTGGATAGAGAATTACTCCCTAGTGCTGTATTAAAAGATTAAGACGAAAAAAATTGAAATTTTTCAGATTTGAAGAAAGATAAAAAACTTTACTGTAGCCCGTATTATAATCGCCCCATTGCTCGAAAATTACGCCTTCATAAAACCATGTTCTTGTATCCTGAAGGGACACAAATTTGGAGCGAACATGTGAGTTATGTGGGAATTTGAGTTTTGGGTGGACAGGTGGGAAGATTCGGCAAAGGGGGTTGAGATGTGGAAAACAGATTACTTAGTGCGGGGAACACGATTGTCGTTTTCATTAAAATATGCGTATCACGATTTTTGAAAAGAATGACAGGCAGGGCGTCAAGAATATAGAACTGTTACTACCATTGCCTCGAATTGATTGCACAGAAAATTATAGCTATAAGCACCGGTGTAGGTGGCTCGGGGCATCAGTTGATGTTACTGCAGTGACTCTGACCGGGAGGTTCTAGGGTTCGAGTCCCGAAGGAGGAAGGAAATTCGGCACTCGCCAGACTGCTAGGTCGCATTCAGCCGATATCTGGAGGAGAAGTTTAGCAGCCAGGTGCTCTGATCGGTAGTTTTCCGTGGTTTCTTCGATGAACATAAGGCGAATACCGGGGCAGTACCCGAACAAATGGGCCACGGACCGCGCGCGATCTTTCCTTCCTCTTCTTTGTTCAATCCTTATCTTCCCTTACTTACACAAAACTTACACGTATATGCACTACTACTACAGATGTTCGGGAGTTTCAAGTCTGTCCCAGCTGTGTGAGAGATACCTGGTAGGTGTAAATCCCACAAGCCGTCAGGAGGTCGGTGCCGGATCTCGCCATAGAGCGAGGGTAAGTTCAACGCCACTTCCCGCGATAAAATCATGCACTACACTTACGGACTAATAATACGTACGTAATATAATACGTACCAGTTCACGCGCCCGGGAAACACCCATCAATCAATACGGCTAAAGGGGAACAAATTGTAATGAATAATGGTTCTGGATAAAATGGTGAAAAGGCAAAATCTAAAAATTGTAGGTACATTTAGTAGGTAAATACAAGAAACTTTTTTGTCGATGGCTCTCAGTAGAAGTTACTCTTGTAAAAGAGATTAAAGGCAATTATTAATTGTAAAATAAAACCCTAAGCTCTTCGAAATATTTAACTCGTTCTGAACATGTATTCGCGGACTTATATCATGCATACATTTCAAAATCCAAGGACTTAACAAATGCTTACTTAGATCTATTTTGTTCCTTCTTTGGAAATTGTTTTTTTTTCCTCGGAATAAAACGTTGATATGGGAAGGAGTACACTTGGTCGCGCATGATTTCGTCCCAGGTTCGGGATGGGTACCGGAACTGGCGGAGTGCCAAAAGTTTCGCCGCCATCCGAAATTCCTCCCGTCGATATGAAATGGCAATTATGGAGCGCAAATGAAAACAAACTAAGCATGAAACTGCGACCGAAATAATCGTCTCTTACATAAAGAGTAGGAGATTTCAGACTTCTATTCACGAACTGAATAATAAATGTTTAGTACGAACTGTTTTTTCTTTCCCTTCGGAAATATTGGCAGGGAGGATTTCCGACGACGATGGGAGGTGAATGATCTTTGCACCCACGAGATGTCACAGCATGGTCAGAACGCAACACCGTAAAGGCCGATACGCGTTCGAAGTACGTGAGTTTTATCCGTTCGGGGTTGCGTGTCGCGTGTCAAACCGTATTCTGAAGGAAGCCGCAGTTTTACCTGCCTATGTTTGCGTGTCGCGTGATCCCACAAGATTGTGTTTGCATCTCCCCCACTCATCCAGCCTTTGCGTGAAAACCTGTTCCGAGCACAGTTTAGTTAACCTTTTCAGGGCAGATAGCAACTTCGCCTGGACAGAATCGAGCAACGAAAAGACATTCAGGATACGGTCGACCACGCACAACACCCGGGACGGCGATACTACCACATGGCCCAAAAAAGTATTGGCCAGTCAAAAGAGAAATCGTCAAAATATGCAAATTGTTTTTTAAAAATAAAATGATCAATGGGACGGGAGGAGAAAGAGAGGAGAATTAGTCTCTTCCCGTGAGATTTCGCCTCATCGTCAGGACGCGGGTGCGAAATCCATGTGATAGAGCTCCCGAAGTCCTTTAAGGCCGTTCTACACGGTACAGTTTTCGTGTGTATTGAACGTATAGAAAGCGTGCAGTTTACATTGCACGATTTCTGCATGAAAACATTGGAACGTGTTTGAATTTTTTCGTACAGAAAACGTAAAATTTGACTCTAGCGCTCCGAGAGGCAGACTCGTTCACTAAAGGCTTCCTTTACTGCGGAGATCGTCCATCCTTTTCAATTTTGTGGTTAGATTACGTGGGATTCATGAGATTTTGAGTATTGGCCTGACGGATGCGCGTTCTCGGCTTTTCTGGAGAGTTTATTTCACTACATCTCGCAAATGTGAGGTTATTGAATCTCACTTCTTCAATTAAGACTTCCTGCACCTACTGCATTCGGAGCGTTTTTTCTACGCCTTCGTAGCCACAACACTGCTTGTAGCGACGATGACTGCATTTCTATTTTTCTCTCCATCTTACATTTATACTGTGAAAAATTAAAGTAGCTCAGAACGTATGTACACAAATGTCGGGAATAAATATACTCGGAAGGAGCAATTCAGAAATTCATGCGAGAGCCGGCAGAACCACTAGCGGCACGTAGTAGTGGCAGATCGTACAAAAAACGCGCAGACCTTGTAAACACGACTTTCGTCCTTTATACTTCTAATTTGGGATATTGAAGATTCTGTACAGTTGCTGAATGAGAATCTGCACGAAAACTGTACCATGTAAAAGGGCCTTTAGCGTCCTGGCACTACTGCGCGGCGCGGCGCGGCGCGACGTCCGACGAGGCCCAGGCAAGTCGTGCCGCGCAGCGGCGGCGAGCCCGACTCGACCGGTAGAGCTTGCGATGATGTCATGCCCGTTTATGGAGAAGAACACTCGATAGCGCTATCTTGCGCGTAGACAGTCGCCAATGCATCAATAGCGCGGAAAGGAGCCAGGAAGAAAGGAGCTTGAGCTGCGTTACGCGAGCCGTGTACATTGTGACTGCTGCTTACACGTTAGCCTTCACCTTTTGACGGCAATGCTGAGCACTCGCCGCCGACCGTAAGTCGTCAAAGATTAGCAGGAAACTTGCCTGGCGAAGCCGTTGCTACGCTGCAGGCGGCAGAGAGGGAAACGTAGTCCGCTTTTCGTTCACTTCAGCGTTTATACAATGATACATCGTTTTCTTTAGTCAGAATGACGCGAAACGCCGCTTCACTGTTCTTCATTTTTTGCACAAAATTACTTGCTCGGATTTTCTCCATACTTCCCACGATAAAATCAAACATATTATAATCGACTGTTGAGTCGTACTTTCGTATAAAATTGAGTGTCATTTGTATGATGATACTACTATGGGAAAGTAACTTTTCTTTCTTCACGGACTTTTGTATTTCTTCTCTGTATTTGAATAATTGCATTACTTCCTCTTACGCACGATAAAATCAAACATATTATAATCGACTGTTCAGTCGTACTTTTGTATAAAATTGAGTGTCATTTGTGTGATGATTGTACTATGGGAAAGTAACTTCTCTTTCTTCACGGACTTTTGTATTTCTTCGCTGTATTTGAATAATTGCATTACTTCCTCTTACGCACAGAGTTTGATATATAGAGTAACCTTTCAATAACGGATATACTCGGGGGGAAAACAACAACAACAAAAAAACACGTTCTGCACTCCCTTCTTCAAGAGAACTATCAAGTGTAGAGGTCCTGATAAGGAGTAATAGATCTGCCAAACCCACATCTAGAAAAGTATCCGCAGAGGTGTCCGCTAATGAGAAGTTTCATTTTATTGACTAACGGAATATTAAAATTATCACTTTCCATACTTTACTTTTGAGGATTATTTCAAATACCATTTTCAATAATTTTATATCGGCTGAGGTGGCTCAGAACAACTGATGTCATTGCAGTGCCTCTGACCGGAAGTTCTTGGGTTCGATTCCCAATAGTGGCATGATTTTTGAAACTAGCTAGTTAGCTATGTCGAATTCTGACATAGTCTAGAGGAGAATTCTAGCGATCAGCTGCTCTGATCGGTAGTTTTATGTAGTTTTTGCGATCAACACCAGACGAATGTCAAAGCATTGCCCTAACAAAAGAGCCGCGGGCTGCCATGAAATCTTTTACTGCCTCTTTTTTTTCTAGCCGCATCCTTTACTTGTACACGCTTACGCTCAAAAACATACAAGTAGTATCACACCAGTTATCCCGCTGGTGGGACTTCCCCTGAATAGGGAAACCCCGCAAGCAGACGTGTAGGTCGGCGCCAGGTTCTCACCATCCAGAGGAAGAAGAATATCGCCACATACCGTGATAAAACTTCTACTAACTTGTGGGACTAATGAACGTAGCAAACGACGTGACCGGTAAAACGAAAGAATCAATTTAATCGAAAATTTCTAAGCATAACAAGGTGTTTGTTTTAATCTTTATTTCAATATTTTGTATCATTTAAGTCGCTATACAACATTTCTATTACTGAGAACGTAGGCTTCCGCGGTCGGAGTCTGTAACTACGTACTTGCCTGTCTGGAATACGTCGTGTCGCTAGGCACAGGTTTCCACCTGCCTACGACGGCACCTGGGCTTAGGAGGCGGCGTCTCCCGGTAAGCCAAGCAGTTACATTTTTATTACTGTTCTACCTCCGAGGATGAGATTGGCATTATAGACATGTTTGAAGCTCTGAAGGAGAGAAATTACCGATCAAATACAAATTCAGTAAACATTTTAATGTTTCTGTATAAATAATGAATGTTTCTAATTAATTCTTCTTGAATCTGAAGCGACTTTGGAAAAGTAGTAATCAACTCTTGGGAATCGTATTTACACAATAAACATTAAAAATCAGTTGTGTTACGTAGTACTCCACAGATAGAATCACATAGAGTACATCTACGACTTTCGGTGAACAATAAACACCTTCATACCGGTCAAATTTTCGAAATGTGCATACATGCAAAAAGGATCGTAATGACTAAAAAAAAACAACAGTGACAACGAATAATTACATTAACCGATATCCCGCGCACGTTGGAGAAAGGAAGGGGTCGATGTATACGAGGAATTACGAAAGTGATAAACGCGAGCAAAGTCGGAACGAGCAGCAGACGAAATTTTTGGAAGCAAAGCCGCGCAAAGAGAAAAAAAGGCAACAAAACACCGGCCACGCGGAAACCTCGTCGGTCGTGAGGCGAAAGTTCCCGAGGCCGAAGGAGAGATGAATGGTATGCGCGCAGGCTGCTTGGACCGTCCGGTTAGCGGAGGGCGGGAGCGGACTCCGTTGAGTCGAGGCGAGGGAAGGTGGAGTGAGGGCGCGGGCGGAGCAGAGGCGGCGTCCGAGACCATCGCCACCGCCCACTCCACCCACCGGCAGAGGTGGCCTCAGGGCATCAGCTGATATCACTGCAGTGCCTCTGACCGGGAGGTCCTCCGATTCCATTCCCGACAGTGGCAGGAATTTTTGACACGAGCTACATAGCTAGGTCGAATCCAGCCGCTGCCGGGAAGAGATTTGTAGCGGCTGGCTGCTCCGATTGAGACCAGGCGAATGCTGAAGCAGTACCCATACAAACGGGTCACAGACCGCGCGCGATCTTTCCTTCCTTTTCATTGTGCTATCCTCCCCCTTACTTATATTCTCGTACACTCACATGTACTAAACTACCGTAGATGTGGGGAGCTTAGAGCATGTCTTGGCTTGAGTTGTGTCACAATGGTGGGACTATCTGTTTGGAAAAAATCCCCGCAAGCCGCCGTAGGTCGGCACCGGAACTCGTCATCCAAAGGTGGAAGATCACTGCCACCTCCCGCAACGAAAAACACGCACTGCATTTACGGGACGCACGACCTTAGTCGTTGACCCGCCCGGAATTACTAAACAATCCTAAAATCGAGTCCACCCTTCGTCTGGTGGCGCCCGCAACCTGCTCGTTGCGCAGGGCCGCGGTTTTCGGTCGGCCCACGCGGTGCGAAATCGACAATGTCATCGTCACTTTCGCCTCTCCCTCCCTGGTCTAACGAGGGAGCGGCGGCGGCGAATCTGTCGGAACGGGGGCGGTTTTGAGGTGGATGCACGAGGAGTGGGGGATACGTTCACGCGCCGACCCGCCGGCTGGTTCAAGTGAGCGGTCGGCAAAGCACGCGCAAAAAACAAGTCCAGGAAGTGGCATCCCGCACCGGGAGAAGTGTATGAATATACACTGCACAAATGTTATGGAGAGATAATTAACTAACGGTCTCGGTAAATCTTTTCCAAAAGTCGCGTGATTTGACGGGACTTGATTTTGGGCATCTATTGAGGCTGCGAATACGTGTATTTTGGAGTCCACCAGCAGTCTTTTTTTTGGAGGGGGGGGGTCTACGTCGCCTCGCCTAAGTTTTTTCGCCGCTGCCGCTGGCAGCGACCCGGTCTCAACGTCGAAGAGGAGCGTGGGAAGATAAACTGCGGAGCAACGCGGCGGCGGCCGCCGAGGCTTCTGCTGCAGTAGCAGCAGCAGCAGCAGCAGCAGCAGCAGCAGCAGCCGCGTTGGATAAATAAAGCGGCGGGACGCTGGAGCTTGCCGGCGTCTGGAGGGCGGGGGGGGGGACGGCAGAAGAAGGCGGGCGCGCGGGGAGGGTGGGTGGGTGGGTGGGTGGCCGGCCCCCGCTTCGCGATGTCTCCACGTGCCTTCCAGGAACCCGCGGGCTCGGCCGACGGCGGCGCGCGGATTCTGCGGCGGGGCTCCGCGAGAGAGGCGAAACTAGGTCATACGCAGAGAGCTACAAAGGCAGGCAGTGCCGCTGCTTGCAGCGACCTCCCCTCTCCGTCGCCACCGCCGCTGCCGTCGTCGTCTGTCGGCCCGTGCGTCCGTTCGACCGACCGTCCGCCTATCCGGCGCGTCCCGGATTCGAGAGAGCTCGAGCCACGTGTAACGGGATCCCCTGCCACCGCCGTTGCCTCGGCTGGACTGCGTCGCGGCCGCCGCCTCGTGGGCCGGTGCTTTGTCGAGCACTTTCTCCGACTGGAGAGAGAGAGAGAGAAGCGGCCTAACTTTCTCCCGACTTCCGGCGGCGGCTCCTTACAATCGCGGCAGTGTTTTGCATGTCGGATGCGTGGTAGATTCAGAAGTGCGATGGTAGGAGAGAGAGAGAGAGAGAGAGAGAGAGAGAGAGAGAAAGAGAGAGATCGGGTTTTCCCGGCGGGCTGTGTCGAATTGCGAGAATTCCATTTCGACAGAGCGAGTTTTCAAACGCGTGCGCTGTGCACCTGCTGCCTCGATCCCGGGCTCCAGATCACCGAGTTCGCTCTCGATACGTGCAAACGACCAATATGGACGTTCTCTATTTCGCTCCTTGTGTTTTTGTGTGTCTTTGTGTTTTTCGTGGAAGGTTTAGCCCGTTTATTGAAATAAATAAATTAATTAAATAAATAAAATTAAATTAATGCTTTGATTTTATATTCGAAAATTATGCGTCTACGTATTCTCGTATTTGAATGTTGTGATTCGCGAAGTGCTTACATTAATATTCAAATTACATAACCTGTACTTGTCATAACCGTTTTTAATTCTTATTTATTCGCGCTGGCTTACTTTGTACGCCACTTACTTTGTACGCCACTGCCGTCGGTAGGGACAGATATCAGTTACACTACTTTTTATGTTATGCTAAAACTAAGAATCGAATAGTAATACATACGAATAGAAATCTGGAATAGTGGATTCGAGTGTACTTAGGTGAAGAGTGTGCTATGAACCATTTATAACAATAACAATGTGTATTTGAATTAGCCAAATTTTGTAAAGTTAATTTAATATCTTTATATGTGCTTTGTGTTTTTCGTGGAGGGTTTAGCCCGTTTATTGAAATAAATAAATTAAATAAATAAAATTAAATTAATGCTTTGATTTTATATTCGAAAATTATGCGTCTACGTATTCTCGTATTTGAATGTTGTGATTCGCGAAGTGCTTACATTAATATTCAAATTACATAACCTGTACTTGTCATAACTTCCGTTTTTAATTCTTAATTATTCGCCCTGGCTTACTTTGTACGCTATTGGAACTGTTATCACCGTAGATGTCAGATAACATCAGCGCGCGTTCTGACATTTGACCTAACCTCGCAGAAGGCATTCAACTACATCATCCTCGATACTCATTTGCGTAAGATTTAGTGTATTGGCTACACGATCGTATTTCCGTTGGAAAGCGTTCGTTGGCGTACTTCCTACGCCGCGCGGGGTACTAATGTGACTTCATTTTCTTTTAATTTATCACAAGATTTTTTATTTATATATGGAATTAAATGAATTTATTTTGTTTTATATTAGGAAGAATACACAGATATATAATTTATCGGAAAATAATTATTGCATATTACAAAATAATTATTACACAGGTATAATATTACGCGGGTACTAATGTGACTTCATTTTCTTTTAATTATCACAAGATTTTTTATTTATATATGGAATTAAATGAATTTATTTTGTTTTATATTAGGAAGAATACACAGACTATAATTTATCGGAAAATAATTATTACATATTACAAAATAATTATTACACGAGGAATCGTCAGAAGACGAGATTTGCGATGCTTCAAGTGTTTCTGGGAAGAAGTAGTGGCCGAGACTGAACATGACACGTGTTGTGAGCATGAGCATCTGACACGTGATTTTTGTGTTCGTTTCGTCGTAGTTCGTCGAATGGAGTGGAATTACTCCAGTTTGTGGAAAATTCTAATAGCTTTGGCAATATTGCCAGTCTTGGCCCGCAGAGTATCGTATGTAATTGCGGATCTCAGTACTTATGTTGACCTTGGTTTAATGACTTCTGTTATTGGTCAGACTGAAACCCCTTTGGAAGAAAAACTAAAAACATTTTAAATAACAAGCGGGTTTCTGGGATATCAGAAACAGCATTAGTCTTTGTTTACAACGTTTTCATTTGGTTGATCAGTACGATAGTTTAGAGGCACAATTGAAAGTTATACGTAATTGAAAAATAGCCAAATAACAAATATGTCAATGGTCATGGTATAATGCATTCTGTTTCAAACCTGTGAAAAACTTGAGTTACAGCATTGTACTGCAAGTGCAGTGAATGGAGAAAGGACGAAACGAACAACTTCATCTGAAAGGTCATCAGGAAGTAAGAGAAAAAAGTGTCTTTGGATAACATCCCTACTTTACACGCACACAGTTTGCAGGATTGCGTGATTTACAGGAATAATAATAATAATAATAATAATAATAATAATAATAAATATAGAAATAAAATTAATAAAAAGCAATTTTAATAATTTTAGCAAAATTTGAGATTACAACAGTGCCGTTTTAATGAAAACGTCGTCATAATTCTGAAAATTAATATAGATTTAATGTAACTGATGGTTCGATCCGGAGTGTTGGGGTGTACGAGTGTAGACTTTCGATTAAAACACGAGATCCGTTGACAGTTCGTCAGCTGTGACGCTGTCACCCAACCGGGAGCTTCATTGTCACTACAGTGACGTCACTGTTCGCTGTCGATATGCGCAAACGACCAATAAGGACGTTCTGTATTTCGCTCCTTCGCTGTATGCCGTCTGAAGGGACAGATACGAGACCATTCGCGTAAAAGGAGATTCCTGTATCAAATACCCTAATTTTTATGTTACGCTAAAATTAAGAAACAGATAGCAATACAAACGAATAAAACGATAGAAAAAAACAATGAAATGTTGGAGTCATTCCATCATTGAAGTGTTAATAAACGAAACACATAGTTGGGATCATATAGCCTCCACAGTCAGTGTCACATTACTTTTTAGAAGTGGAGGCGAAAAGCATTAATTTTGACTAGGTATAACTCGTTGTGTGTTATAAAAGTGTTTCGACGAAAGTACAGTTAGCGAAAGTTTATATTATAATAATAATAAAACAATAGAAGTAAAGTTTTAATAATTCTAGCAAAACTTCAGATTACAAAAATGCAGTTATAATTAACACATCGTCGTAATTCTGAAAAAAATAATATAGACTCAACTGGATGGTTCGATCCGGGTTGTTGGGGTGTACGAGAATATACTTCGATTAAAACACGAAATCCGTTGACAGTTCGTCAGCTGTGACGCTGTCATCCAACCGGAAGCTTGAATGTCACCAACAGTTACGTCACTAGTGAGGTTCAAGTTCTCGATTGGATGACAGCGTCCACAGTTGACAAATTGTCAACGGACCTCGTGTTTTCATCGAAGTACGATATACAGGTAACGTATCCAATCGTGAAATCACAAATCGAAATTGAATTCTACAAGCAGCTAGTAAATTGCCCGCGTCCGCGAAATGGTGTATCGTCCAGGTCATTCTTTCTTGCGAACGTGTCCTTTAAAAGAAGTCTGGGAAATAGTGACGTGTGAGAGCGGGTTCTTACCGCCTAATACCCCGTAAGGTGATTGCAAGTATGAGCCCGAAGTGACAGTGATCATTCGCTTCTGCGTTATATGGCTTGTGTTTTCTATAACTAAATAAAATTTGTGTATCTCATTACTTTTCCCTCCGAAACATGAAACATCAGGTATCCTTATTTACATCCGAACGCAATGAAATATATTCAGCTTTGAAATCGCAATACTAATCGCTTTAGCAATACTAATCGAAATAGCAATATCTGATCACTTTATTCAGTAATGAACTTAACTGCTCGGATTACTCTGGGTGCGACAACTGCCAAGGTCATTCGTCCCGTAAGTGTAGTATATTCTTTTTCGCTTAAGAAGGCAGTGCTTTTTCTCCGTTAGATGACGAGATTCGGCGCCGACCTACGTAGGCTTGCGGGGATTTCCATTAACCTGGTGTCTCCCACTAGCGTGGCACTCCCCAGTCCGGACAAGCTTTAAGCTCCCGACAAATACAGTAGTGTTGTGTATGTGTGTGTAAGTAAGGGGTGAGGATAGGACCAGGAAAAGAAAGGAAAGATCGCGCGGCGACCGTGACTCGTTTGTTACGGTACTTCTCCGGCATTCGCCTCGTATTGAACAGAGAAACCACGGTAAACTATCGATCCGAGCATCCGGCTGCTAGAATTCTCCTCTAGACAGCGGCTGAATTCGTCCTAGCTATATAGTGTCGAAAATCCTGCCACCGTCGGGATTCGAACCCTAGGACCCCCCTCGGGTCAGAGGCACTAGAGGGCACCAGTTGATGCCCTGAACCACCTTACCCGATCGGAGAAGAGGCGCCCAGATTTGGTGCCTGGCGCGGAAGAGGCTCTTGCCACCCAGCACCCCGTGGCGTGAAAGAGCGAGTGTGCGTAACGGGACACAAATGACCCTGATGCGGGTCGCGGATTAGACGACGGGCGACCATCCTCCAGAGCGCCTCCAGCTCCCTGAGAGGCATCGCGTCGGGGGGGGGGCGAAAAGAGTGGCAAGAAGACCGGGGGAAGAGGTGGGGGATCGTGGTTCTGACGGTGCTCTGCCATCGCAACGCAACGCAACGTAACGTAACGCAATGCAATGCGCACGCACGCACGCACGCACGCACGCACGCACACCTAGCCATCCAGCCACTCCCCTCCCCCCTTCTCGCAGCTGCCGCCTTCGCCTCAGCCGTTCTCCTGAACGCGCGTTTTATTTTTCTTAGCTGACATAGCACCTCTGCAATTCACGTTGCTCACGGCGTATACGAGCTCTTGGACACCTTCCAAATGGCATCCGACTTTTTAATGTACCTTCACTGAGATGACTCATTTTCTAGCATAAAACGCCTCGTCAACCGTTAGGAACAGATGCAAAAATTTATTAATTTTATCACTCTATATATGCCTCCGAAATCTTACAAGTTAAAACGTAGCATGAAATTCATAAACGATATCAATTATTAACACGTAACGACTGAATTGTACAAGAAACGAGACCGGCTGTGCTCATTAATAATACCGACACTTAAAATTACTATCGTTAAATAATGCCAATATGATGGCCGTCATTTTAAACACTTTACGCAGTAAGACAAAGATATCCTGGTTTACCCTGCTATCGGCGGAATATCCCGGTTTTGGATAAAGAGCATTTGACATACCATTACTCGTATAACAAGATTTGATGTGTTTCACTCTAAATTGTTAAGATATTCGCGTTTATTTCACAAGCAACGAATTAAAAAATATATGATCAATTTCATTGTAACTTTGTAGAAAATCCATTTTTTTGAACTCCAAACCGAAAGAACTTGTATCATTTTGTAGCAAGAAATCAGTTTTTTTCTCTTTCGAGGCGTGGAGCAAGGAATATTGAAGATAACTGAGTCTGTGTAATTAATGTACCCATGAACTCTTAACAATGTTAGCATGCGTTGCACTACGTGCGTAGTATCATTCCAAGAGAAGTTGAAGGCAGCCTTCGGTGGCAATGAAAAGTGAACGAAGAGGGGAGCACTCTTCCATGTCACTTTTCTATTGCCCCGTGCACCTCAGGCGCCGGCAAGAAGCTGTCATAAAACTGTTTTATGTGCCTGTCGTGAAGCTGGAAGAATCGCCGCTTTATGTGTTGCAAGAAAAGCATTATCTGTCGTAATCGTGAACAATTAAATGTTGGAAATATGACAAAGGCGATAACGAACGATGTGGGGTTGAAAGCATCCTCAGTGTCTTCTAACAAAACCAAGATGTGGGTAGATTTAACTCAACGCGGAAATATCGCTTATTGTATTTTATCCACTTTGGTTAGGTAAAGTACTTTACGACATTATAGTCCGTTTCATAAAGAAATACTTTACCGTACTTCATTACATTATTGCGGTAAAGTAATGGTACGTACTACAAAAAATTTATGTATGTATTCTTTTGAATATATTCTAGACTTCTTTGCCTTGTAACCTTCACTATTCAAAAACGCCAGGAACTGCGCAAAATTACTTATATCAATATTGCCATTCAATGGAACTCCGTAATGTTCAGTAATGTTTGCTAAGACTACGCGCTTTTTCTTTCTCAGCCTTACCAGAGAAAGAGAAGGAGTCTTTTTTTTCAGAAACCGAATTAATGTTTGTAATGCAGTATTTGCTATTTAATAATAATAGTAATGATGATGATGATAATAATAATAATAATAATAATAATAATAATAATAATAATAATAATAATAATAATCCCCCATAGAAAACGGCGAGAACAGAACGACTGACCCATGCAAATTTGGTGGTTTTCTCCACCGACGTCTGAATCGACCCATGCCGCTGCCCGAGATCGGGTGCACGGAGCGGCACGGCTCGTCCAAATTTTCGATGCTGGGCGTCGCTTTGGGAGGTCAAGGCGAGTGAGCGGGCGCGCGGGCCGGCGGACCGCGACGTGCCGGCGGCGGCGGCGGCGGCGTGGCGCGGAAGCGCGTCGGCGCGGCCCGCCAGCCCGAACACCGCCCTGCCTTGGCGTTTGACACGGCTGCTGCGCTGGCACTGGCAGAGGTCGCGTGGGCGCAGGCCGCGACAACCTGGAAGCGTTTTCCGTCTCGCCGACGTTCGGTACGAGTTCATGGGGGTTGAACCGGGTCCGAGTCCCAAAGCGACGAAATGGTTCGTACGCCTTCGTTCGGAAGGAAAGAAAAGAAAAGCAGGTGGTCCCATGTCGCAGATTTACGGCATATGAAAGAACCTCCATCCTAAATCACATGAATTCTAAAACATTTTTATATGACAGTGGTATATTTCCTCGAATATTTTAAGTCAACCAATTTTTTTTAAACAGATTAATTTTTATTGGCGTAATTTACCAAAAACCAAGGTTCGTGACACAATGTGCTTTAAATATTCAAGAATACCACTGTCCTATAAAAATATACATTATATAGATAATCGTTGTTTGATTTTTAATTCTAAAACGGTTCATTGCGCTAGTAAATTACCTTCGTCAAGATGGCAAGATGACATTGCGACGTTAACGTGCCCGCTCCGACGAGTACAGCGAAGGGAAGTACCTGCAGTAATAAGCTTCCGCTGTTCAGACACCGTTGAACAGAATAAACTACTTTTTATACGACCGTTCATTACAAGCTGCTCATATCTGCGCATAATTACCACCGACGTTCCTATATTGTGGTACTAGACCAACAAATGATCCATATACTTTTCACTTTTAGAGACCGTTTAAACGGAGAAGGGGAGTTGCTGCATTCATTCATCAGAGGCACGATATATACACGCTCTAAAACAAGTAATATTCAGATCAGAACTTGTTTCCTCTAAAAGACTCAAGGTCTGCGTTCTGTCTGCGGTCGACGGTGTGTCCGCGAGGTGGGCTGAGCGTCCGCTACCTACAGCTTCTATGAGAAACTAGTCCGGTGGTACGAGTTTCAAGGATTTTTTAATCAGCAGCACGAAGGCAGATACCACAAGAAATATGGCTTCACCGTTCTAAAATTGATTTGTGACACCGAATATTTCAGCCTCCCGCGACAGAGATGTCTCGGCAAGCCGGATCGCATCCGTTCACAGGGCGGTGGGACAGTTTTCGTTTCACAGCAGGCTTGTTATTAAAGCGACCTGTCCCATTTGTCGGTGGCTTGGAAAGAATTAAAAAGGCGCGCGCGTACGGAAGAAATGTACAGCGCTGGGAAAGGCAAGAGGGGAGGAAGGCAGAGAGAAAAAGAAAAAAAAGGAGAAAATTCTCGATCCCGAAGTGACAGGTGCAAAACTGAAACTGATGTGCGCCCATTTAATGCTGGGTTTCTTTTGAAATTGTGCAACTTTTTTCCGACAACAATCCAGGACGACGGAGGCTAATTTGCATTCTCGCGAGAAACGCACGCGTCACGCCCGCCATGTCGCGCGTCCGCTCCAATAAATCAAGCACGAGAAGGCGGAGAGGGCGGCGAAGGGGGCAGTTTGCTGTTCAGGGCGGCGCACGCGTCGGCTGGGGAGGACGATTTCGGGATCGGTGTATCAAAAAATAACTAGTGGTGCTAATACAGCGTACTTTCTGTTTAACCTTTGATATTGTTTATACGTTGCTTTAAATGATACTTCTATTCAACTAACTACTTACCTACCATAATATAACTTACCTAATATAAACTATCTTACTTTTACTTTTATAGATTGTAATGTATGAACTAAATTGTAAACATGTGATATGTGGTTAGGCGGAAGAGCGGGACTGATGGCCCGAGCCTCGCCATATCAATAAAGGCATTATTATTATTATTATTATTATTATTATTATTATTATTATTATTATTATTAGTGTTATTTATTTTTACTTTCTCGACCGTACTTTCACGAAAAATTATGCGAAAAGTGTCAAATTTTCGAAAAACTGTACATGACCTTATTTTAAAATCTATCTGTAAGGAACAGATTTCATTAAGGGAAAAATCTCTTTCGTTAACGTTTTAATTGAAGGAAGATACCGAACAAATTTTGAACTTTTGCAATTTTCGAAAAATTAGGGTTTTCAACGAACATGAGACCTGCACCATTCTCTTAAACGTCCTTCACACTATTCAACAACAAAATTTAATCAAAAGCAATGGAGCCATTTGTGTCCCTGGGACTTCACGTAAATAACTACCAAGAATAACAAAGAATGTGTACCAATCTATTTTAAAATCATTTGCTGTTTATTTCGATTGCAGATCCCCAAACGTGTTCCTTAGCCGTGAGCAATTCCCATGGTCATATTTTACACGAATGTCCGACATGAGAACGTAAATAATGAAATTAATAATTTATTGAAATATTATGTAAAAAAATCGTAAGATAATTTTTAAATATGCATGCCGATCAATACAAATAGACACCACTGTCTTAAGTGTGCAAATGTCGAAACGAAATCCCAATATACTACGTGAGAGGCGGCACTAATATAGTGCGTTTTTTATAACTTGGCCCCTCAAGCTCCTACGCTCACGATGGAATATTTCATGGCATTTGCGTCTTTCTCGGTCCTGCCGCTAGATGTCGCACGATCACAACCACTGCTTGATACGGTCGCGATCATGCGATATCTAGCAGTACAACTGAGAAAGACGCGAAATACTGTGACACATTCCATCGTGAAGACGGGCCTTGAGGAGCAAATTTATAAAAATCGCACTGTAGTTTCAATTTTGTCAAAGAACACTTAACAAACCAAGGACTCTATACGTGAACTGTCCGAGGCTTTCGCAGTTTGCTGAACCCCATTGTACACGAATGTTAAGGCAAATGAACGCAAGTAATGAAAATAAATAATTTTCGAAGAACAAGTACTGATACACTAAATGATCAGTATAATTTCGTAACATGCATAAAGGAACCGCTTATCAATTTATAAAGACAGAAAACACTGTATTTGTTTAGTTTGTAGTTGGCACCAACGTATTGCGAGAAGGGAAGCGGACAAAAAGTTTCAAAAAAGAACAGATCGTTTCTAGCTACTTAGGTGGATTTCAGTTCGCGAAATGTAGATGTTATGCTTTCCCGACCTTTTGTCCAATACTAAATGAAAATCGAAAAAAAGCAAGAGAAAAACAACAAACAAAAATGTAAATAATGGAAATATTTTTTTATGTGGAAACGTGAATAATAGGTGTCAACAATAACGTAAGAGGCAGTAAAATAACCTCATTATATAAGGCTTAAGCCAGGTTTAGACGATACAATAAAAACGTAACGATTTGTCTGCAACGACAAGATGCACCGTTTTGTCGAAAATCGGGAGTGCCGTTCACAACCTTCCTTATTCCTCTATTTACGCCAACACGGCTTCTCCAACATCAGTAGCCTAGCTTTGTGTTTGGTAGCGTTGTGTTTTGTGTGTTGTATCACGCAAAGGAGGAGACACTTTTGTGGTCTTTTACCTTGCGTGGTGTTGTCTCAAAAAGTAACATCAAAATCACTGTCATATTAATTAAATAAAATAAGCTAGTGGTGCTACAGAATTGTTTTAGTTTTTCTATTATTTAGTATTAGTTTTTCTATTTCCTTTGGTTTCGGCTAGCTATTCGGACTTGACACACCTCTTGCCAGCCGCCATCTATCGCCGCCCAAACTACTTTTTTTTTTCTTTTTTTTAATTTTCATAATTTTTTTGTTTTCTAATGGTAGACCGGAATTATTAATTTTAAAATTTTAAAGAACAGTAAAACCACGTCATAAATGGCAATTTTCTTTCTAAAATTTGGAGCTGCTTTTAAGAAAATGGCGTTTGAGGACTTTTGTAAATGCGAAATTTGAAGCTCGTTTTCACAGAAAAATTTTGAGTTTTCGAAAAAACTTCATTAGAAGTCATTTAAAACATATTAACTCACAAACACAATAGTGTTTACAAACTCCTGGAAATGTGCATATAAACCGTGTGAGATATCTAAAAAAGATTACATTTGTGCAATTTTTGAAAAAACGAAATATACACTAATAAGAACATTACGTCACAGTAAAGAGTACAATTATATCCATCCGTTCGAAAAGTTTGAAGAAACAATTTGGAGCCATGAGAAAAGGGTGTTTCAGCGTTTCTTAAAACGCAGAATTTTGAGTTAATTTTCACAGAAAATGGTTGTTTTAAAGAACATTTTTCTGACATTATTTAATGCACATGTGCCCATAAATATATTAATGTGAACAAATTGCCGCAAATATAAATATTAATGACGTGAGAGGCAAGTCGAAAAATTACATTTTTGAAAAAAACAAAAGAAAAGAGCAATATGGCGTTTATGTCATCTCATAGGATACATTTAGTACTATCCCTATTAAAAGTTTAAAGAAAAAATTTGGAGCTGTTTTTTGAGAAAAGCTTGTTTCTCTAATTTTTTTTACTCTGTATATACGTACGTATGTACAGGAAAGTACGTATACGGGAAGGTAAAAAGTAGACTACACTGCTCTTAGTAGACACTACAACAACAGAAGTAAGGTTAGATTGCATCGATAAGATGGAATCACCGTTTACATGCACGGACTTGTCGCTACGATCTAGAGAAAGTGATTGAAATTCTCACCAACCTTTAACTTGGCTCCAATTCCGACAAAACGTAACGACCTCTGGTTGACACATTCCATCTTGCATGCAACGTTTTGTCGATGCAGACAAATCGTTGCGTTTTACTGTATCGTCTAAACCCGGCTTTAGTATTTTTAAGTATATTCTTTAGTATATTTAAGTTCACCGAACCGTTCCCTGCTTGTAATATGTATTTCGGATCGCCAAACCAGGTGGTTGTGATTTTGAGTCTTCGTCAGCCGAATTCTACGAGAACGTGTGAGAACGTAAAATTTTTTTTTAAAAAAAAAGCGAAAATCTTTAATATTCAAATATCATTAATATTAAAATTCGATAGCTGATTGGCCTTCTTAAACACGCTGTAGTCAGAGTGTAGATACGTTTAACATAATGAAAAATGCATTTGATTAGAACAAAATAACGTAATGATTCGAATAACTTTAAAGGACGCATTGCAATGCAATTTCCTCAACCCATCACTAACGAAAATGTGATAAATGACAACTGAGAAATGTAAATAGTGAAAGGAAATGTTACTAAAAACAAGATTTATGAATAATCTCAGAAAAACTTAACAATTAGTAAACTATTACTAGACTGATATTTAAAGCCAAGATACCACTGTTTTATATAACGTGGGTTCATCATACCGTATAGGATAAAATGTTGGCTACGAGTACAAGGTCAAATGCGGTTTCGAAAACTTCGAAAATTTAAGTGTCTTGGCTGCACCAAAATCATCAAATATCATGGTTTCTTCACGTTTCCTCGACGATGTAATACACGACATTCTAACACTAGATTGTAAATAATTTAAAAAAATATTCCGAATATGTCCACCCAGTCGGTTGAATTTGAAAAATAATGGCCGCTCTATTGGTACGAAATTATCTGAGTTTGCTGGGATTCAATGTCGCATTGTCAGGCTCTGCGTGAGTTTTTTGCGCTATCTAGGGATCACTGGGCACTGGTTCGATGATAGATTGATTGGTGATGGGGCCCGTCAACTCCTAGGATCTTTAGTGCAGTAAGTGGGGTACATGTTTTTCCTTGGAAGGTGGCGGTGGTCGTCCCCCGCTGGATGACGGGATCCGGCGCTGACATAAAAGTCGGCTAGCGAGGTTTCCCCAGGTATCTCCCACCAGCGAGGCACCGCCCCAGCCGAGACAACCTCTAAGCTCCAGACATGTGGCAGTGTAGGGCATTCTAGTATGTGTAAATGGGAGAGGATAGGACAAGGAAGAATTAAGAAAGATCGCCCGCGGTCCGTGTCCCGTTTGTTAGGATACTGTTCCAGCATTCGCCTGGTATGGGAAACTACCGATCTGAACTACCGCCTGAACCACGGGAAACTACCGATCAGATCAGCCGGCCGCTAGAATTCTCCTCCAGACAGCGACTGAATTCGACCT
This sequence comes from Acheta domesticus, assembly GCA_031308135.1. Taxonomy (NCBI): domain Eukaryota; kingdom Metazoa; phylum Arthropoda; class Insecta; order Orthoptera; family Gryllidae; genus Acheta; species Acheta domesticus. The sequence goes on from JAHLJT010008446.1 coordinate 239,950,818, forward strand.
AGCTGATACCCTAGAGTCAAAAATCCTGCCACCATCCGGACTCGCACTAGGTATCGAACCTAGGACTTCCCGGTCGGAGGGACTGCAGTGATATAATTTGATGCCCTGAGCCACCTCTCCCGGTGCATTGGTTCTACAGCTGACCCCGGGATGTTCGCACTGTTGCCCGCAGAGCAACAGGTTGGGCACGGGAGGAGGAAGGCGCAAGGCGGGTTGCTGAGTGTGGGGGAAGGGAGGGGGGGGTAAGAACGTGCGGCATGTCGTGGCCGCGGCCACAGCTGTGCGCGTTCCCGTGCCGCCTCTGCTCCGCTTCACGCGCCTCATTTCCATAATCCCGCGGCCTCCGCCGCTACCGGCCACCTCGCCTGCTACTGCCCTCCGTCTCCGCGTCGTCTCTACCGCCTCCGTCACCGCTCACGGCCGCTTGCTTTTTGCATGTTTTCATTAGCACTTGATTACCTGGTAATAATATTTTTAACTCAGCCGTCAACATTCCTATGAGTTCTATCGTATAACTTTCTGGATGTTATGTGAAGAAATGTCCCCCCCCCTTCCCACAGTCCAGTTCAAGTTTGATACCCGATTTCCATTAGTTTCAAATGATGAGCTAATTGGACGTTAAACCGGGACCAGTGATTGTGAGACACGAAGTCTTGCTGTATATTTTACTTCCACCCAGTGTTGTCGATTACTCTGCCGCCTGTAATGCTTCAAATTACTCGTCTAATTACGCTCATCGGTGGGCCCTTTCGTGATGGCTTCGTTCGGGAGAGGAGGATCGAGATAATCTTCCGTGCGTTCAGTGGACTCAGACGCCTCAGCGTCCGGCTTCTTTCCGAAGTTGCAACGCCCAAGTAACGTTCAATGCAAAAGGAGGCGATATCGGCTAATTATTTATACCCCACTTAAAATATCGAAAAATAAAGCACTCACGTACAACATTATGCTATAAAATTATCTATTTCTAAGTAGTTCTCGGAAGGCGTGACAGATTTTCACGAAACCGATGGCTCTGAGTGGCCTGTCAATATTTTCTCTCTCACCACGGAAAAAGTTAATAATCGAGTTTCTACAATTCGATGACTGAATTAATATGAATTACATCTTGACGTACAAGGCGACAGTTACGGCGGTCGCCCACTCACGGTGATGGAAAAGTAGTGTGTAACTGAAAAATTAATATTTGACAAGTACCCTATGGTATCGAAAGTCCATAGGGTACTAAAGGTATCTAAAGAATAAGTTACGTTTACGATTCACGTTACAATTACGATATTGTTAACAGGTGAAACCAAGTAATAACTGAATTGAAAGATAGAGATACAAAAATATCACTAGCCTCCCGTCGCCTTTGTTACGAACAGACTCCCTCAACAGGAAAAATGTTAAATGGCGCCATCCACTGTCAAGCGAGGTTTGAATGCTTGACAATCTGCCAACAGCACAATGGAACGTCCTGTGGGAAATTGAAGAGGCAACAATTTGATAACCTGTTCAAACATTGCTTGGCAGCGTCGCATGAGAGTGGATAAAAATATTTAAAAGAACGCATCCTTAAAAATTGTACGTCCGGGAATATCGTGTAATATGCAAAAAAGTGTGTAGCGCAAAGGAGTATCAATAATGCTATGCACTTGAGAATGGATAGATACTTTTAAAACAACGGATTCGCCATATTCGACGTCTCGGAATATCGTAAAATATTAAAAATAATGTCTAACGACAAGGAGTATTAATGGTTATATCTACATGAAACTAGATACATATCTTTAAAAGAACGGACTTGCAAAATTGGATATCCCAGAATTTCGTACAATACAAGAAATCGTGTGGCGCTTGTAGGAGTATGAATGGATCTATCCGCTTGAGAGTGGATTGATCCTACTAAAAGAACGGATCCGCAAAATTCAGCATAAAAACTTAAAAATCGCGTCGAACACCAAGGAGTATCAATGGTTCTATGCGCATGAATGCGGATAGATACCATTAAAACAACTGTTTCTCAAAAATCGACGTATCGGAAAATCGAACAATATTAAAAACCATGGCCAGCGCCAAGAAATCTGAATAGTTCTATCCTCATCAGAGTGGATTGATACCTTTAAAAGAACGGACCTGCAAAATTCGATATCCCGGAATTTCGTAGAATACAACAATTCATGTCGCGCTTGTAGGAGTATGAATGGTTCTATCCACTTCAGCGTGGATAGAGCCTACTAGAAGAACGGATCTACAAAAATCGACGTCTCGGAATACCATGTAAATTAAAATTCGTGTTTAACACCAAGGGGTATGAATGGTTCTATGCGCATGAATGTGGGTAGATACCATTAAAACAACAGTTTCGCATACATCGACGTATCGGAAAATCGAACAACATTAAAAATCATAGCCAACGTCAAGAAATCTGAATCGTTCTATCCGCATCAGAGTGGATTGATAACTTTAAAAGAACGAATCTGCAAAATTCGACGTCCCGGATTATTGTGGTATATATCGTATTACACAGTGTCTATTTTGAAGACGTGTTAATCATTCTGCGCTCTTGTGCGGGGATAGGACGCTTGAAAAAAATGTACCCGGAAAATTCGACGTTTATTAAATTATTTATTTCTAAATAGTTCTGCGAAACCGTGACAGATTTTCAGGAAACCGATGGCTCTGAGTGGCCTGTCAATATTTTCTCTCACCACGGAAAAAGTTAATAATCGAGTTTCTACAATTCAATGACTGAATTAATATGAATTATATCTTGACGTTCGTTCGCGACAGGAGGATACAGATCATCTTCCGCGCGTCCAGTGGACTCCGACGACTCTGCTTACGACTTCCCTTCGAAGTTGCAACTTCCGAGTCACGTTCGATGCGAAAGGAGGCGATATCGGCTAATTATTTATACCCCACTTTAAATATCGAAAAATAAAGCACTCACCTACGAAATTATGCTATTAAATTATTTATTTTTAAGTAGACTTGTGGAAAGGCGAGATAGATTTTTCACGGGAAATCGATGGCGCTCAGTGGCCTGCCAACATTCTCTCTCACCACGGAAAAAGTTAATAATCGAGTTTCTACAATTCGATGACTGAATTAATATGAATTATATCTTGACGTACGAGGCGACAGTTACGGTGGTCGCCCAGTCACGGTGGTGGAAAAGTAGTGTGTAACTGAAAGATTAATATTTGACAAGTAGCCTATGGTATGGAAAGTCACAATTACTGATGTAAATTTCTGTTCTGTTTCAGTAATTTTTAAGATTACGTTACGTTTACGCTTTACGTTACAATTACGATTTTGTTAACAGGTGAAACCGAGTAATAACTGAACTGAAAGAGAGAGATACAAAAATATCACTGGCCTCCCGTCGCCTTTGTTACGAATAGACTCTCTCAACAGGAAAAATGTTAAATGGCACCATTCACTGTCAAGCGAGGTTTGAATCCTTGACAATCTGCCAACAGCACAATGGTACTATCTGTGGGAAATTGAAGAGGCAACAATTTAATAACCTGTTCGAACATTGCTTGCCAGCGTCGCATGAGAGAGGATAAAAACATTTAAAAGAACGCATCCTTAAAAATGGACATCCCGAAATATCGCGTAATATTCAAAATCGTGTGTAGCGCCAGCGAGTATCAATAATTCTATGCACTTGAGAATGGATAGATACCTTTAAAAAAAAGGATTCGCAATATTCGACGTCTAGGAATATCGTAAAATATTAAAAATAAAGTTTAACGACAAGGGGTATGAATGATTATATCTACATTAAATTAGATACATATCTTTAAAAGAACGGAGTTGCAAAATTCGATATCCCGGAATTTCGTACAATACAAGAAATCGTGTCACGCTTATAGGAGTATGAATGGATCTATACGCTTGAGAGTGGATAGAGCCTACTAAAAGAACGGATCCGCAAAATTCAACGTCTCGGAATACCATGTAAACTGAAAAATCGCGTCGAACACTAAGAAATATGAATGGTTCTATGGGCATGAATGTGGATACATACCATTAAAACAACAGTTTCCCAAAAATCGACGTATCGGAAAATCGAACAACATTAAAAATGATAGCCAACGTCAAGAAATCTGAATCGTTCAATCCGCATCAGAGTGGATTGATACCTTTAAAAGAACGGATCTGCAAAATTCGACGTCCCGGATTATTGTCGTATGTATCGTATAATACAGTGTCTATTTTGAAGGTGTGTTAATCGTTCTGCGCTCTTGTGAGGAGATAGAGTCCATGAAAAAAATGAATCCGCACAATTCGACGTTTAGTAAATTATTTATTTCTAAGTAGTTCTGCAAAGGCGTGACAGATTTTCACGAAACCGATGGCTCTGAGTGGCCTGTCAATATTCTCTCTCACCACGGAAAAGTTAATAATCGAGTTTCTACAATTCGATGACTGAATTAATATGAATTATATCTTGACGTACAAGGCGACAGTTACGACGGTCACTCACTCACGGTGGTGGAAAAGTAGTGTGTAACTGAAAGATTAATATTTGACAAGTAGCCTATGGTATCGAAAGTCACAATTACTGAAGTAAATGTCTGTTCTTTTTCAGTAATTTTTAAGATTACGTTACGTTTACGATTTACGTTACAATTACGATTTTGGTAACTGGTGAAACCAAGTAATAACTAAATTGAAAGATTGAGATACAAAAAAATCACTGGCATCCCGTCGCCTTTGATACGAACAGACTCCCTCAACAGGAATAATGTTAAATGGCTCCATCCACTGTCAAGCGAGGTGTTAATGCTTGACAATCTGCCAACAGCACAATGGAACTACCTGTGCGAAATTGAAGAGGCAACAATTTGATAACCTGTTCGAACATTCCTTGGCAGCGTCGCATGAGTGTGGATAAAAACTTTTAAAAGAACGCATCCTCAAAAATGGACGTCCCGAAATATCGTGTAATATTCAAAATCGTGTGTAGCGCCAACGAGTATCAATAATTCTATGCACTTGAGAATGGAAAGGTACCTTTAAAACAACAGATTCGCAATATTCAATGTCTCGGAATATCGTGAAATATTAAAAATAATGTTTAACGACAAGGAGTATCGATGGTTATATCTACATGAAACTAGATACATGTCTTTAAAAGAACGGAGTTGGAAATTCCATATCCCGGAATTTCGTAAAATACAAGAAATCGTGTCACGCTTGTAGGAGTGTGAATGGATCTATAGGCTTGAGAGTGGATAGAGCCTACTAAAAGAAAGGATCCGCAAAATTCAACGTTTCGGAATACCATTCAAACTTAAAAATCGCGTCGAACACCAAGGAGTATGAATGGTTCTATGCGCATGAATGTGGATAGATACCATTAAAACAACAGTTTCGCAAAAATCGACGTATCGGAAAATCGAACAATATTAAAAACCATGGTCAGCGCCAAGAAATCTGAATAGTTCTATCCTCATCAGAGTGGATTGATACCTTTAAAAGAACGGACCTGCAAAATTCGATATCCCGGAATTTCGTAGAATACAACAAATCATGTCGCGCTTGTAGGAGTATGAATGGTTCTATCCGCTTGAGCGTGGATAGAGCCTACTAGAAGAACGGATCTACAAAAATCGACGTCTCGGAATACCATGTAAAATTAAAATTCGCGTTTAACACCAAGGGGTATGAATGGTTCTATGCGCATGAATGTGGGTAGATACCATTAAAACAACAGTTTCGCATACATCGACGTATCGGAAAATCGAACAACATTAAAAATCATAGCCAACGTCAAGAAATTTGAATCGTTCTATCCGCATCAGAGTGGATTGATAACTTTAAAAGAACGAATCTGCAAAATTCGACGTCCCGGATTATTGTGGTATATATCGTATTACACAGTGTCTATTTTGAAGGAGTGTTAATCTTTCTGCGCTCTTGTGCGGGGATAGGACGCTTGAAAAAAATGTACCCGGAAAATTCGACGTTTATTAAATTATTTATTTCTAAATAGTTCTGCGAAACCGTGACAGATTTTCAGGAAACCGATGGCTCTGAGTGGCCTGTCAATATTTTCTCTCACCACGGAAAAAGTTAATAATCGAGTTTCTACAATTCAATGACTGAATTAATATGAATTATTTCTTGACGTTCGTTCGCGACAGGAGGATACAGATCATCTTCCGCGCGTCCAGTGGACTCCGACGACTCTGCTTACGACTTCCCTTCGAAGTTGCAACTTCCGAGTCACGTTCGATGCGAAAGGAGGCGATATCGGCTAATTATTTATACCCCACTTTAAATATCGAAAAATAAAGCACTCACCTACGAAATTATGCTATTAAATTATTTATTTTTAAGTAGACTTGTGGAAAGGCGAGATAGATTTTCACGGAAAAATCAATGCCGCTAAGTGGCCTGTCAATATTCTCTCTCACCACGGAAAAAGTTAATAATCGAGTTTCTACAATTCGATGACTGAATTAATATGAATTATATCTTGACGTTCGTTCGCGACAGGAGGATACAGATCATCTTCCGCGCGTCCAGTGGACTCCGACGACTCTGCTTACGACTTCCCTTCGAAGTTGCAACTTCCGAGTCACGTTCGATGCGAAAGGAGGCGATATCGGCTAATTATTTATACCCCACTTTAAATATCGAAAAATAAAGCACTCACCTACGAAATTATGCTATTAAATTATTTATTTTTAAGTAGACTTGTGGAAAGGCGAGATAGATTTTTCACGGGAAATCGATGGCGCTCAGTGGCCTGTCAACATTCTCTCTCACCACGGAAAAAGTTAATAATCGAGTTTCTACAATTCGATGACTGAATTAATATGAATTATATCTTGACGTACGAGGCGACAGTTACGGTGGTCGCCCCAGTCACGGTGGTGGAAAAGTAGTGTGTAACTGAAAGATTAATATTTGACAAGTAGCCTATGGTATGGAAAGTCACAATTACTGATGTAAATTTCTGTTCTGTTTCAGTAATTTTTAAGATTACGTTACGTTTACGCTTTACGTTACAATTACGATTTTGTTAACAGGTGAAACCGAGTAATAACTGAACTGAAAGAGAGAGATACAAAAATATCACTGGCCTCCCGTCGCCTTTGTTACGAATAGACTCTCTCAACAGGAAAAATGTTAAATGGCACCATTCACTGTCAAGCGAGGTTTGAATGCTTGACAATCTGCCAACAGCACAATGGTGCTACCTGTGGGAAATTGAAGAGGCAACAATTTAATAACCTGTTCGAACATTGCTTGCCAGCGTCGCATGAGAGAGGATAAAAACATTTAAAAGAACGCATCCTCAAAAATGGACATCCCGAAATATCGCGTAATATTCAAAATCGTGTGTAGCGCCAGCGAGTATCAATAATTCTATGCACTTGAGAATGGATAGATACCTTTAAAAAGAAGGATTCGCAATATTCGACGTCTAGGAATATCGTAAAATATTAAAAATAAAGTTTAACGACAAGGGGTATGAATGATTATATCTACATTAAATTAGATACATATCTTTAAAAGAACGGAGTTGCAAAATTCGATATCCCGGAATTTCGTACAATACAAGAAATCGTGTCACGCTTATAGGAGTATGAATGGATCTATACGCTTGAGAGTGGATAGAGCCTACTAAAAGAACGGATCCGCAAAATTCAACGTCTCGGAATACCATGTAAACTGAAAAATCGCGTCGAACACTAAGGAATATGAATGGTTCTATGGGCATGAATGTGGATACATACCATTAAAACAACAGTTTCCCAAAAATCGACGTATCGGAAAATCGAACAACATTAAAAATGATAGCCAACGTTAAGAAATCTGAATCGTTCTATCCGCATCAGAGTGGATTGATACCTTTAAAAGAACGGATCTGCAAAATTCGACGTCCCGGATTATTGTCGTATGTATCGTATAATACAGTGTCTATTTTGAAGGTGTGTTAATCGTTCTGCGCTCTTGTGAGGGAATAGAGTCCATGAAAAAAATGAATCCGCACAATTCGACGTTTAGTAAATTATTTATTTCTAAGTAGTTCTGCAAAGGCGTGACAGATTTTCACGAAACCGATGGCTCTGAGTGGCCTCTCAATATTCTCTCTCACCACGGAAAAAGTTAATAATCGAGTTTCTACAATTCGATGACTGAATTAATATGAATTATATCTTGACGTACAAGGCGACAGTTACGACGGTCGCTCACTCACGGTGGTGGAAAAGTAGTGTGTAACTGAAAGATTAATATTTGACAAGTAGCCTATGGTATCGAATGTCACAATTACTGAAGTAAATGTCTGTTCTTTTTCCGTAATTTTTAAGATTACGTTACGTTTACGATTTACGTTACAATTACAATTTTGTTAACAGGTGAAACCAAGTAATAACTAAATTGAAAGATAGAGATACAAAAAAATCACTGGCCTCCCGTCGCCTTTGATACGAAACGACTCCCTCAACAGGAATAATGTTAAATGGCTCCATCCACTGTCAAGCGAGGTTTGAATGCTTGACAATCTGCCAACAGCACACTGGAACTACCTGTGCGAAATTGAAGAGGCAACAATTTGATAACCTGTTCGAACATTGCTTGGCAGCGTCGCATGAGAGTAGATAAAAACTTTTAAAAGAACGCATCCTCAAAAATGGACGTCCCGAAATATCGTGTAATATTAAAAATCGTGTTTAGCGCCAACGAGTATCAATAATTCTATGCACTTGAGAATGGAAAGATACCTTTAAAACAACAGATTCACAATATTCAACGTCTCGGAATATCGTGAAATATTAAAAATAATGTTTAACGACAAGGAGTATCGATGGTTATATCTACATGAAACTAGATACATGTCTTTAAAAGAACGGAGTTGGAAATTCCATATCCCGGAATTTCGTACAATACAAGAAATCGTGTCACGCTTGTAGGAGTATGAATGGATCTATACGCTTGAGAGTTAATGGAGCCTACTAAAAAAAGGGTCCGCAAAATTCATCGTCTCGGAATACCATGTAAACTTAAAAATCGCGTCGAACACCAAGGAGTATGAATGTTTCTATACGCATGAATGTGGATAGAGACCATTAAAACAAGTTTCGCAAAAGTCGACGTATCGCAAAATCGAACAATATTAAAAACCATGGTCAGCCCCAAGCAATCTCAATAGTTCTATCCTCATCAGAGTGGAGTGATACCTTTAAAAGAACGGATCTGCAAAATTCGACGTCCCGGATTATTGTCGTATATATCGTATTACTCAGTGTCTACTTTGAAGGAGTGTTAATCATTCTGCGCTCTTGTGCGGGGATAGAACGCTTGAAAAAAATGTACCCGGAAAATTCGACGTTTATTAAATTATTTATTTCTAAATAGTTCTGCGAAACCGTGACAGATTTTCAGGAAACCGATGGCTCTGAGTGGCCTGTCAATATTTTCTCTCACCACGGAAAAAGTTAATAATCGAGTTTCTACAATTCAATGACTGAATTAATATGAATTATATCTTGACGTACGTTCGCGACAGGAGGATACAGATCATCTTCCGCGCGTCCAGTGGACTCCGACGACTCTGCTTACGACTTCTCTTCGAAGTTGCAACTTCCGAGTCACGTTCGATGCGAAAGGAGGCGATATCGGCTAATTATTTATACCCCACTTTAAATATCGAAAAATAAAGCACTCACCTACGAAATTATGCTATTAAATTATTTATTTTTAAGTAGACTTGTGGAAAGGCGAGATAGATTTTCACGGGAAATCGATGGCGCTCAGTGGCCTGTCAACATTCTCTCTCACCACGGAAAAAGTTAATAATCGAGTTTCTACAATTCGATGACTGAATTAATATGAATTATATCTTGACGTTCGTTCGCGACAGGAGGATACAGATCATCTTCCGCGCGTCCAGTGGACTCCGACGACTCTGCTTACGACTTCTCTTCGAAGTTGCAACTTCCGAGTCACGTTCGATGCGAAAGGAGGCGATATCGGCTAATTATTTATACCCCACTTTAAATATCGAAAAATAAAGCACTCACCTACGAAATTATGCTATTAAATTATTTATTTTGAAGTAGACTTGTGGAAAGGCGAGATAGATTTTCACGGGAAATCGATGGCGCTCAGTGGCCTGTCAACATTCTCTCTCACCACGGAAAAAGTTAATAATCGAGTTTCTACAATTCAATGACTGAATTAATATGAATTATATCTTGACGTACGTTCGCGACAGGAGGATACAGATCATCTTCCGCGCGTCCAGTGGACTCCGACGACTCTGCTTACGACTTCTCTTCGAAGTTGCAACTTCCGAGTCACGTTCGATGCGAAAGGAGGCGATATCGGCTAATTATTTATACCCCACTTTAAATATCGAAAAATAACGCACTCACCTACGAAATTATGCTATTAAATTATTTATTTTTAAGTAGACTTGTGGAAAGGCGAGATAGATTTTCACGGAAAAATCAATGCCGCTAAGTGGCCTGTCAATATTCTCTCTCACCACGGAAAAAGTTAATAATCGAGTTTCTACAATTCGATGACTGAATTAATATGAATTATATCTTGACGTACAAGGCGACTGTTACGGTGGTCGCCCAGTCACGGTGGTAAAAAAGTAGTGTGTGTCTGAAAGATTAATATTTGACAAGTATGCTATGGTATCGAAAGTCACAATTACTGATGTAAATGTCTGTTCTGTTTCAGTAGTTTTTAAGATTACGTTACGTTTACGCTTTACGTTACAATTACGATTTTGTTAACAGGTGAAACCGAGTAATAATTGAATTGAAAGAGAGAGATACAAAAATGTCACTGGCCTCCCGTCGCCTTTGTTACGAATAGACTCTCTCAACAGGAAAAATGTTAAATGGCTCCATCCACGGTCAAGCGAGGTTTGAATGCTTGACAATCTGCCAACAGCACAATGGAATTACCTGTGGGAAATTGAGGACCGAACAATTTGATAACCTGTTCGAACATTGCTTGGCAGCGTCGCATGTGAGTGGATAAAAACTTTTAAAAGAACGCATCCTCAAAATGGACGTCCCGGAATATCGTGTAATATTGAAAATCGTGTGTAGCGCCATGGAGTATCAATAATTCTGTTCACTTGAGAATGGATAGATACCTTAAAAACAACGGATTCGCCATATTCGACGTCTCGGAATATCGTAAAATATTAAAAATAAAGTTTGACGACAAGGGGTATGAATGGTTATATCTACATCAAACTAGATACATATCTTTAAAAGTACGGTGTTGCAAAATTGGATATCCCGGAATTTCGTACAATACAAGAAATCGTGTCACGCTTGTAGGAGTGTGAACGGATCTATAGGCTTGAGAGTGGATTGTGCCTACTAAAAGAACGGATCCGCAAAATTCAACGTTTTGGAATACCATTCAAACTTAAAAATCGCGTCGAACACCAAGGAGTATGAATGGTTCTATGCGCATGAATGTGGATAGATACCATTAAAACAACAGTTTCGCAAAAATCGACGTATCGGAAAATCGAACAATATTAAAAACCATGGTTAGCGCCAAGAAATGAGAATAGGTCTATCCTCATCAGAGTGGATTGATATCTTTAAAAGAACGAATCTGCAAAATTCGACGTTCCAGAATATCATTTAGTCTTGAAAATCGTGTATAACTTGACGAAATATAAATGTTCCTCTTCCCTGGAGGGTGGATAGAGCCTACTAAAAGACCGGATCCGCAAAATTGGACGTCCAGGAATTTCGTTTAATATTAAAAATCGCGTCTAGCACCAAGGAGTATGAATGTTTCTATCCGCACGAATGTGGATAGATACCATTAAAACAATAGTTTCGCAAAAATCGACGTCTCAAAAAATCACATAATTTTAAAAATCGTGTCCTGCGCTGAGATACATGAATAATTCTATCCGCATCAGAGTGGATAGATACCGTTAAAAGAAAGGATGTGCATAATTCGACGTTCCGGATTATTGTATTATGAGAAATCGTGTCTAGCTTAAAGTTGTATGAATGAGTTTATCCGTTTGAGAGTAGATAGATCACTTTAAAAGAAGTGATCCGCAAAATGCGACGTCCTGGATTATCGTCTTACATAAGAAGTCGTGTCTAGCTTGGAGGAGTATGAATGGTTCAATCCGTGGCGGTGCGGCCGCGCCATGAGTGGTGATGGTTGCGTCATGTCCACGGTAGTTCCTACAGCTTGCCGTCTGCTCGAGAGGCTGCGTTGCTATGAGGAAACGGTGGCGGGGCGGAGTGATCCAAGCCGCGGGCGAGATGACGTGGGAGAACATTTCGCTTTCTTCTGACCGGGACCTTCCTAGAGTGCAATAATTGGAGAAACGGGGGACAATTCCTAATGTTGTTAAGTTGCATCATATTACCTTGCAATGTGAGGCAACTTTTGTGCGCGCATTACCCCTGGCTCCGAAAATACTACTGGCGGGAAAGGGAATCTTTCGCGAGTTCCTTACGGGAAAACAATAACAACAACGACAACAATGGTTGCATGTATTACCATGAAAATATAAATATAATAATATTTGCTTCCAGAACGGGGTTGTGTCGGCTACCGACACATTTATGTATAGCGCTACACCTCCTAAAACAAAAGTCTTAAAAAGGAAGTTTTGCTTTAAAAACGTTCATTTCTGAAACTCAAAAACTTCCATGACTTAAATTAGTCATGATCATATTAAAAGTGACAAGCAAGAGATTGTTGCAAAAATACGTTCAATATTATTTAATTTTTTTTTCAGAGACACGTTAGTTGAAGATAACTTCTTTAATGAAAATGCCCTTCTTTATGAAAATTTCCTTGCTAGAATTCGAAATCAACTTACGATAATTTAGACAAATCTCGAGTATTTCATGAACGGAAAATACGTTCCAGTTTCACATAAAAATGTGAATTTTCATTACAAAAACACTCGAATACTACATCAACACTAAATTAACAGAAAAGCAAGAATGAAACGAATCTACTGAGCGGTATAGTCCAAATGATTAATGGCAATAATCGTAATCGGAAATTTGCAATTTAATTATAAAGATTCGATTCGTTACCTAAAACCTTATAGTGGAACATTGGACGTAGACGTACTTCCAAAGAGCAATCGAAGGGAGAAAAAACGCACGTGAACGGTTGTTCAGTGGATATGTAAATTGAAATTGAATTTTTTGTATACTATGAAAACTCGCGTGTGTTTTATCATGCCGTTACGAGGTACAGAATAGGATTTAAGAGAGAGTTCATGCTTCAAGAAATATTAAACTCTCTGCCCCTGACAGGAATCAGCTGTTTCGCTGCCATCCAATCCGGAGCTTATGTTTCGCTACAGTGGCGTCACTATGGTGACGTTCATGCTCCCGATTGGATGAAACCGTCAACAGCTGATTTCTGTCAGGGGCAAAGTTAAGAAAATTCCAGGATAGACTCGCGGTATGGCTTCCTCGGCCGGCCTTATACGCCGAGCCCGAGAGCAGGGTTCGCCGCGAGTTCGCAAGCAGTTCGCCAGAGGAGTTCACTGAGTACGAGTACGAGAAGTCCACGAGAAGTTCGCGAATGTGAGACATACGAGGAGTTCGAGGCAGGAGCTCGAACCAACAGTTCCCGTCAACAGCACTGCGAGCAGAGTACGAATCTTGGCTTAGGACACTCATACGATGCAGCGCAGCACGATTCCGATTCCGAGGCCGCTTTGGAAATGAGCAATATAGATTTAAATGAATCAAAAATGAAAACCTACTTTTATGAACTGAGTCACTGGAAATAAAATGAATTTAAACGATACCTCAAAGTTTTTTAACAATGGCATGTTTCGACAAGATACCGTATGAACATACGTGCATACGGTATCCTCTATGGAAGGCCTACTGTACTTTTACATTACCTTAGAAACTGTAGTGCTAATTTCCGCGAACCTGTCAGTTATCTACTTTTCATTCTCAGTGCATTCATTTTTTTTAAATTGTTGCACCGTAAAGGTGTTAGTTTTGTTTACCTTGTTTAGCAGATAATCAATTTTCTTTTTACCCCGTAACCTGGATTACTAATGTTGTAGGACACTAAAGTTATGTAGGCTTGCCATAGGTAAACTGCTGTTTGTCAAGTACAAGTTTCACAGATCACTTTTCTTAACAAATAGCACGAATTGCATTTTGCGTTCAAATGCATAAACATTTTTGTATTGCATTATTTGGTTACATGTATTAACATGTTGATAGAACCATCTACTGCTTAGCTATATCTGGAAAGAACTGAAAGAAAAAGTGAACTACTTTTTCAAGGATCTTGACTGAAACAAACTGCAATACAAGGAGTGAACCTGTAAGAAAGTTTTACATCACAGCGAGAGGTGAAACGAGAGGGCAAAAGGATACACGTTAATTCGCCTCATATTGCATTTCCGATGAAACCTGATATTAGTCATGTTACTAATTAAAGAATAAGGCTTCAGGGATTAGCTATCTCCAAAAGCGTATGATGAACTATAGAGAGTACTAAGAAAAGAGTAGTGGATGAGATTAAAAATTACAAATACATATGTAAATTGTCTCTTGGTAATGATTGTTCTAACTAATGATGAACACTTGAAAATATGAAAATAGAATTCTATTTTCACACCATACAAATTATATTGTAATAGTTTCGATTTGGTGCTTTAAAACTTTCCTCACATCACCCCTGCCCATCGTTTCGCCTCTCGCGAAAACTCCTGTACAGAAGTGGCCCTCCTAGGGCACGGTGATGCGGCCATCCTCTTTTTCCCCTCCCGGGTTGGGAACGATTTCGACGGGCGACGGCCGCCTCGCACGCGGTCCTACCGTTCCGTAGAGCAGCTCCACGAAGACTGAACGTGGTTCTGGTTCGTGGTGATCCATGGGGATTGCTGCGGCTGCGGCACGGCGCGACGCAGCGGTAGCGGGCATCCCAGTTGCCCTGCCCATCAAGACGCCGTGACTCATGCGTCGGCGAGGGAGCTCCGCCGACGGGGCGGGGCGGGGGCGGGGCGGGGGCGGGGCGGGGGCGGGCGGCCGGAGGTCGAGCGCGGGCGGGAGCGAGCGAGCGCGCAAAAACAAGTAGCGGGCCACAAGCCGCAGACACCATCTTCTTTTGACATCTTGTAATTATTCTCCTATAATTCCTTGCTTCTTGTGTTTCGTCTGCTTCGTGCCCGTGATTTTTTTGGAGGCTTCATTCTCTTCTTCGCCTAAAACAAAAATAACAATCCAGTCAAACGGCTTTAAAGGTCTTGAAGAGGAAATTGCAACTTTCCATGTACAAATAAAATGGGAACGGATAGGGAGGAAAAAGTTTAGAAATATGCTAGTACGGTAGACGGCGTGTAGCCCAACTGTAATAAGTGTAAATTACGGGAAGTACAGCTTAAAAAGTGCGTGGCGGGTTCGAAGTGAAATGCTTCCGCTTCGAGGAGGCAGCGGGAGAGTTGGAGTTGTGGCGGTGGCGGTGGCAGGAGTTGAGGTCCGAAGGAAAGAGAGAAAGCCGTCACGGTCGTCTCCTGTTCGTGTGTATTGTTTGAAATGACTATCTCCAAACAAATGCCCATCACTAGGGGCGGATTTTGATGACCTAAAACATCGCCAAAAATGAACAATACAATGCTCTTAAAATGTTTGAAAAATGTCCAAAAAGCAAAGAAAAATTACGCAAGAATTGTTATCAAAACCAGTTCGGATGAACTTAAGCTGTTACAAATGTTACTGATGTAATCGAGACTCTATTTGTTCAAGTGAACTCAGCTTTTAAACTTTTGGTTTGGACTGTTCTTTACCAGAAAATATCTGTCTTTAGTTATTCCGAAATCGGCTAAACCGACAATGGCGTTCAGAGGCGTCACAGGAAACTTAAGATTACATACTCACAATGACTGACATTACAATTTCTGAGCGAAGAAATCGATTAGGCTAGTAAGGAATTCTGTGGAGAACATCTGATGCATGTCGTAAATATTATTTGAAGCAAGTACCATCAAAATTATATTAAAATCGATAAAATCAGGGAAAATGCATTAAAAATTACGGGAAAAGGTAAAAAATGACTTATCCGAAATAGACGAAAAATGCAACAAAAAAGACAGAAAAGTGTGTCATTTCCTTTTGTAATAACATAAAAGTTATGAAAAGAAAAAAACGACACTTCATTAAAATCCGTCCCCTACCCATCACGTTCCTGTATTAAAATATACCAAAACGAAGATGCCTGGTCAAAAACTCTCAGCTGTTTCCGAACAGAGCTAATGTTCACATCTTAGCCTCAGTATAGCATTGTATACATCAAATGGACACGTATGTCTAAGTGATTTATTTTCAAGCGAACATGTGTGAGTCCTCTAATCAGCTTCAAGTGTTGCTGTGCAGTTTGCCGGGAATTACGAAATGCAACGCGGAGAGAAGGCAGCACACTATATCAACGAGGCGAGGAACGGGATTTTCCTTCCTCTTGTCGGCGCTTGCCCCACTCCCCCGCGCCCTCCCCGCGCCACGCGGCGGCAGCAGAACACTCGTGTCTGTAAGAGATCGAGATCGACATCGCCGTCGGGTTCTGCATTGACGCCAGTGTCGCCAACGTGGACGGCACCTCGAGCGCGGAAACTGCTTACAGGCTGCCCGCGGGAACGCGAAATATTTGAAAACCATTTATATTAATTATTTAACATTTAAAATCCGCGTTCTTTTTGTGACAGTTGCCAATGGCTGTTGATTGCGAGCAATCCACAAATAAAATAGATATTGGGCATTTTATTCATATCATGAGAATTTTTTTTAATACATCGATTTATTTATTTATTTTATTTATTTTTTTGCAATCCCGGGGGGGGGGGAAGTTGCGCGTGATGCCACGTGTCCCCCACGCCTATCACGCGAATGGGAACGGGAGCGCGCGCGTCTGTCCAACTTCGAGAGCGCGCGAGCGCTTGCGCCCTATCGCGTGGAAACATTGCGTCTTCACCGACGGCCGAGAGTGAACATGTGCGACGCAAATGGCAAGGCTCGAGGAAAGAAGAGCACGCCGCTGCCGCCGCCCCGCCACCGACGGCGCTGCTGCTGCTGCGAATCGTTCGCGCCCTGCGCAAAACAGCCTCAGCCTCCCAGCGCGGGGCGGCGGGGCGCGGCGAATCGCTAGTCCGCGCAAGCGCGCGGCTGCCAATCGTTTGCCGAGTAGAACGCGCAGGCGTGCAAAAACGTTGCTGACTAAAGACTGTTAATCTTCTGCTGTGTAACTGTTCACTTAGCGGAAGAATGCACACGCGCAATCCAGAGGATATACGTGTGTAGAGTAAGGAGCGTGAGTAATCGTTAGTTGGGACGAAATTAATTAATTGATGTTTCCGGGCCCGTCAGCTGCTGTGGCATTTGGATGTATGGACGTTTTGCTAAAATTTGCCATCACTTCCCACCTTTCAAATTGGATATTTCAACTTGTTTGTGGTTTTATTGAGCGCGTGATGTTAAAACAAATTGTGAACGACATCGTCGTTGGATAATTTGTGAAATTTCCAGCAACCAGCACAACTATTTCTCCTAAAATTACATTTAATTAATCACTATTTTGGAAATGCTCCTAATTAGGTTTTTAAATTTTATTTTATTTTTCATGTGACTCACCGACAAAACTGCATGCGCTTTAACTGAGGAGTAGCGGCATATCTTACTCTTCACGGATCTAGTACATGAAGTTAAATGAAAAGCCTTAGTGTGACCGTTAATTTGTATTTCGCCATTTTATGTCCCGTAAAGAGCAATTGGCCTCGACGCCGTTAGATCCTGGGGTTCCTAGTCGGTCACCCAACCAGGAACACGCGATGTCTCGAATTCGCTTAACCTTCGCGACTTCACGTAGTTAACGAAGCTAGCAACGCCGGTTCCGCGGTCGTGGCCTTTTGTAGTAGAACCATCCCAGTATTCGCCTGGATGACCATGGGAAGCTACGAAAATCCCGGTCTGAATGGCCGGCACGGGGATGAAACCCGCGCCTCCCGAATGAAAAGTGGAGCGGGCTACGCCCTGAGACCCTTCGCTAGGTGTGTCCGTTAATGGAAACACTCAAATACCCTTGGGTTGTGAAGTGATCGAAGTTCTTTTGCAATTGCCTAAGACCGCCAAAAGACGAGAATGGCATTACGAAGGAACTGACGCAACCTTGCGAAACTAGTTGACTGCCCAAAATATGCCGTGAAAACACATTTTATAGCACGACCGATACAGATAGAACGATTTGTTGTCGTCAATAATCGTTATTTCTACTATTGATGAGTCGAGATTATTTCGAAATTCCCTAAAAGAACTTGTATAGCAGGATCACGGGTCGGAGAGATGAGGAAGAGTGTGTATGACGATCACACTCACCAGCGAAAGTAGCTGACGTGCGTTCGCGGCAAACGGCGAAATACCTGACGTCTCTGGGGTTTCCCGTTTGGCTGGCAATTTCCTGGCGACTGTATGTACTACTTCTTCGGAGGGTAGAATGTCGAAAATCACGAGAAACATGAAAAAGGTGGAAATGCGCCGAAAGTTAAACAATCTTATAGTTGACTTCTTCACGAGATCATAACACACAATGAACAATTAAACTATCAATATTATAAGCAAATAAAACAATTTAAAAGTAGAGAAACCTATAAAATAAAAAAATAAAAATAAAATAAATTATAGAATAAATTAGAAAATAAAAAATAAAAAAGGATTTAAAAATAAAAAAAGAATTTAAAAAATCTAACTAAAAACTAACATATGTACTAAATTTAAATTCATTTTGAGCCAGGCTCTTGGATCCTACTAACTAGTCAACTAACTTATCAAACATAATGTTTCTCAAAAGCCTATATTTTTTCTTACTTTCGTCGGTCACTCTTAACACTCAGAAGAGAGTATTTTGGGGCCGAGGAGTACGAGTTGGGACAAGTTCTGAATATCGCTGATATATGGGCCCCAGTCTATGTAGAGGGATGGATAACATTTCGTTGGTAGGGGTAAGTAGATTCAAGCAGCGGCAATGAAACCCACGACATTTCGAATTAGCCAACCCAGCGGGCACACATCTCCGGATGAAAAAAAAGTCTCTGCTCCATTTGTACCGATCTCAATTAGAAAGTGAAAGAGGAGCTGCAACGTCCCGGAGCGACGTGTTGTACGCGATGGTGAGAGCGCCGAGGACGCGGATGCAGGCGGCGCGGGGCGGTTCACAGTTCGCGACCGAAAACCGCAAAGCGAGTATAGCGCCCCTGTCTGCCCCTTTCGCTCCGCCCGCCCGGCGAGTAGTCGCTGCGGCGAGGACGCGGTTGCCTTCGGAGGCGGTCGGCCGCAAAAGCGAAGCGGACGAGACCCTGCCCGCCGCCACCGGAGCGTACACTCGTAGCCTCCGCGAAAGGGAATGTACCGAGTCCGGTATTACACGCGCACATTTTCTTGAACCCTGGACTACACACCCCTGCTGCTTTACTAACATGAGTTGAATTCAGGCTGAGGAATAGCAACGAGCGTTATTGACAAATTCCGATAACCGGAAATGTTCGCTCACCTGTAATAGAAACAATTTTGCATCCAAACAAGCTACAGATTTAATAATCGACCGATCGTCGAAATGACATAAACCCGCTCCTTTCGCACCTAGCAAACTGAGGGCCAAAAAACATGCGGGGATAATACATGCCGGCTGAACGACCATACGAAAACTTCCTATGAAACATCAATCTGTATTCGGCCTTTGTGCTCTCAAATATTCACGGCTCGTATCGCGTTCAACACCGTTGTGGTTGTCTTGCACCCAGCTGACTTTACTTCGATTAAAATATTAGGCATTTGTTTGACTAGAAAGAATTTTTAGCGCTCAACTGTAGGCTTCACGACAGTTCGAGCCCTAATTAATTTTTTTTCTTCAGATATGCGACGACGCCAAACAAGTGTCAACAGATATACTTATTTTAATTAGCCATCTATTTTCAACATTTCCTCAAGGGGAATTATAGAGCCCGTTTCAAAATTATACATTTCAATTTATGACTATTTCATCGAACGTCGACAGAGAAAAAAACTCACGCGGTGAACATTTTCAAAAGTATCGTTAGTAACTCCTCTCAGGAGACTGCGAGTATTTCGCCCTGCACAAAGCCGAAGCCGACCGCAAGCGGTTGAGCCCGCGGGAACACGGCCAGAAAATGCCAAGTCGTAATTGGCTTCATTGTTTAACCGCAAGTGCCGCTATTGTGTGCTGCGGTGTAGGCTTAACATTTGAAAGGTTCTCTACCCTCTCGGAATGTTCCGTGTCACTGCAGCAGAAGCAAGCGGCAGAGGCGGCGGCGGCGGCGGCGGCGGCGGCGGCGGCGGCTAGCGCGAGTTAGAAATGCCGCGGGCGTTAAGAGTGCAGGCCCTATCATCACGAGAGGAATGGGGAGAAGATTTATTTGCAGACAGTCCCTAGTTTGACAGGGAGAACCAAAGCGTATTTATTCATAAATGGGATTAAAAACCAATACCATGTTCATTAGGCAAGTTCGTAATACAGACATTCTTTTCACGATACGTCACATTTTCACGTTAATCTCTACCAATGGCGCAATAAATTTATTTTCTTTAAGGGAAACAGTGCATTCGATTTTTATTTCGAAAAAAATTAAAAACAAGAGAGGAATGGAAGGAATGGGAAGAAGATTTATTTGCAGACAGTCTCAAGTTTGACTGAGCGAACCTAACCGTACTTATTCATAAATGGATTAAAAACCAATAAGACAAGTTCGTAATACAGACATTCTTTTCACGATGTTAATCTCCACCAATATTGTAATAAATTATTATAACCATATTGTGTTTTCCTCGTTAGTGGTGTCGACAACGCGTGACCTTCCGGGCGTGAAATTCTCAATATGAACTAACAAAATCCACGCATTTTGATCATCTTAAATTTCAATTGAGTGAAAACAGGCGAAAGAAAACGTGTTTACTACACTAGCTAGAGCATCACATACGGTATTATTTATTTATTTACATATATATTATATTTATTTATTTAATGTCTAAGACAGTTAAAAACTGTGTGGCGTACTATGGGGAGTATTCTGGTGCACTTTTCCTTATAATCTTGGTTCACTGTATTAATACCCTCAGAGGATATTAATGTATACTCCTTTGGCAGCTTCGACCCGGTATCCTTATGTACATATATTTAGATTTTTTGTTTTCTGGCGCGAGAGGACCTGTCTTCACGATGGAATATCTCGTAGCATTTCGCTTCTTTCTCGGTCATGCCGCTAGATGTCGCACGATCGCGACCGTATCTAGCAGTGCTGGCGATCATGCGTCATCTAGTGGCACGACCGAGAAAGACGCGAAATGCTGAGAGATATTCCATCGTGAAGACAGGCCCTCCCGCGTCAAGACATAAAAGGGATTTTTGCCACCTCGAACGGTGAGTACTATCGATCTTCTGCTCATGCGCAATTCAAGTTTCGCATCACTTTAGTGCATCTGCGCATGAGCAGAAGATCGATAGTGCGTAACGTTGGAGGTGGCAAAAACTCCCTAAAAACCCAAGTACAGTGCAGCGGGCGGTAGGCATCAACCGAGCGTGTCCCACTGCCCTCCACGTCTATCCAGCGGCGCCCGGCAGCGCACGCGTCCCGCTCGCCAAGTCCGGCCACGGCGCGAGAAGACGCTCCTCCCCCCGCGCAGCTCAGGGCAGCTCCCGCTGCTGCTGCTGCTTCGCGCGCTGCGCTCCCGGATGCGTCCGCTCCGGATCGGAAGGCTGCGACCGTGACCCCCGTGCGCGCGCGCGCCGGTATCTCGGTGTCCGTCGGCCGTGCGTCGAACCCGGACCTCCGGCCCCAGCGTCCGCGCGCGCGCGCTCGCGCGTTCCGACACCGTGCGGTCCACACCGACCGCCGCCACCGCCGCCACCGCCGCCGCCGTTTCCCGCGGAGGGACGGAGTTATCGCCCGACGAATACTTTATTTCCAGTTAGTGACAAGATAATGAGGAACAGTTAAAAGGCGTTCTCGGGAGGCGTAGGCTCTCGCAGCTCCTTACACGGTGTCCCAATGGATAGCGCCCCGCTCGTGACTGAGATCGGTGTCTCTGCTTATCGGCCGCATTAATAGCTTCTCATCGAGAAGTGAGCGCTGCCGGACGCACATCGTTTAAGCCGCGCGCGGGGGGCCCGGGCGCGCAATCGTGGCCGCCGACGGCGGTGCGTATGGGCCGGGATGATGGAGTACGTTCCAGTTGGGACTTATAACGCCTGCATTCCGGCTGTGAACGGCTTCTGGAGGCCGGGCAGAGTGTGTATTTATTAGAATATTGGCGAAATAAAACAACCTAATGGTATGGATGTGTGCCTCAGGCATCAGCACCGTTCCGATACCACAGTGTGTGAAGTACATGGAATGACAGGAAGAGAGGTGCGGGGGGGGGAGGTGGAAATGTAGAGTGTCGTAACAGCGTCTCCCACTCTAACAGAAATTTGCACAAACATTTGCCCTGAAATGGACGACAGACCAGAGAATACTTTTCGCAATAAATCATCCCCAGAATTAGAATTCAAACTCCGACTGGGTGTCGACAAATATAAAAATCTGCCATTTGGCGATTCTCAAGGTACACCTTCGCGAGACGCCCGCGGTGTCAAAAGCATCTCACGTACGTGAAGTCGGAGGATGTTAAACGACAGTGTTCACCTCTCTCGACGATGATAAAGCAACATCGACGCGGCCTCGCGACGCGAACAGCGCGGCACGGCGCGCCGCGACGCCGACGTCGACACCGACGCCGCAAAAGTCCCGCGCGCGCCGCTACGTCGCCGGCGGGGCCCCGTCGCGTTCCGCGCGCGAGGTCTTGCGCCTTGAACCGCGCGCCGCGACCTTTCGCGTTCCTCAATGGACGTGTGGCCAGCCTGACGCCGTCGCGGCCGCCGCCTCCACCGCCACAGATAATCCGAGGGTACGGGAGCAATTTAAAGTCCACAGGTGTCAGATCGCGTGTGAGGAAACAGTAGTCGGCTTCGTCCACGTCACGCGCGTCCTTCACCCTCCACTGCGGTAGCGACGGCAGTTGTGAAGGCGGTAGCGATGGCCATGCTGTAGGCAACAGCGGAGGGACGGCGGTTTCAACGGCGATGGTGGTGGCGATAGTAAAGGTGGTGGTATGAGTGACGGTAAAAGTGATGGGAAGTAAGGTAGGCGGTGACGGTAGCGATGGCAATGCTGTAGGCAACAGCGGAGGGAAGGCGGTGACGATGGCGATGGTGAAGGCGATAGTAAAGGCGACGGTATGAGTGATAGCGAAGGCGATAGGTAGTAAGGTAGGCGGGAGAGAGGGCAGGAACGGTAGCGACGGCCGTGGAAGCGGCACCGGCTTCGCTTTGTCCGCGCGATCTGCGGCTCGCGCTCGCGTTTAACGTCCACCTATACGGCGACGATATGATCAGGAGAAACCCTGTAAGCGTCGGGCGGGAGGAGGAGGAGGAGGGGAAAGGGAGACGGGGGACGACGCATTTCCGACGACTGCCCCGACCGGACGAACAACACCGTGACAGTTATTGGAGTGTAAAAAGGTGCCCCCTGCCGCTGCGTAGACTGCTCGCGTACGTGTCCACTCACAGGGTCCACACACACACACACACACACATATCACACACGCACGCGCTCGACACGGGGGCATTTTACGTAAGACGAAAATATAGCGTAAGGTCGGCGGAGTTTCGAAATCTCTAGTCATGTAACAGCTGGTTTAATATTTCGAATGTACACCCGCCTACAGGAGCCGATCTCTCCGCGGGGGGAATATTCTTCGAAGACGTGTATCATTCTCCCTCTCGCAATGTGCTAAATTTGTGGCGAGCAGTGCGAGTT
Source organism: Acheta domesticus (assembly GCA_031308135.1). NCBI lineage: Eukaryota > Metazoa > Arthropoda > Insecta > Orthoptera > Gryllidae > Acheta > Acheta domesticus. Next base: position 239,974,678 of record JAHLJT010008446.1, read on the forward strand.
CCGCTCTCACTTGGCGACTGGCGGGCGAGAGCGAGGCGAGGCGAGTGAGTCGAGGCGGCAGCGGAGGCGGCGGCAGCGGCGAAACGTTAAAGCATCGTTGCGTACTGCGCAGCGCGCAGAAGTCCTTGCGCAGGCGGCGGCTTGTCTCTCGGCCTTATCTCGTTTAGGTACAGCGGCCTCGTGTTTGAAACGCTGCGAGCTGGAAGCGTACCGGGATGAACTAGGTTCCGTCCTTGTGAATTCTAGTCTTAGCGTAAGGGATATGTGACGACCAAGGATACACCTACGGACGCTCGTAGGAATGTTGGCCGACGGCAGGACGTGCACAAACGCGGAACGAAACGAATTACATTAATTCGAAAGAGTGGAACAAAGATGTTGAGTTCGACACTCGAACGTGCTGGTCACGCAAGAGTAAGTAATGCTACACATTAACCTAGAGCCATTTCTATGGAGTGCTGCCCCCCTTTCCACTCGATCGAACAGAACCTGATATCCTAACTATTTCACGGTTTGCCAGAATTACACGCAAGCCCATTCGTAGGAACCGGGTGATCTTTAAAACCGACACAACTCTAGACTCTCATTTGGAGTAGTTTGGTTAGTAACCGCGGGATCGTTACCCCGCTGTGCTGGGTCCAGTGGTCTCTGCTAGACGGCCATCACGCGTAAACGATATGCAAAGGGGCGAGAAGTAAAAGAGAACCTGTCATGATTTTTGAACGTAACTTGCCTCGAGCAGTCGATAACAAACTTCAACGTGATTTGCATTTCGAAATCACAAGTGGGAAATGTTGAGAACTACAGGCAGAATTGCTATTGCGTACCTCTCGCAAAGAAAGAAAGAAAGAAAGAAAGAAAGAAAGAAAGGAAGAAAAAAGTGCCGAGAGGTAAAGCTTTGTTCGTCGTGGATTAGAATTAAAATGCTCAGTTCCAGGCACCATTCATTGGCGCAACTCTGTCACTGTTAAGTCTTGCCTATGAGCACCAAAGTGTTCAGCCGAAACAGTCATTAATTGGAAAGAGTGTCACGGGATGGCAGATTAACAGCTCAGGCTTGCAGAAACGCATGGGCGTGCGTTAAAGAATGACCGCAGGAGAAAGGGTACAAAAAATACGAAGTACCCGGCCATGCACATTATGTAAGCTGCGGGTACAGTGTTAGTCATTTGTGCGCATTATACATTAGAACGTGATGCGGTAATTACAAATGTAATTATCAGACAGTTAATCCTTTGCTAGTGTCAGAGAATCCCCTTAAAGGTATTCACTGAGGGCAGGATTAATATAAAAAACCGACAACAATGCCACACAAATATTGCCAAACGCGTTCGTGTATGTTGTGAGAAACACGGCTAGCACGAATAATGTCCTGCGGAGCGAACTGGATCACACGCAATGGTTTAGTGATCAACTTCTGGTCTCCATATTGGGAAAATCCGTAAGTTAAACTGCGGACCGGTCAGTCGAAATTTTTTCTGCGAAATTTTGCCCCCCGAATCGCAAAGAACCGCGAACAGGTATCTTAAAGATTCCACTACCGCTTTCTTTTCGTCGTTTCATGCACCTTCCCACACACGAATCGTAAACTGCGTCACCGCTATCGACGCGCCGGGCGTTCCTATAAGATAGGGAACTCGACTCGCCGTGTCATCCCGCGAACGATCGGCAATAACGTTGGGTGGGCGACTTCATGCCTGTCGCTTCGAGACGGCTTTAAGTAAAGATCCTCCGAGCCCCCTCTGCGAATAAACAAGGGACGGACGGCGAGCGGTCGCGTTGCCGCTCGTTATCACCCGTCTCCCGTCTCTCGCTCGGCACAGGTGGGGGATATCTCACAGGGGGGTCGTCCCGATTGCCCCTGTAGAGCCCGGCTGGTCCGACACGTCCCCGCGTTTGTCCGCCTGCCTCCCTTCCCCCACCCCCGCCCCGCCTACGCCGCGTATCGCGCGCTCGGATCGGTGCCCCCCCCCTCACGCTGCGCTGTAAGAGCGCCGCTGTTACGAAAACCCGAGCCGGAAGCTGGCCTCCGAGCGGCCCGCGGGCGCGCGTGTCTGTCCTGAAATGCTCCATATAATTCCTCAAGGCCTTTTATCTTTGAAGCCCCTCCGAAAGTTGCGGGTGGAAAGAGGGTGAGAGAAGCGGGGCAGCGGGCGAGCGACAGTAAAAAACAGCTCCGGGGCTGGCCACGCGGAACAAGCTACGCGGTGGTGGCGGCGGAGGCGGCGCGCGCGAGCAACAAAAACAAAACACGTGGCTAAGCATCCCGCATTAAAACTTCAACAAGAGTACGTCCTTGTTAGAGAACATGACACACTCGCGCATTTACGTTAGTTGTGTTTGTGTTGAGGGGACAGCCTCGGAGCGACGCGTCGGGAGGATGCGCAGAGAGACGGGTGGGGTTCGCCGTCTGTGTCATCGGCTTATGTCATGAAGCTGTCAGTGACTCACGTCGCCCCGCAGCCGCCGTTTAGGCCAGTTAAGACGTCGCTGCCCGTCTCGATCTCTGGACCCGCCGCGCCCCGCCCTGTTCTTTTACCACTCTTCCGCTAAGGGCCTGCCCACTGGCCCGCTCAGGTCTGACCGAGTTCAGAAGGCACACCCTTCATTTGTAGCCAGAATACTTTTCGAAAAAAAAAATTGATCGTGTGCAACCATTGCGTAGAGGCATACTAAATAGATGTTTTGCGTGTCTTGGCGGGCAGCAATCGACTTCAATATCGAACTTCTGCTCATGAGCAGATGCTCAAAAGTGATGTAAAACTGGGCATGTGCACAAGATCGATATTGCTGTTGACTGCTATAACATTTCGCCGTGCAAAAACATCATGTGTCATACCATTGATCTGATCGTATCGACTAAGGGCTACGGTTCGGTGAAAACATCGCGACTAGATGATAATATTAATGAAACCTCGCTATATTTTTTTCACATATTAATATAAATTATTCGCGAGGAGAGCACGACCTATAAACAAAACCTGCCTCCTAGAACGTAATTGCAAAACGATCAGCTGAAACGCGCGCGCTGCATTTTGGAAGGATGTTTCTCCTCGATGCAGCCCGCAACCGCTCAATTGTTCCGCGCAATCTGTCAAAATAGCCTCCTTGGAGCTCGATCGTGGCAGAACTGACCGCGGCCTGGTGGTAGTTTTCCCCTTCTCGCCAACCTGCCACGTCCTGTGTGTTGCGGTTCGGCACAGCGTCGGTTGCCCGCAAAATTTCCCAAATCCAAATTGTTTCGCGGCGTTCGATCCAGTTATAATGAGAAAATTGGCTTAATGTCCCTCAAAACTATTACGCGGGGATCGCGAGACGATTTTGCGCCGTGCTCGGGCCCTGACAACGATCTTCAAAGGCCGCCGCCGCTGCGCGGAGGTGAAGCGCGCAGAGCCCCGACGAGCGAGTGAGCGCGCGCACCTGTGGCTGTTCGGCAGACCGCGAACCGGAAGGCGCGAGAGGGCTCGTGGGCTCGAGCAAACCTAACCTCTGCTCACACGTGGACTCTCTATTCTCCTTTCCTCCCGCTGTGAGAGGGGGCTCAAGGCATCAACTGATTTCCCTGCACTGCCTCTGACCGGCAGGTCACGGGTTCGAGTCCCGACGGTGGCAGCATTTTCGACACTAGCTTGTCAGCTAGGTCGAGTTCAGACGTTGTCTGGAGGAGAATTCCAGTGGCCGGCTGCTCTATTCTGTAGTTTTCCGTGATTTCTCGGATCAACGCCAAGCGAATGCCGGAGCAGTACCCAAACAAACGGGCCATCAACCGGGCGCGATACTTCCTTCCGCTTCATTGTCCTATCCTCACCCCTTACACACACACACACACACACACACACACACACACATACTAATATGCACTATACTACCACCCTTGCCGGGGAACCGGTCGGGAGCTTAGAGCTTGGAGGTACCTGGTTTGGGGAAAATCCCGCTAGCCGACGGTCCATCGGCACCGCATCTCGCCATCTAGCGGGGAAAGACCACGCGCACCTCCAGAGGGGAAAATACACTACACTTACGGGACCAATGACCTTAGCAGTTGACGCGCCCGGGATCACAATCAATCATCCTTTCCTCCCTGCCATACGTGCACCCTACTGGTGGAGCAAGGAATCACCATAGAGTCGAAGTGTAACCTAAGCTCTAGAAGAGAAAAATCTTAGCAAACTGGATGTCCCACAACTATGGACCACCGACATTTTTTTAATTGCGAGTAAAGTATTTAGTTCTCATTAAAATAATCTTTAAAAAATTCACAAAAAAAATATTAAGCACATTACTTGCTTCATGATGCAGTATTATTGCGCGAAAACTCCATGCTACTCAGAAAAAATGTAATAAACTACAAAAACCCACATAAAATGATAATTTTCACAAGAGCATTACATTCGCAATACATGCTGATTTTTACGATAGTACGTTCTATGGCCACAGCCAGCTACTAGTACTGATTCTTCCCACGTTTTGAAGCATTTATTTTTATAATAGTTCTGTTTGTTTGTTGTTTTTTTATATTTTGGCTAAAAATGAAAACAACTTGTAACAAAACATTCACTTGACTCGCGGCGTTTGATGGAAGGAACTGCCCTCTCGTAGATCCCATATACTTCAATGAGCTCGGTGGGTTCGTCTAGCTCCAAATGAAGCGCGAGGTCACTTAAGCGCTTGTCCACACACACATGCTGTCGCCGAAATAAACGTTCAAGAGTTCCTGGAAGCCCGCGTGGCGCAGACGCGCTGACGACGCAGACAAAAATCGAAAAAAGGCTCACGTTTCCGCGCATCGCTGTCACGACCAATTTCCAAGGCCGTCAGGCCAGTTCTGCCGAGTGGATAAGTGGCGGTTAAGCCATTAGGCGGTCGAGGTGGTTGCGCTGGGCGACGAAACGTGAAGTGGGGAGGGGAGGCTGTGTAAATTCGGATTACTGTAGCATATTTAAAAGTACGAGAAACGAACGTGGGCAGGACAGGACGTATTAAAAAGGTGGGACGGAGGAGCGTGTAGTTCGAAAAGCACGAACCATATTAGTCGCGTTGATGGCGGTTACGAATTATGTACGATTCTAGAACGTCGAAAACGCGAGTCCGCTGGAGAGGCAAATATTGCATCGAGTCGCCTTTAGGGGCTTCTGCTTCGGATCGTTTCTGCTTCCATCCCGCGAGTGTAATATAAAACCAGTTGACGCACTGATTACTGAGCGAAACGCGTTTCAAATTATAGGGCTACCGACCTAAGGATGGACGGCTCATACGCATTCGTGGCCTGCAGGCCTGGCGCGAATGTCCTCCCTCTTTCTGCTGCGATCGAAACACCCGGCGGCAACCAGAGGGTTTTACGCGGCGTTCTCCAACTTAGCACGGTGGTTATGACCCTCCAAGTTACCGTAATGAACACATTCGTTATAGTGACAGAGATCTTGAAATGTAGTAATGTGTCTTCCATTTTGAAACGGGTTCTGCCCCAAGTGCTTTTACTGAGATTTTTCCTTTTGTTGGTTGCAGGTGCGTTGTGGGCTTCAACCTACTACTCAGTAGTGCTCGAAGTATTGACGGAGGTTTCTTGACTTCCTGCGAGAAACTGTCGGGCAACAAGTGCCGCAGTTTCACATCACAAGTCTAGGGAAAGGCTTAAAAGAGGTAACAATTCGCATGAACGTAGGTTAAGAAGGAACTTCGTCGCTCCAAAAGTTAACGATTTGAGATACATTAAAATTTAGACCTCTCACGAGTCACTGGGAACTGGCCAATCGACGAGAATTCAGCACTGCAATAGAGAAATGAGATGTGGAAACGTGTCTGCTTTCCCAATGCTCTATGGCAATGCGTGCAGCCATCACACTGGTTGGCTGGTTCTCAATGCTAATACCGTTTCGACATCGCAATGCCCCTATGTAGTAGCGCCTACACGGAGTAGAATATGGGATTCGAAACCTACTGATAGATTTGATATCGCAAAAGAAAGCAACTGTGTTAGGATAATGGTTTCAGCTTTCACGTCAAGGCGGAGTACAACAACAATAATGTATTTTGAGCGATTATGTAACTTCGACATACACCAGAGTAAATTAGAAGTATTTTGGTCACACTTGTGTAAACATCACAAACACTTCCAATATCGACGTTTCAATTATGCCAGGGTCTTAATGACTGAAATCCACCCAAGAATTATACTCACATTAATCAAATTTCTCTCCCCTTCCCCTTAGCATAATGCATTAATGCATTTGTGCGAAATAGGCTTAACAAGCGACTCAGCCACATAATTTTCAAAGTGTGTAGGCATGAACTAAAAAAGAAAGAACACTGTATTTGGTGCGACGGTCATCGCGCGAAAGTCTGAATTATGAAAAACTTCAGACGTGCTGCAGAACCAGGGACTCCGGGCTCCCCCAACTTGACACTGATGCATCGCGCTGACCAAGCTTCTGTATTAATGTCGCGAAAGCACGCACCCGTTAATATTTCGTTTAATTTACAAGGTGCGCCTGCCACCTCACGACTCTTGTTGCAGCTGCGAGAAAAACAAAACGAGCGCGAAACCGTCCTCAGCCTCGGTCCCGAACAGGTGTCAGTCATGCCCCGCACGGCTGAAACTCATTACAAGCGGCGGACGGCAAACGTCGAAGGTGAAACACGAGCACGCCCCGGTACGTCGGGCGTCGAGTCGGTAGCCCCGCGCGCGTGTAATGACACCCGGGTCCGGCGAGTGGGAGCGGTCCGACTCGCGAACGAACACACGGACGGTCGGCTCCGTGGGAGAACAGGCAGACGAATAGTGAACAAGCGGGTGGATGAATATCCAGGCGTATAGACGAACGTGTGGATTGATTTGATGTCGACAAAGCAATAACCCTTTTCAAATCAAACCCAAAATTAGCACCTAAACCAGATACAAACATAGTTAAACAACCAATAATATAAATCACTAATTGAATATCCTTCAATAACACTAGATTGATTATAATTCCGGACGCGTCAACTGCTTTCATGGGTTCCGTATGTGTAGTGCATGTTTTTGCTCAGGAGGTGGCAGTGATGTTCCTCCGCTGTGTGGTGAGATTCGGCGACGACCTACTTCGGCGAGCGGGTTTTCCCAAACTAGGTATCTCCCATCAGCGGGGCACCGCCTCCATCCTGGACACGCTCTGAACTCCCGACCGACTGGTGTGGTAGAGTAGCGAACCGGTGGAGTGAACGAGAGAGTGGACAAGCGGGTGAGAATGCGAGCGAACCGGTGGAGTGAACGAGCGGGTGGACAAGCGGGTGAGAATGCGAGCGAACCTGTGGAGTGAACGAGCGGGTGGACAAGCGGGTGAGAATGCGAGCGAACCGGTGGAGTGAACGAGCGGGGGAGAATGCGAGCGAACCTGTGGAGTGAACGAGCGGGTGGACAAGCGGGAGAGAATGCGAGCGAACCGGTGGAGTGAACGAGCGGGAGGACAAGCGGGTGAGAATGCGAGCGAACCGGTGGATGAACGGGCGAACAACAAGGCGGGCAGGCAGTGTACGAGCGCGGTTTTGCGCGCGCTGGCGGTGCTGTGGGGTGCGGGGCCAGGCGGGGCGGGAGGGGGCGGGGCGGGGCCCAGTGCTCCCCGCGGCGGAGGCCGTGACCGGCGGGGGCAGCACGCCGCGCGCTGTAAGCGCATTCCGATGTCGGCAGAAGGCGACGGCGAAGGGGGCGAAGTCGAAACGCGAGCGCCGCTGGCAGCTGCGGCCCACGTCCAAAAGCGGGGACGTCGACGTGGAACCGCGCTTGCGCTGTCTTCCGGTTCGCCCCCGAGCGGCTCGGTTCGGGTTCACGCTACCAACGAACTCAACCGGTCATTTCACGTTTCTCCCTTCCTATTTTAATGTCTGCGATATGCGTGTCTGGAGGAGAATTCTAGTGGCCGGCTGCTCTGATCAATAGTTTTCCGTGGTTTCTCCCATCACACCACGCGAATGCCGGAGCAGTACCCAAACAAACGGGACACGGACCGTGCGCGACCTTTCCTTCCTCTTCGTTGTTTTATTCTCACGCACTTACACTACACGACCACACATGCCGGGACTGGTCGGAGGCTTAAAGGGAGTCCCAGCTGGGGCGGTGCCCCACTGGTGGGAGATACCTGGTTGGGAAATCCCGCTAGTGGATGGTAGGTCGGCGCCGGATCTCGCCATTCAGCGGGGGAAGATCACCGCCACCTACCATGAAAATGCATGCACTACACTTACGGGACTAATGACCTCCGTAGTTCACGCGTCCGGAATCACTAACAATCAATCAATCCGATATGCGTACTATCCCCGCCCACACACACACACACTCAACTTCCGGGCGAGTCGAAGCGCAACCACCAGGTCAGACATTGCATGTCTCCACATCTGGGGATCTACAATACGCGTGAGAAGTTCGACGTGTAAAGATGAAACTCAAATCTCGATATTAAGGCGCTCACATGAATTTAAAAACGTTTTACTATATATATATATATATATATATATATATATATATATATATATATATTATATATATATATATATATATATAAACTGATTGGGGTACAAAGTGACTCATTGCCTTGACCTAAGGTGTCCCAGAATCGAATGTCCGTTTTGTTTATCGTGAAGCTTCACGTACTACTCATCCATTAGTGAGGAATTTCACTGCCGTGCCATTGTCTAGCGCGGTCGAAAGCAAACATTAAGGAAACGGATACATGCTAAGCAAATACACCTAAGAGAAGAAACTGGGATTTTAGCTAATGTAAGGTGACACTTGCATTCATGGAAGAAGGAAAGAAACCAACGCCAGTGTCTTCAAACGCATCTTGAAATTAACGATGCCCTAACTGTTTTAATCGGCTTAAACGTCGTTCGCAGAGCGCGGCAAGATCACATATATTTTGAGAGACCGGTACGAAATAACGGTTTCTCCTCATCCTCGCATTCATTTTCTCCGGATTCTTTCGTATTTCACGGCAGCCAGACGTCGCATATATTCGGTTATCGGTTCGGTGAGACGCCGCGGAGCGGCGGCCGCCTCGTTCGAAAGCGCGCCGCAGAAACGCCAGCGGTGGCGGCGGGCCTCTTACCCAAAAGAGGCGTTTCCCCGGGGGCCGAGCCTTAGTTTGCCGAGCGGTGACCTGCCGCGCCGTCGCCACGGAGGACGATCCGAGGGTCTTCGGCGGACTCGCCGAGGAAGAGTCGGAGGTGGAAGAAAACGAAAAAGAAGACGAGGAGGGGGAGGAGGAGGAGTAGAAGGGGGGGAAAGAGCAGACGGCGGCGGCGGCGCACCTCGCGGGAGAAAGCCACCGGCGCGGCGCGGCGGCGTCGAAACCCACCTAATGAACCCGCGTCCGGCCTGCGATCCCCGGCACGCGCTCCGCTCGATGGGCGCCGAACTGGCTCTGCGGGCGGGGGCGGGGCTGGGGGGGGGCGGGGCGGCGGAAGGGGAGCACGTGCGGCGGCAAAAAAGCGAGAGACACGCATCCTCCGCTCGAGCTACTGCCAACCCTCCCTCGAATGTTATTAAACGAGGGCGACACGCGGCGCAGTCCCACCCAATGCCACCGCCTATTTCGTTTTGAGTACCTGGAGTCAAATGCCTATTATTCCGGTCAGGTGCGAAGAGCTTGTTCCGCCTGGGGGCGGTGCCCTGCTGGTGGGAGATACCTGTTTAGGGGGAAAATCCCCGCAAGCCGGCGTAGGTCGGCTCCGGATCTCGCCAGTCAGCGCAGGAGATCACGCGAAGTCTCCCGCGATGAAACATTCACTATACTTACGGGACTTGTTAGTTAACGTGCTCGGAATCACTAATCAATGAATTAACCAACTATCCAACATTCCGCGCTGAAACTGACAGACGAAACGAGATCATAATATTCATGGGGAACTCCTGCATCCTCTGAGATTCATTTCAGCGCTACTCCCATTTCCACGACTCGTTCATCATTGCCCCAGGTGGGTAAGAGCGTGAACTGCCGATGCCGCTCCGCCTACGAAATAAAATATTAAACGAGAGATTCGACTGTCTGGACGGTGGCACGAGTACATTAGTTTCGTCCCCAGTGCGTGATGTATTTGGGTTCCGCGGGGGATAATTCGTGATTGGCGTACCGTGTAAGGAGGCAACTAATTGCCATTTCCAGTTAAGGGACACGAACAGCCGTTTATAGTCAGGAAGCACAACAGTGCTCCACAGTTTACACGGCTTTTCGTAAATCATGTCCACACTCTCTTTTGTCCAAACTTGCCTTTTGAAGACGCGCGGAAATCTCGTGTGCGAACTTGTGATGTGTCACTTTTGCTATCTGACGGATCCGCAATGGCGACGAAATATCTACTCGCAAAATAACTAGAAGAATTTAATGTTAAACCAGGAACACGAAAACTTAAAATAACTGAAATTCGGTCGGTAACTATTCTGACACACCGACACTGACACTGAGATCGGTGACCCACGCTCGAAACCAGGTATCTCCCACAAGCGGGGCACAGACTCAGATGGGGCAAGCTCGAAGCTCCAGACCGCTCTCCCGGCATTTATGGTAGTGTAGTGCATGTAAATGTGGTGTAAGGGGTGAGGATAGGACAAGTAAGAGGAAGGAAAGATCGCGCGCGATCCGTGGCCCATTTGTTTAGGGCACTGCTCCGGCATTCGCCTGGTGTTGATCGGAGAAACCACGGAGAACTACCGATCAGAAGCAGCCGTCTGCTAGAATTCTTCTCCAAACAGCGACTGAATTCGACCACGCTGACAAGCTAGTGTCGAAAATCCTGCCACCGTCGGGACTCGAACCTAGGACCTCCCGGTCAGACTTATTCTTAAGAGCTATGAAGATCAATCAGAGAAGCTCATTAGGAATTTTTTTAATGCCTGAGTCGAACTTGGCTGCGTCTCTCCGTTCCAACGCCAATCTGCAGCGAAGGCGCGCGCCGGCGCGCGCGGAGTGGCAGGAACGGGTCGCAAAAGGCGCATGCTGCTCAGGCGTGCCGATTGTTCCTCTCCGAATGCGAATGACTCATAACGCCCAACTGGGGACTGCGAGTTCGCTTATCCGGCAACGTGAAACTTTAATCAAGTTCTTATGCTTATTTAATGAGGTTTAAGCCGAGGCGCATAATCACCGGCTTCGAGAGACTTGTTTACCATACCATCAGCGTGTAGTATCTACACGCCCGAATGGGTCACCGGGCATTATAAAGCTGCCCTCGGAACTTTCAAAACTTCATCAGGCGGCGTCTGAACGGTACAAGCAGCTCTTCACGAGAGGGTGGGAGCGGGGGAACCACAGCGGCCGTGGATGAAGCTTCTTTGTGCTTGATCTCCCCCTCCCCCCTGCCCCTCCGCGTTCCCGCCGTTTCCTGCACCACGCTTCGCCTAGTTACATCGCGAACCCGGGCTGCCTCCGCTTTGTGTAAGCGATAACGCTATTGTACGCCGACATATACAACCTCATCTGTCAGCGATCGAAGAGAGAGGAGGCGCCGTTTAAAAAGTGAGCGCCGCCCAGCCGTCCCTTATAAGGGCGATCGGTCGGAGGCATTGGCGGCGAGGGCGGGGATCGATTCGGGTGGGGGCGGGAGGGAAGTGGGCGGGAGGCAGTGAGCGCAGGCGCGTACATGACGGGCAGCAGAAAACGAACAACGGAGAGCGATCGAAGGTAGGAGAGGATCTGGAAACCGGCTGTGATGGCTCAGGGCGACTGTAGCTCCTGCAGCATCTGAGAAGGAGGTTTAAGGGTTCGACTGCCGACGATGGCAAATTTTTCACACTAGATAGCTCGGTCGAATTCGGCTCGCAGTCTGACGGACAATTATTGCTGTCGGCTGCTCTCCGTCGATAGTTTTCCGTGCTTTCTCCGATCAATACCAGACCAATGCCGGAGCAATACCTTAACAAGTTGGCCATGGCCGCGCGCGAATCTTCCCTTCCTCAGTTTGATCCTCCTCTTTCCTTTAACACACGCGCACGCACATCAACACGGTTCATGAGTGATCGAGAGGGGGGTCGGGAATCGGATGAAAGAATGGCGAACAGAAGACAAGTTTTTTTGTTTTGATTGACTAATGATTCTGGGCTCGTAAACTGCTAGGTTAATTAGTCCCGTAAGTGTAGTGCAATGATTTTATCGTTGGGGGATGGTGATCTTCCCCCACTGGATGGCGAGATCCGGCGCCGACCTACGTTGACTTGCGGAGATTTTTTCCCCTACCATCTATCTCCCACTAGCATGGCACCGCCCCTGCCGGGACAAGCTCTAAGCTCCTGACCGGTTTCCCGACGAGTGTGGTAGTGTAGTGCATGTGAGTGTATGTGTCTGTAAGAGGGTGAGGATAGGGCAAGGAAGCAGGCATCAGAAAGATCGCGCCCTGTCCCAGGCCATTTGTTACGGAACTGCACCGGCATTCGCCTGGTGTTGAACGAGAACCCGAGGAAAATGCCGATCAGAACAGAAGGCCGGTAGAATGTTCCTCCAGAAAGGCGGCTGAATTCTTACCAGTTATCTAGCCAACGTCGAAGATCCTGCACCGGCGGGACTCGAACCCTAGGACCTCCCGGTCAGTGGCACTGCACAGAAGACCGGTGGTGGGGTGGGTATGTGATCAGGTGGGTGATAGAATGGCCGGCGGGTGGGTGGGCGGGCGGGGCGAGCGATCATCGGGCGGGCGCGCGCCGACGGATGGGTGAGTGGGTGGAGGTAGGGGAAGTTTCGTGACCGAGGCCCCGCGCGCCGTCCGCGGACGCTCGCCTCAATGGAGGAGTAAATTGGCGATGATTTACTTGTCAGCGTGTGCGTGGCCGCGAGACGTTTATCTGGCTGCGGCAGTGGTTGGGCCCGCCGCGCTCGCGCGATGACACGGAAAACCTGGCATTAACGCTGCGGGCGTGAGACACCGCGGCCTGCCGCGATTGCCGCTGCCTCCACGGCCGCCGGGAGCCCCACCTGCCTCCGGTAGTAATGCCATTTTTTTTAAAACCGTGGTTCAGCTACGCGCGTTTTTTTTTTTTCATACTGAGTTTTAAGAAAACAGGCGTTTTTTGAATTCAAACTGTGTGGGGGCTAAAGTTAAACGAGGAGAGTGAAGGTATTTTTCCAAAGTTAATGTATGTTTAAGTTATAAATAACCAGCTCAACAAAGAAAAATAAAATTTTAGTTCATCGAAAATGAACAATTCTTTATTAGAAAATATTAAGTCAGCTGGGCGCAACACTTAAGAGGGTTCTTCCACAAACAGACACATACACATTTTATAAAAATATTGATTGCGCAACTGCTTTAATAAAATGCGAAATTCATTAAACTATCTATCACTATACAGATTTGCACTGTTTGCCTCCGTCAAAGCGAAACCCTTTCTGAATTCGACTGTGCCTTGGCAAAAAAAGCAAGCAGCGGCGAGATCGTTTTTGTCGAGGCACGCGCCCGATGGTTAACCTATGACTTCCTGGCCTGCGGTTTGAATGGTGCTCTCGGCGTGTGTGCATTGCGGCATCAAACCGCTCCCTGCGACCTCGTGGCAATCAGTACCCGTTCAAGGGGTGAGAGGATGAAGCGGGTACTTAAGCGCAATCACGACAGTGACGCACTTCCTCGGGGCTTGCGATAGCCGATAAGGCGTGACGGGAAATTCGTGTGCCACGGAGCTGCTCGGTATGCGAGGTTGCGAGCGTCCATTCAAACCGCGCGCCACGAAACAGTTCGACTTTCTGACGCCTATCGCGGTTACCAGTTTCGGGGTACTGGTTTTTGCGCCAAAATAAATAAATTTAAAAAAACTCTTAGTGTTCAAAGTATTGCGACTTAATGTCTGCATTATTTTCGTAAAACATTAGTCTGCGCTTGCTACCATGAATTTTTAACACAGATTTTTTTCCGATAGCTCTCAAAGTAAACATTTAATTATGAATTAATAATGTCTAATCGTGATTTCTAAGCATCTTATCCTCTAAAAAGATGATGGAAAAATTATATTAAGTAATACAAAAATTGCTCGCGGAAAAAAAGAAGAAAAACATGCATGCTACTTTGAAAATTCACAATGCAAAAATGGTGCAAACAGTACTAGCAATTATGTTAATCTAAGCGAAATAACAGCGAAAATTTCTTTAAAATATTTGCACTACAGTGCTATGTTACAAGACACTTTTTTAAGTAAAAATAAAATAGAAGCTTATAAAATGCGTAATAATTTTAGAATGCCTAATAATAATACAGATGCACCACAAAATTTTCATTTGTGTAGCAAATGGAATACTCTTAGTGACAATATTCTGGGACATCTTCCCTACCAGTTCTTGTAACAAATAAATTGAAATCAAATGCTACAAAAATCCATTTGCTTGACAGACAATTTATATTTCCTTGTTAATACTGAGTAAAACAATCTAACAGTATATTCCTTACAATGAGTAACTGTGAGTTAAGATATGGCTGTTACTATTATGAAGAGAAAATAGGGTTTGGGGGGCTGGGAATACTCCACTCTGTTGTTTGAAAGAAGCAATCTCTGAAATCCTGTCAAAACTGAGCATCTTCACGAAAATCCACATTAAGATGCAACAAGAACATCCAATATTCTACAATAGATGATGATTTAATGTCAAAAATTAAGAAAAGGTTTAATGTTTGTGTAAGTATATTTGAACAGACAACTTTCCTGAGTTATGATTAATTTCTGAGTAAATTTAAAAGTTGAATCACAACAAGAAAGTAACAGTTTTGCAAGTACCAGATTTACTATCACATAAACACCACACTGGGACATCAGTTTAGGTACCCTTCATGGAAATTTTCCTTACAAAATCTCTTTTCCAAAATTTAATCAATGCCTCATCAATAAATTTTAAATTGTATGTAGGGTCAACATAACTAACTTAATATTTGTCTAACAAAGCTATGCGTGGAAAGTTTTGGTATATCTTCTGCCACTTTAATGTCGAATAGTTGACTTTTGTATTACATATTACCAGAATGAACTGAATTCAAGTTCCTTTAATATATCGCACAAAAGGACAAAACAATTTTTTAGCAATACTTAAATTGCACCCTTTTGAAGTTGTTATTTGAATAGTTTTAAGCATTTATCATTATAATTAGGTATTTATTACGTTTTATTCAACTTTATAGGAGGATATCATAAATACAATTTTAGTAGTTAAATGAAAGTATTTTGTCAGTTTTCAATACTGGCCTCATACACTCATTACTGCACTACCTTTTTAAATTTCAGGGGCGGATTCAGCCGATCATTTTGGAGGGGGCCATCCTAGATTTTTCTTAAATAATAACATTTGTTGTTATATTGCATATTATTTTTGTAGTGTATACATGCTACTATAAAATATTTTTTAAAATCAATATGTAGTTAATAATAAATAAATAAATATTTAAATCAATTTTCCCAAATAAAAGAAGGTAACAAACGAAAACTCTAGGCCTTTTGAGGGGAGCCGTAGCACCCACACCCCTCTCCCCATGGATCTGCCACTGTTAAATATCTTTAATGGTAGTTATATCACATGAGATCAAGTTCACATTTAGCAAATCTCAGTGTAAAAGAAAGTTTACTATTGTACAGGTGCAAAATTCAAAGAGCTTCTAAATATTTTATCTAATTCACATGTAAGGAGTGGAAAAAACAGATACATTGACATTTTGTATGCATTATGTTAATAGCTTATTACTACAGTGAATATAAGATTTTGATTTATTTTTGGAGTTAATATTCTTTTGCACCAAGTTGAAAATTAGGCACACAGAAAAAAAAATTTCTATGAGAACAAATGTCAAGAAATCGTTTGTTTGCATTGTGTTGTTAAAGAGTAGAACATCATCGGAACCAAACATTTCCATTATCGTTTAATTCTCATAGATGAACTCAACTGATTTGATTTTATACTCGTAGATCAAATTTCAAAAGTTGAACAAGACGTTGAAAACCTCTTTACATTAAACAATTAACACTCAGAAAGTTATCAGATATGATCTGTTGATACGAAACAAAGATACTAAACTGTATCCCCCAAAATGATTATACCATAAATCTTTAGATACAAGGATATATAGAACAATAAAATAAAATTTGAAAGCATTCTATTACAAGTATTTATCACTCATCTTAATTAAGAATTCATTGTCATGTGTACTTTATTGAAGAAGCCCCTTTGAAATGTAAGAAAAAGAACAATTTATATACTGTTATTATGTAGGCCTCATTTCTAAACAGTCTTAATATCTTGTTTCCCAGCACATTAGAGAGATAATGACAGACAAAAAAAAGTTGTACTCACCAATGCAGGTTAGGAATTCAACTCTCCACATCTTTCTTGTTTGATGACACCATATCATACTTCTGAAAAAACAATAACAATTCTGTTGATATGTGCTATTTTGTGAAAGATATTTGTATGAAAAATATAAACATTTGATATTAACTTTCAGAGATAAAATAGTCACATTTTATAGTCACATTTTATGAGTATAGCACTACATTTACATCAAGATTTAGGAAGTCTGAAGTAAAATGTCACTGCCATTTTGTCATTGTCAGGCTGTCAAAATGGCTGCCACATTTTATCTTTTGTCTCCTGGCTAGTATCTTAAAATGCTAACCACAATTTTAATTGAGCTTTGCCTTCACCAATGAGTGGAGAAATATTCTCAAAAGCATGGTGTTTTGTGTTCACAAAAAATAATTCCATTTAATGAAAGATGTATTTGATTTTCATCTTTTTATAATCTATCAACAGGTATTTCATGCAAGAACAAATTGTGAGAAAGAATGATTATCATTCTGTTACATTGCATATAAGAACCAGGATCACTACATTTCACATTCAGTAATTATTGACAGTAATATCACACACGCATGGACATTGGGAAATTCATGAAACTGGAGACTTTCAAAAAAGTTAATTGTGAACCACTTACCAGATTGAAATTTTTGAAGTATTGTCATGCCACACATCCATTTGAATTAAATGTTTATTCAACTTTCTTTAGCTTGAAATCAGGTACTTTCATATCAATCATAAATGTTCTTGATGGGGACTGAAATCATACACATGAAATGTAAAAGTCTGTCTTATTTCAGCTTGTTTAAAACAAAGAAAATTTTTATTCTGTAACTGTCGATATATAAACTAAATAAATATTTAATTTATTCTAATGCAATTACTAATAAACTCCACTTAATTATAAGAATTTGTCCAGACACAGATCTTGTGCAGAGACATAGTTAAATTTGTGACACAAAAAATCAAAATTTTAAATTATAAAACAATGTTTAAACTATTTTTGTGACATGAAACATACTAGTTCATATAATCAAATTCTTTACTATTTCATTTTTCTACAATTAATTTCTAAAAAATCATATCAGAGCCACATTTATTGTCATCTGGGGTTATGTAGCAATCATGTTCACATCATAATAATTTAAACATCAAAATGGGTCCTGGTTTCTAACTTGTTTCTTCCGGTTTATATTACACTTTTGAAAATTGACAATATCTACCATTCCGTTATTAATTTTCTGCAGTTTTGCAGGTAAAAATCCTCTTTAAAACAACCTTCCACATGCTTTCCTTTGATCACTGCCACTCCTTGCCTAAAAGTCATGGACAGTAGAGAATTATGAATGTATCAATAATTACAAATGAACCACTTACCAGTATGAATATTAGCAGTATGATCAAGCAATCCAATCAGTTGAATAAGTTGTGCCTGGCTATAGCTTGAAATGCAGATAATTTTTTGTCTATCATGAATTTTATTGATGGAGAGACTGAAATCATACACATGAAATGCATAAGTCTGTTTTGTTGTAATTAATTCTGGAGAAATAGAGTTTATGGCAGATATAACATTCTTAAATCTAAAAATACAAACTATTGATTAATGCAAAATATTGTAATATAATCATGTAAATTATGTATTAATGCCCAAATATGTCAATATATTGCAAAATACATTGATGTGTTTAGACATATCTCTGATGAAATGTAGCAGTCGTGTTGTCAAAATTGCAACTTTCTTTTTTATTCTATTATTATTATTATTATTTAAAAAAGATGCTTGACTGTTCAAAGAATTGATTGCTCAAGCTGGTTATTGAGCCCAGATCTCCCACTATATACGCAGTTGCTCTAATATGCTATTATATTATTATTATTGTATAATTTTGTGCAAGTTAAATTCCTCTCTAAAATAATCTTTCTCTTGGTTTCCCTTTGATAACTTATTATCCTTGCCCTTCAGGCATATTGGGGGATACATATCGGTAAAGAATTTTCAATCAAGAATTGGTGGAACCCTCTTACCTGTTTGAAAATGATCAAGTATCGTCATTCTATACATGTAATTGTACATGTAATGACTTAGTTCAACTTGAAATTAAAGCTCTTAACAACAGATCATGAATGCTATTCATCGGAAATCTGGAATTATAGAATCATGAAATGCTTACTATAGTTTCATTTCCATTGAAAACCAAGACCAATTGACCAACTATTGATCAGTGTAAATATTATCAGAGTAAATTAAGATACATAATAAAGGAAAATTTTGTTCAGCAAATTTTAAACATACTTGTAAACCATAAATACTTGCATATGGATTCATTTGTACTTGATTCACTCTGGGCACATAAACATTAACTTGCTAGTACACTATGCACGTTGATCGTTATTATTATTTTCCCCAATACTGTTATTCAAAATTTGCATTGAGTAAGCATAAATAAATTTAACCCACCTGAAAAAGAGTAAAATATTAAAAAAAGGTTTCAAGAGAATAGTATTTGGAATTTTTTTTTAGTTTAGAATACCAGTACCTATAAATGCATCAAGAGAAGGTTTTCATGAATTTAATGACTACCAAATGTGAAAGTATATATTGAATGTCAGTTGTCGCATGAAATGGATGAAACTCACCTTATGGATCATTACTAAAATGGTAAATCTACCATGTATACTATGGTATTCCTACTTCTGTCTTCAACATCTTTCATTAACTGTAGGAATAAATCTATCTTGTGTTTCATAATTCTGTTGCAATACTAATCAGTGATGGAATTTAAGTATAAAAATTGTGGTATGATCACATTCTTTTGTCCTGAATTATAATTCCACTGGGACAAACTAAAACTGTGGGAAACACAATACAATAATGTAGTAAAATCAATATAGTAATGGACAATGCATTTACAAGGAAATCTTGGGAGTACCTACTTATCTTGTTTTTTTAAAAAATCTTGACACAAGTTTCTTCTTCTAGGCATGATTTTTTTCATGAGTGTCCAAAAATGTATTGAATAACACAATTTCCTTGCAAAATGCTTAGTATACACCTTGTTGATCATTCTTATTTGCAGCATTCTTCTATTTTTCTACAATGTTTTACTTTTTTTCTGAACAGTGCTTTTCTCCTCTAAAATCCCCAAACTGTGATAAACAATATGTTTAATACTATATCAAAAAGAACTCTATAATTCCACAGACTGCTTCACCTGATGGAAACTTGTGTCAAAATTCCACAAAAAAGGAATTTAAAAGAACGCTGATAATCTAAGAATATTATTTGTGGATTTTTTTATTACCTCCTTGTAAACTTACATATTCTCATCAATCTACTTTCCCCGTATCCTTTAAAATTGTTCATAATACATCACTTTATACTTGTTAACTAGTTATATTTATTATTTGTTATTCTTTTCTAATGATAATATTTGATTATATTGAAATACATTTATGTTAGTAATTTTAGGTTATTTTGAACAAATATTAATACAGCTTACAAAAGACATCCTGCTAGAGCAATGATTGATATAAATTTTGGTAGGAATAAAAAAAATTATATTTAAAAAAACATCAATTATTGCCCTCAGACACCTGTGTAATGCAGTATAACATATAAATAACTGATCTAAAATTTGTTTTGATTAATTTCATGACCAGCATGCCAAATTAATAAATTATCAGGATGAGATAAACCTCTTACAACACCCTAAGTATGATCAAATTGTGGGGTCTCCCTAAAAATATTGAAATATTTAACATATGTAGTCAGAAAACAGGATAACAAATTATCACCTTTGCTATTTAGAAAATTAGTAATTAAAAAATTCATATATTTATGAACTAATATACAATTTCATTAAAAAATATTGCGGTCCCCTCTCCTGTAGGGGTTCGGAGCACAAGCTTAATCTGGTTAACATACATATCTACCCCTGATATGACAGACCAGGACTTATAATATACATCTCATAAAGAGCTCACCTGTTTTATTAAAATTATACATATGTAAGTACACAATACTTCTGCAGCAGATCATTCATATATATGTTTAACTATACCAAATTCTGTTTTGTTCCTGAGTGGTGTGTATTACACAGGCCATAATCTGATATATTCTTCATAATCACAAATGCCCTACGATGATAAAATTTGTTAAATATGTTGTATCCGTAACGAAAGTAAGAAAAAAAACGTTTTTTAGAAAAACTGGGAAAATAGGGCATTCATATTACATGGTTTAAGTGATTTCATGAAAATGTATCTCATCATAAGCGATCAAGGGAGAAAGTGCATTAAAAATATTTACTGCAGCAAGCGTATTTGTTATTTTTTCCTTTTTTCCTAGCTTATTGGTGTTTAAAGTGTTGTTCCAAATCCGTGAGAGTTCAATTTCAGTTTAATTTAACTGTTTTCGAGTTTCAATAAATCTCAAAGATGTGTAAGGATAAACCAATATTGCAGTGTCAGAACGTTACGTGAATGCATTACGACTTAATATTTTAGCTAACATGTTCTTTGAAGTATGTACGTTTATTTATTACAAAAATTGAAGAATGAACTTATGCCACGGTTGAATAATCAATGTGTTGAATTTGAAAAATCTACGTTGACGGTTGCGTAAGAAATCCATCGCATTTGAATGCTAAATATAAAATTATCGGCCTTTTGCATAATTTAATGCATTTCAAGATTTCTGCATATAGATTTTTCTCGTTAGAAAATAATTCATTTAACATACTTTTAACTTATTACCTAATATGGCAGGTTTGAATATTTCGATTGAGAGCCAGTTCGAACGCTTTTCAATATACTATACGTACAAGTTATTTTTACTAATTCTATTTAATTCTTACCTGTCTATTTTCATTTGACATCATCTTGGATTACAACTTTGACATTTTGAAGCAATAACAGTTATTTGAGTAATTTTGGAAATTGAAATCATGGGAACACGTTTCCACCCATCCTCCTCCGATGAAATCCAAGATGGAAAAGACCGTTTGCATAGTGTAATTTGAAGAAGACGGAAACCGGAAGTAGCGTTCTTCCGGTGTGGTTCGATTATGGTCATGTGTGTTCATATGCTGTTTTTCAAATCGATGGTCCAGAGAGCAGCACATGTGCACCGGATTGATTTTCTGGCAATCCTTAGCGTTATTACCGCCGAGAATCGCTTCTTTACAACGGATGAAGTAGATTTTATTATTAAAAAGCGTTCTGCTCAGCATCAGTTTACATTAACGCGACTACAGCATGGGCACTTCGTTTCAATAGCCAGACCAAACACTGGCCGCCATGTTGCATGATGAGCTAGAAGTCTTGAGAGACTTTTTGAAAGAGGTACAAAGTGATAATTTTCAATGGTAACCAACCAAATATCGCATGATGGTGTAAAATATGCAATATTTAAAAGAAATGCTTCATAAATCTTTTCAATGTCTTTTAAAGAGATGATAATTTTTGCATCTGGCTGCATTTAAAATTTCCGTTAATATTGTGACGCACACTGGAAGCTCATTGGCCGAAGTTGGATACGAGTAAGAGCCCTCCCCCCCCCCCATCTGAAGGTAAGGAGGTTCTGAAGTATTTCGTATAATTGAAAATTGAAACAATAAAAAATATTTTCCCAACAACAACAACAACAACAACAACAACAATAATAATAATAATAATAATAATAATAATAATAATAATAATAATAAATGTTCTTAAACCAATTGACCGTTCCAATTACAACAAACTTCGGAATATTTTAAAATATGGCGTGCAGACTATTTTTGTATAAATTTTGTATGGAAGTTTTTCTGTATATATAAAAACGTATTGAAATATCGAATTATTACACAGTTAAACAATAATTTTCCTCACGTACCTAAGTAGGATATTCTAGTATGTCGATCATCGATCTGCCATTCGTTGAGAAATACCACCAAACTAGTTTCCGATAAACATTCAATATTTGTGGGCAGTTATTCGGTTCGCTCCTCGCACGTCCCAATGACAGCCGGGGTTCAGATGTGGTCCTCTTGTGTCACGATCACGGCAACGCTGAGCAGGGTTGCCAGATGCTTCGTACAAATATCCGCCGTTAGATGGCTGTAAATCTGCCCAGTTCCGCCTAATAAGAAAAATTCCACTTTTCAAGGAGGAAATTTGAATTTGTGTTAAAATAATTGCATTTGAAGTTTGTTTGTTTGTTTTTTAAGGTAGTGACCCTATGAAATGCTTGATTAGTTTTATTTTTTGTTTGTGAACATTATAATTAATAATTTATATAAAAACTTATAGTTTATGTAATTTTTTTTTCCTTTTCCTAGCTTATTGGTGTTTAAAGCGTTGCTCCAAATCCGTGAGAGTTTAATTTCAGTTTAATTTAACTGTTTTCGAGTTTCAATAAATCTCAAAGATGTGTAAGGATAAACCAATATTGCAGTGTCAGAACGTTACGTGAATGCATTACGACTTAATATTTTAGCTAACATGTTCTTTGAAGTATGTACGTTTATTTATTACAAAAATTGAAGAATGAACTTATGCCACGGTTGAATAATCAATGTGTTGAATTTGAAAAATCTACGTTGACGGTTGCGTAAGAAATCCATCGCATTTGAATGCTAAATATAAAATTATCGGCCTTTTGCATAATTTAATGCATTTCAAGATTTCTGCATATAGATTTTTCTCGTTAGAAAATAATTCATTTAACATACTTTTAACTTATTACCTAATATGGCAGGTTTGAATATTTCGGTTGAGAGCCAGTTCGAACGCTTTTCAATATATTATACGTACAAGTTATTTTTACTAATTCTACTTAATTCTTACCTGTCTATTTTCATTTGACATCATCTTGGATTACAACTTTGACATTTTGAAGCAATAACAGTTATTTGAGTAATTTTGGAAATTGAAATCATGGGAACACGTTTCCACCCATCCTCCTCCGATGAAATCCAAGATGGAAAAGACCGTTTGCATAGTGTAATTTGAAGAAGACGGAAACCGGAAGTTGTATCTTAAACCGGAAGTTATATCTTAATATTTAAAATATAGTTATGACTACAGCAGTTTTGAAGAATACTTTAAGGGATAAAATAATTATTTTCAAATGAGATAATTTTATTTATCACATTCTCATATCACATTGAAATGTTGTTTGGAAGATTGCATCTAAACGTAATTTTAAATGACGTGTTCTAAAATTAACTGCAAGTATACTTCGATTTATTTAGAGCTGCCCCTGACTTAAATCAGCTGTTACGGTGTCATCCAATCGGGACCTTACACATTACTACAGTGACGTCACTACGGAGACGTGGATGACACCGTATCAGCTGATTCACGTCAGGGACAGCTCTAAATAAATCCAAGAATATTGGCAATGTTGCCAAATTTAGTCTTGTGCACAAGGACGCTATGAACACACCTTATTCCAGCGGTCTAAAAATTAATATTAGTCACTTCTCAAAGAAAATTTGAGGGAATTAACAAACGATTAATGAAAAATTGTGTATAAAGTAAAAAAATAACAACTAAAAAATCGTATGATTTTTTAGTGTTAACGTGAACGTCGTTGTGGTTGTTTCTTGAACATTTCGTCGTAATCAGAAAACCAGGCCAAAATCGCATTTTTTTATGTATTTCCGCCCATTGGGCGGAATTCCGCTGTCAACTTTTGTCCTGCGAGAGAGACCAGTCTTCCCGCCCAAAAAGCGGAATTTCCCAGCAGCTTTGATGTTGAGCTGCTTTTCCATCTTCTTTACACACTTCGGCATTTTCGTTGCTCGGCGACAAATTATATCAACGTCCGATCACGAGATGACTAAACTGACAGGGCCGCTTGGATACCCAAACTGCAGTTTTCTTGGGACCTTTCGATTTATGGCATAGACAACGTACAGTGAAGCCTTGTTTAGTTTTGTTATGTTATGGTTGGCAATTGGTTCTTCTGCGAAGGAAGTATTCACAGAAACAGCCCTCGAGTCAGGGCTGCGCAATGAAAATATCGAACGTTGCACAACTAGTCATACATTTGAGAACTTCACCGAAGGGAATATTTTTGAGTGTAATTTGCATATCGTTACCAAAGTTTTTAGAGAAACAAGGCACAAGGCATTTACTTTTGTTGTCTTCTGAAAGTAAAACATGCACAATATGTGTCACATCACAAAAATGTGTAAATGTTAAAGACTTGTGTCGCTATGTGTGCTGTGAATTTACAACTGCCACATGAGAAAAGACTGATAAAGTTGACGTGGATAAAAGCTGGGAAGCATATTTATTTTTACGGGTGTTTTTTTTTTAATTCCGATCTCTCTATTTCCGCTTTTCCTAATCTCTTATTTCGATTTTTAGCGTAGTCAAATATTGCTTTAACTTTATTCCCATTAAGAAAAGGGTCTAGTAGGGCAAGACAATAAAAAGCGAAATTACGTAAAATGATTGAACAATAATTTTAATCATATTACTAATTACATAGTTGCCACAGTACTCCGCCATGTAAACGTGTTTTTTACCTTGCATTTTTAACGTAGTATTCATGCTTCATACTTTTTTAAATAAAACTCCTAAATATCTAGTGCTTCAATAGCACATACTTTATAGTATTAGTAACTGTTATGTAACATTGTACTTGTATTTCCGAGATTTTTGTACATATTAACACACCTCAACCTTCACTTGTAAAACACATTAACCAATCGTAGAGCGTTAGGTACAAAAAAGTACTTCTTTAAAAACTAATACATCAACAAAAATTCGAGAATCCAAAATTGCATTTCTACTAGAAGGAACATCGCCAACAGTGAGAAGTTAGGAATGATAATTCTCTGAATTTGAAAATATCGCGTGGCGACGCTGCGTGTGGTTTGTCAAATTGCGACCTGGTAACTCGTTCAAGATTAGCAAAAGAAGTGCGGGAAATTTGAATTTGCAATTTCGAAGAATACTTATATTTTCAAAAAATGCATATGGCCTTATTCGAAAATCTAATTTTGAAGAAGAGATTTCACCAAGTTAAAACATCTATCATCAATATTGTAATTTTCCAATTTTCAAATTTCGAAAATACAGACATTTTAACCGAAACGGGCCATGAGCAATTTTTATAAGCATACTTTTTTTTCTTTTAAGAACAAATCACAATTCTTACAATCATTTATCTGTGTGTTATAAACGAATGTAATTTAAGCTTCTTGGAAATATGTAAAAAGAACAAAAAACACGAAATCGATATATGTTAGTGATTATTAGGGTTAAAAAAAATAAATAATGATGCCACAGGTTCGCATGACCAATGACACTGCCATACGAGTTAAATCACTGATAGGTAATTGCCGATCATTGGTTAATTGCTTACTCTTGCATGATTCCGTAAACGTTTACTAAACGTTATTTCAGACTTTAGTAACAATTTATATCATCAGGAAGACATCTCGAGAAGGCACAATATTTTGAACTTCCAGATCTCCAATCTCAAAACATTTTGTATTCTGACATAATTCTAATTGGGGTACAGAGTAAGGTTAATTGGCGATATGTACTACAACTGAAAAAGAAGAAAGCATTGCAAACCCGGAAACAATGTCCGATTCAGGTCATGAAAAAGTACGAAACTCTCATGTCTTCCGATATTTCGTATTTCCAAAAGAACACAATGCTATTTCACTTTGCGATCCGGAAAAGAAAAGAAAAAAAATATTAGCACAGAGCAGTCCACACAAAAGTCCGGCGAGACGTTAGCCTAGCCGTGGGCTGCGTCAGCACCTCATAATTTCGCACCTCCACCTGACAGCGTGACAAGAACGGCCGTTCATCTTTGAACACGGCGATGCATAACACCAGTGGGAGGTGGGATCTACCGTTATCTCAACAGTCGTGGACAGTACACTCGCCCCGGCATTACTTGAAGGTGTGAAATGCTCACACGGCGATACCTTTTGCTTAACGTGCCTTGGCTTTCATTCGTTCTAGGCCTTTCAAGACCATGGGGCACATCGAATCGTCTACGGGTCACATCGAATTTCCTGACGCCATATCTATAGCCACGCTTATTTTGAAGATTGCCAATGGTTGATAAATTACGATTCGATAGCCCTTGTATAAGGGGGCAAAGACCGGGCACCTTATTAAGCTGAAACCAATTAAAAACTCGTAGCAGTAACCACTTCATTTACGAGAAATCGTCAGACGTATCAGGATCATCTTAGTTTAGTGCCAATGGATGCGTTCAGTCTTCAACGCAGAGCTCAAGTTACTTTACTCTCATAACTTAGTTCGTAGAAAACACAACGATCGATTCTTTGCACGGCGCGGCACGTTTTCAAGCAGTTTTTATCGTTCTATAAAAATCTCACGAGACCAATTCGGCCAAGATAGCATAGCCTTATGCTCGAACGATGCAGTGATTCATTCGATAAGGCAGAGGAAACGACTGGACACTTGACATTTCACGCGCCATAACGTCTGGATCGACATACAAGTTTCATTGCCCATACTTCTGCGTTCCAAGAAGTTTCGCAACAGCTGCGACTTTTATTATCTTGGAGAAGAGAGACCGAGTAGAAAAAAAATTGTACCGAAGTATCGAAGCAGTGCAGCGTCGTTCTGAGCAGGATTCGCCGGTTACGACATAATACTTCTTGAGCACAAGAAGTGGCTCGCGATGTCATGAACACTTTTTGTCGCATCGGCGCAAGAAAAGTCGTGGAGCCTGCAGCAACAGGCTCGCGTAGGCGGGAACCTTGGCGGTGGAAGGTACTTGCGAGCTCGCGCTCGTATGTGTCATTGTCGACATGCATCATAGTCATGGGGCTCAAATGGTTCTCTCAGTCATTCCTTATCATCGTTATGATTGTTAACAGTAACATCGTAAAGTAGCAAAATGTTTAAACATTCTGTAGCAACGTGCTGTTAATTTTATAATTTAAATCCTCTGTGTTTTGTAATCTGCATTAGTTTCATGTAATAAATAATAAAATACAATATCTACTATTCCGGTCGCACATTTCACTATATTTAAAAGCCGTAAATTATTTACAAACCGGTTAACGAATCTGAATTTTTATTGACGATATACCTAAAGGTCATAAAATTGTGGTGGGTACTGCTGAAAGGAGAAAAGAACTTTTATTTTGGCTGACTATTAATTTTTATTATTCCCTTCTTTTTAAATTATTTTTGTTGAAAAAAAATGTGTGTATGTGTTTGTTCAGAAAAGGTTGAAGAGAGAGGAATTTTAGAAACGAATGAACTACGGTAGGAGGGTCTACAATAACGGTTGGTTTTTACCAAACAACCAAAGGCAATTATAACTTTATCGTTTGGGGAGCTAATACTACTCGCAGCAACTTAATTGAATTGTTAATTTCCTACAGATACGTCAATTCCTCGAGTCATTCAGAGAAACCTTTCAAATGTTTCAAATTTCAGAACGAAAATAATCGCTGAATTCGTAGAACTCCTCCTGCCTTGATAAAAACGTGAGAATCTGATTAGACGCCTGAATTCCTCGAACACGCTCTGAGAAAATACAGAGATAATGATCCGTCACTGACACGAGAAAAAAAACTACGGTATTACGAACCTTCAGTGTTTTCGTCAACCACAAAATGGTTTCAGTTATAACTATTAGATTTCTTGAATTATTCATTGCTATTATTTTATAATGTGAAAATATGCAACATATTCTTATACAAAAACCTTGATGAAAGTTTGTTCCATCATGGTACAAATCAACAAATTTATACAATGAGAATTTATGCAAAGCAATTATAATAAAATGTCGGTAACCTAAAACAAAATGCGATGTCCGTAACCAGTAAATCAAAATAATTAGATGGTCCTAATAAATAATTCGGGGTGTTTAAGAATGCCATGTGTGAAATGTAACGGATACTTTAATTCGATTTTCTTTTTGGCCGGTGAAGGTCGGAAAGCATTTATAGAGGCGAGGTTGGAGTTGTAATGCGGAAATCATCCGTGTATAATAACGAACGAGCATATGCTTGCAGGCCAAATACGTCATTTTCTCGACACGACTTGCGATTAAATCGTGAATAGGGGTTATTTCCTGTTCCATCCCAGTGTTATTTGGTTTCTGAAGGTGTAACATATAGCGTCTATCTCGATTAGAGTGTTCCTGCAACTAATGAACGTTTCGGGGATCTCTCGAACGAAAGCGTGGGCAAAGTCGTTCGGAAACTCGGGATGGTGACGTCAATCTGTGTGTGATGTAGTGGGGGAGTGTCGAACGTGTTTTAGTGATCCGCTGCATGAATCACTTCAGCAACTGAGCCACGTTTAACAACTCACATTCGGCAGCTGAGTCTGGAGATGCGTGTCGTCTGAAATTATTCCACCCTACGTAATAGCGTGTTCTTGAAATAGCATCTCCTTTTAAAGAGTCCTCATATAATGAAACACATTGCAAATGTTAATAATTCTGCAGTCGTCCATGCATCAGCTAGTTCACCTCATGACTATTAATTGTAATGACTATTAATTTTTAAATATGATTTTATTATAACTTCACTATCCAAATTATTATTTAAATTAATTTTTTTATCAGTTTTATAAATTGTACCTAACCTTTTTTTTCTGGCTGCAGGACTTTACGCGACGCGACGTAAGAAATTTCTCTTCACGATAGCAATTTCAAGAGATGGAAACAACATCCTTGCGTACTGCACGCTCTCCCATTCCTCTTTGTGATTTGCCAGCACAACGCCAAAAGACTTGATTGTGAGCACTGTCACGGGTGGTGGCGGGTACCGGGTCCGGAGGGGGCGGGGCGAGGTGTGAGCCTTTGCAATTGCTCTTCTCCGAGCCTGTGCTGGCGCTAGGCAGACCGGACGATCACCCGGGGTCCCGCAAATCAAGCGGCCCGTTGATGGGACTGATGGGGAAAAATAATGAAAAATTGATAAAGAAATTAGAACTCTAGAAAATCGTTGTCGTAATTTTATACGTCGCAATACCGTAGTCGCATATTTCATTATTATTATTTTTTTTACTTTGAATAGTTATTACAGTCATTACTTATAAGGTAGAACTCTACGAAATGGATCAAATAACGCCAACATTAAAATAGGTTCTACTGCAATTCATATTTATTATTTCATGTATAATACAAGTAATTTTATTAAACGCTAACTAAACACACTAATTTTTTTAGCGTTTTAATCCCATCGTGGAAATCGTATTATATGATCTCTAAATACTTACTTATTATTTAAAATATATTTCCAAAGACTTTTTCTACCTTAAACGTAATTTTTGTATTTGTTGAAATAAAATAACTCGTGTACTTTCTTGATACAACTCATATTTTAATTTTTTTTCTGGGCGCGGGCCCAAAATTGTCTAGTTCCGGCACTGTCCCGAGCGGCCACCCCGAAGCTTTTGAGAGCACATCTGTCCCCTGGATCGTTTTCCCAAACAGCGCGCTGTTGACATTACCACCGTGCGTCCGGACCTAGACCCACTTTCGCGTGAGAATCCTTGACAAAGGCCTTGTGTCCTCACCCATTTCTCGGCAGTATCCATCGAGCGGCTGCTAGCTGGTCGGAGGGACGGACGGACGTATGTGGATGTATGTGTGTTTATTCGCTTTTTTTGCCTAACGCGCATAGTGAGTCAAGGGCGCGTGTTAAAATAATTACGCGGCGTGCGAGCGCGGCTGCGAAGAGCAAAGCGCCATCTTCGCCCCCGCCTTCGCCCACGCCACGCGCGTCAACTGTCTGCCGCCTCCGACGTGTAGTGCTCGAGCCAGAGAAGACCCTCAGTTCTATCCGGCACACCTACTCGTTATTTCTCTTGAGTCGTGTTTTTTCTTGTGAATTTCACTACGGTCTTCTCTTTCGATGATTCTCGTCATACAGATGCGATTCACACAGTCCCTTTCCGTTTCTTCCTTTCCTCTCTTTTCATCTCTTCCTTCCTTCTCACTCTCCGCCCCTTTTTTTCCGGGCCCTCTTCGCCCCCCACCCCCGCCATTTTCTCCCTCCGCCCCTTTCCTCTCTTCGCCGTTCTTCCGCCACTCACACCACCCCCAACTATATCAACTCTAATTTCCACTGCAATCTTTGAATTTTCATTTAGTCTTCTTGTCTTTTTTCTGCACTTCGGTCACTCCACTTCTGACATGACATTGTACTCTCGATTTTTCTTAATTTCCACTGTTTTCTTGTCTTCCTATTCATTATATTGTTCCTATTACTCCCCGTCATTATCCTTTTTCTTTTTCTGCATTTGATCATCTACTGCAGTATCGTCACCATGTATAAGAAGAGGTTCTTTTTTTCATTTGCGAGATTTTTTTTGTACTGAGGACCAGGAGAACGAACAAAAATATTCGTTCTGATTAATCACGAAAATCTCGCACAAATCAGTAACGAGAATTAGGTGTACGCTTGTACAGTCGCGAAACTTTATTCTCACATTTACCAAAGCAATTATGTATTTTCTTAAGTTGATTTCATGAACGATCAGAAGCACTCTAAATGATTTGCGCCTTCCTCACGTGTAGTTCCATTTTCGTATCTTTCGCTTACAGGCAACCACATCATCCATTACTCGATGAAAACGCAGTTAGTCGTGTCGTAGTGTCTGCACAAGGCGGAACATAACCACATGTTACGAGTATTCTACCATTTGTCGTGACAGTAAACGTATTGCAATGTTTCAAGGACTGTACTTCCCGTCCCAAACCAGAACTGTGCAATATATGGATGGACATGCACCAAGATTTACCCGAGTACGGATATAATAAAAGTGTTGAAATTGATTTACATGAACATCTTAAGAATCTTCTTTGGAAGTTCTTTCATAAAACTCTTTGGAATTTGTTGGTATCATTGCTTCGATCATATAAAACCCTGAATTATATTCTATACATTTGATACGTACGCAAAGCATAAATTCATTGAGAGAGATTTTCGCCACAAACTAGTTTTTGTTCATTATGTACATAGATCAAAAACATACAACAATGATCCTAAACTGGCTTGTCACTGATATAAGCTGTGTCCAATCTGCACCGTCATGGCACATTTAGACCGTGTCAAGCTAGTGAAAACCAAGTGCAAGTGGTGCAATAGCTGGAAAAATAAGCACGAGCTTTCTCGTGCTGAATCATCTAATTCACGTCACTTTCGCACGTAAAAACTCTCTGGTAGCTACTATATCCGTCACTCTTAGCAAGCACCATTGTGTGATCATAAATTTTATTTGTCGTATTAGCGTTTCGGTCCCTTTTACTTAACGTGATACATTCACCTCGTTAACTTATTAGATGGTTAACTTATTAGATTTGAAGTCCGATCAGAGTGGGTTTGCTGATGTGGCACAAAACACAGCAATGCACGAGGAAAATAAATGCAACTATGGTTTCACCTGCACAATAAGTTACTGGGTGAAACGATAATGGTCAACTATTATTGTTCGGTTTGTCAGATCAACAGACTATTTTTGATGCGCGTAACTTACAAATAGCTTCTCAGAAAGGAACGTGGTGCGCTGTTGTGCAATTTGAGCTGTCTAATATTGATCACTGACTGAACAAGCCGAAATTCGCGTGACATTTAAGCTTATACGGCGACGGGCAATTGGTGCGCAAGTTTAGAAAGAAAGCGCATGGATACCTATGAATTAAGATGGTGTAATTTACGTCCATCGCTTGGCTTCTTTATAGTCCCAATACTAGTTGTCGGAGGAGCAAGTATGACAGGCAGCACCTCCTCTCTCTCGTAAATCGAAGCAAATAAGTCGGCAGGAGTTTGCCCTTTCAGCACTGTACAATATGAGAGAGCCCATATTCAAGACCGCTATTCCACGTGCAGAACTGCTCTTATTATTTTATAATGTGATTTCGAAATAAGATACTCGTATGTGCAACTTTGGCAAAAAGACTTATTTAGATATAGTCCAATCTTGGGAAAATAATCAAAATAAAAATGTGTACCGAAGTTTAACAGTATAGACGCGCTTAAGTGAGGGGATATTAGTATTATGGAAACGAAGGAAATTGAAGATTTCTGTCGGTATGAATTAAATATTCTTTCGCGAGTAGTGGAAATGCTGCGCGACAACGGGTTCTAAGGTAGATAGACTATTCATAGTTTATTCAACATTAGTTACATTGCAATAATTCGTTGCGTTCATAGGCAATCGGAAAAAAATCTTGTGTTATCGCTGCTCGGAATTTTCGTTAGTATTTAATAATCACTGACACTAGTAATATGAATTAAAGAGAATCGAAGACTAGTGAATGTTCGAAGGCATAGTACATTCAGCATAAGTCTTTGTACGCAGTCGCCCTTCTCGTAAATGGTGGAAATAACAATGAAACATTTTGGGAGGTACAAGAAACAAAAAAATTAAGTCAATAAGACAGTTTTCCTACTGCACCACATGTGAAAAGTTTTAGGAACAGATCAGATATTCATCGTTATCTAGTACACACAATCGGTAATAAATGAACGATGAAATTTCTCATCATTTCTGTTTATTTGAAAAGAGGGAGGGAAGAAGTGGGTCAAAAAGAAGTTAAGAGTTCATTCAAACATACACGCCACATTTACACTTCACATCCGTCAGAGTAGTTGCGATTCATAATGTCACACTTGATCAAAACTTTGAAAAGATTGTTCGGGAAAAATAGTTTTATTTTATTAGTTTAATGGACACGAAAATGGGATATACACCATAGCTATATTTACTACTTTGAATATTACACAGTGCCAAACATTTCTGAATTTCTTTCGCACTTTGGAGATCAACCGTCCTCCGGTCGGCGAGGCCACGCCCACGTTACGCCTCCTGAATTTCCGCCGCTGCGCACACAGCCCGCCGCCGTCGCCCTCGTAGCCGCCCCCTCCCACTCCTGCCGTGCCATTTCTTCTCGTTCCGACCCTCAACGGCGGCGGTGCTGCGTGTGTATGTGTGGACTTGACATTACTGATCGTGCCACATAAACGAGCCGTTACGCCATCGCGTGTCACGTTGCGTAATATCTCCCCCTTCCCCCCGCCGCCTCCTCCCGCGCGCGTGCGGTAGGCTTTCTTAGCTACGGGCCAATTGGATATAACCGCGCTTGCCTATCGCGCGATCTGAATTCGCGCGTGTCGCCCGCCTTCGCCTCCGCCTCCGCCCCCGCTGCGGTGGTCGGCGCCCGCCGCCCCGCCGGAAACGCGTTGCCCAACGGGGCCACCTGGGGGCCATCAGCGGCCGCCCTCCCGCCCCGCGTTGACCTCGCCAATCTCTAAATCAACGCCCGCACTTTCATCCGCCTCCGGAACTTGCCCTTTGAATTACCAAACCAGATGTTGCTGCAGTAGTGAGCAAATCATCGGTGCAAAAGAAATGTCACACATCTCAATAACCGACACTTTTTTAAAGTGAACAAACACGTTTAAAAAATAGCGTGTTTTACTCGCAAAAATTTTTAAAGATAGTTCGCAACATAGTCGTTACATAGAAACATATAGTAAGTGCACTATAGAGTAGTAAAATGCCCTAGAAATAAATAAAAATAATAAATAAGAGAGCGTTTAAGACGTTCCAAGTGTTTTTGCAAATTATGTGCATTCTTAGCCATTAGCCCTCCCCCGATCCGAATGTGTACGGAGGTAATAAACAGGTACCAAAACGTAATGTTGCTTCATTTGTAAAGTGCAAAATCTCTTTGAAGATACAACCCACCGTAGTGCGCTGGGTGCCACCTAGTGGCGCAACATTTTCTCGATAGTCGAGCTCACTGCCTGGCTAAGCGCGACACGTAGAAGCCTTTGTCGAACGATAAGGCCGGAGAGCGCCAAAGTTGAGCCACGCTGCGAACCGAGTACCAGGAAAACCTGCGCGACTAATACGTCCATTCGTCGTAATCGTGAATACGCAGCAATGGTATCGTACAGTAAATGCTCCTTCACACGTACTACCTTAGAATGAATTTCGCCGTGACACGAACAAAATTTGGATCTTGAAAGGAAATCTAGTAATACGAATATATAGTATAATCGGATAACACGAATTTTCATAGTAACGAAGGTTTACTGTACTTCCGTTTTATACTCATAAATATGGTCCAAGGAATTCTCAAGAAGGGACGATTATTGTAAATAAACGGTCATAAAAACGCAGAATTTACACGGCGCAAAAACTGATAAAAATACGCTTATTTCATAATTCAATCAATATCTCGCTGCTTTCATTGATATTTCATGAAATCAGCATTTTGTACGAGTTTGCAACGGATTTTCAAACAAACAAGCATGGCCCCTTAACTGGTACGTCAACTTATTTCTTCGAAAAATCATATTGATTATCCATTGACGTGGCGAACCCTACATTGACGGAAATAGAATTCTGTTTTAAACCATAAACGAAGTACAAGTGCTTTGGCATTAAGCGAAAAAATATTTAAATCGCTAGCGAATTGCCCTGAAATTCAAAATGTTAAAACTGTTGAATGCAAAGAGCTCGTAACTTATTCTCTCTCATAACCTACAAATGGTTGGTCGCGGGACGGTGAAAATGACTCAGATTTGTATGATATCTTGCTCCTCTGACCTGTTGTCAGAGATTATTAGTCACAACCACTGGCGGATCCAGGGGGAGCTTGGGGGCCACGCCTCCCCTCCCCCAAAGGCCTAGAATTCCATTTACCGTCCTTTATTTGGCAAATTTGATTTATGTGTGTGTGTGTACGAATTATATAATTATTTAAACAATATTGTATAGTATCATATCTACAGTACATCAATAATATATAGTAAAATAACAAATATGTTTATTATTTAACAAAAGTCTACGATGCCCCTCCCCAAATGATCGTCTGGATCCACTCCTATTCACAATAGCATTACAATTAATCCACACCTGTTTTTTGTTTAATGTAATGTACTACAAAGCGACATTAAAGGTATCACGTATTTCGTAGCTGTACATTCTTCCTGAACAGCTGCACAGTTCACCTGATGTTCCTATTTTCTTCTGGAAAATTAAAGCTTAAACAAATTAAACATAATTACATACATGTAAACCAATCACGTCATTTTACTGGGAATTTGTAAACCTCAATTCTTGATTTATTTTTAAAAAATTCCACAATGTTCGGTGTAGTCCACTTTTTTTATTTCATGAGTACGGTCAGAGGAACACATATCCTAGTTTGGAAGCCACTGCATTAAATCCACCTTTACCTCTTGCCTACCTGTCCCATTTCGTTTGCGTTGCCGCATTAATCACTTCAGCTACGGCTACCTTGTTCCGCTCTCATGCGACGGCAAGAATCTTCGTAGATGGTTCCTCTTCTATCTGGGGTACATAGGTTGTCAGATTGTTTCGTTACGCTTATCAAGACTTCTAGTTTGTGACCAGGAAGTAATTTACGTTGAATATTATTCAATTTGTGCAGTTTCTAACATTCACATTATAAGATCTCACCCGAAGGAGGATGTTAACGTTCGTGTCACTCACGGAAAATCCTGGATTTTATTAATTCATTAATCACGTCGCTTTTGTTTTTTAATTCATTAATCACTTACGTTCTCAACAGCCTTGTGTTACAAAAGTGTAAATATCAAGCCCTATTTGCAAAAATAAAATAAAAATAGAGTAAAACTGCAAAATGTTGCAAATGTAAGGTTACTCTATAGACTACGTAGGTATTCTTAAGAGCAGACTGGGCTACTTGGGCCCATTAAGAGGAGACTTCGCGTTTTCTAGTTTAACTAGTAAAACGAAAACAAGTTATTTTGCTAAATTTATAGCTAGAAAATGTTAGCTGTATGAAATTAATAGTTTCCATACCATGTAAAAAAATGTTATGTTGAATGGTCAAGAGTGTACCATAAGGCAGGTTCAACATACAATTGTAATAAAAATAATAATAATAATAATAATAATAATAATAATAATAATAATAATAATAATAATAATAAGAAGAAGAAGAAGAAGAAGAAGAAGAAGAATAGAATGTGACTGATTTTATTGTGAATGTGTTTCGTCATGAGGATTGTGGTAGGATACTGAAGTTAGAGTACGTTTGGGCTATTGTACAACAACGTAAAATTTTATAAAGTTGAATTGCAGCTCCAAATCCTTAGTTATTATCAGCACAGTTTCAATCCCAATCAGAGTTGATTGTTGTCCCAAACTATCATCGAACCCACAAATACGGGGCAAACGAGTTTTCGCGAGTTAAATGGCGGCCGGCGTTGCAAGATACGATTCTGGCTGGGTCTGACTACTGGCACTGCAAGCAACGTGTCCCGCATGACAAAGTCGAGCAGCGCTATAGGCCCTGTACTGTCATGCGAGAGTGGAACAAGCTATAATATACGAGCTCAACGTTTGTAATGTCTGTGGACGCAAGCGTTGTATCGAAAACATACCAGCGCGGGGCGAGGCGAGCGGGTCGGCGCGAGGTAGTGCATTTTTTAACGGCCTCTCCTCCCACCAATCCTCCATCGGCTACGGTGGCACGGCGCGGCGGCGGCCACCGCCACGCAGAAACGCCCACCAGTTCTTTTTCTTTTCCTCCGCGGTGGCTCTGACGTGACTGAGTAACGCCACGAGTCCGACCACGGTGTCTTTTAGGGTCTTCTGAGGTCACCACTTAATTCGCAGGTATTTCCTTAGATGTCACGGAGGCTTCTCTCAGAAGACGGTGTCCCCGCCGGTGGAGTGTGCAGCAGGCGGGAGAGTGCACGGGAAGCAGGGGTGAGCGTGAGTTGGTGTTTTCGGTTAAACGGGCAGGTAGATCGACGAGTTGAATGAGCCGGCTGATGGCCGTAATGAATGAGCGAGTGTTCCGATGGGTTGAGCGAACGGCGATTCGGATGAGTTGGTGTTGGGGTGGCTCGGATTAGCGGCTGTTCGGGTGACTTAAATGCGCGGCTGTCGGTGACTTGAATGAGCGGTTGTTCGGGAGACTTGAATGAGCGAGTATTCGGGTGAGTTGAACGAGCGCAATTTTTTTTTGTGAGTCGACTGAACGAATGTACGAGAAGGTCGAGTGGGTGAAACGAAACTGGAAAAGGGAATTTTGCCGGTTCACTGATCAGAGTGAGAAGGATCGGCGATTGAAAGAGACGATGAATATCATCTTACATAATGGAAAAATAAAGCGGTAATTTAAG
Source organism: Acheta domesticus (assembly GCA_031308135.1). Lineage (NCBI taxonomy): Eukaryota > Metazoa > Arthropoda > Insecta > Orthoptera > Gryllidae > Acheta > Acheta domesticus. Next base: position 240,012,107 of record JAHLJT010008446.1, read on the forward strand.
AGATGAACAACTGATAACGTGAGTGCATTAGATACTATTATAATGAACTGGTAAATTGGTAGTGAACGAGTTCGCCAGGAAGAGGGCGATCACTGCCGAAGCGCGCGGCTCGTGAGCGAGTAAGCAACAGAGCAAGTGACCGAAGCTCCGGTCGCGGCTGCTGCAGTAGCTGCCGGCAGCGGGTTGATCGGCGCGCCGAGCAAAACGAGCAAAGTAAAGCAAAGCACGTCCTCTCTCCGCTGGAGGCGCTGTGCGTAAATGGTTGACATTCGGCTCCACGACACGACACGGCAAGGCACGGCACGGCCCGCGGGCTCTGTCGCCACACGGGGGTCGCTGGCGCTGTCCTCGGCCCGGGTCCCGGGGCTGGCCCCGGCCGCGGCCCCGGGCTCGGCTCCCGCCTCCGAGATACAATGCCGCCATTAAATGGTAATTATTTTCGCACATCGCTCGTTAGTCCACGTGGAAACGACCGCCAGACACCTGGCGACGCCGTCAGCAATTAAAATACCGATGCCTCCTCCTGCGGCACGTTCCCCGGCCTTGACGAGGCGGCGACGCGGGCGACAGGGGGCGCCGGCGGCGGCGACGGGCGTCGCGGCGTTCCCGCACGCGCACGGCTCCGCGTCGCTCTTCCGCGCTCGACGTCGCGATGCTCGTTAGTGCCTCAGCAGCGACGGCGTCGACGTCGGCGTCGCGGCGACGTCGCAGTATGTGGGGCGGTGATGCCGTGAAAGCTAAAGACTCGATCGGCTGCCGGCTCTGATCGACAAGAGGTCTCCGCGACTTGTGAATGGAGGCTTAAACCGGATGGGTTTCTGAACACGGGTGCGGTGGGGGGTGATGGGTTAACACACGAGTATTGACACATTCTTCAATTGCGTTCATTTACACAGCACCGGTGCTCAAGAATAGTAATATCTCAGAAACAGCAATTTTTTAACTATACAAAAGAAAGTAGTGTATGTTTTCCAATAACGTAAGGTGCTACAACAGCACATTCTTTCTAGTATTATTTCTAAATTTGCAATTTTCAAAATTCAGAGTTCAACGAAAATGAGATTTGAGCCTTCTTTTCAGTGTCTCCCTTGTTCAACTCGTGGAAGAAAACTGAAGAAACAATACGGAGCTCTTTTTTAAAAATTATTTTTATAATTTGCATTATCTTCAGACATTATGTGAGAACTACTTTTTTAATTTTAGTTTTAATTTTATGACCTTTTTAAAGATCTGATTTTTTAGAACAGATTGTATACAAATGTTTATATTGAATATTGTATTTTCGCAATGTTAACTTTCTGCAATTTTCGAAAATATAGAGTTCGCCGAAAATGGGACCAGCACCACTTTTTATAATGGTCCTTGATACATACGAGGAGAAAATTTAAAGAAAAAAATTGGAGCCAATTTTGAGAAAAATGTTCAAAAATTGCCAGTTTCATGCAAAATTGTGCGAAAACTACTAATATTTTTTAAAAATTGTTAATGGCCTCATTTCAAGATCTGCTTTTTAAAGAACAGACGTAATTTTTTTAAAATCTTTATGTTGAATTTGGTAACCATTTTTTAGAAAATCTTGAAAATGATGAGGCTCTACGTAAAGTACCCTTGAAAATTCAAATGTCCGTTTGAATCTCAGAGGACCTGGAGTTCGACCACGACAGTTGACCACGGACGGACGGACGGACGGACAGACGGAGACAGACAGAGACAGACAGAGACAGACAGACAGACAGACAGACAAATGTTTTGCCGTCAGTCTATTTTTCGATATCAAGAACCCACTAAACTTGGATTCTGACTATACATGTTAGAGGAAGTAATTTACAATTTATAGGAACAAGATTTGTCAACTTTTTTGTCATAGGAACATGGCAATACATTTTCTCTCGAAAATTCGGCGTTTTGCGGCGAACGATTACAATACTTTCTCTTCTTACGATGTAAGGATGAGATTGTATAGTTCACAAGATTGCGGGTACAGTAAGTAAATATTTTTTGACCCTGAAGTACATGGCTCACATCACATTAAAATCTTTCCCCTAACAAATGGCAATGTTTTAATGTGTAATTTTCTTGTGAACCGACGGAATTGTGCATATTTTACAGTTTAGGTTGTCTGTTGATGCTAATTTTTGTCGCCAATATGCTCACTTTCTGGAATTAGAACCATTATTCGTTTCAGAAGAAAACTGTTCGAGGATATTTGCAGAATTGGGGAAAAATCGATCTTTTGGGCTTTTTGAACGACAAGAATAACCGGAGAAACAGGGAACGAAAACTATTTACTGTTCATCATAATAACAATCGATGTAAATGCAGAAGGCCTTTTAACGTTATTGCCGTTTAACGACGAGGTATATGTCTAAAGAATGGATCCTTATAATGAATGTAATTCCAAGGCTAAGGAAGGCTTTAGCCGCGCGGTGCAATTTCTCGCGATAGTTTTATTACTAGGGACGGAATTTATAAATTCGAAAAAAAGCTTCTCACATAGTCTCACTCATTTACATTTATTGTTTAAATTAGGTAATTAAAGATAGTTAAATTTTTCTGGTGCTCACAAATGGTTATGATTTAACTGGATCTCGCGGAAGATTATTCCCAGACAGCCGAGGAGCACGAAGAACCATATGTTTCTGACAAGGAAAAAGAAACTGACAACATACACTAACATCCCGAACATATGAAATGAATCGTTCCTTGCCCGCTTGGAAAAGACAGGAAAAGATATTATCTCCGAATGGCGGGTACTCTAAAAGTTCTTCCATTCCCGCCGCAGTATGTGCTTTTCGGAGTGCGAGCAGGGGAATAGAACGGAGTTTATTGCTTGGACCGCTCGCTGCGAAGTACCTGGAGTGAAGGCCTCCGCAGAACTCGGCGGAAGTACCCAAAAGGAACACGGGTCTCTCAATAATAGCTACTTGCCAAAGGAGCTCCCTCGCTACTGCCAGTGCCAGTGCCCTCAGCAGGCGACTATGCGCGGGAGGACAAAGCGTGGGGTCGCCCACGTAAAGGTGAGGGTTGACGTTTTTATGACACTACCTGCTCCATTTCCGGTCGTGTTCAGAGAATCGCGCGCATGCTTTCTGACTCATGACCCGTGGAATCGACACAGATTGTCGATCGCAAAATCTTAAAGCCATTACACTTCATAGGGCAGGTTTCTCATTCAATTGGCCCAATAACCTCTGCTTTTAAAATGTTGAGAGGTCGGCCGCAATGATTCATAACACAGGCGGCTGCATTGCGTTGTATACTGTGTTGTCATAATTGAAAATTAAAAAGCCTAGTGAGAAATCCTCAGATCACAAGTAATCTTACTCACGGTATCAAAAATGTCGAGTTTGTCAAACTTAAGCAATGAATATACTATCTTAAATTCTATAAATAACTTTTAAAGAGATGAAGAATTACATTTTGCTGAAAGGTATTTCAACTTGCCTAAGATAGTCGATTATTTTAGAAAGATTTTTTAAAAACAACAGCAATACATATCTACTTACTTCAAATATATATAGTATGTCACCTTCTAAAGTTTGGTGCAGTCCTAAGCCACTGTGGAGATTAATACTTAAGGTTGGTCATAGGTTTGCGGTTTGGAAGAAGTATATTAACTGGAGTTTTTATGAAGCCTTCATGTTAGTATGTACAATTATGCCCTTTTATGTATTTAGGAATTACGTCCTTTTTTAGATTTCTATGCACTATTTTGTCATTTTACTAACTTTTGATCAGTCAAGAGCCGCGCATAAAAGAGTGTGATCGTTCTTACAAGCAAGCATTGTTTTTTCGGAAGCATTTTTTCGCGGGAATTATGGTATATAGAATAATTGAGCGGCGATTTAAATAAAATTTTCACCAAAATGTTACAAAATTTAGTGGAAATGCATAGGATACACAGATGCAGGTATCTCATCCTCATGTTCCGATTCTCCTCACTTTTGATGGACATAATTTATACATAATTATAATTACAAGGTGAACTAGATTCGCCTCTTCCACAATAACTGCGTAGGACTGGCGTGCCTAGGTAGTGACGTGTTAGCGACTCTCCAAGCCACTTGGAACGAAACGACTCCATTCGCTGCAATTCAGCATGCTATTTTACATGTTCGCTTAGATTTACTCCCTCTTCTCACTAACCACGAAGAGGGCACGGAGGAAACGATCGTTCTCTGTGGATTAGTACTGCTCTCGCTCTGCGTTTAATGAACTGCAGTACTAGTGACTAGCTGGCACTAGTAGGCGACAGACTAGAGCTGAAGCAACTCTCAAGTGAGGTTTCTTTGTGAGAATATCGGTTACACTTTTAGTTGGAGATTAAATTTCGCCGTGGAAATCCTCTCAGGCTGGGGCCACATATTCTTCTGGAAAATTTCCAGAGAAGCGTGGACCATATAGTCGACTTTAGAACTTATATTAACTATTCACGTACATTAAATCCATGTTGTACAAGCGGTCACAAGTGCAATCACAAACCGAAATATATGTCGGGGTGCAATTTAAAACGCAAAATGATTGTATACATGAGAATGAGGTGTAATGTTTTTGGCATATTCCATGATCTTGTAGACATGGGTGTATCGAAAATAAAAAGTGGAAATTACGTGTTCTGCAGTATAATATGAGTTCATTAATGAGTAATAACACTTAATTCAATATTTTTGACAGTGACTAATGACAATTATTTCGTCCCAACCAAATGGAAGGCTTCTTCGTTAATGCTATACTATATTCCCTATCATCTATAGGATTGTGATCGAGGCGATTCGATTTTATGTTGACTCAGCACAACAACATGAGAACAATTCGGGAGCCTCCGAAACACGCTAGACAGCGAACTGTGGTCAAGAGGAGCAAACGAATCTGCAACCGTTTCAATGGCTATGCGTCATTCGGCAAAACTTCCGTTAGCACGTCTTAGATCTCGATAAGCTTACACAGCCGAGTTCGCTGGGTTTTCAACTAGGACAATGTGTAGTAAATGAATGGAGATTGATGACCGCATGCCTTGGATAGGAAAGAATACATAGTCATCTTCAAATTTATACATCTTAACATATAACTAGAATTAATGGATGCAGTAACGTAAACCACGAGAGGTGAAAAATGATTTGACCCCATTTTTATTGTCGCATGACTGACTTCTATCGTGAGCGCACAAAAAGTGACTCAACTCAAAATCCGTCATAATTTTACTGGTAAAAACACTACAAGGTTAGTCACAAGACAATCTGTATATTTAGTAAAACAATCCCTTTGGCCGAAAAATAAGCGACGGACGTCATCCGAATTCCCTACGAATCCCCTAGAAAATGACAATTTTTGAAAGTAGCACTTTCTTGTGCGAAAGTGATATTTGGGATTTATTCCTTCCCTAACACATGGATTTTTATGCAAATAATTTTTGATCATTAAAACAAAGTTTTGCAAACGGAAAGCGGATTAAAACGCTTCTTTTCATCCTTTAAGACAGTAGTAATGTACTAATCCATCTCTTATTCCTGAAAGACACCTCTTTGTATCGGACGCACTTAAGTTGTGAGGTCGCGCGAAAAACTGCCGGCCGGCGACAGGAACTGCGGTCCGCGTACAAGTGGCGATAAAGCGCGTGCAGAGCGGCGCGCACTTGCAGCAGCGGTGGCGGCGGCGGTGGCGGCGGCGGTGGCGGCGGCGGTAGCGGCGCGCAGAGCCTTTCTTTGCAGGTGCCGCAGCGGCGGAGGCGGTGCGCTCTTCAGAACTCCCTCCCCTCGACCCCCACCCACCCGGGTCCCCTCCCAGTCTCCGTCCGCGGGGATCTCCACGCCACTGCGGCAAAAACTTCCCCCGCGCGGGCCGTATGAATAGGCCCGTGTTAGTGGCACGCCGCGGGAGCAGCACGCTCCCTTGAGTTTCAATTACCGCCCTTCGGTCTCCGCTTCCCTTACCACCTCCACCACCATCACCACTACCGCTTTCGCCGCCGCCGCCGCCCGGTCGTTCCCGCTCCCCTCCCCCTGCCACCCCCCTCCATCGAGATTCCGACTGGGACGGCGAGCGGCTTGCCGCCGCGTTTTATAAGGGTCAAAGTCAACAGAAAATCTCTCGCTACAAAAGTGGCCTTTTTACCCTCATCCTGAGAAGGCCATTACTCCTGCCTCGTACGTGGCCGACCGGAAGGTTCTGTGGGGCGGGGGCACGGAGGAAAGGGGTTCGAGGGGCTTTCGGCCTGTGCCCAAAGGGATAAAAAAGACGCGCCGACGGCAATAAAAGCGTCAGGACAGGAGCCGACGTGTAAGAGTATAAAAGTGGTGCTTGTTCCGGCAAGCTTCGCCTCCAGATGCTTCTTGTTTTTGTTGACGAGAAAGACTGGGCACATAACTCATATCGTGGATAGGTTAGTTTTAATTCATCTTGGAAAGCAGTGTCAACACTGCTGTTGTAAGCCGTCTTTCCAGGGCATTTGTTTTCGTTTTCGTCAGCCCTGTCCCTTCTGCTTAGTCGCGTCGTTTGTTTTACTCTGCCGTTGGCCGGCGTACTATTGGTAAGCAGAGGGAGCGAGAGGCTTCGTTCCCGAACTTGTTTAACTTCCTCCAATTGCTTCGCCCATAATCGACAAATGGACGAACCTCTCAGCCAAGTACACACTCCTGCGCGAGGCCCTACAAATTACTCGTTTCGCCCGGACACTAAACGCCTATAAAATACACGGAGAGGCGGGTCAGGCCGCGTGGGACGTAGGTTAGGAACGTCGAGGCAGGGCAGCCGGACCAGAATGGCTCACGGTGTCTGGACGAACGCGCCCCACCGACCTGCTATATCTTTTGTAGAGAGCTGGGAAGCAACACGAAACAGAATACATGATACGACCAACGTAACTGAAAACACCAATGTGCAGTGTGCTATTGCGTAAACCTTGATTAAGTTCGGAGGGCTTTCTCAAACTTCGCTGTTAAGGAAAAAGTGAAAGAATCGTATTACGCATTCTCGTGTATCAAGAAACGAACTGGCAGGGAACCGAAATAGCGAGAGCTTCTTTAGAAGGAAGACGTTACGCAGTTGAATTAATGTATGCTGGATTTTCGAAACTCAGTGACGCCACGACAGTCAGAATATTTCTCATCGTGTTTTAAGGCTCGAGATATTTTATGAGAAAATCTTTAAAATATGCTATACTATTTGTCATGAGGCATCTGGAGATTGACGAAGCAATTTGTCAGCGATTTAAGACGAGTCTTCAAATGTTTTTAGAGCAAAAACTCATCACACGAATAAGATAAAAGTTGGGAAAAGTTACTTTTACATAAGCAGGCGCCGATAAATTGTTTTCAATCTAACGAGCTATGTTCACTTTATTTGATAATTGTTTATGAGTGTATCCGCTGAATCAGGGAAAGAAACTAACATGGGTCATATTAAAAGTTTTAATATATTTCTAGCAATAAATTTCATTCCCTAACGAAACTGGTGTTATTAGCTCAATACAAGCGTAACATTTCATGTGGCTGTGGTCAAACTACTTCTTTCCTTGTTTTTCTTTCGATTTAGCCACTCTATAAATATTTCACCATGCCTATGCGTCACGCCGGCTACTTTTAATTAGCCGTTTAAGATAAATTGGGAGGAGTTATTCCCAAGGCTTTGCATTAAAGTCACTATTGAGTGGATGTGGTAAGGCCTTCAAGATACCAGAAAAGTAGAGGAGCAGTGCTCCGGTGGACCAGAAAGCGCGTGTGGGTTCTGGTATGTCTTTAGAAACCGCTGCAGTGGGCAATTACACTATTTCATTGCGCCATCTAGCGGCGGGAAAGCGCGATTTAGAGATCTTATCTACGCGTAAGGCGATGAGGCGTCAAACCGTTGAGCACGGCGCGCGCGTGCGTACGTGTGAGGTGGTGAGCGTGCTTGCGTGATTTCAGCGGGTCAACGCCAACGTCCAACGGAGTAGTGATTCCTGAAAATAAAATGTATCCAAATGGTTTCGCGGTGGCGTTGGGAGAGCGGAACCAGGCAACCAGGAAAAATTACAAAAAACAAATGTGTCAAATGGTGACAAAAGGGGGGCAGATAAAACGCGTTCTTTTTTTAAATCAAAACCTAGGGAGAAATCTTTGTAGGTACTGCCCATACACACGTGAGGGGTTGTTCTGACGGCCATTACAGGAAGATTGATTCCCGTGTGTGTGTGTGTGTGTTTGGCGCTACCCTTAATAAATACCGCTTGCAGCAACGGCTATTATCGACCCCACCTAACTACGCCACCGGTCCGTGCGTGCTCCTGTGCCTGTGGCCAAGTCGAAGAGGACGATGACTGCCGTCACCGTCCCCACTGCCGCCACCGCAGCCACAACCACCTCCGTTGCCACCACACTCGCCGTGTGCGCTACCAGACGCTTGCATGTTTCGGGTTTTGTAACAGACGCCCGATAGCCATAAATCTTAGTGCAGGTTGAGCGTTGGGAAATGAGATAAAGCAAGTATTTAAACCTTGTTTCAAAATCCAGGCGTAGGTATGCGTTTTCATTCATGTGTTGCCTTCGCGACTGCTGCGGTGACGGCGGCGGCGGCGGCGGCGGCGCCTTCAAGTGGTACACGCGAACGTGGCCGCGCGACCTCCGACGACCGAGTGGGCGGGAAGAGAGTGGGCGGTCGGAACTCAAGTTACACGGCGTCCTATATTCCCTATTGAGGCCACCGGGGATGGGACGTGCGCCGGGACGTGGCGGAGGGGGCATGGGGAAAAGCGAGGAGGGCGGGCCCTCACACGCGCTTCCGGAATCGCAAGACGGCGGCACCCGCGCTGCCTACGGCCCCATGGCATCTGCCGGTCGCTGACCTCCTGGATTGATGGCGGGGTGCGCTTCGGTAGGGCCAGAGCCAACGTTCCCCACGTTCACCTTATCCTTGTTCCCGCGCTCCTCTCGCGTAAAGAATGGCTGGTCGCCCGCCGCGGACTTCGCAAGCGCCGCGGCGGTGACCTCTCACACGTTTAGAGTGCGTACGTGGATGGAGCAAGAAGTAGAATCGAACATATGACTACGCAAAGCACCGTTCATCCAGAGAAGTAATCTACACCAACTCCAAATGAGCATACTCATGGCCGCCTAAATGGTTACGAGATATTTATGAATGTTAAAAATAAGTTACCGAGACATTTTAATGAAACATGTAATAATTCATCAACAATGTAACGCGGTATATAGAAATTTAACACTAGTTAAATTCACTTGGAGTTTCTCCCGATAACTTTACAATTATTCATACTGCTGAAAGTAGGCTTCGTACAATACTTGCTATTACGTGAATAATTTTCTAGGCATTCATAAGTGTAATGTTCATAATGCATACCCTGCAGTAGCATTGTTCCCAAGATAGGTAAATTCCATAATGTGATTGTAATGAACGGATATTGCTCCCCGTCAGTATATCAATTAAATAATACTGTATTTTCTTAATTCGGTACATTACGCAACAGTTATTTTGTTGTTGAGGACAATCTCGGGTTATAAATCAGGGAGGGAGATCTCTTATCCCCGAAATCGACCTGAGATCAGCGAGTTGACAACGTGACACTTTCGGTTACGAAACAAGCACTCAAATCACGCACGTGGATACGCTTTTCCGTTGTGAAGAATAGCGGGCCGAAAGCTGTTGAACAGACAATTTTCTGATGGCAGACAGGACCGTCGTCTACACAGATTTATGACCCGGTCTAGGAACTCCGTCCACGTCAGGCGCGCCATAAGAATGTTGTAACTCCCGCCTCGAAGCGAGTCTCCCCGTCCGTCTTTCTCTTTATGACAGCGCGGTCAAATGTAGAAGAGTGTACGTTCGTCTTGCAAAAGTCAGCAGAGACAGCAGATATGAATTAAATTACGTAGACTTTAAAGTCTTGTTGAATAATTCACTTTAAACGCTGACACTTGGAAAATTGTGTCGCATGACGGCATCGCATGGACTAACTCGTTTCGACTACTACGGATTTTCCAACTGTTGAAACATGAGCGAATGTAAGCAGTGTTCCGCTCTCTGGGCAGGAAACTGATAAGATTCTTCACGCTTCCGTGGGCACATTAACCATGTGTAGTTTACACGTTCGTTCTGAACTTATGTGGAGTACTAATTTACAGACGATAAGGCGCGAAGTGTTGACGATTCAGAGAGCGAGATAAAGAATAAATAACGTCGCTACAAATTACAGCCGTGTATCTCCATATTAGAAGACGTTAGGTGACACCTGGAACGAGTAAAAAGGGTAAAAAATTCTTAAAAATTACACTCTTGAAGATGCCAAGGAGCGATGTAGTATTCTTCCGCGAAGGAGAGAAAGAGAGGACAAGCAAAGCCACACCTCAGCTCACATACTAGGCGTTGCGGGGGGTGTGGCTCAAACAGTTTTTGACACGAAGTTACGCACAATGTATAATTTGCAAAGTTACACACACTTACAATTAGCATGTGTTACAGAGTGTATCGTAAGTAAATTATGCATGTTAGTACAGCTTAGCTAACTACTTTCCGTAAGTCTACAATCCATTTTTGGGAGATTTGGGTGGGCCATTCATGGCTTCTGTCACCGTACTCTATTGGGCACTCTACCTTAGGAGGGAACGACTTAACGCTATGAGTCGTATCCATTAAGAGAGGAAGCTTCCTCTGCACGTTGTCGGAGACCAACCTTCCAAAGCAATCCACGTGTGCACACAAAGAATAGTAAAGAATGTCATGAGAGAGTTGTTGAATGGACGAGAAAAGAGCCGAGTCGGCTAATCTTATTTTGTATTGACAGCAATGATAGCCCTTTACGTACATTTAAAGTTTTTCTTTTCGATTTCATTAAGTCAAACAGCCGTTTGACTAGCTGAAACCGAAAATACAAACTTGAAATATAAACCTATGCACGCGCTATTTCTATTCTTTGCTTATATTTAAGCATCGTTATTTCGTACTTAGTCATTCAGTCGAGGAATGTGTAGGAATGTGATTTCAGGAGAGGTAGAGAAATTTTTTGATTATGGAAATTCTTAGTGAGAAATTACTCCGAAGAGCAAATAAATTCATGCTAATATTTTAGATTTATTGTTTGCGAGAGAAATCTATAAAGAAGTCAGTCATTAAAATTCAGCAGCAAGACGCATCGTCCCCGAAGTTTAAATGAAGCTGTTTTACCTGCGAAGAACGGGTCGGATGGCTCGAGTCGCATCGCTTCAAAATGAGAAAACAAATTACAATATAATTACAGCGAATAGCTCGTTGGTTTCTGCCATTTTAGCCGCTTACGAACCACTCGTCACTGTCAGGAAGTCCGCGGCAGGGACCGGTGCCGGTGCCGGCGCCGGCGCCGCCGAGTACATCCACGTCGTAGGGATGCGACATCGCCAACAGAACATCGATGTTTCTAAACATCGATGCTCGAAATTAAAACACTGATGTTAATAAAACATCGACCCAAAACTCTCGATGTTATTAAACATCGATGATTTCAAAACTGGATTAGTGATCATTGAAGTCCACACGAGAAGGATGTAATTTAAAAATGGTCTCGTTTATTAATTTTTAATTGAGGTTTATTTCATAAAAAAAAGTAAAAAAATTCGTCAAGTAAAAAAAACTTGATTAGCCAGATACGAAAACAGAATTATTTGATTCGATAATGATATAGGCTTCTATATTGGTGAAAGCTTGATTTATTTATTCTTCACTCTTCGACACTTTCGTGTGAAGAATATTCAATTTATGGGTATCTGGAAATTATGATAGAATTTTGTTATGACGGACATTTTTCATTTAAAAAATATCGACCACCTAAAAACATCGAACATAAAACATTGATGTTAAAACCATCGGCTTCACAAAATGGAAGTTAAATAATCGACGATTTTATAAATACATCGACGATTTTACAAATACATCGACGATTTTATAAATACATCGACGATTTTACAAATACATCGACGATTTTACGAATACATCGACAATTTTACAAATACATCGACGATTTTACAAATACATCGACGATTTTACAAATACATCGACGATTTTACAAATACATCGACGATTTTACAAATACATCGACGATTTTACAAATACATCGACGATTTTATAAATACATCGACGATTTTACAAATAGATCGATGTTTTGTAAGCATCGACGTGGATGTCACATCCCTACGACGACGACGGCAGGGTCCGCATCCGCGCCGGCGTCAGTCGGCCTGCGCGTCGCGGCGGCGCTTCGTTCTGCTCCTGCGAGCAGCAGCCCCGCCGGCGCGGCGCGGCACGGCGCGACGCGCACTTCCTGTCGTCGTTAGGCTGGCTGCTGCTGCCTTCCTTGCCCTAGGCGCCCCTGATCCTATTGCCACTCCGGTTCCACATCCCCCCCCCAACCGCTATCATCACCTTCATTATACTTTGTAACTAATTTATGCACTATTTATTCGTACATCTGAATAATAATTATGATTAACATTAATAATCATCATCATAGTCTTAAGACATACTATGCAATATAGTCGTTAGTATTATGTAGTGAATCTAATTCTCGAATTATTCGTTATTATTTTACGAAACTGATTAAACAAATGTTTGAAATGCTCTCGTAAAACAAATGTGTTTAATTTAGGAATGTGTTTCTCCGGGCGAAAATCCTTCTTATCCGAACTTTAAGAAGGGAGATGAGAGTGATTCTAGTGAGTCCGGGTCACCGCATGGGAACATTTCTCGTTCGAACCACGAAAAAAAGAACGAAAAAAAAAATCCGGAACAAATATTCTACTGAAGGTGGGAAACCCATATTAGCCGATGAGAAGCCGATCTCATTCATGCGAGAAAAAAAGTTTCATAATTTATGTATTGGAAATTGGGACAGTCTCTTATAAGTGGATTCTTTTCATATAGGGTTGTAATTAAATACTACTACGACATCCCCTGTTACTGCCATCTCTGACATATCGTGAATCTGCCGCCATCGCCCCATATCAACTCCCCTTGCGCCCGCTGCCAGCACGAGCCAGCGTCACCACGCCCGCCACCGCCACCGGCGCCGCCGCTGACGCGAAGAAGAGAGATGAGGGCCGGGTTGAGTGGATCCCTCCGAGGGACGCGGACCCCTCCGGTTATCTGGCGAGCTCGTCAGCACCCGCGGCGCGGCGCGGCAAGGCTCGGTGGCGGGCGGCGGCGCGGAGGGGGGCGGCGGGAAAGTGTATGCACGTTAAAAGTCGATTAGACGGATCTTGTCTTGTCCTTGATACGGACAGTCATCAACCTTGCTCCAGTTCCGAGGGCGCCGCGCGCGTTGCTTCGGAGTGAGATTCGTGCGCGCGCGCGGTCCCGTTCGGACGGTTGCCACACTGCTCTCGGAGCGCCGCGCGCCCGCGGGGGCGGCCCGGCCGAGGGTGGGGGGCAGGGGAAGGGGGCTCGATTGGGGAGGGGGAGGAGGGGGCTGGGGCCACGGAAGGCGGCGGACGTAGGCGGCGCGCCTGAGGAAGTGTAGCAAGCGGTTCAGAGCAACACGCATTTTCTATTTCGTATTCAGGGTACGCTCCATCACATTCGAAATGATTTTGCAGCGTCGTTTTTTTTTTTTCAGGCGTGATCCGCGTATGCTTCCGCTGAATATAACCGGATAAAGCTACGATGCATCTCGCAAGTAATGGCAACAGTGGAAGGTTGTGATGCAATGCTATCCAGCTGCCAACATGAATATTGCATACCAGCCGTGAATTGCATTTTCTCGATACATAAAGAATACATTGCAACGAAGGAACATGTAACGAAGACGCAATACGTTATAAAATTAGCACAAAATCCTGGGCGTAGGTTGACGAGCTGAGAATAGACGAGGGTCACTTCCGCGAGCGAGGAGAATTTGGAAACTGGTTTGCACTGACATTAACAATAGTTCATGCGCGGCGGCGTTGCTTGCGTATTGCTCTCCGCAGGTGGTATACTCGACTGTAACTCAGGGCGGAGCGTTTCCTAGTGCCTACTGCCTACTCGCACCGGTTTCCCTGCCTCGTCACGTACGGGCAGAAGCAGGATGGATAGCCCCACCTGACAGGTTTCTCCTGATACAACTTCAAGAAACTTTACTGTTCGTGGAACAGAGCCTCCGGTGTGACTACATTAAACTGAAAAGTATACATATCGGGCAGAGGGATGAGGCAACAAGGGCTTCAGCGGAAAGAAGGAAGAGGAAAGCAAAGATGAGGTCGGCGGACGCTTTGTATGAGGCAGCGAAGGAGAGCGAGCAGCCGATGACGGAGTAGATGGCAACGCGATGAGAACAGTAGAGAGGCAGAAAGAATTTAGTGATTCGGGAATAAATTATGATGAACTTAAAATTTTCTTTTTGTGATACTGTATGTTAAGGTAATATGTTCGTTCGATCGACCACATTGAAGGACCGCCAAAAAATATATTCATTGAAAGTAAAATCTCTGTTCCTCAAGACGGCAAGAAAACATTTGGCGACACAATGCTTACCGCCCTAATTTTTCAAATTAGTACCGGCTCTTATGACAAAACTTCCACGGGTATATGATTTTTTAAGATGTAGAAGTTATACGGTCGAAGTTCCTTTTCTTTTATTTAATAAACATTTTTTGTGAATTCAGATGATATTAAATTTAACAATCTTCGCCGTGCTATCTAAGGGGTAATTGATTTAAGGAAACTGCTGCGAAATTCATTGCATCCGGAAGTCCTAGCTCTAGTACTTGGGCATATGCTGCACAAATCATGTTATTGGCACCAATGTTTCTCTTCGCGAAAATCGAAACTCGCGATCAGGGATCGTCCATAAATTAAGTAACGCAAATTTCGTGTAGTTTCAATACCCCCTCTCCCCTTCGTAACGCACTTCCCTGTCTCTATGTAACGCAGCGTAACGCTGCCTCAGACCCCCTCTCTCCCCTTTAACGTTACGTAATTTATGGATGCCCCCTAAATTAAAAATTTTGGAACTCACACCACCACAAATTACTAGACGGTAAATAAACACGAATGCAACCAAAGTGGACAGAACCTATTTTAGTATTCCCAAATCATGAAAAAGAAAAATCGAACGAGAATTTAAATTTATTAACCGTTGTTTTTCTAGAGCAACAATACAATTCGTTTCTTTAACTATTTACAAATAATTATTTAAATTCTGCATTCACATTTACAAGCAGTTATTGTTAATTGATAGATGTATTCGTAAAAATTGAGCATTTGACTAGCGACTGGCTCGAACGTACTACCTTCATTTTTCACTCTTACCACGTGTTTTCCCATGCAGTGTAGCAATTAATTAGTTCAACTTGGTTCATAGATGCTCCCAGTAGTTATCGTTTTTATGTAACCTATTTAAATCCCTAAAACCTATTTGTATTTACTCCTCAAAAGCTTTCCCGTGTGGATTACCATGGTAAACACCCGAGTCCTTCAATTAAAACGATATCAATAAAAATATCGCCTATTTTACACGATTCTTTCATGTTTCGTGAAACTAATAATTTTATTAACGGATACTTACCGAGCTATAGATTATTCATTGTTCTTGGCAGCCAATAGCCTTTCCGATCAGTTATATCTTATAAACAATATTAAGTTTTAATGCGCAATTTATACGCAGTCTTTGTAGCATTGGCGTGACTTCTATTCCGGTAATACGAATTTTCCTATGTGCCATAATTTTAGTAACACATTGAGAATAGAAGTTATACTGCGATTTTCGTAACTTTGCCCCTGACAGAAATCAGCTATTGACAGTTTCATCCAATCGGGAGCTTGAATGTCACCATAGTGACGTCACTTTGGCGAAATAGAAGCTCCCAGCAGTGAAACAGCTGATTCCTGTCAGGGGCAAAGTTTAAAAAATCGCAGTATATTAGAAAGTTTCCATTAGAATCTCTTTTCTGCCGCATTTTTCAAGACCTCGACAAAACTGGGGGTAGTTGGGGATGGGGTAGAGGCTCAGACGGCGTGGGGTATTGGCGCGCGCCGCCTCGTGAGTCGAACTGAACCGAACCTAACCTCCGCGCCGTGCCGTGCCGCTTCGCTCGTTTCGTTGCGTTGCGTGACTGCCCGGCGCGGAAATGACCTGTCGAATAATTCATAACGGCCTTGGGCGGAAGACGTAATGTGGACCTCGGAGGGGACACTTCGGTCCACGGATTAGTGCGCTGACGCAGTGAATGACCGAATGGCCGACGCGCACGGAACACGTGACCTGGAATGTAGAACCGCGACGCGGACCAACGGATAATCAGGAGTTCCGAGTATTTATTTGAGAGGCAAATGGTCCCGGTATTTACATTTGTGATTACTCAACATGGATATTTTGGGCCGAATTTACAATTCCAATGATAAAAAAAAAAGACACGCAATAAACATTCCATTTATTGGTCCCATTTTCTTCAAGAATTCTACTCCGTCAACATAGCTCTGGTAGTATATTTACAAACACAATATTACTTCAAAGACATTAACATTTCTATGCATCTTCAAAATGCCTCCCAGCGAGTATCTGACAACGCGCATGTAATGTTGTTCACAATACAAAACATGTTCAAATAATGGCGGACAGCAAAGAGACGGCGCAAATTGCATTTGAGTTGAGAAGCCTGTTGAAACGAAACGAGACAAAAAAAAATCCGGCGGCCGTATTAACCTCTGGAGGAAGAGTAATTAATTTTAATTACGTTTTCTACGCTCTACATTAGAGTGTCGGAGGAAATAAAACGACAGCCGTGCAATTGCTTGGGGCGTAGAAACAAAAGCATTGTGTTGAAGACGAGATGGAAGGAGGACTGTAAGGGAAGGGAGTCGAAGGGGAGGGACATCGGGCACGGCGTCGGATTGCATCATGCGTGTGTTGTATCAACCTCATGGCCGGCGGAGACTCGAAGTTTCCTAGACTAAGTTCTGAGAGGCTGCGTAATGTACTACAAAACAACAACAAACACACTCTCGAAATTGTTTCTCATGACGACAGAAAAAAAAAACACATTGTTTCATTGAGAGACATCACGTTGTATTCTACATTTTCATACTCCCTTCTTATTTATTGTGTGGATAAAATACAGCAAGGAGCAAAAGTCAGTAAACATAACTCACGAGCTAAATTTTGGCAGCTCTAATGGGAATAAAAAATTGATAAGTAAGCGCGTCATCAATCACAGTTTTGAAGCACTCCTTCTTTAGTTTTATCTTCTGAATTTGCATATTACTTATTTTGGGTGCTTTAATTGGCACATTTATAAAATTCATCATTTCTGCATCATATCTTTCCCACATCATGCCAACGTAGAGCAACGTTATCTCGAATCTTGCGGTTGATCGTGTTCGATTTTTTCGTGTTTTTTCTTCTTCTCAAGACCTCTGATCCACTACCCCTTAAAGCCAGTGCCTTAATCCGGCACCGGTCCGTCTCCACACGCCTTGACGGCCGTCACATTCGCTTGGTGGGCAGCAAGGCGGCGGCGACGGCGGCAACGGTGGCGATGGCGGTGGCAAGGGAGGACGCGGCGGTGGCGGCCGAGCGAATGACCTACCGCTCCGCGGAGAGCACCTGCTTTGACGCGCTGGGAAGAGAGAGGGGAAAGCGGGCACGCCAGAGATCGCGCGCGCGGCGGCGACGGCGGCGGCGGCGGCGGCGGCGGCGGCGGCGGCGGCGGCGGACGGCCGCTGGGAAATCTCGGAAGAGACAGGTGAAGGCGCCGCTCGTGGACCGGGGCGCGCGGGGGCCAGTCGGCCGACCGGATGGAGAAGTGGCTGCCGCCGCCACGATGGATTGGCACGACACGCAGGAAAAGATGGGCGGCAGATGAAGATCGGCCGATGGCGGAGGATGAGTGATTGGCAGTTGGGAATAGCGGGAAGGAGGATGGGCTGCCTTCAACTCGAGTGACGTATTTGAGCTTTTGAGAAGCGTTGAAGCTATTGCTGGTCGCGTTCTTCTGCCAGAGTTGACTTTTCGTGTCTGTCCCACAGCCTGAGTCGCATCCAGAGCAATCCGAGCCATTGCCGGTGTTTTTGCAGAGACCCTAATCGGAAGATTCTAGAATTCGAGTCCAGACTGTGGCGGATTTTCGACTCTAGCTGGATAGCCGCAGTCTGAAGGCGCAAGTTTTTAAAAATATCAATCGGACCAGTAATGACGTGCCCAAACGTAACAAGAAAGAAAAGAAAACTAGAGAAGAAATAACGGGTGTGGTCGATAAGCAAAATAATACACTGTCAGAAATGTTATTAAATCGAATGTAGATTAATGTATTGTACATGAAACTTAATGTAACATTGTACATTAAAAAAGATCTTAATATATTTGTACATTAAATGTAATACATAAGTTAAAATAAGTGTAGATTTAACGTAGAAGTTCTCCCGTTTCCCCTGCCTCTTATCATTCATATCGTATATTCATAATCACCAGTCCATCAAGATCATTCATTCATTTCTTCCAGATACGACAATAAAGAATTGACTCTTGCATCATAATGTACATTCGTACATTAAATGTAATGTGCGGCCATACTTTAATGTAATTTACATGAAAGTAATGCGGAAATTTCTGACTGTGAGGAAGAGTAATGATATCGACGAAGAGTTTTCCCGCAACGATAGCCGTACGCTGAGCGATGGACAATAGAAATTTTGGAAAAGCGCGATTTTGGTGGCCAAGATACTGTGACACGTGATGGCACCTAAAGGGATTCTGAACGCCAGGATGACCGATGAGAGGATGGCTAATGGCGATAAGAAGCCAGGTAAGGCCCTGCAGGCCCCGGAAGAGAGGACGTGACGAGTGATCGATGATGGATAATTGTGAGTAAACAAGATAGAAGATACACTGTGCGACGACAGACGACGTTGGAAAGCGATCGGGGAAATGTCCCTGTGCTGCGCGACAGGGTATGATGCGACGACGTGGTAAGCTATCCTGATATTCGAGGGGTGGAGAGGCGGGGTGCAGACCTTTGGCGAAAAGAAGCGGTGTTGAACGGGCGGGCCGTAAGCCGGCCGCGGATCGCGTATCAAACGCTGCGGTTTCCTGCGGATCCGGCACTTGAAAGGCTTCCGCCTGGGGGCAAATACCCAGACGACCGCTAAAAACTCTCTCCCAATATCGCCTTCCTCCGTAACTGCGGCGGTGGCGGTGGCGACGGCGTACGTGTTGTGGCGCAGGTGCAGACGGCGGCGGCGGCGGGCGCGGTGGGAGGGCGCTCTGCTTTCGCCTCAAGCTCTTGGGGGCACGCGTGCGACTCTTGCGAGTGTCAATTCCCTGGCGGAGCCGTCGGAAAACTAGTTTGAAACGCACGATTTAAAGCGGCCCATTCGCAGGCAAGCCGTGCTTGAACGAGGCTGGTTCGTCGCAGCCGCCATTCATTTTGCGAACAATGAAGCAGGTAGCAACTGCGAGAGTTTTATAAATCGGTGAGCCGCACGCTCGACAAGTCTGGCTGAGTGTATGGGACCCGGAAAATGAATTCTTGTTATGTTCAACATTCAGTTACAGTATTTAAATGTAATTTATACATTTTCATATAATACCTGTAACATTTTGGGCGGAATTTTATAGAAAGACAACCCCTGGACTCGCATGCTTCGGGAATATCAATTAAGTCCGCTAAGCTATGACGAATTTCTTCTCAAACATATTGTCATTTCGGAACGGCAATCGTATCCATGAAGAGTCAGGTGACTTCACATAAGTGATCCCTTCGAATTTTAGTGCACAATTTCCTTCAAGGGCATGTACTGTAGCGATTGTACTGAGGGTCACACTAATTCATATCGTTATCCCTTGCGTATCCGGTGCACATGCAAATTTTCGCACTATACGGTGTGTGTTCTGTGTAACATAATCTGAAATGTTCGCTTCGCGTGTAAAATCGAAACTTTCTACTAGAAATTATAAATATCCTAGGGAACCTCATCAACTACTCGATCCGAATTTCCGTTTTTCACTACAATGTAGGCGAGAAAGACAAGCAAATTCGTGCGAAAAGTAAGTACATGCCTTCTCAGAACGCAGTTGACGTTGCTTAAAACTAATGCTGATGTCTATCAATAAATTATGGATCAGAAATTAAAATCTTACAGTTCTACAAAGACGCGAAATATTCAAATACGAGTACATCCAGGAGATGCAGAATTTGTCTCTCAGGATGTAGGAGAATTTTTATAAAGTTTGTGCGACAGGCGCATCGCTCTAAGTAATGAAATACGAAATTAACCCACTTTTTGAACACATCTGAAATGTTCACTCAGGTTCTAGTGGAAAAACGAAAATTTCTACAAGAAATTATAAATATCCATGGGAAACTCATCAACTACCCGCTCCAAATTTCCGTTTTTCTCTATAACGTTAGTGAGAAACAGAAGTAATTCGTGCAAAAAGTAAGTACATGCCTCTTCATAATATTGTAAAACTGATGCTGATGTCTATCAATAAAATTATTGGTCAGAAATTAATATCAATTAAATCAAAACCGCACTAAAAAAGACGCGAGGTATTAAATACACCCCAAGGAATGACAGTCTCTTTGAATCTCGGAGAAATTTTATGAAGGTGATTAGACTCTTCGCTCTAAATAGTAGGACAGGGAATTCATTCATTCTTCGATCGTAATTTCAGCATTTACACCCAGGTTCTGGTGGAAGAAACGAAACTTTGTCAATAGCGAGGTCAAGAAAACGGGCACTGATTGCACTTCTTCCTCATAGTACGTCAGTACAATGGGAACAATAAAACAGTTTTTACTGTTTTGACAAATAAATAAATGAGTTATAATGCCGAAAAAAGATACAATAGAACCGTAGAATTGTAAGAACGAAGTACAACTTGACTTCTTCGTCGGGACTCATTATTGGCACATTTCAAAAACATGTATTAAATATTTTCCATGTACTCTATACAAACAAATCGGACCATCGCAAATCATTTTACAGCTAAATAAATATTCAGTCTTTCGTATCACATTACTGAAGGTTTGTGAAATTTTAAAAAAAATAATAGGCCTATTTCTGCTTTACGACCGGTCATGTGGCCATGACGCTGTTCAGTTCTACGAAGCTCCGTCGCTGGCAGTCTGATTTCTTTCCCGCTAGCCTTAAATAAACAACCGTGGCGACATCATTTCCCGACCCCGCGTGCTTGCGGACGTTGCCGGGACTGTAATTAGTATCTAATGAAACGATGCCGGAGCCGTAAAAATAACAATAACCTCCTACGGCCTGTTGTGAACTCGGTGTATTCGCCGGCACGACCGGCACGCCGCGCCGGTGCGCCGGGCACGTGACTGCGCGTCGGCAGCGGGGGCGGCACGCTTGCCGGCGAGGGCGAGGGGCGGCGGCGGCGGCGGCGGCGGCGGCGGTATCCGACGGAGGCGCCACTGCGGCGAGCCGTGACAGCGCGTGCCTCATCTGGCGGGATTAGAGCACGAGTTCCTTGGTTCAACCACCCATGTCTGGCTACGCGACGGAAGCAAAGTGGGCGAACGCCACGGACTGCAAGTCGGCTGGCTGGGGCTGGGGGCAAACCAAGGAGTTACGCAAGTTTTAAACGGAGCCTTACAGGGAAACTTCGCAATACGCAATTGCATATGCATTAATTTTTGTAAGTTTGTCACCGGGGCACTGAACTCCCCTTAAAATCGCATTTCGATATCTCTATATTTCATTTTGGGAGTGTTTAAAATCAGCAACTATCCTTAACAATTTAATATGTACTACACCCCCATAAGAAGTGCAAACGTTTTTAAACCTGCAAATATATAAAACGATACAATACATTTCCCGGGTGTACTATGCACTAAATAGGAATACAACCTAAAATGAGTTTCTCTGAAGAAGTTGAAGAAAAGAAAAATCTCACTCTAAAAATGTATTTTCCAGTATGATTTATATTAGCAGTGTGTACTTTCCTTGATAAAATATGAGAAGAAACACAAATTATTCCTACGCATTTTTTTGTAGGTTGCATTCTCGGAACTACCTCCGCTTTCCGCCTCGGCGCCCCTCCCTGGCCTCGTCGAACCCAGACCCCTTGAGCAAGGCGGCAGCGCGGCGGCCCGCTCGAATCTGATCTCCATGTTGATCAACATCCCAAATTTGGATTGCAATGTTTCCCTGCCGGCCTGCCAGCCCGCCGGGCCGCTTGCTCCGTTTCCGTCATCCGCGGCCCGACAGCGGCTCCATCATCCCACCTGACACTCGATCAGGTCCCGATAGGCCGCTCGTGCGCCGACCACCCCTGAGCGGGCCGGCCCCCCCAGCCGCCCGCCCGACCGAGCGGCGGCCGAGCGGCGGCCGAGCGAGCGGCCGAGCGGGCGGCCGCCACCGGCCGGGGGTCTTCGCGCCGAGCGGCCTGGGCCCGCCCGGCCTAACCGGCTGGGGGGCGGTAGGAGGCGTGCCGCACCGCGACGGGGGCGTGATCCCGCGGGAAGGCACGGGGCCCGCCCCAGTCGACGTCGGCGGCCTCGGTCCCCACCCGCCACCCGCTCGGCCCGCCTGCCTTTCCTACGCGCCCCTCCCCGCCCCTCGCGGCCCGAGCACCGATCCGAATCCACGCCCGCGGCGAAGCCTGTTCAATCTCCCCCGGGACCGGCGCTGGGGATTTATATCTCGTCCGCCGTGTGTTTACTTGGTTTTAACAGCCCCGCTGATGCGGCGTGCCATCCAGCTCGCAGTGTAATTTCCCTCCGAAAATTTGTGTATCGACGGGTTTGTTTCAGACACGCAGATGGCGTGGATTCCGAGTCCTAGCGAGAACGCTTATATACCCTTTGTTGACGGTGCCGTTCACGGCCATACGAAGCTGTCACAACAAACGATGTTGCGAGGGGTAGAGTATACTCATCGGCGAGGGGAGATCGTAAAACTACCCCCTCTCTCCGCCCCACATAGCGCCTCCCTGGGCGTCCGCGCCTGCGCGCAAGGTGACCCTGTGTGACTGCCGGGCATTGTACGGCGTCTCTGGCGCCGGTAACTCACCTGCCGGCTCGCCTTATACGGAGGCCTTTGATTAATTTGGAACACAGCTCTGATTAACATAATGATAACTCCTCATTTGTCAATCAAGGTAGGATCTTCCCAAGATGGGAGCTGGCGCGAACGGCGCCGCGCGAGCCCCGGTGTTCTAGTCCTTATAGGGGGCGAGATGCTTTATGGCAGCGATGAGGTCTGCCCCTCGGCGTGACGTCAGGAGTCCATCAAGATCCTGCGGCGCCGGGGGGGGCGGGCGACAGAGGCAGGCATATTCAACTCGCCCATTCTTCCTGGTACGTGAAATGCTTTTCACAGGCGGGGTGTACGTACCGACTGTCCTGGCAGAGTGCTAACACTTTCTACGTCGGAAAAATGGTTTTATATGAATACTTTCTCAAGCAGCCGGTTCACGTTTGGACAGCAAATGTAGTTTTAAACTTCGCAGGCATCTCATATCGACGCTTGGCAATGAAAAGCTCATAACTCCATTGTGTTACTGATGGAGATACGAGGTTTCATTGCCTAGCGTCGATATGTGATGCTTGCGAAGTTTAAAACTATATTTGCTGTCCAAACGTGAACAGACTGCTTTACTTTCATAATGAATCATATTAAATATTTCCACAAGGATTTTGAGATAAAATATCAATCTCACTCTATTTCTGGCGGAGTTGTTTCAACTGAAGTCGTTTACCACTGGAAAATCAACGAGCGTCATTTCGGCCATGCATTTAGTTTCGATCCCGTATTGCTTAACTCAACGTATCAAATTAATTCTTATCTAACCGCCCCTCATTCCGATACGACCCGATACGGAACGTGGTATTACAAAACTTCGTGATATTAGGACAACTGAGAGGTGAACGTTCAGCAGTGAAGTTAAATTAGGCCAGAGTGTTGGTTGCCGGCGGCACGGGATACAAGAGAGAGAATGACTCCGCAGCCACCGCTTCCTGTGGGCAAGAAATCTTTGGCCGAAGCCGCAGCGGCGTCGCCACCGGCCACCGCCACCGCCGCGCCGCCGCAACGGTCGCGCGCCGCAGGCGCCGCCACCCGCCACCAATTTCAACACCGCCGCCGCCCCGCCGCCGCCGCCCGCGGTCCACGACATCGCGCGAGCGCCTGACCCCCGCACACGTCCCATGATGACAAAGCAAGAGTGATGCGAGCTTGTCTCACAAGGAGGCCTTCCCCGAGATGAAAGGATTTAGTAGCTTACTTGAGTTAGTTGCTACCGGGCATAGCAGGCATTCTTATTCCGACGTTCGAAGATTAATACAGCTTTGCGTTTGATGATACACGTATTAAACAGGAGACTCGCGTCTTAACCTCCATGTCAGATGAGTCAATCGCCTCTTGAGTGACAGCGCCCGCCAATAAAACACTGGGCCCAGCCGGACCACCGTAACCAATTATCCGGGAAACCGCCGGAGGAGGAGAACGTTGTGAAGGGAGAGAGAAGAGGGCCTTCCATCGGCAATTCGGTTGGCAATGACAGAGCGCGTACCTTGCGGCTCGGCAGGGCCGGGTGGGGCGAGCGGGACGCGGCGGGAGCGGTCTTCGGCCGCCGCCGCCGCCGCCGTCGGCGCTGATGCAGTATTAATAAGCGTCACGGCACGTGCTGCGTGCTGCGCAGGTGGGGCCCCGCGGGCGAGTGGGCGGGGCGTGTGCGCGCGCGCGCACAGCGTCGCTCGCTTGTCGAACGGACGGTCGGGCGGAGGCGCGGCGACGACGCGCGCGTGTTGTTCCATGCGCGTGTTCCCGCGCGTGTTCCATGCTGCGTGCCCTCGGGGAGGCGACCGCTCACCTTCAGTGCCTCTTGACCGGGAGGTCATAGGGTTCCAGTCCGGTCGGTGGCAGGATTTTCGACACTAGCTACATGGCTAAATCGAATTAGCCACTGCCTGGAGAATTCCAACGGCCGGCTGTTCTGATCGGTAGTTTTCCGCGGTTTCTCCTATCGATACCCGGCGAACGCCGAAGAAGTACCCTAACAAACAGGCCACGAACCGTGCGCGAACCTTTCCTTCCTCTTTCTTTTCCTATCCTTTCCCCTCACATACACACACTTACACTTACATGCACTACGCCACCACACATGCAGGAAAACCAGTCGGTAGCTTAGAACTTGTCCCGGCTGGGGCAGTGCCCCGCGGGTGGGGATACCTGGGTGGGGAAACTCCGCAAGCCGACGTAAGTCGGCGCCGGATCTCGCCATCCAGGAGGGGAAGGACATTTACCTCCCGTGATAAAGATGTACTAACACTTACGGGACTAATGACCTTGAGACGTTGACGCGCCCGAAATCACTAATCCATCAATCGAAGCGGTCCGACAGGCGGCGACCACACGCACGTGTTCCTTGCCGTGTGCTTCGGAGGCGACCGGTCGCATTGGAGGGGTTGCGGCAAGGTAAGCACAGGTAAGGGGATGCGGCCGGGGAAAACACGGTCTCGTGCTTTTACTTAACTTTTTAGAGGGCGAACGCGACGCAACGCCGGGGCGGTCGAGCAACAGGTGGTTGCGCAGGCAGGCATCGTTGGTGCCAAAGGCGGATATTTTCGTGGCATAGCGATGGGGGAGAATAGCAGCTGGTCGACAGGGCAACCTGTAACATGCCTCTGGGTACTGAGGTTCAATTTCCAGTTGATTCATAAGGAATTTGTGGTGGATAAAGCGGGCTCGCGTCAGATTTTTTTTTTTAAAGTTTTCCCAATGCCTGCCTCTCATCCTCCATGACTGTATCGTATAATAGTCATGTATTCAATCAAAGGATTAGGCACTGTGATCTTAATAAATAGAGAAAACGTTGTTCGGCATCGAGGAACAACGGGCTAAGGTTCTCAAGCCAGGGGAAGTCTTCCAATTCCTCCGGGGGAACTATTCGTATGAGGCTACGTACGGATATATTCTAAATTGTAGTGTAGAAGAGATAATCCATCGAATTTTCCGATTCATCATTCGTCATGACACATTTGCAAAGGAGAATCGAAATCTGAGACGTCACATACTACGTACTCAGTCGCCCATATCCCGAAAGCGATTATGCATGTTAAGAAAAAGAAACGAGAAAAGTTATAGTTCGTACTCTATTCTTCACTTCGTTTTGTCCCCGCATAATCGTGGTCGCACCAAGAACATAATTCTATCAATGCCGCTCCGTATGATGATTGAAGGTTATGAAAATGTACATCGTGAGGCAAGCAACCGAGGACCTAATGTACCACAAATAGAACAGCTTGTTCAGTCCATCGTGATTTGTAATTGGACATAGGATAACATGTATGAAACAGTATGCGATTTACAACCGGCAATAAAAAGTCGACAAGAAGGAAGTCGGCAACGATCGACCTATTTGTCTTCCATCATAAAGTCTGCCCTGGTTTCCTAGCCTGTATACACACAGAATCTACGCACAGAAACCAAACAGCGTTGATACTTTAAATGCTTGTTTTCATGTAATAGGATCGCCAGTAGAAAGTTACAGAATTAATGGAACGATTTCATGAAGGTGGAAAGAGAAATATTTCGTAATTTCTCCTTTATGAATTCTGAATAGATGTAAAAACGTTTCAACACTTCAGATATCAAAAACAATATATTCTGGAAGTGGAAGACAAAAAAGAGCGTCTTATTCCTGTGAAGGTGATTAATCATTTACACAATTTTATTCATTCATTCGATCACTGTTCCGATCCCGTTTTACTTCGTGCTGTCCTACTCACCGAGGCTGTTGAGGAGCGTTCAGTGAACCAAATAATATCGTTTTTCCGAGAAGTCATGTAGGTCCGGGCTGGTCCATCGACTCGTACAATGCAACTATATTTAGACGAAAGGGTTGTTAGCAGGGACGACGGCGTGCCCGGGACGCGGTCCGCCAGCGGCAACGGCTACGGAGGCGGAGACGACGATGGGGAGGTTTCGCGTCTGGTTGAACCCGTCGACGGACCGCGGCGGAGCGCGGACGCAGCAATGGGCGAACGTGGCTGGCCTGCGAACGAGGCGCTGGGGGGTCGCAGGCGGCGAGGAAAGCGATGGGCGGGGGGAGGGAGAGGGAGGAGGACGACGCGCCGGGATGCAGAACTGGGTTGGCGCTCTGCGTGCGCGGCGCTGCTGCCGAGAAAAGTGCCCCGCCGCCGGATAAGTAGGCGGCATTAAATCGCCGCGCGTGGTGATGATTCAAAATGGCCCCGATCGCAAACAGTCCTCAAGACCTCAGACCTCGTAGCGGCGGAAAATGCGGGGGTGTTGGGTGGGGTGGGGTCTTCATAGACATATGCATAAAGCCAAAAGGGAAGCCCAAAAGCATTCATGGTCATCGGAAATTAGTAGTACCGACTCGATACACCATGGTTATCTACTAACCGACCTGACTAAACATTTTACGATTAATTATTTTTAAAAGGTTTGTAATGTCTAGATAAAACAGTATTTGACGCTTATTTAAAATATAACTCATGCAATATAAATTTATAAGATGATAATTTTTAGTGATTTGTAATCTCATCTAGCCTCGCGTTTGTCAGAGGTATTTTTCTTGCCAATTCAAAGAAGTAGTTTAAAAATAAATGAAATATAACTGTTATGATTTACAATTTTATAACTATTATTTTTTCAATTTATAAGTTTAGATTAAACGATTCTTAGACATGTGCCTGGCTTCATCCACAAGATTTTACTAACCGTCATAACAACATCCAAATCATACGTGCGGTCAAACATTATACGTAAAAAAGTTGTAACCTTAAAATGCAACAAACAATGTGTATGGAATAAAGTATTTTGGATGTCTATCACAAAACGTATTCGCATGAATATGAAAACACCGAAAATTACTTAATTTTGTATTACAATTTCGATATCCAAGAACACGTTTACGCCAGTTGGTTTGATTCTGTGGCCGTGAATCGACGTTCTGGCGGAACGGTGGGGGGGGAGGGGGGGTGGGGGCGCTTGCCGGTACTTCTGGAATATATTATTTAAATTTATTATCAATATTTCAATATACTTTTTCTATTAAATTCATAATTAATTTGGGGCTGACGTTCGGTACCTAAACTTTTATATCAAGATCTACGTTTACAAACGGCGGGTAAATTCTGTCCATATTTGCAGACCACGGCAACACAGCACAATCACACAAGCAATCTTATCGTCAGATACTCGAATAATATTTTTGCTACCTGACAATTATATCTTGACTCTATTTGTACAGTTCCCGAGTCGAGTGACCTTATGTAGTATTAACACTTTTACTCCGCAACCTGTTATCAAACGCTTTCTCACAACTCCCCTTGCTCCTGCTCGAACCAATGGCCATTAGGGAAATAAGTTAATACTACCCGCTAAACGTATTTTTTCTCCCACTAATCAAATTTTCTAAAAACAGATTAAATATCTTTGGTCAAATTTTCATCATTTGTATCCCGTTTCGGATAATTCATAGTAGCGTTAACGAAAGGCACGAAGAAATCCTTATATCGACTGAAGCAGCCACTGCAACACACACCACACCACGCACAATCTTATCGTCGAGATATCGAATACATTTTGTTACTTGATATAAAACGACCAGAATTACATCATTGTGTATCATGTTTCGATAATGATAGTGAACGTTTACCAAAGTACGGGATATATTTCTTCTATATTCAAAAGCAGCTCTGCAACGCAAAACACCCTACGCAACAGTCTTATCGTCGAAATATTCGAAACATAGGTTGTTACTTCACAATTATAACCTTACACTCTGTTTATACCAGTTGTCCGAGAGAAATAAGTATTATTACATTTTACTCCGAAACATCTTAGAAACGCTTGTTAACGCTACATCTCTTTCTTCTCCTTTTGTTCCCTAAGAAAATAAGCTATTGGAAAATAAGCAATAACTGACCGGGTAACGCATGTTTTTCACTACTATCAATTTAGTGTGAACACATTTAGCGTTGCTTTAGTGAAAATTACATCATTTATATCATGTTTCGATTATAATAGGAGTCGTTTAGCGAAAGCAAGGTATATATTTCTTGTATATTCTAAAGCATGCCACTGCAACGGAGCAATCTCATCGACGAAATATTCGAAACATAGTTTGTTACTTCACAATTATAACCTTACACTCTGTTTATACCCGTTGTCCGAGAGTGACAAGTATTATTACATTTTAGTTCTAAACTTTAAGAAATGCTTTTACACATCTCCCTACACTTTTTGCCCCTGTGAACAAATTGGCAATTGCCAAAATAATACCCGAACCGGATAAACGTATATTTGTCATGTATCAATTTAGTATAAATATATTTATGTTGCTTTTGTCAAAATAACATCATTCCTCGAAATATTCATTATTCGCTTCGAAAAGCATGTTGACGTTTACAAAGTGTAAAGGAAGTATATATCGTTATACTGTATCACTTATATCGTCTAAAGCAGCCCCTACAACATAGCTCAACCCCCTCAACTATCTTCTCGTGGAGAGCTTCGAACTTCCTTCTGTTATTTAGCAGTACACCTCTCTCCCTACACCTCTTGATCGTTTCAACAAATTGGCCATTAAGAAAAAACAATACCCAACGGGATAATGTATATTGTTAACTAACAATTTACTGTAAACACATTTACGTTCCTTTTGTCGAAAATTATATCATTTGTATCACTTATCGAAAATCATGGCAGACGTTTACAAAAGTAAAAGTAAAATGTATCGTTCATCGCTCATGGCAATCTTGTTCGTCGATATATTTTGAAATGAGTTTTTTTACTGACTAGTATAAGATTACAACCAGTTGTCCGACAGTGATAATTATTATTTCATTTACTTCTAC
Source organism: Acheta domesticus (assembly GCA_031308135.1). Lineage (NCBI taxonomy): Eukaryota > Metazoa > Arthropoda > Insecta > Orthoptera > Gryllidae > Acheta > Acheta domesticus. Next base: position 240,041,887 of record JAHLJT010008446.1, read on the forward strand.
GCTTTTAGAAAAGTTTCAGAAAACTTGCTCTTTTATACTTTGAGAATGAAAATATCAATGAATAAGCGTTTTGCCAACTACTAGAGAAAAAAGACAATGTAATTCTTAAATTTCATACTTTAGCGATAGTTCATTTGAAAGTTTCGAGATTGGAGTGTGTTTTTTCGTACCAACTAGCTTGTGAAACCCTCAGTATTTTGTGGTTTTAGACACACCACAAATGATTGGGGCTCTTCTCTTATCGCTTTTCATCGACAGTGTCAGAATGAAGCGAGAATGGTGGTAGAGCAGTGTGACGGAAGTTATTGGGAAACACAGGAAATGTTGGAAACGATTATGTCACCCATGGGATCCTGAAAGACCCTGTGGAGAAAATGGCGGGATTAATACGCCGTGTTGACGTATATATTAGAAATTGAATATATACATCAGGGAAAAATAATTGCGTTTACAAGAACTTCATTTTGCTGCAGAATTCGCTAGGAACGTGGTACGGGTTAAATATCTCAAAAAAAGAGTAAATCAAATACTGAAATTGAGAAAATAGCCAAGTGATACATTACAAAATAGTATCAATATTTACTTTTGAACCATAAGACACACACAGCACTAGATTTTGTTTCTTTGAATTATTCACATACATAATTTTGACATTACACGACAATGCAGTAAATTTTCTAAACACAAAACTCCTGACACAACATAGGGACATGCATCTTCATATCACCGGGAACCTTCAAATAAAAACTCGCATTCTTCACCTTCTTTCTCGCTACGATAAGAACATAGGACATCATCATTGCGCACTCTTGTTAACCAATGCAGCGTTGCCTGCACGAATACATACAAGTTTATTCACATCGAGAGTCGATCCACGCTACAACATTAATAAAATCGACGTTAATACTTCAGCCCATGAATACTTGCAGGTTTTCCCCGCTCTATCTCTGTCTCTCTGGACGTGGAACTCAATCAAGTTCCAAAGTACTGCGAATAAATAACGAAAAGTAAATATTTTAGGATGTGTCGGTCGTAATTGACGTTTTGTTTGTGATCGAACGCCCAAAGTTGATTCTCAGGGTACATTTAGCACTACTTATGCAAGTCAGAGTCTAATGGGCCGGCTCCCCACTGCACGATTTGGTGTGCAGCGACCTACGATCAACCCACACGGACCACGCAAGACCCCGTCCTTCCCAAACACATGTGACGGGTTGTTCAACATATCTGCTGCTACTGACACCCGCTAGCAGGAAGCTGAAAGAACGAAGAAAATAGTTTCAAATGAATAGGATTTAGTTCCTACACCTCATGTTTACACTTCCATAAAATGTCGGAATTACCTCCTAGGCTCACGAAAACTCCATGTATCCCGGAAATAGAATTTTATGTCAGTGTGAAATATATTAAAGATTTGGAAATACGTAGAGGAAACTGAAGTCACCCGAAGTAGTCGCAATCCTCCAAGCCCCATTCTGACACCCCATTGGTCAGTCAACACGTTAGATTATTGGGTCTATGTTCTGAAAACTCCTACAGGATATGAGGGGTAATCGTTTGTAAGTTTCATCGAATTACTGCCACCTAAATCCAACGCATCAGAAGCAACCTACACATACGAAGCTTAAGGGAAGTTCTGTTACTGTTAATGATAACATTTGCTCTGCTTAGTAATACATATTGGAAAACAACGAATAAAATATTGCATATAATATTAATATTGAAAAACAAGCTGTGATTTTCAAACATCATATTTTTGTATGAAAAATGGAACTGAGTGTAGTTTTTTTTGCGTATTATACAAACATTAATATTCTGAGGTTTGCCCTGCCTAAAGAATACAACTGTGAATACAGTTGGTGTACTATGTTGATACCTGTGGGTATCCAGTTAGTGTATTTTTAAATAAATAGAAGGAAAGTAATGTCACTGAATACGTCGAGCTACTCCAAGCTCCATCCTGAAGAAAACACCCCAGTAGCCATATCAACACATTAGTCTACACATTGAGTCTAGATTCTAAAAACTCTTAAAGAATTAGAGTAGTGATCATTTGTAAGTCTCGCCGAATTTCTGCGCCTGGTCCATCTGGCCAACCTACAAATAAACAAATGAGAACTGCTTTTCTATTAATGAAAGCGATGGCCCTGCTTAAAGAATAGATATTGGCAAACTAGGAATACAATATTGCATTTGTACTACATTACAAGTTTCTGTCAACAAACAATCTGTGAGTTGCAAGCATTATATTTTAGTATGAAAAATGTAATTGTGTGCAGTGTTTTACAAAAATTCTACAAACACTAACGTTGTAAAGTTTGCCCTGCCTAAAGGAGAAACTGAGAATAATGTTTGAGTATGCTGATACCTGTGGGTATCCAGTTAGTGAATTTTGAAATAAGTAGGAAGAAACTGACGTCACTCGAAGTAGTAGGTCTCCTGCAAGCTATATTCTGAAGAAAAGATCCTAATAGCCATGTCAACACTTTAGATTAGTGAGTCTTGTTTCTAAAACCTCTTAAAGAATTAGATGAGCGATCGTCTGTAAGTGTCGCCGAATTTCTGCGCCTATGCCCAATTCATCGCGGCGAGCCTACAAGTAGAGATGTGAATAGAAGTGTTTTTTTCAATTAAGATAATAACGATGGCCCTGCTTAGAGAAAATATCCTGGCAAACAAGGGATACTATATTGCAGTTGTACTACATTAAAAGTTTTATCGTCAACAAAACAAGTTGTGAGTTGCAAGCATTATATTTTAGTATGAAAAATGTAATTGTGTGCAGTGTTTTACAAAAATTCTACAAACACTAACGTTGTAAAGTTTGTCCTGCCTAAAGGAGAAACTGAGAATAATGTTTGAGTATGCTGATACCTGTGGGTATCCAGTTAGTGAATTTTGAAATAAGTAGGAAGAAACTGACGTCACTCGAAGTAGTAGGTCTCCTGCAAGCTATATTCTGAAGAAAAGATCCTAATAGCCATGTCAACACTTTAGATTAGTGAGTCGTGTTTCTAAAACCTCTTAAAGAATTAGATGAGCGATCGTCTGTAAGTGTCGCCGAATTTCTGCGCCTATGCCCGGTTCATCGCGGCGAGCCTACAAGTAGAGAAGCGAATAGAAGTGTTTTTTTCAATTAAGATAATAACGATGGCCCTGCGTAGAGAAAATATCTTGGCAAACAAGGGATACTATATTGCAGTTGTACTACATTAAAAGTTTTATCGTCAACAAAACAATTTGAGTTGCTAGCATTATATTTTAGTATGAAAAATGTAATTGTGTGCAGTGTTTTACAAAAAATTCTACAAACACTAACGTTGTAAAGTTTGTCCTGCCTAAAGGAGAAACTGAGAATAATGTTTGAGTATGCTGATACCTGTGGGTATCCAGTTAGTGAATTTTGAAATAAGTAGGAAGAAACTGACGTCACTCGAAGTAGTAGGTCTCCTGCAAGCTATATTCTGAAGAAAAGATCCTAATAGCCATGTCAACACTTTAGATTAGTGAGTCTTGTTTCTAAAACCTCTTAAAGAATTAGATGAGCGATCGTCTGTAAGTGTCGCCGAATTTCTGCGCCTATGCCCAATTCATCGCGGCGAGCCTACAAGTAGAGATGTGAATAGAAGTGTTTTTTTCAATTAAGATAATAACGATGGCCCTGCTTAGAGAAAATATCTTGGCAAACGAGGGATACTATATTGCAGTTGTACTACATTAAAAGTTTTATCGTCAACAAAACAAGTTGTGAGTTGCAAGCATTATATTTTAGTATGAAAAATGTAATTATGTGCAGTTTTTTTTTAAATTCTACAAACACTAACATTCTACAGTTTGCCCTCCCTAAAGGAGACAACTGTGAGTAATGTTGGAAAGTGGTGATATCTGTGGCTATCCAGTAAGTGTATTTTGAAAATGTGAAAAAAAATTGACGTCACTCGAAGTAGTAGATCTCCTGCAAGCTATGTTCTGAGAAAAGATCCTAATAGCCATGTCAACACTTTAGATTAGTGAGTCTTGTTTCTAAAACCTCTTAAAGAATTAGATGAGCGATCGTCTGTAAGTGTCGCCGAATTTCTGCGCCTATGCCCAATTCATCGCGGCGAGCCTACAAGTAGAGATGTGAATAGAAGTGTTTTTTTCAATTAAGATAATAACGATGGCCCTGCTTAGAGAAAATATCTTGGCAAACGAGGGATACTATATTGCAGTTGTACTACATTAAAAGTTTTATCGTCAACAAAACAAGTTGTGAGTTGCAAGCATTATATTTTAGTATGAAAAATGTAATTATGTGCAGTTTTTTTTTAAATTCTACAAACACTAACATTCTACAGTTTGCCCTCCCTAAAGGAGACAACTGTGAGTAATGTTGGAAAGTGGTGATATCTGTGGCTATCCAGTAAGTGTATTTTGAAAATGTGAAAAAAAATTGACGTCACTCGAAGTAGTAGATCTCCTGCAAGCTATGTTCTGAAGAAAAGATCCTAATAGCCATGTCAACACTTTAGATTAGTGAGTCTTGTTTCTAAAACCTCTTAAAGAATTAGATGAGCGACTCGTCTGTAAGTGTCGCCGAATTTCTGCGCCTATGCCCAATTCATCGCGGCGAGCCTACAAGTAGAGATATGAATAGAAGTGTTTTTCAATTAAGATAATAACGATGGCCATGCTTAAAGAAAATATCTTGGCAAACAACGTATACTATATTGCATTTGTACTACATTAAAAGTTTTATTGTCAACAAAACAATCTGTGATATGTAAGCATCATATTGTCGGATGAAAAATGGAAGTTTTTGAAATGCAGTTTTTTGAACATTGTACAAACAATGTTTATTTATAACGAAATGAGTTTCTTTCATTCGTTTGAAAGTTGGGTGCTCCTAATAGACGGTGTATACCCTAAAGAAGTTATATTCGAGTACCCTAAGACACGCTAAAAAGCTGAATGAGAAAGGAATTTATCTATTTAGACGGGATATAGTGTTTTCTAAAAGGTATATTGAATCTCCAGCCCCAACAACGGATGCAGTGAGCAACATTATTGACCATGTATCAGGACGAGTTTCGCAACCAGCTAGGTAATCGGCCTACAAAGTGGGATGGTGTTTGACGTGTGTGGACGTGACACGTTCTTATGAGCTTTGTCATGAGAAATATTGGCCATGATAATTGCCTAGCGACACCGTTGTGTTCATTTTAATATGGACCGTAGAAAATCGACTTTCGTTGAGAAGTATTATAAATAGTATATCGCATAATGCACGTGTAAGTTCGACATTTAGTATAGCGCAAAACGTTCTGCCGGAAAGAGCGTTCTACTTTCATAACTGCGTCGAAGGAAGTGTGCGTCCGTTAATAAATTCAATTTATACTACCTATCGTATTGACTTAACGCTTGCATTTCTTGCTTTAGGATGATTGTACAGCTTCCCGCCCATCCCTTCACTTATTTGATGTACACATATTTCAGGCGAATGATATAGTGGGTAAACGTTTCTTCCTGCATGACTATAAACATTTTTATGATCGTAGAAGACGTCATTGAACTCAACTTCCTATACAAAGAAGAAATTGATAATCCCTTAGGAACCGAGGTTTCGTCTGTCTTTGCGATATCTGTGGGTATGAATTCGCTCAAAAATACTTTAGGATGTTTATAGTAATTGGGACATTGCTAATCCACACAGCTAAGTATTCGTAAGAAATGTCTTCTTTTGACTAAGTCCATTTGGCTGGCAGTAAAAATAACGGTATTTGTTTCGATAATCTGATTTTCGCTTTCGAAGATTTGATGAATTGAAAATCTGATTTTCGGAAAAATTGATGAGTTTTATTTGGCGATGTTAGTCTGGCGCTGTAGATATTATCTTGAAATTAAATTTCATGCTAATAATCACAACATGCTGCTCCTTGTCAGGCACATCTTTATATTAAATTTGATTTTTATGGTGTTATAATACGTAAATTACGTGACAGAAGCGAATGTGCTTCGACCTCGGGTTGGCTGTGAAATTTCTGTCACGCCCCCGCAATAACTGCATCAGAAAAAACAACTCCCTCGTTTGCGGAGAAACAATAGCCCACAGCTTCAACATTTTGAAACTGTTTTCTCCCGTCCTTTGCTTTTAGTCTTGTCTGTAACGACACCTGTCAAGTAGCTTTGCAAAGCCCCCAGGAAGCGGCAGCAAATGCAGCACTGAACTTTAAAACGTCTGTACTGCCGCCCAGAAAGCTCATTAATCTCTCAAACAGGTTTTACCGAATTACACCACTCTTGTTTTGAACTCCAGGAATTCGCCACATCACTAAATCTCTAAGCCGCTCGCTCGCTCGCTCGCTGGCGCGCGCGCGGCACACAAGTTCACGTCAGGTGGTGACCTCACGGAACAGGGTTCACCGGGAGAAGCGAACGGCCGTGTCTTCTCGAAACCGATTACGCGAGGAGTCCGCGTGATTCCGCTGAAGCAACGTCGCGAGTCGCGAGGCCAAGTCTCCCTCGCCCAAGGGGGAGCCCACGGCCGCTGGGCGGCGCCCACCCGCACTCCCAAACTGGGTGGAATAATACACACACCGGATCTGTTTGCTCAGAGCACTGCTGCCCCACTGCAGTGACTCTGTCCGAACGTTTTAGGGTTCGAGTCCCGGAAGCTTTCGACACTTGCTAAATAGCTAGGTCGAGTTCATCCACTGCCTTGAGGGGAATTTAGTAGACCGCGTCCGATCTTCTTCCTACCTCTCTCCTTTAACACACACACACGCACTACAGCACACATGTCGGAGACATATCGGACGTTTTGAGCTTGCGCCGGCTATGGAAGTGCCCTGCTGGGGGAGGGGGGGAGACCCCTCGAGGAGGAAGCACCGTCACTTCCCTAGATGTAACAATCACAGCACGTACGGGACTAATGACCATGGCACTTGACGAGCCCAGCAACATCAATTACATATTACAATTTCTAAGAACAAAGGTCGCCCTGACGTTTTGACCATTATTGTTGAATCGATTGTTTATAATTACGCGAAGCCTGTAAACACGTGAATTTCTCACTTGAAACCCTTTGTGAAAATGCTACCTTGATATCGCGAAGAAGGTATTTGGGCGCAAAGGCTAGTCTCAAAACTAAAAAAATAAAAATAAAAACAATCCCAGGCCAACAAATACACCAAAACAAGAAAGCAGTTCATTCGTGTTCAATTACTGCTCTCTCAGGAGTAGACCTAAAACCAAAGTGCGAGAAGTGAATTCCACCGATGAATGGTATCGAAGGCTTCCGCGGCCAGAGTCTTGATCTAGGCTGTCCGGGTGACGCCGCGTCGAAGGCTGAGGTGCCTGGGCACCTCAGCCTTCGACGCGGCGTCACCCGGACAGCCTAGATCACAACTCCACCGATGAACATTGCAGAAATATACAAGTGTTCAGCCCATGATTTTTTCGTGTGTATTGATCTCTCGTTAGAGCCATATGTTTCCGCGTATTTTCCTGGAATCTTCTTTAACCTGTGCCTTGTTTATCACAAGTAGTATTGACAAGTCAAATTACTTTTATTTATTGGAGATATTTTCGCGAAAACGCAATTCATTTAAACTCGTTCTCAAATTAATATGTGGCAAATTGGCATCGGCCTGACGAGAGAGTACCATTCGAGGTTGAACCCGCGTCCTCACCAGTTGCGAGTCGCTATCGGGTTCAAACGCCTTTCGGCGAGGCTTCGGTCGTCGTCTGGGTCGTGTGCGGCGTCGGCGGGCGTGCCCGCGAACGCACGTCGGTTCCGGCGGCGGCTCGTTTCCGACCGGGCGTCGATTTCCATTTGGCGTCTCGTAAGTAGGCGGCCATTAGGCTTCGGAGGGCGGGCCCGCGCCGCCGCGCCGCCGCCTCGCCTCGTGCCGCGTCGTCCCGCGCGTTCGAACACGTGTGCGCAGCGGGAAGCGCCCCTGGGCCCGGCACCACCACCGCCGCCGCCGCCCCCGTCTGGGACCCCCCGACGGGGGAGGGGGCACAAAGGAAGAAAAATAACCGGTCTCTTGTCAATCGACTTTAAGCCATTTTTTTAGGGCGGCTTCTATAATCCTCCCAAAGCCGTCGCCTCCTCTGGCTGCGCCGCACCCGCCACCGTCACCGCCATTGCCACCGCCACCGCCAGTTGTCACCGTCACCGTCACCGCTGCTGCGACATCCGCAGACTCCAGGCCGTGAACCCTCTTATGCAAAAACTCGTCAGCCGATAGAGTTGTAGTCGTGGAGGGAGTCCACTAGATCCGCAATTTGGAAACTGGAATGATCTCCCGAAAAGCAGCCGGCTTTCGAGCGTACAAATCGGATCCCGCCCTCTGTAAGTCAACACATATCCATGTATAATGTACGCATAAGATGCCTTTGGGTAAACACTGTAAGATTTTTGTTCGTTTTTCTGCCATTATTGAACAACTATATTACGAAAGAATCGATGAATGAGCATATGCCCTAGCTTCAGAATAGTAAGCTTCAGAATAGTTCATTTTATATTTTTTAAAATTTAACATAATATGAGGTATAAAATACGTGGCCACAGTTTGATTACATACTACAATATGTCCTATTTTTAACTGCCAATCACAAGGAATGTGGCATTGAATAGTAAAGAACCTTCGAACGCCGTTTGAGATATGTAGACACAAACATAATTTACGCGAATGCTTCAGAAGAGTAGGTTTAAAACATCTTGAATTTATTAAATTGAGATACTGTGTGCGATAAGTAGCTACAGTATTGGCTGCAAATATATCATATTTTGAACTGCTACATCATTAAAACATGGGAATGCATCGAATGGAGCGAGTGAAATTCACTCAACGTGGAAACGTACAAAGGTTGCATTCTAAACGGCTTCTCTCCCAAGTGGCTGCGAGTATAATAGAGGCTCATTGTGGTCGCTGGGCGACTCCGGCGGGCGCTCGTGGCGATAAGCCTCCCGGACAATTGATCGACGCCTGTTTAAAAAGCGAGCGAGCAGGGGGATCGAAGAGCATCGTGTTTTGAGTCGGGGTGCGTGGGAGTATGTGGGCGGGGATCGTTGAGGCAAAGAGCCGCCCGCCCCCGCCGGGGGTAGACAGGCGGGCAAGCAGGTAAGCAGGCAAGCGAGTAGGCAGGCAGGCGGCCAGGTAGGAAGGAGAACAGCAGCTCGCCCACCGTCTTAACCGAGGATAAACCGCTTAAAAAGATGCAAAAATCGATTGGCTGCTTAATGCGCCTTTGCTCTCTCCATTGAAAGGAGCGCACGTGCGACGCGCGGCGCGGTGCCGCGAGTGTGTGGCAGCGACGTGGCGAGTCGTGTGTCGTGTCGTCGGCGTGTCTTGTCGTGTCGCAGCGCGACGCGCGCGTCGAGTCTTCCGGCCCACTGATTGCGGCTGGGGATTCTCCCTTTCCGGTGAAGCGTCTTTTTTCCTTCCTCCGCGGTCGCCGTGCTGGCGCGGTGGTCGACCGGCGGACAGCCCGCAGGCCGCGAAGCTCAAAACAAGCCCAGGAAGGAAGCACCGGGAAGTCCTTCCTCTTAATGCGGGAGTGAGGTTGGCCGCTTGTTTCGTGTTCTTCTCGTAATTCTCTCCTTTTTCGTCCCCTTGTCTATATTTGCATTCGTTGTCTGGACATCTATTTATAATCGCCTGGCTTTCTCTTCATACATTGGTCTTTGTTTCACTACAATTTGTCTCCGTCTCTTTATGTATATTTGTTTCTCGGTCTCTGTCAGTCTCCCTCTCATTATTCCATCTCTCTTGCCAGCAACTTTGCATTAGCCAGTCCGCTCGTTTGCCCGTCTGTTTTCTCCTCCCTCTGTCAGACGGTGGTCTGTCCGTCTGCTTCACTGTCCCCCTCCGTCTCAGCCCCCCCTGCCCCGCGCGTGCCTAGCAGGTGGGTTGTCCGCGCAGAGGTCTCGCGGGCGGCCGCCCTTAGCAAGGACGCACGTAACGACGTCCTCCGAAGCAGATGCGGCAGGGCAGATAGCGGGAACAATGACGGCGTGCACAATGTGCAGGGACAGCGGGCGGCCGCCGCCCCCTCCGGCCTCTTCCCCTTCCCTCCCAGCCCGTCGCGCTGCCCCCTCTCCCGCTCCGCACCCAGCGTCCCACCCACGCTCCTTCCAGTGCTCGCATTCATAAATAAATACTCCCTTGTGATTCAGCGCGACGCGTTCGTTTATTATGGACTCCCCGCCAACTCGTTTCTCCGACTCCGGCCGCATGATTATCTCTCGGTTGGAGTGACCAGTTAGGCATTAGCGAAAGGCATCTCCTAAAACGCTGCGCGGAGAATAGCGTAAAGCGAGGTCTCCCTCTGCCCGTTCGTTCTACGCGTTGTTATTTATTTAAATAAAATTCAGAATGCTCTAAGGTCGCCACCTACAAGTAAGTCCTTTTATAGAAAGTCGTGGGGACCGAGTTCGTTCGACTCGTGACTGATTAAGACGTATTTTCGCGGCGGTGGCGGTGGAGTCGACGGCGGCGGCGGTGGAGGCGGAGGCGCGGGGCGCGAGCGGCTCCGTGCGCGCCCGTGCCCATAAAAATCGAAACGCTTCCCCGAGAGAGCGCTGCTGATTTATGTGAACGGCTCCGACGCGCTAAAACAGATAAACACTGAGACAAGTTTTGGGTGGCACAACTGGTTCAACAGCAATTTATATAATGGAACTTCTTCTTCCCCGTCCTCTTCGCGGCATCGGATCGTGTCGCGTAGCGTCGTAACGCTGCGCTCCCCCCGCAGGGGTGCACAAAAACAAACCAGATGTTTATCGGAACAGTTTTACTCTACCGGCGCGGGACCGCTACCTGTTCTGGTGCAAGCGGACCGACTGAGATGAATGTGAAGTTTGCATTCGTTATTGCGCGAGATGCTTCTGACGAATCACGAGACACCTGACTTCAGGTGAACGTCGACACTCGAGTAACGACGAGGGTATGTTACTGGGAAATATGTACGTAACCACGGGGGAAATATGTTGGGAAATATTGTTTCTTTCGTCGACCTAACTCTAGTTATGATTTATTAATTCACATAACGTAGAACGTCAAAATTAATACCTTAAAAAGAATGATGAAAAGTACCAAAGCTACTTGATCGAGGAGCAGAAGGGTATCCATATGAGATCAGAGTGCTCCCAACAAATTCTCGATTTCGCGTTTTCAAGAAGGCAGTGTCGCCTGTTTCAGACATCGGTCACGTTCGTTTCCGGGCACTTCCATGGGTAAGTGCAGTTTAAAAAGATATTCGCAAATTTAGCTTTCGAAGTATGTTCGTGGTGTTAATGGAATGATAAATCAAATGCCAACTATTGTAGAGAGAATAGTATCCCTTTTCTTCAAATTTTTACTGCGTTTCCGTCCACGTGTTACGTTTACAACCATGTATATTTTTATCCTCAACCTTGTGGTTTATTTTTCCCCAAATTTAATTCAACGTGCACATTAAGCATGTTGCTTATGGTAAACATCTATTCAGATTCTAGACACCACAGTATTAGCATTTATTTGAGACGAATCGAGAATAGACGAAAATCTAGGCTTTTATTGTAATAGCGCAATTTTCCTTCTTCAGTATTCAAGATCATAGAATTACTAAGACCCAAGCTTACTACTTCTGAGGAGGTTGATATATATGCATGAAGCGAGAGTGCATCCTGTACATACACTCGTAAAAGTTAACTGTCCTGGTGCGGCGATTTAATAGAGAGCTTTAGCCAGGGAGACCGCAGCACACGCTTACGACGTGTGCCAGAACGGACGGACGAGCTTAATGGAGAGATAACCGACCGGTAACGTTTCAGAGGACGACAGCTTTGCCGTAAAAATAAGCGAGGTCGAAAAATCAATAGAAACGGCGTTCGAGATCAAGAGCAACCAAACCACAAGTGGTTCCAAGGCGGTAATGACGCACTCTCCAGCGCAGCTCTGTAGTGGATAATGAGTACACGCCGGAGAGGCTGATCCCACCCGAGAGGAGAGGGAGACATTGCCTTCATTGAAAGGAAGGCGGGCGAGTTGGAACCATTGTCAACAATAGTTTATCACACGCGTAGATGTTTGTCAACATCGGAGACATCTAATTCGCCATACTTCACGCTCGTAATTTTTAGAGTTTACGTTTCTCAGTTGCGGAAAAAGCTCTTTCTGTGTTAACTTTGTCAGCTCCTTACTTTTGCGGAGTCCGTATAAAGGTGGTCGGTTTGCATTGGTTAGAACACTGTTATTGAAGTCTTGGATTTCGCTAGGGGGAACCAGTAAATGTCGAAATGTCCCTCTGCCCGAGTCGGGCGGCGGCACGGAGCATTCGGAAATTCCTCGCCGTAGGTGGCGAAAGTCACGTTAAGAGGAGCTGCTGGCGAGAGTCTGACACGAAGAGAGGGCAAACGCGGAGGAGGAGGCGGTAGCGGGGTGATGGTAATCCGAGCAGCCCGACGGAGATGGGCGCGTCCTATGCGCGTGTGCGAAGTCCTCCCGGAGACATTCCTTCACGGGAAACATACTAATGGAGAACGAAAATCGTACGCCCTGCCAGTGTTAAAAGCGCGCTGTAACTGCTCGTCGCGCGGAACTGCGTCGCCGTTGAAGCAGGAAAAGCGGGAAAAGGAGTGGACGAAACACACGAATTCATTATACGAAAAATTGGTATTGTTTATGGAAGTAACGTCTACTACGTATTATAGAGTGTATATGTAATAAACATAATAAACTATAGACACTATATAATAAACACTCAACATCATATCACACGTTGCGCTGTAATACACACATCATCCTACATCACTCAGAAACGATGCGTTAAAAGCCTTGAAATCCGTGTTTCCTAAGTCGTATTCTACAAAATTTGACTTTTTAAAACTTCTAGTATATTTATTTCAAATTAGTTTCTTCAGAGCACGACCCCCTCCTCCACCTGCGTATTCAGAAATAGAATAGAATATCGAAGTCTATGTGAACTGAAATTGAGGATACTTGGAGGCGAGGGCAGATCTACGTCACGCGAGATCAGCGAACTTTATTTAAGCGAAACATTTGAGCGTGTCTACTGAGTATTCTTTCCTACATTTTGGCGACAATTAGAAATATCGTCAGAAAACCGATAAAGCAATTGAGAGTTGCTTGACGTCTCTATGTGGCGTTCGGTAGCGTGGAACACTACCCAGTGGCTCCTTGGTAACTCCAAGAAACATAGCGGCTGTGCTGTCTTGGAACAATAACTGTTGTCTCTACAGGGTCTCTGACTCAGGCATCAGAAGGTTCGAGATCAGACGGTGGCTGGGTAGGTCGAGTGCAGTTGGGGTCAAAATTCAGCGCGCTCCCCCCCACACACACACTCACACTACCAGTTGGGAACCAAGGGCTTATTCCGACAAAGGCGGTGTCCCGCTGTATGATACCTGGAGGGGAGAAATACCGGGAGGGGCAATTTCGAAAGCACTTCACTTGAGAGCATCCCACACTGAAGACTTCCAAAGGAGCTCCACCGCGCTCCAAGCGTGACACACCACCCAGCGGCTCTCTTGTGAACTCCGAGGAATAAGGTACAAACGCACCATATACAAACACGTAGTGCACAAGATTACTCTCAGTTGTGTCCCCGGCCTTCAGTGTGGGGTGCTATCTTATTTCTCTATATTTAATATGATAAACACTACTATAACATACGGACTAATTTAGTTATGTTTAATGTTTAAGAGGAATACAGAGTGTCGCATACACTTTCGATAAACGGATATAGAAGTAGGTTATAAATTTGACTAATCTGCTGATTAAGTAATAATATATGTATTTATTCGTAATCAATACGACAAAAACATTGGTTGAAAACAAAATTGTCGACGGTGAGTCATCAGCAATTGGATAAAAGTTCTACTTATCATAATCAAGAAGCATTTTCATGATGGACATTCTAAGACGCAATAAATTGTCGTGAATAAAATCAGTTGTAATTATTCGTGAAAGAAGGTCGTAAAGGGATTTTTCAACGTATCTCGATAATCACATCTGGGGTCAACATCTTTAATAAGTCGGAACAGTGTGCTCAGGATTGTATCTAACGACGGCGACGGGAAGTAGGGACAGGTGAAATAGGTGAAATTGCGAATGAAGTTCACTTTTATACTTGGATTTATTCATAGTGGCGCCTCAAGGTCATGAGCAGGAAGGAGAGAGGGGACATTGTCATCCAATCGGTATCTCGAATACCAAAAATTTAAATCGTAACGAAGCTCCTGATTGGATGATAGTATCCCCCTCTTCGTCCAGCTCGTGGCCTTGAGACGCCACTATGTTTCAATCGGAGTATAGAGCAGCACATTCTGAAGGCTTCCTTGGAGTTCCACCGCGCCCCAAAGCGTGACACACCACCCAGCAGATCTCTTGTGAACTCTAAGAAACACGAAATGAATGAACCGAATTCAAGCAAGGAGTTCACAAGATATCTTTTAAATGTGTCCCCGTCCGTCATTGTAGGGTGCATTTCTTTTTGGTGTTACCTACGATTCATATGATCATATTTCGTATATCAGTCGATGAGACAGAACACTGCAAGAACAATTCGTAACATACTAAAATGGATAACAACGAGGAAATTGAGTAATGCGAACTATACATCATTAATAATGTCGTTAACTGCAGTATCTAGAGAAAATGCTATGACTATTCGCTGAAAAGTAATTACGCGTGATTGAATGTCGTGGAGATTTTTCAGTCTCTCAGTATTCGTATCTGGGATAAGCTTACTGTAATTTGTCGATAGACGGCCGCTGAAACTTGAAACTGATGAAATTGCGAAGGATGTTCACATGTATATCAAGCAGCTCGCTCTGAAGGCAACCTGTGGAGCTCCACCGCGCTCCAAAGCGTGACACACCACCCAGCGGCTCTCTTGTGAACTCCGAGGAATAAGGTACAAACGACCATATTCAAACAGTAGTGCACCCAGATTACTCTCAGGTGGTGTCCCGGCCTTCAGTGTGGCGTGATTTATTCACGACAATTTATTGCGTCTTAAATGTCCATCATGAAAATGCTTCTCGATTATGATAAGTAGAACTTTTATCCAATTGCTGATGACTCACCGTCGACAATTTTGCTTTCAACCAATGTTTTTGTCGTATTGATTACGAATGAATACATATTATTACTCAATCAGCAGATTAGTTAAATTTATAACCTACTTCTATATCATGGTGTCCAGGCTATCCGGGATGAGCCGCGTCGTCGTTTTTGTGGCTGACGTTTCGGCCAACATATTGTGGCCTTCCTCAGAGCGTACTGCTGCCAAATGGCTAGCGAGGCCGCCTAATTAGGGGGAGAAGAGGCGAAACGTGATAGGTCACGGGAACGGGCCAATAGGAAGCGTGCAGGTGGTACGGTATTGGTGGAGGCAAGACAGAGCTATAGCGGGGCAGGGGGGCGAGTGGGACGCAAAGAGAATGTGGCAAAGCGGAAGAGGGAAACCATGTGGGGCAGAAAATAGAAGAAAGGAAGAGTAAAAGTGCAAAAAAGTGTACAAAAGCGGCGCCTGAGAGGCAAAAGGGGGGAACAGCCAATCGGCGACCGGTAGGGCGCCCTTCATTGGTCGGTCCTGGGGGAGTGTCCCCCGGGGGAAGCACCGGATTGGCGGGTTGAAACAGCCCGCTTCCACGCGGAGCTGAGGCGGAGACCATCATCCCTGTTGAGGTTAATGGGCCTTCTGGATATTTTCTAAGGCCTCTTTAATGACTCGTGGCCACCACGGTCCTCACAGTGAGAGTACGGGTCTTGTTGTATTCAATAAGGTGACCGGTTTCGACGGCGTGTAGAGCTAGGGCCGACTTGTGGGTGTTTTTCAGTCGGTCATGGCGCATGTGTTCACGCATGCGTTCCTCAACAGTTCGACCAGTTTTGGCCGATGTATGCTAGCCCACAACTGCACGGGATTTCATATACCCAGCGTTATTACACGGTCAAGACGGTCTTTCACCCGGACCAGGCTCCTACCGATCTTGTTGAGGGCGTAGAACACAGGGCGGATGTCGGATCTGCGAAGCAGCCTGCCGATCCTATCTGTGACACCTTGGATGTAGGGGAGTCGCGCCGTCCTTCTGTGGGTGAGCTGGATACCTCGGTTGTGGTGTGGATGTGGCTGCGTCTCTTGCGTTGCTGTTCTTTAAGGCACTATGTATCGAGGAACTGCTGTAGCCGTTGGCGAGGAAAGTCTACTGTAAGTGTCTCTATTTCTTTTTTGAAATTGTTGCTGTCACTGATGCTGGCTGCCCGGTGGTAAGGGTCGTGAGCACTCCCCGCTTTGTGGAAGGGTGATGGTGTGAATCCGCGTGTAAATATCTGTTTGTGTGGGTGGGCTTACGGTACACGGAGTGGCCGAGGGTACCATCGGGGCGTCTAGAGACCAGCACATCGAGGAATGGGAGCCGGCCCTGAAGTTCGGTTTCCATGGTGAAATGGATGCGAGGATGAATGTTGTTTAGATGAGAAAGGAAATCTTGTAGAGCCTCGGGGCCATGGGGCCAGATGACAAAAGTATCATCGACGTAACGGAGCCAGATCGTGGGTTTTAAAGGCGCGTTATCGAGGGCCTGTTCTTCAAAAGCTCCCATGAAAAGATTCGCCACCACCCGGGAAAGCGGTGAGGCCCATGCAATGCCTTCAGTCTGCGCGTAGAACTCTTGTTTGTACTGGAAGAAGGTGGTAGACAGGCAGACCTCTGCTAGTTTCGCCCACTCCGTCGGCAGCTGGTGTTTCCCGAGGTTGTCCTCCACAATACTGATAGCGTCACTGACCGGGACCATCGTGAACAGAGAGGTGACATCAAAGCTCACAAGTATATCTCCTGGACTGGTTTTAATAGGGCGGATAAGCTCAATGAAATGTTCGGAATTGAGGACAGTGGATGGCAAATTGTTGGTGAGGGGTTTGAGTTTGTTGGCAAGGTAGCGGGCTAAGTGCTGCGAAGGCGAGTTGATGGCGCTCACTATAGGGCGGAGAGGCACGTCAGGTTTGTGGATCTTAGGAAGACCATAGATCCGGGGTGTGCGGTTGTTGTTGGCAAGCTTAAGGCGTCTTCTGTCTTCCTGGTTAATGGATGACGCTTCACTGATGACAGCCATGACCTTTTGCCTCACTTTCGGAAGAGGATTCTTGTCCAATTTCCGGTACGTATCGCCGTCACCGAGGATGTTGTCATCTTAGCGTGGTAGTCAGAACTGCCCATCACCACCGTAGCGTTTCCTTTATCAGCGGGAAGGATAACAATGCCATCGCGTTGTTTGAGCTGTCTTATAGCTAGTCTCTCTTTACGAGAAATGTTGCATCGTGGGGGGATGGCCCTGGCTAAGATGGTGCTTGTGTTCCTTCTGATGTCTTCAGCTGTATCTTCGGGAAGACTGCGAATCGCGGTTTCCACCGCTGCGATGACGTCATCAGTGGGAATACGCTTGGGGGCGACAGCGAAGTCCAGCCCACGGGATAGAACGGCCATGGTGGCCGTGTCCAGGTTATCTTCGGTGAGGTTAATAACAAGTACTGTAAAAACGTTATTAAGAGCTTATTATTAACCTCACCGAAGATAACCTGGACACGGCCACCATGGCCGTTCTATCCCGTGGGCTGGACTTCGCTGTCGCCCCCCAAGCGTATTCCCACTGATGACGTCATCGCAGCGGTGGAAACCGCGATTCACAAGTCTTCCCGAAGATACAGCTGAAGACATCAGAAGGAACACAAGCACCATCTTAGTCAGGGCTATCCCCCCATGATTGCAACATTTCTCGTGAAGAGAGACTAGCTATAAGACAGCTCAAACAACGCGATGACATTGTTATCCTTCCCGCTGATAAAGGAAACGCTACGGTGGTGATGGGCAGTTCTGACTACCACGCTAAGATGAACAACATCCTCGGTGACGGCGATACGTACCGGAAATTGGACAAGAATCCTCTTCCGAAAGTGAGGCGAAAGGTCATTGGCTGTCATCAGTGAAGCGTCATCCATTAATCAGGAAGACAGAAGACGCCTTAAGCTTGCCAACAACAACCGCACATCCCGGATCTATGGTCTTCCTAAGATCCACAAACCTGACGTGCCTCTCCGCCCTATAGTGAGCGCCATCAACTCGCCTTCACAGCACTTAGCCCGCTACCTTGCCAACAAACTCAAACCCCTCACCACAATTTGCCATCCACTGTCCTCAATTCCGAACATTTCATTGAGCTTATCCGCCTATTAAAACCAGTCCAGGAGATATACTTGTGAGCTTTGATGCCACCTCTCTGTTCACGATGGTCCCGGTCAGTGACGCTATCAGTATTGTGGAGGACAACCTCGGGAAACACCAGCTGCCGACGGAGTGGGCGAAACTAGCAGAGGTCTGCCTGTCCTACCACCTTCTTCCAGTACAAACAAGAGTTCTACGCGCAGACTGAAGGCATTGCCATGGGCTCACCGCTTTCCCCGGTGGTGGCGAATCTTTTCATGGGAGCCTTTGAAGAACAGGCCCTCGATAACGCGCCTTTAAAACCCACGATCTGGCTCCGTTACGTCGATGATACTTTTGTCATCTGGCCCCATGGCCCCGAGGCTCTACAAGATTTCCTTTCTCACCTAAACAGCATTCATCTCGCATCCATTTCACCATGGAAACCGAACTTCAGGGCCGGCTCCCATTCCTCGATGTGCTGGTCTCTAGACGCCCCGATGGTACCCTCGGCCACTCCGTGTACCGTAAGCCCACCCACACAAACAGATATTTAGACGCAGGATTCACACCATCACCCTTCCACAAAGCGGGGGAGTGCTCACGACCCTTACTCACCGGGCAGCCAGCATCAGTGACAGCAACAATTTCAAAAAGAAATAGAGACACTTACAGAGACTTTCCTCGCCAACGGCTACAGCAGTTCCTCGATACATAGTGCCCTGAAGAACCGCAACGCAAGAGAGACGCAGCCACATCCAACACCACAACCGAGGTATCCAGCTCACCACAGAAGACGGCGCGACTCCCCTACATCCAAGGTGTCACAGACAGGATCGGCAGGCTGCTTCGCAGATCCGACATCCGCCCGGTGTTCTACGCCCTCAACAACATCGGAAGGAGCCTGGTCCGGGTGAAAGACCGTCTTGACCCGTGTAATAACGCTGGGATATATGAAATCCCGTGCAGTTGTGGGCTAGCATACATCGGCCAAACTGGTCGATCTGTAGAGGAACGCATGCGTGAACACATGCGCCATGACCGACTGAAAAAACACCCACAAGTCGGCCCTAGCTCTACACGCCGCCGAAACCGGTCACCTTATTGAATACAACAAGACCCTTACTCTTCACCGGAGGACCGTTGGTGGCCACGAGTCATTAAAGAGGCCTTAGAAATATCTAGAAGGCCCATTAACCTCAACAGGGATGATGGTCTCCGCCTCAGCTCCACGTGGAAGCGGGCTGTTTCAAACCCGCCAATCCGGTGCTTCCCCCCTGGGGACACTCCCCCAGGACCGACCAATGACGGGCGCCCTCCCGGTCGCCGATTAGCTGTTCCCCCTTTTGCGTCTCAGGCGCCGCTTTTGTACACTTTTTTACACTTTTACTCTTCCTTTCTCTTATTTTCTGCCCCACATGGTTCCCTCCTCCGCTTTGCCACATTCTCTTGAGTCCCACTCGCCCTCCTGCCTCGCTATAGCTCTGTCTTGCCTCCACCAATACCGTACCACCTGCACGCTTCCTATTGGCTGTTCCGTGACCTATCACGTTCACCCCTTCTCCATTATATTAGGCGGCCTCGCTAGCCATTTGGCAGCAGTACGCTCTGAGGAAGGCCACAATATGTTGGCCGAAACGTCAGCCACCAAATCAACGACGCGGCTCATCCCGGATAGCCTGGACACCATGAATTCCGGCCGCGGAAGCCTACGCAACCATGTCCTTTCGTATTTCCACTTTTCACTTTGCCCATAATGAATCCTTTGATACTTAACGTGCGCCGTCTCCTCGCGCCATCCGACGGGGTCTGCTGAGAAGGTCGCGCACAACTCGCGCTGCCGCCACCTCGAAAGCCCAGCCGCTATGCGCCGCCAAGGGCGAATTCCAGCCGGCCACGAGCCCTTTCGCGTCGCCTCTACAGCACGTTCTACCAGGTTCCTCCGTCTTCGTTGCTTCTTGTCCGGTCCTCGAGTTTTAATACTGTCCGTGCGTTCGTGTACTCGAGCGCGGCCGTCGACACGAGTCAGTTGCTTCACTACAGTTATGTGTTCGCACTATCTCCCGGGTAAATAATTACTTGATTCACTTTTCTAACTCACTTTTCAAAAACTCGACTTTGTTCAACCTAGCCATTCAATCACAGTAATCTCCTATTACTGCGTCACGAAATATCGCCTTATTAGCTAGCGAAATTACTGCCACTATTACGAACACCTTCACTTTCTACAATTCAGTAGTCTTTCCACGAATCTAGCATGTGTCCGTTTTTGATACCGCCGCTCAGACACCGAATAGGCACGACCGTTCGGTATCGCTGCTCAGACCAGAAGAGTGAAATTCCTTTTCGGTTAGCCGCACTTCCCCTCTTTTCCCCTCACTATGTGACGTGAGTGTGGGGGGGGTTCTCTCTTATCAGCTAGGCCGGTACCCCTTCTGGTCAGTAAGCGCTTCTCCGAACGCGCCCAGCTTTGCGCGGTCATTTAAATCATATTTCTTCCCTTTCGTTTCTTCCTTGGCTCTCTCCCTCACCATCATCCACTTATCACAGTATATCACTCCGTGTATACGTACGTATACGGGAAAGTAAAAAGATGTGCCGTTTTAAAGAAAATTGCGTTTTGGCGCTACTAAAAATGAGAAATTTGAAGGTCATTTTCACCGAAAATGTTTGAGTTTTCAAAATACTTTATTTGAAATTATTTGAAGCACTTAAACTCACAAATATATTAGGGTCATTCCACGTAAAACCGGACAGAAAAAAACCTGAGGTGTTTCAAATTCTCTAATATTTTTTTACACTATCTATTATGAAAAGGTAAGAGAGACGTATTTTTTGTTTAGCCGAGAATACATTATTTTGAAGATACAATTATTGAAATATATTAATTTTTTCTCCAATGTCGAGATGTTTAATAATTTTTAACTCCAAATGTATTGCTTGTAAAAACTTTAACTTGATCTCAAATTAAAGCTAAAGAAGCAATCTTTCAACAAGTGTTTGTAAATAATTGCATATTTTATATTGTGTTTTTTAAATTGTTTATAATTTTTAAAACGCGTTTTTAAGATGATTCCCATGATTTTTTGTTTTAAACTCGACGGCAATAAATTCTTTAGACTTTCATCTCCATTTCTACAAATTTTCAAAATGGCTTCTGTTTTAGAACTCACGTAAAAAAATAATATTCAACGGAGCGCAGAGCATTTTCTCGACCGCCGATGCGCGCCACTGCCATACCGCTTTGTCAATGCTCCCTGTGTCTTCCTCCACTCGACTTACGGCCTTGCGCAACACTGCCCCCGCCCTTTCATCGATGTCAGCAAGTCGTTTACCACCCAAGGCAATGGCAAGGAAGTCGACCAAGCAATACAAACATTGGGATCAGTTTACATCCAAGAGTGTGTGACACAGCAAATAATATCCTCGTTTGTGACGCGTGTGTGAGTGCCCGTGCGCTTCTTTCTTTCTAGGAGAGTGACAAAAAATAATTGAAGATGTCAGGTACAATGAAGATACGCTTTGATTCATGTTTCAATCCTTTCAATCTAGAAAAGTATGGTAGAACTGAATGTAAAAATTTAAGACATGTAATACGAAGTATCCTTTAAAAGTTGGGCACACAATACTTACAAATTACGCCGAACTTGAAAATATGTAACATATGCAGATGGAGAACTTCAAAATGGTTTATAAAGATGAATGTCAAACTTCTAAAGGTACCATTCAAACATTTTCCAGCAAACCTGGTACAAGTCATCAGAGTAGAAATTCAGAAGAAGACAATAATTCGTAATTGAACATTGAAATGAGAGATAATGGTGATCTAACTCCTAGTGAAGAATTTTGATATAGAAGAGGTAGAAGAAGAACAAGAAAATGAATACATCATAGAAGAATTGAAAAAAAGATACAAAACTACTGATGATGATAAAACTTAAAATTTTAACGATTTTCGAAGATTTTTTTTTCTAAAGTTAAAAAACATTTCGATGCATCTACTCACATGATAACTGTTTGTAAAACAACTAGCAACAAAGGAATATTGTCAACTTCACATGTGAAATCCAGAAGAGCTATCGTCGCTTCTGTACACCAATATGTTGCGGCTTTTTATTGTTGATGACGTTAGCCGTATAATGAGTAAATAAAGGGAAAAAATAATTTTTATTTCAGTAAGAGAGAATGGGGGATATTCACAAACAAAAGAGGATTATACTGAGCAACATGAAAGAAACCTACTGACATTTTAAAGAAAAGTCTCCGCATCTAAAGATCATATTTTTCAAAGTTCGCTGAATTAAGACTGAAACACTGCACTTTACCAGGAGCTAACGGTACACATACAGTATGTGTTTGTGTATATCACGAAAAACGTACGAGTAAAGTTAATGTTTGACGGAGGAGGTCTCGCAAAGTTTAACAGACGATGTTAATGCATTGAAGGATTGTCGGTACTACGTAACAAAAGTTATTTTTGACACTCCAAGAGTTGTTACTTCAAAAAGTGTGACAAATGTCCTGGAATAGAACGACTTAAAATGTTGCACGAAAAGTTTGAAGAGAGGATGATTGACAGAGTGACGTATCGGCAGTGGATTCACGTTGAAACTATTCAAGTACATCATGATCCGATTACGACTTCCAAGAAGCTCTATGAGTGGTACAAAAACATACAAAACATAGTGATTTTCTTCTTCACCAAAGAAGATCATGAAGAAAGAATTCACTTAAAAGTCATAGAACTGCAGCAAAATGGCTACGTGGTACACGTTCGTTACATTCCTTTGTTCCTATTTGTGAAGATAAAGAAATAATTAAAACATGCTCCTTGAAAGAAAGTGCACATCTTGTCCAAGTTTTATAAAGAGAAACTTAAAAAGACGTAAATCTGATACAACTTCATATTTTATATGTTTTTGAATATTAACAAGAACTTTAAAACTCATTGCTCAGTGAACATTTACACTTATCTTCCTGTTGTGAAGCTTGTTCCCCACAGCGTTTCATTCGATAACGGCACATACAACGACGGGCGCATGAGGTTCTCGCGACGCTGTGAACGAGGAAAGATTTAAAAATTCTCAAAAAGTTATTTTAACAGAAGCCATTTTGAACTTCGCAGTCCTTTAGAAGAAAGTATGAACTTTCTTTCGTTTTTTTTCAGATTTTTAATCCGTGGTAAAATTAATAATTTTATAAATAAACATTTATAAACAAAAATTAACATTAAAAATAAAATTTTATAAACAATAAGATAAATTTCATGAAAGGTACAGATTTAAGCTTTGATTTAAGAGGAACACAAAACCGAAATTTTTAAAACGATTTTGAGATACAAAATATTACACGTCAGTGCGTATGAAGTTACGGAAAATTTAAAAAAATAAAATGACGAAAATATAAATATTTGACCAAAACTAAAAAACACGTGTTGTATAGTTTGTTTTCATGAACCTGTAAAAAAATAATCAGAAAGATATCAGACATCGAGGTCAATTTTCCTTCAAATTCGTCCGATTTTGCGTGGAATGACCCATTAATCTTTACAAATTGCTTGTAATGTGCACATTAAAGATGTGAGAGATCTTTCAAACAAATTACAATTATGTAATTTTTGAAAAAACAAAAAAAAAATACTCAAAATAAACTTTACGCTATACTAAAGAGTGTAATTAGCACTATCCGTCACAAAAGTTTGAAGAAAAAATTTGCTGCCATATATGAGAAAATGGCGTTTGAGCGTTTCTGAAAATGCAAAATTTTGAGCTACGTTTCACAGAAAACGGTTGTGTTTTCAAGAAACTTTACTTGACATTATTTAAACCACATGTACTCGTAAATATAATAATGTGAAAAAATCGCCGATAATGTAAATATTATCGACGTGAGAAACATGTGGAAAATTTTACATTTTTGTAATTTTGAAAAAACCAACCTATAGAGCAATATGGCTTTTATATCATCCGATGGATGATGGATTATATCATCCGATGGACCACTATTCCTACCCAAAGTTTAAAGAAAAAATTTGGAGCCGTCTTTGAGAAAATCTTGTTATTGTATTTTTTTTAAAATTGCACATATTGCACGAAAACTACAAACATTTTGGAAAACATTTACATGACCTTTATGAAAGAACTCAATATGCAGAAGAAATTTTATTTGAAGAAAAAGTCTCTATTTTCAATTTTGTAGTTGGACAAAGACGCCGAAAAAATTCAAACTTTCACAATTTTCGAAAATTCAGAGTTATTCGTGAAAATTGGACCTATGTCATCTTAATAAGTGTATTAATGTGTAAGTCTATTCATGCAAGAAATTTAAAGAAAAAATTTGGAGGCGTTTTTGAGAAAATGTTGAAAATCCCCGGGGGGCTTCATTAAAAGTACCTCCAAATTTTGAAAAATCTTTTTCAAAATCTCAGATCTTCGACTAGAATCAGATCGACCGGGGAATATCCATTTTGGAAGAAATCGTACGTATGGTTTAGGCGCTAGCAGTGTTCACAGACGGACAGTCGGACAGAGGGACAGACGGACGTTTTCCCTTCGGTTGGTTTTTCGATAGCAAGGACCCACAAAAGAGGGTTTCTGGCTACACCATGTGTTAGGGGATTTTTTCCCCTTAATTTAGCAACTGGTTTTATCCACTTTTTCGTTATCACGACCCGGCAATCAATTTTTTTTCGCCGAAAATTCGCCATTTTTTCGCGCAGCATTACATAACTTTCCCTGTACTACATATATCACTCCGTGTATACGTACGTATACGGGAAAGTAAAAACCAATTGACGGCAAAATGTCCGTCCATCCGTCTGTCCAGTGTATGTGAAAAACACTAGCGCCTGAAAAATATGTAGGATTTTTTACAAATTAAAGAAACCCCAATCCATCTGGCCTGAGTTGCTCTGCAATTTTGAAAACCATTCATTAATATTTGGGGGTATTTTACATGAAGCCCCCGGACATTTTCAAAATTCTCACAAAAACGGCTCCACATTTTTTCTTTAAATTTCACTCAAGAATATAATAGAATTAAATATTGAATAATTGAAAAATATTATATAATAATTGAATAATTGAATGTAGTATATTAATTGAATAATATTGAAGAATTGAAATTCTCTTAAGAATAGAAAATAATTCTTTAAATTTCTCTTAAGAACACTTATTAAGGTGGCATATGTCCCGATTTTCACGGTTAACTCTGAATTTTCGAAAATTGCCAAAGTTTGAATTTTATTTTTGGGGGGTTTTCTACAATTACAAATTTAAAGGTAGAGATTTTTCCTTCAAATGAAACTTGTTCTCCAAAATTAGTTCTTTCATTAAAGCCTTGTACATTTTTACGAAAATTTTAGTAGTTTTCGCGCAATATGTGCAATTTAAAAAAATAACAAAACCAAGATTTTCTCAAAAAGACTGTAAATTTGTTTAAAAAACTTTTAGTAGGAATAGTGCCTAGTGTACATTATAAGAAGACATAAATGCCGTTTTGCTCTTTTCTTTTTTCTTTTTTTTCAAAAATTACAAAAATGTAATTTTTTTACTTGTCTTTCACGTCGGTAATATTTACATTAGCGGCGATTTGTTGACATTATATTAATGAGTTCATGCGCTTTAAATAATGCCAAATAAGGTTTCTCGAAAACTCAATCATTTTCTGTGAAAAGTATAGCTCAAAATTCCGCATTTTAAGAAACGTTCAAACGTCATTTTCTCAAAAAATGGGCCCAAACTTTTCTTCTCTTCTTCTTTTCTGATCTTGGGCAGCTACTAGAACTGTTTCCGACTCTGGCTTCTTTCTTCCCCTTTTAAGCCACATAAATGATTGATCTTTATTGATCTGTACTTTGTCTATTCGTTTCAAATATTGTCCGTGGGGTGGTTTCTCTCTCCACGATTTCATTAACATTTTTTGTGTCTCACATTTCATGTTAAGTAGCATCAGAAGTTCAGTATCTCTGTCATTCTGGGTGTCTTATATAGTCTTGTTTGCAATGCTTCTTGCTACACTTACAATGCCTCTGTTTCCCATTCTTCGGTCAGATTTCATGACCTACCTCATTAGTGGGTCATCTTGATGGCTGACTACATACTTTCCCATCCCGACTATTGCATTGTGCCAGGAGGCTTTAATTTGTCTCAGGCCTCTTCCTCCTTCCTTACGTGATACATAAAGCCTATGTACATCAGCTTGAGGGTAGGCAAAATGATGCATTGTAAGCAGTTTTCTGGTTTTTAGATCCATGATGCGAATTTTCTGTTTAGTCCAGTCCACTAGTCTGAAACTATACTCGGCTACAGGCATTGCCAAACTATCTATTGCTGATATTTTATTCCTTGAGTGCAGAGCGGACTGCAGGACAAGTCTCATTCTTCTACAGGGGCGGATCCAGAAACGAATTTTGGGAGGGGAAATTTTTTTACTCAAAATGTTTTGGTCGCAAGTGTCATATTACAGATTATGTAGAATGACGCAGACTAAACTCAGCTCATGATGCGATGAATGACTCAGGTCATGACTCAGCTCATGTGCAAGAAATTGCTTTATTTGGAACAGCCCACATTTTGCGCAAAGTATTGTAGAGGCACTGACAGTCACCGGATCTGCTCCTTAGGTAGCTGGTTGCAACCTGGAGTAGATTTTATATGCAGCCGACTCATAACATCTTTAGTCGTGATGTAATGGAAAAACAACAATAATAATAATAATAATAATAATAATAATAATGATAATAACAACAACAACTCCACCTAGGGAGTACACGACCTTGCAGTTGGTGGTGGAGCTTGAGTACCCCCATGAGTCTGAGAGCTAAGTCAGTGGTAGCCTAGCTACTGGTAGGGCCTCCCTTGCTGAATAGGTTGAAGGTGAGGGGTCCGACGAAGAAGTACTCCATTTTGAGGAGAGTGGGAAGTAAGTAGAGAGGGAAGGGTCACGAACCTTTGGACTTCCTGTTGTCGGCCCATGGAGGGTACTGGAGAGAAACTGGGTTGGCACACCTAGCCACTGATTAGAGTGGAGGCCCGATCCATGCATTAGCCAGCAAAGGAGGCTGCCTTCAGCAGTCAGTGAAAATCCCATAGGGTTTAGTAATGCCGACCGGCGATCGGAGGGACCCCTTGCTGGGCCATGCGGGGGGATGTCCCGAGGCCACTGTGGGTCGCAGTAACGGATGGCAGGGCAACAACCTAAGGGTTAAGTGTGATCTGTGAACTCGAACTTGCGTCCTGCGAATCTTCACTTAAAACCAATTAGCAAAATGGATAGAACAAGAAATGCAATGAATCTTAACGTGCCTTGTTCTACCAATGTCCCATACCTGCTCAGAAACCGAGCTAATGTCACCTTGTCGACGTCTGGCCATCCCACGGATGTAAGTCCCAGGGACTCAGAGCCGGCAGTAGCTCGAAGCCATCGTCAGAGATGGACCGCGGATGAATTAAGGGAGGTGATGTGGTGCTTTTTGTATGCAAAAGCGAAAAATGGGGGCTCAGAAATAGAAGTTTTCAAAGTATGGAGAGAGCGAATCCCAGTTATGAGACCTACACTAGTTTCAAAGAAGCTTAGCAGTCAACAATGATACATACTCAGCAGTGGAAAATTCACAGCTGAACAACATGCTGACATTCAGAGAAATGCGGAGTATGTTCTTCGATCGAACTACCCAATTGACGAACATGTAGAACTTGAAAACGATGATCCTGTTGAAGGCTCATCTCTTTCCAATGATACACACGCCAGTGGTGAAAATTCATCTGGCAATGCACGCAATTCATCTGGCAGCAATTATACGATAAGGACATCATGCGAAATCTCCTCCGACGCGAGATAGAAAGAGCTCGTCAACTTCCAGTTGAATCTCGTGCACCTTTGAGGAGAATATACGAAAATGCCAAAGCTAAGAGAGTGATAGAGGCAGCAAATTCTGTGTTAAATGAGGTGGTACAGACCCCAAGTAGAGATCTAAATATTACTGAAATGAATCACATCGTGTATGCAACTGGTTATCTGGTCTCTCAGATAATTTTGGGGCCAGCCAAGAACACGTCCAACAGCGTCCGACCAACGTCCGACAGCAAAACACAGTAAACAACCCAGTACCCCCCATGGACGAAGAGAATTATGAAACGGATAGCCGACACTCGGCGTGAAATATCACTCTTAGCTCTGAGGGATCTTCCAAATCAACGCACACCTCTAAAGTTCAACGAAAGATTTCCAATGTTGAACAAAAATACCAAATTGAAAATGACACAAGCAGGCTAAGGGCCGGTTTCACCAATGCTTGTTAACACGCTAACCGGATATTAGGAGATTTTAACGGCCCGTTAGAGAAAATACGTGTTTCACCAAACTTTATCGCCTGTTAACTTTCCGTTAAAGTTAACGCGTGATATCTGCTCCGTTAGCAGCAGTTAACGCTTGGTTAGTGGGCAGCGCATTGGAAATATCGGGTTTCGGTTTCATCGGGCATCGCAGTTTCAGGAAAATGGAAAGAGCTTTGCAGTATGTACTGGAAGACGACGACGAATTGGAAAGCCTGGAAATGCCGTCTTTGCGTCCACGTGTTTTCAGGGAAGAAGAAATTATTTTTATATTTATTTTAGCACCATCCGTTTTTCTGCTCGTAATAATCTTATACTAGCGTACCCGTGCGAGAACTCTCGCAGGTTAAATCCCACCCTTTCCTTATCCATTTGTCTATCCTTTCCATAAAGGAGAAGAATTACTAATGTACTTACAGAATATCAAACAAAATAACAATGCAATTGATGTTTGAAACAGATATTCAATTAAAATTTATTCATCATTATAGAGAGATGTTCTTGGAACAATTCATACTTCTATAAAAACAAACATTTGAAGAAATTTTTCAATCTTCCTTGAGAGTTAGCTTTTCGCTTTCCTTGATAATAAAAAAATAGAAAAGGTTTTACTCTTGAGAAAGCCAAGTAAAGTAGTGCGAAAATACCGGATCGGGCAAGAACAGACCTACTCATTACAATATTATTTAACTTTTCTTGATTTGTTATGAAGAACCAAGTGGGTTTTGAAGAGTCAGGGTGCTGTGGTGAGAAAATTGAATAATTATTTGTATATAAAAAAGTATTGAATTATTTTCTGCTTCCTTACGTACCTCAAGAAAAGCAATTTCGAGCCAAAAAATTATCAAACTAATGTTTTCACGTTTGAGTACTAAATACCATTTGTTAGCATTAGAAACAATTTAGTAGGCATTAGGAAGCCCACTTCGGTACATGGGAATGTTGCTCAAACGATGTTTGCTTTTTAATATCTTAACGAACCGACACCTTGAGTTTTATATCAAACGGTGTTTTATTTACAACATAAGTTTGCAGCTAGGCGTTGGTGTACATACTTCCAGATACCGCCAACATTTAAATCGTGCATTTGGACTGCGATCGTTGGCAGTTGTCGGGTGACCTGCACTATTCTTTCTATAATTTTAAATTTAGTGGTTTTTTAATTGATTCACGTAGTATTGTAGGCTAGCGCGTTTTGATTTTGTTTTCCGTTTATTTCAAGCTATTTTACTTTAGCTACTTTAAAAAGCTTGTTCGTTGTGTTGTGCCATAGCACAAGTTTTCCCCCACTACCTCTGCGTACCCGTGCGAGAACTCTCGCATGTTAGACCCCACACTCATCCCTATCCTTCTATTTTCATTCTAAGAGGGAAAGTAGTTAATGAAACGTGTTTATTTGTTTAAAATCTATAAAGGTAACTTGCAATGAACTAACACAATTACAAATAAAATACAAAACAATGCAATTAATGTGTAAAAGAAAATTTCAATAAATATTTATACATTATCATGGAGAATTTGCTTGGATCAATTCCCAACACTTACTTAAAGACAGTTGAAGTAATTATTCAATATTCTTTGTCAGTTAGATTTTAGTTTTTCGTGATAGTCACAAAAATATTAGCTTTTTACTTTTGAGAAAGCTACGTGTCTGAACCCGTTGACTTGAAAATTTCATCGAATGATAACGAAAATATTGGTACAGGTAAAACACAAACACAGTCTTCACTCTTCATTGAACACCCACATCCCTCCGCAATTAAGTACACAGCACTTACAGACCATGAAAAAACGTTAATTGAATAGTTTCACTACACGCATAAGAAACAATCTTCATAGGTATAGGTATCAAGTAACTATAATAGTACTTCTAGTTGATGCTGGAGAGCAAATCTTGAATTACTGATTATGCAAATAAATCTCGTCAGACTCACAAACTACGGTGTTCACAGAAAGCGTAAATATTGTCGAATCTAAGGGCCGGTTTCACCAATGCTTGTTAACACGCTAACCGGATGTTAGGAGATTTTAACGGCCCGTTAGAGAAAATACGTGTTTCACCAAACTTTAACGCCTGTTAACTTTCCGTTAAAGTTAACGCGTGATATCTGCTCCGTTAGCAGCAGTTAACGCTTGGTTAGTGGGCAGCGCATCGGAAATATTGGGTTTCGGTTTCATCGGGCATCGCAGTTTCAGGAAAAAGGAAAGAGCTTTGCAGTATGTACTGGAAGACGACGACGAATTGGAAAGCCTGGAAATGCCGTCTGTGCGTCCACGTGTTTTCAGGGAAAGAAGAAATTATTTTTATATTTATTTTTAGCACCATCCGTTTTTCTGCTCGTAATAATCTTATATTTGTGGAGCAAGTCTACAAGAATTTCTTTTTCTTCTGCCGAAAAATTGGCGGATCTGCTTCTTTTTGACATGGCAAATTATAACCCACAAAACAACAAAACTTGTACAAGCACCACAATTGACCACAATAGAATGGCAGAGAATGTGTATACTAGTATATACTGTGTTTTGTTTCTTTATTCTCTGTCTATTGAGAGCTCATTCTCCACAGAGTTTCCAGTTCACGGCCTTCTAAAAGCAAATATTCATGCATTTTGTACACCCATTAAAGTTAACTGGCAATTAGCTAACAGAAGCCGTGGAAACGTTGGTGAAACGGAACAAATCTTAACGGGGAGGTTAATTTTAACGGCTCGTTTACTAACGTCACGTTAGGTGTATGTTGGTGAAACCGGCCCTAAGCCTTCTAAGCGTGTCGCTCCAAAAATTGCTACCAGCAGAAAGGGCTGAAATATTGAGGTGGCCTTGATAGTATTGAAGCGTGGAACCGAAAAGTTAATTACATGGATCGGAGAATGCGTTTTTTTAAAGAAATCATCCATATTTTTACAGTCGAAGTAGAATTCGTCAAGTCTCCGTGAAATTCTCTTTCTTTGGAGCCCTCATTTATAAAGATTTGTTGCGTGTGAGAGCCGGAACCCAAAGGTATACTACTGAAATAATACAGGAGACGATTTGTTGAGCAAGTCTACAAGAATTTCTTTCTCTTCTGCCGAAAAATTGGCGGATCTGCTTCTTTTTGACATGGCAAATTATAACACACAAAACAACAAAACTTGTACAAGCACCACAATTGACCACAATAGAATGGCAGAGAATGTGTATACTAGTGTATACTGTGTTTTGTTTCTTTATTCTCCGTCTATTGAGAGCTCATTCTCCACAGAGTTTCCAGTTCACGGCCTTCTAAAAGCAAATATTCATGCATTTTGTACACCCATTAAGTTAACTGGCGATTAGCTAACAGAAGCCGTGGAAACGTTGGTGAAACGGAACAAATCTTAACGGGGACGTTAATTTTAACGACTCGTTTACTAACGTCACGTTAGGTGTATGTTGGTGAAACCGGCCCTAAAGGTAGTTGAGAAGCTTAAACAGAAACTTCAAGCAAGGGCTCAACGAATTAGACGTTACAAACGTAGAATATATTTCCGTGTACAGAACCGGATGTTTCAAATTGACGCGAAGAGTTTCTATAGCAATCTGACTCAAAAACAGAATGGCAACGCAGTCTCTCCTTCAAAAGATGACGTCGAAGCATTTTGGGCGGGAATCTGGGAGGAGAGCAGATCCTACAACAAAGACGCATCTCGGCTTCAATCTGAAGTTGATGCTGCCGATGAACGTGTGGAAACAGTGGAAGAAGATCACAGATTCTCAGAAGAGGACCTCTTCCTAGCAATTAAGAACTTGGGAAACTGGAAATCCCCCAGGATTGAAAAGATCCAGATTTATTGCATTAAGAAGTTAACAGCAATACATTGTTATCTAGCAAAGGCTGTTAATAAAATTAATCAAATTTTAAACTGGATACCTGAAAGAAGGCGTAGAAGAGGCAGACCTGTTTTGACCTGGAAGGCGTATATACAGAAAGTAATGGATAAGAAAGGACTAGAAGAAGGTCAATGGAAGGACTGAAAAATATGGAAATCGAAAACGGCAAACTCCTAGGGGTAGAAAACGTCGAATTGTAATTTTGTATCGTAAATTTATTTTCTGGCTGAATTCCCGTAGTTAACTACCTCTACATTATGTACAATCGTTTGTTGCATTGGGTTACAGTTGAAACCTAAAATGTGCGTAATATGTATGGTGTTTTGTGATACAGCCAAATCTCGTAATCGAAACTTCCTTAATTTTGGATTAATTCAGTTGAAATAAACGTCATAGATATATGTAAATATGTCATGTTCTAGGCATGCTATGTCGTGACTTAAAAATTATTCATTACAAACAAGAGAAAATATATTGAAAACATATACCGCTTTCAGGGTGACATTGCCATACTGACCATCTTACCCCTACATTTATATCCTTTGAGAAGAAATTCTTACATTGAAACAATTGACATTTGTGAGTTTATTTATATAATTTCTAAAGCATATGACTTGTCAATCAATGTTTACAATATTTATATTTGATACAAAATTACTTTATTTATTTATTTTTATTTGTCAAAAAAACAGTAAAAACTATATGACGTGTGGGGAAAGAAATTTCACAGCCTATGGCCCAATAGCATGTTACAACTGCCTTGAAACCAGCTCTCGTAATATTACATGAAAATCTCTGTAAAATCAGTGGACTTTTTTGTTGTCACAATACTTTGTAACTTTGCACTGTCACTTTGCCACGTAGACAAATAAAAAATCCAATATCTAAAGTTCACAAACCAATGATGAAGTTAAAATGCACTAAGCAATGGAAAATGTAAATAGTGGAAAATTAAATAGGAAAAAGCTACTTAACTGAATGGAATTAGCAGATCCACTTTACATGACTTGGATGAGTGTGATATACCGAAGTACGATACTGTTGCTGAACTTTCCAGACTAAATATGAAAAGGAGAAAACACGTTTTCCCTACCGCATTTTATCACAATATAAAACTGTTAATAAAACATTTTTTAGACTAAGTTCTCAAAGGAGTATTTTTCCCTGTTTAAGTACATAAACTCTCAAAAACCAAAGACTATAATTGTTCTGATGCATATTTATACGTTTGTTTCCTATCCAACTCGCACACATTTAAACATTGCCATAGACTTAGAAATAAATAGAAGTGTCGTTTTTTTTTGACCCCTGTGCGGTAACATTGCCACTTTCCTTGCTTTTAAAAAATAATTAAATCTTCCAAATTATGGAACCTATGTCTTCAATATTTTGAAGAAACATTGTACTTTTGTGTCGGATTAAATTGTCAATATCATTATTGTGAAGAATTGATGCAACAATGTAAAACTTTAAAAGAAACAAAGATGTGGCAATGTTACCCCCTTATATTATTAGTATTATTAGTTAATATTTATTAATAAAATAAATATTCAAAGACATAATTATGTTGGGATGTACATTAATTATCCTAGGGCCCAAGGGCCCTAGGATACTTGTAAGTTCCCACATACTTGTAAAGTTCACCATCGTCTGGATTAGGTATTTTTAATTAATTAAAATCTCTTGTATAACTTTTACCTTTTTCAATATGCAGAGTGCGACATTTCACAGCCTAAGGCCCAATAGCATGTTACAACAGCCTTGAAACCAGCTCTGGTAATATTACATGAAAATCTCTGTAAAATCAGTGGATTGAACAGATAGTAAATAAATATCTTAAAAAAGATTATTATTATTATTATATATATTATTATTATCATTATTATTATTGTTATTTTGTGTTTTCAAATAGCTAATTCCGAGGAATACCTGGTTCTCAAATAGCAATGGGTTTTACGCCAAGTTTATTTGCTATTTATTTTAAAATCTGAATTTAAAAATTTCTGGAAAGTATTTAAGATAACAAACTTCTGCATTAATTTTAAAATCCTTAGAGGGATATCAAGTTTTTGAAGGTTTTATTTGACCTGTTTTTCTAGAAGGCCATTACTGAAGAAAATTATTGGGAGAATGATACTTGGTCCTATTTCCATTGATCTTTGATTTGAAATTCCAGATCGCTGTACTTCCTTATTTTTTCGGAGAACGATTTTTGCATATTAATGCAGGAAGGAACTGCAACATCGAGAAAAAGTCGTTTTTGGCCCCTTGAGAGTTATCACAATATTTGGCATGTTATGTTCTAGTCTTGTCCGTCAAAACCGTGCGATCGAAATAAATTCTGACCTTTTCATTTTCCAACACAGGATCAGGTTTGTATGTGTAGTAAAGGGTATGATGATCACTAAATGTATGGTTGGATGCAATTTTTTCGTGTATAATGGAAGCGATCTAGTTAAGGTGCATTGTGTATTCTCGCACATATTGAAATGATGCAATGTGTGATTTTCTGTCCACACGTTACATCTGCGGCATTTATTAGATTGAACCTTAGGATCTTTTTGAACTTGTTTTCTGTAGTTTCGGGTGGGAATAACTTAATCTTGAATGGTTAGCATGAAACCCTCAGTTTCAGCATATAAATCTCCATCTGATAGCCATTTTACAAAGGCTGACAAGTCTGTGCATGGATCGTGAAGGGAGTGAAAGATTTTACAGTGAATTTGTTTTTTGGTCACTGGTTTTGCCTTTGTTTTTCTGTTTGAGTGTCTTGGTAGAGATGTAAAGGGGTAAGATTTTTATCTGCTAACACAATTGCTTTATGTATCAATAACAATTTTTATTTATTGAGGAAGTATTCTCTGAGTGAAGTGATTTGTTTTGAGTGTACTTCCTGGATTCCTTTGAGGATTTTGGAGGTCAGTTGAGAACCTTTTAATACGTTTGTTAATGTTTGTAAGAACAGAGATTGAGTAGGTAATAATGGCTTTTATATGGATTTTCCCTGTGAGATGATTTTCATCAGTTGATGTAGACGATTCTTGAATTCCATCTGAAGAGAATTTTTAACAAGAGTATCTTTGTTTCCCACAGCTTGCTTTATTCCCACATACTTGTAAAGTTCACCATCGTCCTGGATTTTTAATTAATTAAAATCTCTTGTATAACTTTTACCTTTTTCAATATGCAGAGTGCGACATTTGTCTAAGCCCAGTTTCGTGTGAATATCATTTGAGAATGTTTCAACAGTTTCTAGAAGTCTTTGAAGGTTCTTATTTGAAAGAGCATAAAGTTTTATGTCGTCCATATAAAAGAGGTGGCTGAGAGAGCATTGTGTTTTTCTTTGGTGTCTTATTGCAACTCCATAATTATTGAACAAGTTGTTTAACGGATTTAAAGCCACACAAAACCAGAGTGCACTTAAACTGCCACCTTGAAAGATTCCTCTTTTAATTGGGATGGTTCCAGTCACAATCTCTGAAGTACCTTTCCTCAGGTGCATTTCGGTGCTCCAAGTTGTGATTGTGGTCTGAAGAAAATTTCGGATTTCCGAATTTATTTTTTAAATATCAAGAATATCAAAAAGCCATGAGTGTGGAATGCTGTCGAAATCCTCCTTGTAGTCTATAGAGGCTACGTGAAGATTTTTTTTGTTTTGTTTAATTTCCCTAAGGATTACTGAGTCAATTGTTAATTGTTCTTTGCAACCTCTTGAAAACTTGGTACATCCTTTTGATTCCTCTGCGATAATTTTGTTCTCGGCTAAATGTTGATGTATTTTAGAGTTGATAATTCCTGTGAAAAGCTTACAGATTTTTGAGACACATGTTATTGGCGGTATTTGGAGGGTCCATTTGATCGCTGTCCTTTCGGTGTTAGATAGGTAATTCCTTTTGGTGAAAAAACAGGGGAAATTTGCCGGTTCTTTCATCGAATGTGTAAAAAAAATCAGCGAAAATGGGATGTGTAGGGGAGACCCGGGCTAGTTGTGACAGGGGCAAGTTGTGACATCGTGTTTACTGACCGATCCAATAGAGATCAGCTCGTGATAGTTTACATTCACGTTGCAAACCTTTGCCTAACTCTGCTCTTTGAGTTGCTGCGGGAACAGTTGCTTGACTTGCTTATTTACGAGCATTTTGTTTTACACGCACTGAAGTAAAAATCTATCGGATTGTTCCAGTCAATCTTAGTAATAAATCAGAAGTATGTTCAACTACTTTGTATCATTGAAAAACTTACTTTTTAAGCTATAATTTGATGCGTTTCTGGTTTATATGAATGGCAAAATAATATGAAATAAAAACAAAATTAATTTTAGTGTCTCTCAGGGCTAGTTGTGACAGGTTCTAAGGGGCACGTTGTGACAGTGTCACTTCTAACCTACACCTCCCCTTATAATCCTAGCTAGACCTGAGGATGCAAGTAGATTTCTTGCTCTTGCGAACTTTTCATTCACTCCCAGGGCAGAGGATCCTTGCGGCAGGTGGTAGGGAATTCAAGGAAAAATGGACATTCACACATACACAAATTCAGTAACAAGTTCAGATATATTCTTAAATGAATCAATTTTAAAAAATACAATTTCTTTTCTTGCTCTGAAAGAGAAAACAAACAATGCAAAAAAATGGCAAAAATATTCTTTCTAGTGTTCGAAATAGACGCTAGAAACACTTCTTAATCTTTCTTCTTTTCAACTTCTTTTAAATCTTTCAACTTCTTTTAAACAAATCAACTGTGTGTGATAATTGTACAAAATTTAAATAAATGACTCAGTCGACTGGTGCTCTTTCAATCTCTACCTTTCGTGCACATTTTTCCTTGTAATGAAACAATTACTCTAGCTTACAATTTACACAAAAAAGAAAAATTACTATTTACATTGAATAATTTAACTTACACTCAATTAATCTGATTCTCTCACAAGCTTTAAACATTATTCAAAAATTTTTCTTAGCCGATCAATAACTTCCTGTACATTTAACTTCAAAAATGGCAATGTTATTTCATTCGTAAGGCATTCCAGACAATAATATGAAAATTATATTTACAGCAAATTACGCGAGTTATTCAAGAATTTTTATAGAGTGTAATGTTCACCCTACTTTGCTACGAAACCGTCTTTCCAGCTGCTTGCGTGTTCGTGGCCTCGCTAACACGTTCCCCTCTCCCCTAGAACTCCCGATACCTCGGCGCTTGTGGCTCGACGTTCGACCTTTGCTCCGCGCTTCGCCGACACCGGGGACTGCGTCGTTGGAATTCGCCGCTCCAGCAGCGATGCTGGGTCTCGTCTGCTTCTCTCTTCTTACTTTCCCGGTACTCTTCTTTCTTCCGCGCCTCTTCTTCTCCTACGGTACTTCTTCCCGTTCGGTGGCCCTCTTCTTCGTCTCCTTCCGGAATTGTTCTTCAGCGCGATTGTTAGGTTTTCGTCCGCGTGCTTATTGTCCTCGTGCGATTACAGCCTGGTGGCCGCTTTTAGCTCTGTCCAGGGCGTCGCGCACTTGGATATTTGAATAGGTAATTATTTATAGCACAGCGTAATTGTTCCTGACTGATTCCACGTACTCGATCAGCGTGTAAATCACTTAGATTCTGGCTACTCGATCCACCAGAATAAAGTGAATAACGCCGTTCTAGTCTTTTGCAATTTTTCTACTGCGTCGTCTTTTCCTACACTCTCCTCCAACACAACTTCAAATGACTGCTCACAATATTACTATTCAAATATAATTCGTCGCCTACTTCAATTTAACTCTCTGTACTAGAATCACGAGAAAACGTGACACTATCTACTGTGCGAATTTCATACGTCGTCGTTTTCACCAAGAAGAACAATTCTCGGCGACAGCTGAAGCAAATAAGGGGCTTCTGATCTGCCGATCAGCGTATTTATGAGAACGTTCGTAGGGGTGAGTTCGCCTCGTCTCCCCTCCGCCGCTAGCCACTTCTTACACCGCTCTGAACTACTACGTGCGCCGCGCTATCTCGGCGCCATCCATTATACGAATATTACTACGCGCCGCTGACTTCCGCGCGTCTTTTAAAACATTCGGCCGTACTCAACAATATTCTCACTGTCGTAACAATGCAATCGTTACACACTACTTGCTTCAGTATTGTTTGAGAGTAATAATTTTAATTCCAGGAAATGTAGTGAGGAATTATGAAGCTTAGCATATGATTTTGCCGCGGAAAACAAAATTCAAGTGCCAGAAACGTGGATAATAAAGAAGTCTGCAAATGTTTATTGGATGACGAAGTATATGCAGCGAGACTAAAATTTCTCTTCGTATTTTGAAGCTACCAATTTGAATACAAACACAAATTTCAATGACGACATTGGTGAAATTTTCTTCAACCATTAATCGCTATTTTCGAAAAATATGGTTCAAATGCAAATAACATTTGGAACATAGATGAAACAGTGGCAGACCCCTTCCTAAAGCTGGACCTCGAGGAGTAACCGTAAGAGAACAAAGGCTTTGAAATCTGCCATTTTAACTAGCACTCCCGTAGAGGGCAGGTTGTGACAAAGTGCACTGCTGCATAAAACTGTTTTATGTCAATAAAACATGTATTTTAAATACAATTATATAGGGTATAAATTGCACGGGTGTACCTCTCAGTTCAGTAATAAAGTTAAATAATATTACAAAGAGTAGGGTTATGCTTTCCCTATCCTGTATTTTCGCATGAACAACTTTAAGTATATTTCTGGAGAATAAAAAGCTTTTGTAATATTTTTGTGACTGCCATGGAAAGCGAAAAGCTGTCAAGTAAGATCGTATAATTACTTCAAATGTTTTAAGGAAGTGTTGTGAATGTTCCAAAAACATGCCTATAATACTAAGCAGGGGTTTATTCAAAAAGTGATTCAAACATCAATTTCATTGTTCTTTATTGTTATTTTAAATTCTATATGTACATTGGAAGTGTCCTTTTTAATTTTTTAAATAATTATACGTTTCTCTAACAACTTCATCTCTTAATATTGTGACGCCACCCTCTCACCGACTGTGATTAATAGCATCTGTGATGATTCCATTAGAGGTGTGCTTTTATGTCTCTTTCTTTCATCCAGCATCCAAGGAGAAGGTTTAGGTGGCAAGGGTACTTTGCCCTCAGCTCGTGGCCTGGCTGCTTGCCCGGCTGCCGTCAGTAGTGAGCACTCAAATGCGTGGACATATGTGTAGATCCGGCCAGGGTGAAGGAGGCATGCATGCACGGGTTTCCTCGTCTTTTTAACCATTGAAAAAATCTACCTTTAAATTTAGTATAATTTTAATTTCAGTCAAAACCTCACTCGTAGCAATTATTCACTATATTCCCAATTATTCCCCCCGCCTATTGCGCAATTATGAATAAATGTTGCAATCACAGTTCTCTCCTCTCTCTATATCTCTCCTCCCTCTCACTGCTCATTAATATTCTGTTCATTTGGCAATCTCACCCAGTTGATCTTCTCGCTGGCTGGCACTGGTAGGCGGATCGGTTGAATGCCCGCGCAGTCCAGGTTGGTCGGAGCTGGCCCCCGTATCAAGGCGCATGGGTATGGCGGCCTCACTCAGCGATGTTCCCGGCAAGATGTCACGTGTCTTCTGCGGTCTCACCCAATTGCGGCGACCGTTCTCACGAATTACTTCGCGGATGCTTGGCCATCATATCGAGCATGAGCTCGGTGGAGTTTGTGATGACGTTTCGGCGAAACATGTAGCAGAACTCAGCGGCAATGGTTCTGAGAAACCGTACGGCGAAAACTTTGAGGAGCCGAAGCAGCAGCTTGGCGTATAGACTTTTAGACTAGCAGAAGACCGGTGAACAATTGCGAGGAGCGGCTCGATGAAAAATCTGAGAAACGGCACGACGAACAAATTTTAGAAGACCGGAGAACGTCGGATCTCCGGTATTTATTGTTCTCGCGGCCCCCTCCCACGCCTATGACGCGGTGGCCCCCGCTAATCACATACTTCATTTAAGGTCCCGTGACTTGTCTCACATCTGTTCGCTGGCGCCACCTGACGGCGCGTTTTTGAGATGCCCCGTGCTGCATTATTCTATCTTGGCGTCAGTCGCATACCGATCTGTTAACGTCACGGCGGTTCACCCGTCCCTCGTAAGGAACAATAGCGAGCTGCACCCTTCACCGGACGAGATGCACCTATTTTGGTGCACTATTCCTGACTACTTTGAGAAGCGAAATTCCCAGCGTTTTACATAGCAAGACGCGATTCGGAATATTAAGTTATTCTCCGCTGCTGGACGGCTTTTAATTATTAAAATAACGCATTTTTAGTGGCGCAGAGCTCTGTGCTGTTACAGTACGGACCAAATACTGCTCCAGAAAGCAGCTTTTTTAAAACAGCTAAGATTAAGCCGCTCTTCAAAAGAGGCAACAAAAATAAAATTCAAAATTATCGGCCAATTTCTATTTTGTCAGTTTTTTCAAAAATATTAGAGAGACTTTTTTATGAGCGAATGGAAACCTTTCTCAATAAACACGACGCGTTTTCAGATTGCCAACATGGATTCCGAAAATAAAAATCTACGGAAACAGACATTTTTTTCTTTTCTTAAAGATGTTGCCTCATCATTGGATCAAAACGAAGCAACTATTGGAATATTTTTAGACCTTTCAAAAGCTTTTGACGTCATTGATCATAACATTTTACTTTCAAAATTGAATAGTTACCGAATAGAGATCTAACCCACAAAAGGAAAAGTTTTCAGAAAATAGAAAAATCTCTAATCAGTGTAAATTAATTCATTTCTGTAAAAACTTTCATGCCATCAATATATTATGAACTATGAATCACTCGGAAGTCAAATTTTAGTCAAGGCACTACTGCTCATTCTCATTCTCTCATCGATCCGAGATCTTGCTGCAGATAGATTACTATTCACCAATAGGCCAACTGTACCCAAAGAATAACTTACTTTGGAATGACCGGTACACCCTCAGATTTGAGGGGGCTGTGTATTACGTCCAATAGGTCACTATTCCACTGAAATCTCAACTTTCAACCTTTTGTGGGTTAGATCTGTATTAGGGGTAACTATTCAATTACACTGGCCGACGTCAGTTTAGTTACAAAAAGGAAAACCACTGATTCCGATTAATTTCAGGATGCTGCATTCGAAATGGACACCCGTTTTTTTTAGATTAGCTCGTATTTTTGAGTAACGCATAGTTGCCAGTTTTCACCATTTAGTAGGGACAGCTTCAGTTATTATCAAAGTAACCATGTCTACAATATTACTCGAGTGAGAAATTAATAGTATTTCACTCATTGGGTGAAATACCGGAGCTTTTGTTGTTAGCATCTTTATATATATTGACTGTAACATTAAGGATCAGGATAAAAGCTGGGCACGTCTTGTGCGTTGTCTGGCTTAAAGGAACCTAGAAAAGTATGCCTTTTGCTGTTCCGATGATGTGGAGAGAACTCCAGAATCTCTATAGTGACTTATTTCTGTATGACCAATACAGCAGGAAACAGCGTGCCATCGAATATCCAAACTTGCAATCCGTGATCAGACCAGTGCCTCGTGGAGAAAATTTACCTGTATCTACTCTTCCGAACGATTAGGAAACTATCGATATTGCAGCACCTACGGGAACCGATGAGAACACCAAATATTTGATGGTCTGATAGCCCCTTCCATTTAAAAGATGAGACTTATTTCATCCTTTAACATTAATTGAACGATTTAGCGAGGGACTTACAACTTACGAAAGAGATAGCTCAATTCTTGGGTGCTAGACTCCAAGAATGGTGTTTACTGGCTCCCGGAGCTACTTACACTCATCACAGGAAAAGGAACGAGCATTTTTCAGAATATTACAGAATGAAAGATTCCCTTTGCGTATGCGCGGACATCAATGGTCTGATGAATGAGTTAGGAATCCAACACTATCCATCTGATAGGTGTCCTTTCTTAGATTCATCTAAGTACAATCTGAAAGCAGTTTTGCTTCGTAATGGAAATAAGCTGTCGTCTATTCAAATGTGGCACACTGTTCAAATGAAAGAGACTTATGAGGATCTCGCACTCATTTTAAATCGTATCTTATACAAAGATCATGGTTGGCAAATTTATGGAGATCTAAAAGTATTTGCAAAATTATATACTTGCCTGGAAGTTGGATTTACAAAGCACTTTTTTTTGTTTTTTGTGTCTTTGGAACTCAAGAATTACAGGAAAAATTTCTCATGAAAGAAGTGGCCCCCCAGAGAGTCATTTAAGCCCAGTACCAACAACGTCAAGTATGAGTCTCTGGTCGATTCACGTAAGGTACTGCTTCCGCCTCTGTACATTAAGTTGTACCTCATGAATTTCGTAATAGGGTTCGGAATATACAAAGGAGGTGAAGGATTTAAGTATCTTAGACAGTGTTTTCCAAAACTAAGTGATGATCTGTATACATCTGTGAACATTATACCTTATAAACTATTCTGAATATGTAAATGCTGAAGTACAGTTTTTAAATGCTAGTAAACTAACTTAATAGTTTTTAATTGTTTAGATTTAATAAATTAATATATAGAATTTTAAAAATTGATTGTCTTTGACACAAGTGCTAAAACGAAGTTGATTTCCTTTTTTCAGTCAA
Source organism: Acheta domesticus (assembly GCA_031308135.1). Classification (NCBI taxonomy): domain Eukaryota; kingdom Metazoa; phylum Arthropoda; class Insecta; order Orthoptera; family Gryllidae; genus Acheta; species Acheta domesticus. Next base: position 240,084,874 of record JAHLJT010008446.1, read on the forward strand.
ACAGCTCATTCTCCGGTACCTTCAAGATACCTCATTATGCCTATAACGGTAAATTAGGCAACTATGCGTTACACAAAAATACGAGCTAATCTAGTAAAACGGCTAACATATTCGCATTCAGCGGCCCAAAATTGGTCAGAATCAGTGAGTTTTGTTTCTGTAACTTTTCAAAAGTTTGAAAATGTCGGCCAGTTTTACCTTCATATGGAATCCTTGGTATTGCTCTAGATTGGCTATGTTCGTACCTTAAACAACGATCTCAGAGAGTAGAAATACCTTACTGGAATGATGGAACTTTATGTACACACCTTTCCGGTTCTTTGCCAATTGCACGTGGAGTCCCGCAAGGATCGATTTTAGGCCCTATTCTCTTCCTATTATACGTAAATGACATGCCCTTAGCGATTCGAAACGGAAGAACAGTTCTCTTTGCGGATGATACAAATATTCTTTGCAACAAAGAAACCGTAAATAGTACAATATCAGACGTTTCAAATTGGTTCCGTAATAACAAATTAATAGTAAATGAAAATAAAACTGTTTCAATGCAGTTTTCCATATCAAATAAAAAATTCTGTACTCCATTGAAAATGAACGGTGTGCCATTGACTGATGTTAATGTAACAAACTTTTTAGGTCTATCAATTCAGTCAAACCTCAAATGGAATGCCCACTTAAATGAATTGAACACAAAATTAAGTTCATTATGCTACGCGTTCAGAATTCTTTCAAATTCCGTCAGCCTTCATACAGCTCGTTGTATATTTTGCCAATGTTCACTCCCGCCTGAGATATGGCATAATATTCTGGGGAAACACATCTTATAGCTCACAGACTTTCAGATTACAAAAAAGAATTGTACGAATAATAAGCAAATCCAACCCACGTGATTCTTGTCTCTCTTTATTAATCTAGGAATTTTACCATTACCTTGTCTCCTGATTTACGAATCAGTAGTTTTTGTCAAAAATGACTTACTTAAGGGCGGGAATATATTTTCAGCAAACGCCGATGTCTATAAGTATAACACACGACGTAGTAATCATATTCACCAGGTGGCAGTATCAACAGCTCACTACAAAAAATTCACATACAATTCATGTACATTACTCTACAACACTTTGCCAGATGACATTAAACGATTAAATTCGACAGAAAAGTTTAAGTCCAAAGTAAAACCATCCGCAGTTTAACAGAACCTTCGCCTAATCCATGTGGCTTTACCAAGGCAATAATCGAGGACCTGGCGCTAAGGGAAAGCAAAGGCCTCCTTGTGTATGTGTTGAAGCCATATATGGTTATTAGTTTTGTGTTACGAACGTACAATAAAATATTGTTATGCTGAAAACTTAAGTGCAAAAATGATTGTGTCATAGTGAATTGTAATTACAAGAAGAAAGTGACGCAAAATGTAAATAAAATAGTAGCTGAAATCAAAAGGACTAATAGACTCATGAACTAATGCCAGATTTGCTAAACATTAAACGCAAGCCAAAGAATATTGTTTTATGTCTTCGTTTCTCTTATTCTGTCAAGTGTTATGCCTCTTTATGTGTCTGTTTCATGTTCTATCTCTTTATGCTACATATTTTTGTCCTTCATTCAGTGTTTGTTGTACATATCTATGAACTATGCCTTCTTGTCAAGTGTTTTTAATGTGTCGTGCCTTTCCTCAATTATTGTATGTTTTATGTCTTTTGATGTGGTACCGTTTTATTCATGCTTTTGGTTATCTGTGTATTTAAGAGCTTACACCACATGTGTTTTGTTCATATGTATTGCATGTAATTTGAATAGTACAGTACTCAGTCGGGTCTCCGAAATTACCCCCCCCCCTCGCGGCTGTTTACGGGTGGGGTGATGTGGCGAAGCGACGCCGTCTTGGACGCTTCCACTTTCACTTCGCCCGGGTCGAGCAGGCATGGCTTCCAGATGTGCGGGCTGACTACCCGTCCCCGCCCCCCTGTGAGTGACCCGAACGAGGGCGATGCCACCCCCGCTGCCGTAGGGATGGACAGACCCGGAAGTATATAAAGGCGACGTACGGCCGCCGAGTGGTCGCTTGTTTACCGCTCTTCGTGAGCATGGTACTGATCGCCGGCGTCCCCACTCTACGGTTGCCCTCGGGTTGACGAAGGCGGGAATCGACGCAGGGCTGAGCCAAGCGACCCACCGCCAGCCTATCTGCGTTTACTACCGCCTTTGCCGCCGCCGCCGCCTCTGTCAACCCATCTCTCCCCCACCCTCTTCATTGGCAACGACCGACTGAGTGCTGGACCACGTAGCCACTGTTAGATGTGACAATGTACTTGAAACCTATAATAAACTTGAGGGCTTATAATAAACCGCTGTTAATAGTCAACCAGGACTTCGTCTTTCTCCCGTCACATACTCCCTCCCAAACTGCGTGTGCTGTTTGAAGATTTGCTGTTTGTGGAATAGTGATGTCAATCAGGTAGCCAATCTTTTTCCGTTTGTCTACGAAGGTTACGTCAGGTCTGTTGTGATGAATGGTTTTATCTGTAATAATTTCTCTGTCATAGTACAACTTATAGTTTGAACTTTCAAGTACAGTATCGGGAACATATTTGTAATATGGACAGGTCGTTTCTTGTAGTTTGGATTTCTCCGCCAGTTTCTGGTGGATAATATTTGCAACTTGATTGTGCCTATAGGTGTAATCTGTGTGGACCATTAATTGTGATGTGATGTGATGTGCTGTATGCTCTCTGCATCCTGATGTGATGTGCTGTATGCTCTCAACTGTTGTATGGCATTTTCTACATTTGTCATCTATTGCTTGTTTGAGAATATGTTTTCTGTAACTTTTAGTGTGGATCACTTGATCCTGTGTGGCGACCATTGACCATTCTGTTTCACCAAATAGATCACCGTATTTAGCCAAGTGTTGAGGCTTTTGAGTCCACATGGGGTTGCTTGAGATCATTTACATGCGTCCATGGAGTTCCTTTCTTGACCACATGTCTTATTTTGTGGTTATATCTGCAAACTGTGAAGAAATGTTCAGCTGTTTGTTGTTAAGATCAAGAGGGGTTAATTTGGTATCTGCTTGAACTATTGCAGCGTGTAGTTCTGAAGTTGCCTGTTTCTCATAATAGAAGTACCTTAATGAATGGATCTGTTTATTGCACAGATTCTTTAGATCTATTAGGCCTCGTCCTTCCTCATTTCGTGGGAGTGTTACTCGTTCTATTGCGCTATTTGGATGGTGATGTCTCAATTTTGTCAGAATTGTGCGAGTCAGTCTCTGGATGTCTTCGAGGTCTGTGTCGCTCCACGGCATGATTCCAAATGAGTATGTATATACTGGTACTGCAAATGTGTTGCTTTTGACATTGCTTTTATCATGTTCTTGCCTGTTAATTTGGTTTTCAGGAGCACCGTGATTCTCGATTTGTACAGTTTTGTCAGTAATTGTTTGATTGCCTTGTTGTCTGTGATTGCTGCCTGATCGAATCCTAAATACTTGTATATTTCTTCATCACTCATTGCCTGTGTCGTCATTTGATCACTGAGGCTACTGTCTATCTTCTGTAACTTTCCTGTTTTGTCTACGTGAAGTGTCTTACATTTTTCAAAGCCAAACTCATATGGATGTCTTCCGAAAATGTTCGAGTTATTTCAAGGAGATATTGAAGCTGTCTGTCTGTCGAACTGTAAAGTTTGATGTCATCCATGTATATGAGATGTGAATGGGATGGATGGTTTTCTTATTTTTACGAATTTGGAATCCATAGTGAGTACTATTAAGTTGTGTTGACAAGGGATTTAGAGCCAGATAGAACAACAATGGGCTTAAGGAGTCCCCTTGGAAGATTGCTCGCTTAATTCTGATGTCTTTTGTTGTGATTGTGAAGTCTTGCAGCCATAAGGATAATGTTGTTCTTCAATGAGTCATGATCTGCTCAAGAAAGTTAATGATGGTTTTATCAATTTTGTATATGCGGAGAATTTCAATAAGCCAACTGTAAGGAACGCTATCGAATGCTTTCTTGTAGTCAATGTAAGCCAGATGCAAGTTTCTATGGTTTTTATGTGCTTGCTGGAGAATGACCATACCTGTTAGGAGATGTTCTTTACATCATTTATGAGGTCGTCTGCAACCTTTCTGTTGTTCTGTCATTATTTCTCTGTTCTCAATATAATCTTGGATTTTACTTGTAATGCATGACGTCAAGATTTTGTACATTGTGGGGAGGCAGGTGATTGGGCGGTATTGAGAAGGGTTCTGTGTGTCTCTACTTTTGGGTTTCATGTACGTAATACCTTTCGTTAGGAATAAAGGCATGTCTTCTGGACTGTTAATGTGTGAAACACTGGGCCAACTAATGGTGAAGCGATGTAAACTGCTTGTACCAGAAATTTTGAACGTGTTCTGGGACAGGGGCTTTCCAGTTGTGGGTTTTTGCAATTGCAGTGCTGACGTCTTTTACCGTGATCTCCTGATATAACATTGGCTTTAAGTTTGAACATTATTTATTTCTTCCTTAATCCAATTTATCCTTAATCCAATCCAATCTATTGTGATGATGAGTTTCTGACCAAATGCCTGACCAGTACTGTTCCAAATTTTGTTGATCTGGTGCACCGTTGTTCTCTTGTTGGAAATTGCAATTTGGTCTGAGTTGTTGATAGAACACTTTTTCATTCTGACGAAACATTGAATTTTGTAGTTTTCGTTCTGTTGTTTCTTTGTATCGTCTAAGTCTTTGTGGTTTAGCTGCAAGCTTCTGTTTTAGTTCATCTAAATGTTCAGCTATTAAATTTGGATCAACGATTTTATCACCCTGGTCCTTGTGTTTCTTAATTCATGTTCCTGATGACCGTGTTTTCTGATCTTTGCAAGTGTTTTCTTAATTTTCTTGGCTAATTTCTTGTTGTTTGGTTGGTTCAAATATTGCGTTACTCTGCCTATTTCTTGTCTAAGTTATTGAATTTGATTTTCGAGTCTTTGCTTCCACGGCGGTTTAGTATTTTTGACGTCCTTGTTTGACGTCCTTTTCTGACTTTCTGACTGATCCTTTAATTTGAAACCAGCTTTTACAGCTACGGTAGCAGCTGCACAGTAATTTATAGCATGTATGTCTGTTAAAGTGTCTTCTTCTTTGATCTGGAAGGGCAAGACATGTTCATTTATATATTGGATAATTTGGATGAGCCTGTCCTTTCTATTGATGTTGAGTTTAGGATACTGGGGCGAAGTGTTGGATCCAATCCTGAGTACTTGAGAAAAAGTTCCTGGTATATATCAATTATGTCTGACATGTTATCATTCTTGGCACCTGCTGTTGATGGATCCTGATTTGCTTCATCTAATTGGGTTGAATTTGGAACTGTGTGTGAATCTGCGATAGTTTGTGTCAAGGGGCACCCATTGTTGGAGGAAGAGATTTCTTCTGCTACTTCCTGTTTAATTTGTTCCAACCTTACTTTTGGGATTAGATTGTTTGTAAGTATAGCTATTTTCTGATCTACAAGCCTTTGTTCTGTGACGACAATATGGGCATGAGAGATTAGCATGCAGAGATTGTCTGTATCCAATCATTTCTGTTTCTAAACGTGTGGCTTTGTAGTAGACGCGCATTATATACTCATTTAAGTTACTCGTCCACTTCATACGTTGCCTCACTTTCCCTGCTTTGGTGGTTGCAAGAAGCTGCTCGAGCAAAACACTGTCGGCAGGTGAAGCCACGGTTTGCGGGTTGCTCCTTTGGGATTTGGCTGTAGTTTGTTCGGGTGACCCGGTAGGCGCCCGCCTGTTCAGAGTCCTACAACCGCTGGCTCGCATGCTGTCACGCCCGGCACCGGCTCCAGACGTGCCCCGGCGCTCCCCGGGCAGCGGCTCTTTTTCCGAGGCCTTATGACTTCTTAAACGTCTCTCCATTTCACAATGGGTGATTGCCATTGCCCCTAGCACCTTTGTAGTCGGTGACAATTGCTCATCTTCCACGTGGCACAGTTGTTCTTGCTAACACGTAGGGTTGGACTTAAGAAGACTTGCAGAAAGAAGGGGAGGGGAAAGGGAGTATTATGGGGAATAGGGGGATGTCTTGGGGGGGGTGTATGTCACCTGAGGAAAGGAAAGGACTTGAAAGGACAATTTAGGAAGGGGCAGGAGAGATAATGAGAGACGGATAACTTTCACAGGTAAGGACAGCGGACAGCTGCTCCAGTTAATCGCCTCTTACGACAGGGGGAGATTCCGTGGTGCTATTCTACTAAAATCCCCGGTCACCACACGGGGTTTATTATTATTATTTTATTATTATTATTATTATTATTATTTTTATTAAGTTGGCATCATCGCTGCAGGTATCCGTCGCCACCGGAGCCCGACGAGCAGGCCTTGACCCACGCGCACGCGGGCCTGCAGCGGGAGAGGAGCATGTCGGAGGCGTCGACGGCTTCTGGCCTCTCTGCCAAGAGCGGTGTTGCCCCCGCCCTTCTGGTGGGCATGACGATGGGCACCACAGTACATGATCATTACATGCACGGAGGCTTTCAATCCTGTTCAAATCCTCCAAATTGATGAACTTTGGAAGAACATTAATGCGTTCGTACTTCCATAAAATTTTAGTGAGATTTTCTTTCGAATTCGCATAAATAATTGTTTATAATAGTTTGTTTCAAAGCCAAAATGCGAATGTTTCGGGCGAGGATTTTACCTGTCGAAGGGGGCGAATGGGTGGAACTGAATTTGATAAATATCTGTTAAAGTGAGCCATTTATGAACTGTAATACAACGAATACAAAAAAAATATTTCAATTGACATACTTAGAACTCATTCTGTATTCAATATGTAAACGTTGGTATTCCCACAATGCTATGCTCAATGGTCGCCAGTCGATTGTTGGTTGTCTAGAGTATTGCACAGTGTTGGCACATACATTTCAGATTGGATTCGTATTTGGCGCCGTGGCGGGAGATTGGTTTTTATAACAATCTTTGGCCCTTTATTACTAGCTCAAAATTTGCATTTTGAACGTACCGCGTCGGACTTATAAAAAATTCCCTCGAAAACCGCGTGCTATGCGCTAAAAGAGCGGGTATATAAAATTCTTTTGTTTTCTGTCGAAATTGCATTCGTCCTGCAGTCTGCTCGTAATAGTTGCATCTGTCTTCGACAGGGGGCAGCACTTGCTGGGGTTTCGCCCCAGGCAATCTGGTGCAGAGGAAATTATTAAAGACACACTCGAGCTCCGTTTTAACCAATGACAGCATTGAAACACAAATTCAAACGGAAAAACAAGTTTTTCAAAGTAGTCGCTCCGCCCAGTGAACGAGCTTCAGTGCACTCGCATTAACGTTCCATGAGAACAGTTTAACTTAGCAAGGTTGGCATAACTTGTCGCCTTTTATGAAGCATTTCAAAGAGCAACCATTTTGCCGCGGGAAACGCATGTGATTGCATGAGTGGAATTTTGTGGAATACAAATTAAAAGAAGGCATTGGTTTTCATGTGGGAGTGAGGTAACAGGTTGAACGATTATTGCTTATTGATTGCTTATTTATTTATACTATCTTCTAATAAGAAGGGTATACTGTGTCTTTTCAGAGATCGAACGAGCGAACGAGCATACCATAACTTTTCGTCTCGACGTAACCAAAACTGATGATCGCTCTCCCAAAAAATTGAACAATAACCCAAATCTGAAAAAGGAGCTATATCGCCGCCTTAACACACAGTTTTCCACGAAATTCTGCGCATCACGTTTGCACAATTTTACCGTAGGTAGCTCGTGGCTCAGAGCGATATCGCTTGCTTTTCACCGAGAAGATGCGGTTTCGATTCCTGTCGATTCCCGGACAAGCTCATGAGAAATTTGTTTCAAGAAAGCGAGTTTGCCTGCTTCACAGGGGCTAGACGAGCCCTTATGAAGCGTCCCAAACGCTATCCCCTAATTCCTTCCCCATTCTGGCGGCTGGGTGGTGACGCAGGTGCGCGTGTTGCGTGAGAGGCGCGTACGCGGAAATTCTATCTGGCGGTCCTTTGACAAAAACTGACGAGAATACTAATGGAGGATTACTCCCTACAACTATGACAAGTAAACTAATAAATATTAATCAAGGATTACTCCTATGTGCTTAATGCTCACACAAGGGCTTAGAGACGTGTTGCACCGATTAAGACCGAAAAAACTGGTGAGGTACAAAGTTTTTGCCGAATTAGTACGCGAATCGTCATTTTTACGGATTATTAACAGTACATAAATGGCTACTGTGAGAGAGGACGTTTTATTTGTAATGAAAAGTAATAAACAAAATGTCACCTAGCAGACTTTTTCGCAAGCCTCCAGCCAACCCCAAATACACATTCCTTTCACGAATTATGCATTTCAAAGACGATCAATTATCTTTGGGTGGAGGGAAAGGGCCTTGCGGAAAAATATTTAGCTGAAATCCACACGTTCGTCCACGTGCATTTGGGACAATATGGTACATAGAGGTATTATTTTGTCATTCGTAATTGGACGTAGCGTACGAAGAATAATGTAATGCCACGTGTTTGGGATGTCTGGCTATGAATAAATGTGTTTTGACGTGAAAATTCGAGATATTGAGAGATGTGGCAGGAAATTTGCGAATATTCCCTTCTTTTTCGGTTAACATACACTGTTTATCGTACTTGCTTAATGTACGTCATTAGTAGAGACAGGATTTCTGTGCACTATCAAATGCTGAAATATCCACTATGAAGGGTCAAAATGGACAAAACCATGCACAATCAATTTTATTTTACTTAAATTTTTAGTTATTTTGCTTTTTGTAACAATTAACAATTTTCGTAAACTGTTCTATGTCAAATTCATTCTTTTGTCAGAAAACATGTTTTTGAATGCAGAAAATTACATTTTACGTCACAAGAAGTAATTGGAGCATACTTCAAAGACGAAACCTAAGCCAACAAAAGGTCAGAATCAGTCAGGTATAAATCAGAAAATTTTGCATTTTCTGATTTTTCACCAAAACTGTTCTTTACATTTTGGAGGAATTTCAAGTCACGATTTGAGTTTAACACTTTATGTAATTTCTCCGTACCAGTCTCACCCACATCGCCAAACATTAATACTAGACACGTTAATGTCTTCAACAAGTTTTAATGACCACTAGAGGAAGACCTACTGATTCTAATTTCAGGAGATAAGGAAGATATTTTTTACTTTCCCGTATACTTACGTATACACGGAGTGATATACGTAGTGTAGGGAAAGTTATGCAATGCTGCGCGAAAAAATGGCCAATTTTCGGCGGAAAAAAATTAATTGCCGGGCCGTGAAAAGGAAAAAGTGGTTAAAACCAGTTGCTAAATTAAGAAAAAAATCCCCTAACACGTGCTGTAGCCAGAAACCCTCTTTTGTGGGTCCTTGATACCGAAAAACCAATTGAAAGGAAAACGTCCGTCTGTCTGTCCGTCTGTGAACACTGCTAGCGCCTAAACCATACTTACGATTTCTTCCAAAATGGATATTCCCTGGTCGATCTGCTTCTAGTCAAAACTTTGAGATTTTGGAAAAGATTCTGCAAAATTTAGGGGTACTTTATATGAAGCCCCCCGGGGATTTTCAAAATTTTTCTCAAAACGGCTCCAAATTTTTTTCTTTAAATTTCTTGTATGAATAGAGTAAAATACACTTATTAACATGGCATAGGTCCTATTTTCACGGAAAACTCTGATTTTCGAAAATTTTGAAAGATTGAATTTTTTTTCGGCGTCTTTCCCCAACTACAAAATTGAAGATAAAGATTTTTTCTTCAAATAAAATGTGTTCTCCAAAGTGAGTTCTTTTGTTTAAGATCTTGTACATTTTTTGAAATTTTAGTAGTTTTGAATATTGCGTGCAATTTTAAAAAATTACGAAAACGAGTTTTTTCTCAAAACGGCTCCAAATTTTTTTCTTTAACCTTATGGTAGGGATAGTGGTAAATGTACTCTATCAGATGACATAAAAGCCATATTGCTCTATCGGTTGTTTTTTTTTCAAAACTTACAGAAATATAAATTTATTTACTTGTCTCTCACGTCGTTAATATTTACACTATCGGCGATTTTTTCACATTATTATATTTAAGAGTATATATGCTTTAAATAATGTCAAGTAAAGTTTCTCGAAAACACAACCGTTTTCTGTGAAAACTAGCTCAAATTTCCGCATTTTCAAAAACGCTCAAACGCCATTTTCTCATGTATGGCTGCAAATGTTTTCTTGAAACTTTTGTAACGGATAGTGATAAGTACACTCTTTAATATGACGTAAAGTTTATTTTCAATATTTTTTTTTTTTTTTCAAAAATTATATAATGTACATTTTTTGAAAGATCTCTCGCATCTTCAATATGCACTTTACCAGCAATGTGTAAAGATTATTATATTTGTGTGTGTGTAAGTGCTTCAAATAACTTCAATAAAGTATTTTGAAAACTCAAACATTTTCTGTGAAAATGAGCTTCAAATTTCGTACTTTTAGTAGCGCTAAAACGCCATTTTCTCTTAAACGGCACATACATTTTAAAAGAAAATTGCCATTTATGACTAGGTTTTTTGTGTTCTTTAATATTCTAAAATTAATATTTCCGTTCTACCAATAGGAAACCGAAAAATTAAGAAAATGACTTACTTTTGGCGGTGATAGATGACCGCTGGCAAGAAAGAGTTTGTGGCAATTCCGAATAGCTAGCGAAGACCCAAGGAAATAGAAAACTAATACGGGAAAGTCTGTGCCATTCTGTAGCACCATTAGTTTCTTCATGTGTATAGATACGGGATGTCCTGTCTTATACATTTCTAAAGATTTATACCTTGGATTTCCTACTTCAATGTATCCTCAGTAACAAAAGCACACACTAAGTGTGGCATTCTTTCCTTTCTATAGCTCTGTCACTACGAGAGTTGATGTAAGGTGCTGACCCCTTGAATGTTTTTTGAACATTAATCTGCATAAATAAATTCAAATTATAGAGCTACATATTTCTTAAGAAGGGTATTAGAATTTTTCTACAAATTACATGTTTTCAAATAAATTTTACACAAATTTTGCCGCAAATTAATGACAGATTTAAATTAAGACAAGTGTACTTTCTTAAATGTATTTAGCTAAACGATCAGGTTCACACTATCTGGGTAAAATTATAGACTCGAATTTGAAATATTGTCGTAAAAATCGGGTTTAGTATGTACTTGTTTCGTCATACTCTACGTCTTTCCCTTGTTGACAAAAATATTTTTTACAAAGCAATGCTACTAGTACACTCAAACGAAATGAAAAGGAAAAAAAGTATGAATGCTCCACGATTTACATTTTTTCAATAACATTAAAAATAATAGAAGTAAAATGCTGAAAGTCGAGAAAAATGTTTGGAAAGAATATGCGTAATACCAGGTATTATAATTATTTTAAAAAATACCCCAATTTCTACAAAACAATTGCTTCAACCTCAAAAAAATCTCAAAGTGCTAAAAAATTGTTAATATTATTCCGCAAATAATTATTTTCACTTCAATAAAAATTAAAGTCGTATGTTTCGTTTCATATCTGTTTCATTGACATTGTTTTATCCTTTTCTGAGTTTCAGTATTTAAAATTATATAATTTTTGTAGCAACAATTGTGTTAATCCTCTGTTGCACGCAAACAGAATGAGATCTCACTGTTGATTATTTTCGTCTCCTCGTCAGTTATTGACATTGAGGTTTGGCTTCGTGTATCTTCCGTATCCTTTGCGACGTATTATATGGCGTTGATAATTAATTTCGCGATCTTTGCTCACCGCCGTGTAATCGCGTCGTAAAATTCAAGTAGTGAACCGGAAGGTTAAAATGTATAGTATAACAATACTATTTATAAAAACTATGAATATTTTAATATTCACAAATTATGTAGAGAAATAATAAGAAAGTACTAAATATGCTAGATGTAAATCTGAATATGCAGTATTATTTAAAAAAAAGTCCAAACATGCATTACGAATGAATTTTTCCAAAATCCTATCAAAACATGCAAACATGCACGGAAAAAGTGCATGTTTTTGAAAAGTGTGCATTTTTTAAACAAGTTTTTCATGAAACACATATATACAAAGTTTGAAATCTCTACGAAGCTTAAATAAAAACATGCACTTGTATGGAAATCCTGTCTCTAGTCATTAGTTTATTTACGTGAAGATGTCTAGACGTCAAGAACTATTTTTTCTCTCCTTTATTTCATTGATTCAGTGTCACACTGGTCGTTCCAGTTATAATAAATAAGCCAGTACAAATAACGACCGGGTCGACATATACACGAGCAGCCCTTCCCGCTAAAGTAAATTTTCATTTACATATAATTTTTTTGAGGGTTCTTAACTCCAATAACGCGGAATGAAGTACAATTAACGCTCGGTTTCTTGAGCTCTGATTTTGCTGCTGCGAGAGGAGTAAGGGGTTTAGTTATTTCGTCGACAGTACTATCAAATAAAA